>CM031239.1:901711792-902911792 GCA_018340775.1 Taxus wallichiana var. yunnanensis
AGTCATTGCACACAGACACCACCAATAAGCACATATGGGATGGCTCAGAACTCTGAAGCATCTACTCTTTTCTATATTCCATTGTAGTAGGGTAATAAACCTTTTGGAGATAATGCACTGTTGGCTTGAGTCCTAACATAAGGGAATGGGTGCATCATTAGCTGGATTCTCTTCGATCATTTTGTAGTAAATGAGGAAAACTCTTATTCTCCTCTTCTTTTCTATTCATCATGGTTTTATATGTCAGTTACTATGCAAAACAAACCTTGGCCATAAACCATATTGGTCACTTTTATTTCAATGTCATATTTATTCCATTACATGGGTGATCCAACCTACTCTCTTTCTCATTCCAAGTCCTTTTTAAGAGAAAGTCCTTGACACTCAGCATGGGACACTAATAGTTGGATCTTGTTGTTTTCAGAGACCAAGTGTTAGCCAACTTCTTCAAACTCCAATGTGAAAGTAATGACATGCTTTTCAATAAAAGAACACCTTTACTCGTAATCTTCCCGGTGATCTAACCGTAGAATGTTATGGGCTGCTCGATCTCTTCTCTATTCAGCCTGTACAAAGATAGCCGAGATTTTTCTTGATCCTCCAAAAAAGCATACAACATGAATTAATTTGAGAAGTTTGGGTTCATAAGAGTCGAGCCTATGATATTACATGCTTGATGGCTTTAAAACTCTCCTCTTCTTCGCTCGTCCATTTAAATGCAAGACTCCTTCTTCAACATCATTGTTAAAGGCTTCACAAGAGTAAGTAAAATTAGGCACAAATAAGTGAATAAATTTTATTCTTCCCAAGAAGCTCTGGAGATATTTCTAACAGGTTGTGGAATGGAAGTGTTCGATGGATTCAACTCTTTCAGGATTAATTGTTAACCTTTCTCTTGAGATAATGTGGCCCAAAAGTTTTCCCTCGTGTGCTAATAATACACACTTCTTTGGATTGTAATGACACTCTGAACCTTCTACACCTTTGAAATACCTACCTGAGGTGGAAGATATGGTCTGAACTATTCTTTGAGAATACGGTGATATCATCTAGATACACCAAAACTATCTTGTTGATGAAGCCTTTGAATTCTATGTCCATAGCTCGCTGAAATGTTGCTTTCTTGATATTTGATAGTCAAAATGGCATCTTCTTGTAAGCATATGTACCCCATTTCGTAGTGAAGATTATCTTGAACTGATCTTCTTCTTTCACCGTTATTTGGTTATATCCCTAGTATCCATCTAACAATGAAAACCTCTTAGAGCTTCAGCTACAACCCGTAAGATTTTCTCCATCGATGGAAGTGGTAGTGATCTTTGAGTGATGCTTTTGTTTAGACTGCGTAAGCTCTACTCACAATCTGATTTCTCCATTTATTTTCCTCACAGGTACCAAGTTTATAACCCAACTTGAATGCTGATAGGGGAAGATGATGTTGGCCTTAATTATCTTGTTCAAATCTTTGTCCCGAGATCTTCATGTGAGGGTTTACTAGCCTTTTCTTCTTCTCTGAAAGGCTAGGATTCAAGTTTTAATTCAATTGTATGCTCACAAATTTCAATTAACATTGGGTCAAACTCTTAAATCAGAGTAAGTCCATGTAAAGACATCTGTAATTCTTGACAAATTTTTACAAATTCAACTTTCTCTTATGGAGTACTTACTTTCCCAATTTGCAATGTCTAGTCTTCATCTATTGAAATAGGTTGTGAATCTTCACCCTTTACTTGAATGTTTTCCTTTTCCTTCCGGAACTGATCATTTGGGTTGAAGATTGACTCCAAGGTCACAAGACCTTTTCATATTTTTTTAGTTCTCAATCGCACTCCACTTGGTCACCATACTAACTGCTCCAATTTGTCTTGGAGCCGGTGAGAACTCATCTTCTTCTTATAGAAATTTGATAATTTTCTGATCATTCTCGAAGACTTGTCAACTTGTGTTATTGTCTGGGACAGCTGGCCTCACAACTACCTTGATATGACGTCAAGATTTCTCACTGTTGATACTTTCTACAACATAAAATGCTGCCCAATTGTTGCCCGGTCTATTCGCTTCTTGATTCTTCTTTTTTGGAATGGAATTGATGCTAAAAGCCTCAAAATATTCAATGAGATCCAAGAACTAACCTATTTTTATAGCTCCCGAGTAGGTAATTATTTGTAGTATGTTTTCCTGTAACTTGGTTCACAATCAGCTCAATATCACAAAATATTTTGAAGATTCTTAATGCTTCTCCTCCCGCCTGCCCAACGAAGTCCATAAATCAAAGCCTCATACTCAGCTTGGTGGTTGTTGGAGGAAGAGAACAAGAAGTGAAAAGATGAGTAATATCTTGAGCCTTGAGGGTGAAACAAACATATCTCCTCCTCCTACACCATGTCTACTTCTTGAACCATTAAAGAATAACTATCATACCTCATTATCATCCTTTGTGGGTTTGGCTTGGTGATGCTAGGGAGAGGATGATTCTCATCATGCAAGCAACAGACTCCAAATTTAGATTCTTCAATTTCTTTGTAAGGGTCAAAAGCATGCCTCTTGTTCACCCATTCATCAAGGGTAAATTTTGGAATACATCCTTCAACCTTTGTATCAGCTTCATGGGGTGCATCGGTAATCTCTCGATCAAAGGCCGAACAATTTGCATTGATCAACTCTTATCATGAGGCTCAATATGGAACTTTTCTGCAACAGGCTCAGATCTGATCAGTATCCTTTAGTCTCATACCTTGTTCAATAACATGTGTGACCAATCGGTAAGACAAATAACCTCCAATTTTAGTAGTGAAGTCTCTTCAGAAAACACAACGACACAAGGTGGTGGCAAGTCTATGACTCGATACATCTCGCAAGACGGTCACATTAGACATCCATGTAATGTGAGGATCAAATATTTGATTACTCCAACCATTGTTACTATTTTACCATCCAATTGTACCACACCTTTGGAAATGACTTCATATCAAGACCTAATTGATCATCTATTTGTTTTGACATCACAGAGCTACTTGTTCGTGTTAATCGATCATGTAATTACGCACCAATTTATCTTCAATGATCAATGAGATATAGAATGGTGGGACTTAAAATTTTTACCTTGTTGTCCTCCATGATTTTCTTGAGGATGAGCTACATTGGTAAGAAATTTCTCTTACCGATTGGGTGGCTGATTTTGCGTAATTGGTAATTCTCCATAACAACTTCCAATAGGTCTCTTTGAATTTTGATGTACAATGACTCCCCACAATGGGATGTTTACATTTTTCCTCTCTCATCTGCTCAATGATGTTGAATGGGAGATGAGCTATCTCTATTTCACTTTTCTCTTGCATATTCTTCTCTTACACATGGGTTGTTACAACTGAACTCGAGCTGGTTTCGAGGGTGTCTTGGGCTGACCTCGACATCGGAGCTACACTTTGATTACCAATACCTCAGTGGAGTAATGAGGGTTGTGGATCACTTTAATTTGATGATTGTCCCTCTCCAATATTCCTTTCTTGGACCGCGTATTGGCAGTTACACTTTGAGAAGGGGATTGGTCAACTCCACATAAGTCTCCCTATTTTCCAATTAACTAAAGATAGTTTCGCTATAGAGGTGTCTCTTTTTTCTAAGCTTCTTGCTGCTAATTTTCCTCTCTGACTAGGTTATCGATATACCAAGAGTCTTTACCATCAAGTTCTAGTTTAGTGCACCATTTAAACACATTTATTGACTATGAGGTAGACTCAGTAGGGTAACACCTACTGTACTCGTGCCATGTTGTTTTTTGTCGAACTAAATATTTTGATTTTGAAGTCGCATTTAGATCATATGTTTGGAATAGCCGGTAACTAGGTTGTCCTTGGTTCAAACTTTGATTTTTGGCATGAGTTGTTTATTGATTTTTCTAGTATGGGGGGCTATCTTAATATCGTGTTCGAGGAAGATATGTCCTACAATTATAAGTTTGTTGTCTCTCGATAGTCACTAGCTTGTTTCCTAGGTTCTCGCAGTGTGTTTCAAGAGCTCCTAAGTACTTCCTTTTGAAGTGCTTTAAGAAATAGAAGCCTCATTTTTTCTTTGATTTCTAGGGGGTGGAATGGGATTCAACTCTGGTGTTTGACTAGTGCTTGGACTTCCTAATTTTTGATATAGAGGCATAGGTGGCCTAGGTGCAAGTTTACTAACTCAATTAAAAAAATTTAAGATCTAATGAATATTTTATAGGCTGCAGGTAAGGTTACACCTCCCATGGATTGAATCATTATAGAAATATAAGAATTTAAAGATTTAAGAAAGTATAGTAAAGCACCTTCATCTATTGGTCTCACAGGCCAATGGAATCCTATCCCATGTCCTTTGAAATCTGAAATTTAAATATGTCAACTATTCATTAGGAGCCCTTTTAATGGTTGTCAATTGTTCCAATAGAGATAGGTTATCCCCCTTTTCTCCAAATTGATTGTGAAGAGCTGTGTATAGATGGCCCCAATTCTGAATAGAGCCTATTGTTAGACTCCTGAACCATTACAAAGCTTTACCCTTAAATGAAGAGGCTAACAATTTGACTGCAATGTCCATCTCAATGATTTCATGAATTACATAGAAATTTGCAATGTCTTGAATTAGGTCACTAGGAGTAGTCTGGTTCTCTCTAGTGAGATATTGAATGCTCTTCAATGTTGCAATTAGAACTAGATTTTGTGCATTGAGAGCGAGTGGGTCACGCCAATGAAGTTTACATAGGATGATTGGGTTGCCGATGTGCCATTATGATTGGCCTCAAAACCCTTGTTGATTGAATTAAATGCCTCACCGGGGGAGGTGTTGAAAAGTTATATTTTGTGGAGATGGATACCTTGAGCTCTTCTTCCTTTCCTCCTCTATCCGGGGACAAGTGTAGATAGACAAATAATACTTCTTCTCTGTTCTTCGATCTAGTATAAAATCTTCTCATGCATCTACCAAGTCCTGGGCTGTCAAACCAAAGTGGACTCAGCCTCTCTTTGGAGTCACCAGACATGTAATTTCAAAGCTCCTTAAAATATCAAAACTTACAAAAAGTTCACATCAATCTTGCTATGATAAAAATGGAGACCTCTTGGTCCCACTCAGCATGCCAAAACTGCTAGTGCAAAATAACAACACCCCTAAATGTCTAGAACTCTATGGGTTGAGACTCTTAGTGTGATTGCATAACATGGACCGCTTTCCAAAGTGTGGGACTTACAATCGATAAATTACTCAGATGAAGTCTGACTCCCTTATTCCTCCTGCTTAGGTGTACACATAAAATTTCTCATAGGATCTATTCTAAAATCTATTATAAATTGCCAAGGAGATTGTGGTTAAGAAGATGCAAGAAATTAAACCTAAACTAATAGGAGAGGTGATGCACCAAAGGAATGTTGAACATCAGTTTTGGTATTAAATAGAGACCATTAAAATGTAATACAACCACCATGCACAGATAACCAATATTGCAATGAATTATCGTGTAAAGGTAATGAACACAAGAGAGGTTTGAAATCTTCCACAAACATGTATTATTACTTCACAAATTGATACAACACTATAATGGCTAAAAGGAAAAAACTTGCATTAAATTCTTAATGGAAGGCTTGAACCGTACACGAACTCATCTTGAGACAAGAGAATAAAGGAGGGTGTAAAACCAAAATGTCCAACCCTTTCAGCAATGAGCCAAGCTCTTACCTTTATAGATGAAGCGAAGAGAGGAGAAGGAAAGGAGGAGGAAAATATGATTTGGAAGCTTAACCACTAGCAATCAATGCCCGAAAATCCACCGAAATCTATCAAGTTTGGTTCTCCATGTATATTTGGCATGTTAAGAAGGAAGAATGGTGGATCAAATCAAATTTGGGTAGTTGAAGAAATCAGATCATACATTAATGGCAGGAAATATTTTTTTCATATTTTTCACCACTCAACCTTGTCAAAATTAAATGATCAAAGCCCATGGTGTGGGTAGGAGGTCGAGACCTTTCCAATGGTACCAAATTTGTGGAATTTTGAGCACTAGATCGAAAGTTATGCCCATTTGAAAATTTGAATCGAATTCGTACAAAAATGGTAAAAATTTGTTTTGCAAAATGGATCTGCGGGCCCGAAATTCACTTTGGCACCTTTTGCACAAAAATGAAAAGTTATAAGAAACCTCACGCCACCCCTATGGACACGAAATCCACTTTAGCAAAAAATCTTTGGGGGCCTAAAATCAAATTGCACTTTTTCATAAAGTTACAAAAAATTCAAAGTTCCCCCGATGGCCCGCTTCCCAGTAATGGCGACAAAGGCCTTACACGTGGCTTCTCTATGTCGGGTAGGTGTGACTTAATTTTGTACTTTACACTTTTTCAAAGTAAAATCCAATAATTCAAACTTCCTCCGAGCACCCGCTTCCCACTTTGACTTGAACATGGCCACATGTCACTTTGCAGGCCTTGCATTTTTTTTCCTTTATTAAAAGTGCAAAGATGCCCACGGGCTCACAATTGTAAATTGTGCTTTATAGAAAAAGTGAAAAGTGCCAAGATATCTCCCCAATCCCGCAGGTCCAAGTAATCTTCCCATCAGAAAAGTGTCCCCCATGCCCACTTTTGGCAAAAATCCTCCTGCTAAGGCTCATCAGCCTGTAACCTACAAAATACAGAGGAGTTAAGGACTTCTTTATATTTTTGGAAAGGGGAATAAATTTCATATCCGATGGAAATTCTGCATAGGGACCTTAAGTGCTTAAAATATATAAAAATTCATATCAAGCACAAAAAGGAGAAAAATGGTGTTATTTGACAAAAAATAAGTGTGAGCCTATTTTGGTCAACAGTTACATCTTGAAGAATAGAAACATTTGGACAAGTATATAACCTTACCTACATGTTTTTTATGACCCTAACTATGTTATTTTTTATCCCATATAGCTACAACACACTTTTTTCTTTATACGTTCATACCTGCAGGCCTAACTTTTCTATAATTTCTGTAGGCATTACCGTGATGCTTGCTCATTGTCAACCATGTAATTACGAATCTAAATGATCTCTAATTATCAAATATAGTTAAAAGGGTAGTGGTTTTTAATATCATGAGCATTAAAAACATTTTTTATCATCCACTTAACCTCTTTCATGCGATCTTGCTTGATTTTACCAAGAACCGTATTTGTTTTCTCGAGCCTCCTTTTCATTTGCTAAGAAATATGTATCTTAACAAGTTCATGCATGAAAGTAGCTTTCTATCTGTTTCTCTGGAATACTCAAAGCATCCCATAATGAAATATTAATATTATTCTTTTCATTACCTCAACGATATTAAAAGAAGCAATAGTATTTGAAAAAGCTTCTACAATTTCAACTTATGGTTTAGCAGTAAAGTTGACTCTACTTCAACAACTTTTGAAATTTGAGGTATGAATAATCTTCTAGATCGTGCTATTATTTTTATTTCTCTCCTTAGAGATGAACTACTTGTTGTTTTTTAAGGAACAACATGAGTGTTTTCTATTTATTTACTCGCATTTGTTGATTTGTTGAAATCGTAGGTAAAAACATGATTTTGATTTTCCATAATGTTGTTTCTAATATATGATGTCTTCCCCATCTCTCGTTAGGACCCTACAAATGATCCTTCGAAAAGATGATGCATGATGTTGATGAAAATAAATATTGTAATGATTCCTATTATGTGAGGAATGAGCATCCTAGAATAAAATTCTCTTAAGAATGTAATATTTTGGAAACCATTCTCATATATCAAATGAAGAAACTACAATATTTATAAACATTATACCTCAGAATAACATCCACGAAAGTGGATCAAATTTACTAATTACGAAAATATTAAGAAATAGGTTATTGTCCCAAACTAATCAAATCTAGAAACATCCAAGAACATTCAAAACTAGTAAACTAACAATAACATATCCCCCACTAATCTAGGGATGTGATAACTAGATAATAGCTAACTAATAGATAATTAAGTTAAAGTAATAAAATTTAATTACTTTAACATTACAACTTAGTAAATGATGAATTAACCTAAGTTTATTCCTAACATTCCCCCCCTTAATTCATCATGGTCTGAAGTGAATAGGAGAGAAAAAACTCTAAAACAAAATATTTTTACATGAGGTAAACATTTATTAACACACACATGCTAAAAGAAACCTATTCTAAGGTGAATCAAATGACTTTATCATTCCCCCCCTTAATTCATTATGGTCGCTCTAGATCTCATCTAAACAGGAGTAGCAGGATCAAGGTACTTCCTCTGAATGGTTTGAAAGAGATGGAATAGGCTCAGGAACTATCTCTGGATGTCAGAACCTCTTTTGGGTTGGCACGTGTGCTCAAAACAAACAAGTAGCTTTGAATGTTTTGAAAATCTCTGTTGGGTTAGATCTTGACTCAATAAAACCTCTATCGGGTTAGCTCGTAATTTGAAATTGGCACTGGTATGAAAAAATACCATCCATTCACTTTTCTCTAATCCGCAAGGAATACCACCGCTTGAGCGATCAATAAATCATTTGAAAGTCTTTCATCTTTTGCCCCAAAATTCTAAGTTAAAAGTGAAGACAACTAGCTCCAGGAGAATGAAAATTTTGTGGCACTTTATAATGATAGTACAATTACAATTTTGTCTCTTGTTCCCAGGAAAAATTCCTTTTTTAGATACATTGTGAGTAAAAATTTCAAATTTTATACTTTGTTTACAACTTACTTCATCCTTTTTATTTTTAAAAAAATTTACAAGAGAAAGCTTATTAAAAGCTTAATCAAGATGTAGAGATCGAAAAATCATACACTTTAAAAAAAATGGCACCTAAATCTGAGGTACTAGTTCGAAAGTTGTGAATTTTTTAAATTCTGATTTCAATATATTTTTGGGCCCCTTTCCAAAAATGGAAAAGAAAAATCCATGCTTTTCAAATTTTTTTACAGGTCAATTTCAATTTTTGCAATTATAGGTCAATTTTATTTTCCCCAACTCAGTGTGGATCTAGTCACTTGGCACGATTTGAGCCCCAATACGCCCAAGCTTGTGGGCTATGTAAATGTCAACACACCTTTGCCAAACACAAATCTATGAAAAGATATATATGGATCTTGATCTGGATGCAAACAATTTTATGTAATGCCTAGATCTAAACTAGCTTGCCAAGGACACCCAACATGGTACAATTATCTCTATAGTGTAGTTCACAAACCTCCACTAGTCTTCCAAATGTAGTAGTATTGTGTAATTTTTTATAATTTTTTTAATCCACATATTTTCTACTACTGTAGCAAATAAATCTTCAGAATTTGCAACAATATGTGCATATTAACAGAAGGGGATGTGGGTATGCATGCAATGGGATAGGAATGGGTAAAGAGGCTCTATGGTCTGTAATGTCCACATTTTATACACACAAATACAACAGTAAAATACTAGGAATATTTTATTTTTTTGACTTACATTGCTCACTACACAACGCCACAAAGGCTCCAAGTAAGGAAAACTCCATAACACATATGACACTTACATAAGCCATCGACCCACATAGACACATGACAACACCATATACATGTCGATGCCACACCTTCCCCAATGAACAAATGCTAGTAATAACTCAACCACAAGAAAAGGGACTCAAGGATTGGAAACCCCACAACACATCATTTCCATGATTACATCTTAGTTATGATTAACATTCCAAGAACATTTTTATACAAGGATGATCTTATCCATTTTCCACATACATATTCTGTAATTCATTTCACATTCAACTTATTGTTCAACCATTTAAGTTTTCTCTTTATCCCTTATGAAAATATCCATAACTTACATAATTAAACTCCATATTTTCAATTACCTACAAAGTTCCTAATTCTCTCGTTCTTATGCTAGAGGTTCGTTATCTCAAAATATGTTTAGTCAATCGGTTAAATTTTACCTCAAGTATGCAAGGGACCAACCAGAAGTTGTCAATGGAAAATAATACACATCAAAAGAGGTGAAGGTTCAAGTTCCTCATTCCTATAAACTTCCTTCCATTCAAAGTCACATTTTCTTTTGTACTATGGTTGTTTTAGTATCAATCTTAGTTTTATTCAGTTAAGCATTTACAAGCCATAATTTTATTTTATCTTATTTTTAGTGGACTTTAAACTCGGCTCAAAGGCCTAGTCCCATCAATAATCAATTTGTATCCATTCATTATTAACAAAATTCAATGCCTAAACCATCCATAAGACTTCAAGTAAATTTTTGTTCCTAAACCATTATCACACCAACTATCGTTTCTCATTTCATTTACAATGCTTGCTAGGTCCCTTTTCTTTTTCTTTTTTGGTGTCACTTTATAACATAAAGAGTTACGAAAGTATTTATTTACCATTTTGTATAATTATATAATTGGAAGCATTATAACTACACATGAATTCCAAGTTAACCTCCTAATCAACTAAGGTTTGGTTTAATTCCAACTTCACCTAATGATCAACACCTCAACTATAAATGAGTTTAAGGAAAGAGGAGATATTTATGATAAACCACCTTCAAGAAAAGATGAATGTGATATATTAATAGAAACCAAGGTAACACATTTAATTGGGAGGAACTAAGGAGTTCACTAACAAGATTTTAAGACCCAGAACAAGTACTTCACGAACTCCATTTATGTCGTTTGGATCCAACAGGGACTTCATTCACTGATGAAGTTAATTTCTAGATCTAATCTGGTAAGACTTGGCAATCAAAAGGATACTAAAGGAGTATTAGCTCTACTTACTCCATAAATGGTAAGGTTACACCACATAGTCATTGCTTCGAACAAGGACTCTTAAGGTGACTTCCAAAGAGGCCTTCACCACTCAACATAGTTTCGACCTGAAGTGAAGACATTCTCCTTACCCCATGCATGGTTATCGACCTAGAAGGAAACCACATACTCCGTAGATAAAAAAATGGACCATGTCTTTCCTAAATTATGGGTTCACGACAACAATGCTAAACATACCGACCATGATGCTATCACAAACTAGGGGTCTTATTTACCTAGGCTACGAGGTTCCATCGAGTACAAGATTTTAAGTTCATTTTACAGTTTCAATTTCTTTTGGGCTAAGAAATATCATGCGAGAAGGATGACATCGAGAGTAGAGATTGAATTTTATCTTAAGGTTTAGGTTTTCCACACTAAAAGGATTCACAAGAAGGGTTGTTATACATGAGTCTTATACTAGGGTTGATTGTTTCGATTAAATCTCTTTATTATGTTTACAAGGTAAGAATACAACCCAGTAATTAATTAATCATTTATTGAACACTTAAAAAAGCACTACAATATATTAACTTCAAATTCATTTACTATATATCTATCAAACCCTTTTTCCATACACAACTATGAATCAAATTGAACCTGTGATTAAATGCACATTTCCTAAGATATCCCTAAAACTAACATCTCATACATATTAGAAAATTTCAAATATAACTTTTTTGTAACGAGATACTACATTATACATTTATTCATTTTACAATGATCTATATAAATTACAATAATAAATAATGAATTACACATCATCTTTTCACCATCTTTCTTGCATCCTGCAAAACCATGTGAGCATGAAATCAGTGATAAATCGCTGGCATGGCATCCATCCTAATCTAACATAATTAACATTTTTCAGTTTCCCATTCACATATAATAATAATTACAATTTTCAATTGAAAGAAAAGGTTTAGAGACATGTATTCATTACATTTCATTTCACTGCATATCGTAATCCAAGGAGAGAGAAAGAAAAAGGAAGAGAGATAATCACCATTTGTCAAAATTTCTATTTCACACAACAAGTTACACTATGGAGTTTTCAAAAAATCATTTACATGTGTCAAAAGTTTCCATGGTGGTTTGGCAACCCGAGAGGGGTCCTACGACTTTCTTTTACATTTTCCCATTAGCTACAAAATGTTGAAAAGCAGTTCTGAGGCTAAGAAACCACTTTCAAATGTTGTCTTCCAGATGAGAAAACACACCATGATTAAATTTCTACGCATCCATTAATTTACCAAGAGTCCATAGGAACTAATAGAATTTATAACTGGAGAACAGTTTACGATTGGAAATTAGTTTTCTGAGGCC
Source organism: Taxus wallichiana var. yunnanensis (assembly GCA_018340775.1). Lineage (NCBI taxonomy): Eukaryota > Viridiplantae > Streptophyta > Pinopsida > Cupressales > Taxaceae > Taxus > Taxus wallichiana. The sequence goes on from CM031239.1 coordinate 901,723,935, forward strand.
ATCGGTTGTAATTACCCTAGTTGTAAATTATTAAAAGTTAGCTTGAGGGCTTAGCAAAACATGTCCAAATCTAACAATCGATGGATAAACGCACCATAGTAAAATTCCTATGAGTTTAACCATATATGGAGAATTCAACAGAGTCATTAGAACGGAAAACTTGGACACGGTTTTCAAATAGCGAGATGATTTCTGAAGCCACCGGTCCTAATTGGTCCATTTTAACCTAGTCAAACTGTGACTATAGGCCTACAAAATGGCTTTTCCAAAATATACAGAAGAGTGCTTTGACCTAAACTGAATGTTCCATGAAAATTTATAGTGAAAAAACTAGAGGTTTATGAAGACAGAAAATCATTTCAATGTCCAGAATTCAGATGGCGGTTCAAAATGAAAGCCAACTTTATAGTTTTAGTAGCTTCTTATAACTACAAAATGGTGTACCATTACTCAAAGTAGGGCATAAAAATATCACACATGTTTTTTCGGGGTAAAAAAAAAGGTTAACGCAACTCCTCACATAACGAGGTACACAAATGAATCTTAACATCCCATCTTCGGAGTTACGAAGGGTACTTAACAAGTCTCTGAAAAACACAAAATTATCTATTTAAACAGGGAGATGATCAATTTTTTTTTACTGGGAAGTCAATTTCTTCTTGTTGATAAAAAATATTGTAGTGATCTAGTTGGGAAGTAAGTTTTCTAAATCACCTCAGAATGAGGGTTGAAGTTCATGGTTTAATACAAAAGGGTTATTTCGATTTCATGAGTTATGATGAGACATTATATTGTTTTGAAACAAGTTAATATAAAATAATTAAATGTATTATAATCCAAAAATTTTAAAATTATAGTAAGTTGCAAATGAAAAACTAAAGTATGAGAGTTATGACAGATAAGGAGAGATGAGCCATGCCTAGGAACGATGAGCAAAATGGGTATAAGGGGCTCTAGGGGGTTTACACGCGATCCATTGAGACCACCATTATTGCCACATGATGCCAGATAGTCATGTGAAAACCCAACCCATTTGTTGTGCACCCATGTCTCATCAAAACACCATTTCTTGATTTTCAAGTAGTCATCCCGATCCATGAGACCACATTTTCATTATGCAATATGTCAATAGTTGGCGAGCCATTTGAATTCTTCCACATTTGCATACATGTCTATCAGGGAACTTACAACTATAACATCTGACCAAAAACCAGATTCTATTATTCGTACCCTGTTCCAAAACTCTTATTTTGCCATGGGCTAAGATTATGCTGGAAAAGGTGTTTCTTTATCATCATCTCTACAACTGGGTTTAGAATGCAACAAAGGGAAACAACAGTATAAGAAGTAACCTAGGCCAAAATCTTCTCCAAGCATAAATGGGCATGGGATATATACCATACAACACACTCTAGGAGATAAATATAATGGGATCACAAATTTCATTACATGGTTGAAACCAATAGATTCCAGATCTGAATTTTGTGCATCTGAAAATAACAGCAGCTAATGAACAAAACAACGGCATGGAAGAAATTTCATTTTTCTTCCATACATTTTGCTTCTTCTTGCAAGATATAAAGCCTTTTCAATGAACCCATTTTCAACACATCCATTTAGTCCATATCTCGCAGTCCATCCTGTCCACAACAACCTACATTTTTTATTTTTTATTTTTAATTAAAAACAATGCATTAAATGCAGATCACCTGCCTTATGATAGGTTCCACATTTTCCATCCACTTTTACCGAGAATTTAAACAATAATAACGAAAGAAAATTCCTTTACCTATTATGCTTTGATAGACATTCATTCTCGACCCCTACGCTCATGTTTTGCACATGCTGAAAGTAAACATTTCCAAACTTGCACACATATCTACTTGAGCACTTCCAACTAAAAATATGACAAAAACCCCATTTCATACAAAGCTAGATAAAGTTGAAAAGAAAATAGTATTTCCATTATGCTTTGATGGATTTCCATACTCTGCTCTGAGATCACATTTTGGCACAGAAGTGAATATGCGAGTAAATACAAGTGGTTGGATTAGAGACCTATGTGCTGCATAAGGTGAAACTATGTGACTTCCTCATGAGGAAGCCATAACTTATGTGTTCTGCCATAGCTAAAACTATCCAATACTATTAAATTTACCACATTAGCTTGGGTTGCAACATGGTAAATGTCTCTCGGATTAAAAAAGGGTGATTGACTTATTTTTTAAGGAAACTGACATGTATGAAAAGGCATCTAGGGTGTGTCACTTCCATCTGCTACACACGCCCACAAAAACTAGCCCATGTGGCTTCACGTGGAGTCCATGATTTTCCCAACCACTCCTATAAAATTCACTTCACGATATATAAATATCTATTTTTTAAAATTTTATTTTCATTTTAAATTATCATGGTACTACAATGGCTCTCCAATGTAACTCCAAATTCCTCTTGTGCTCCAAAAATTTGCAACCTCTTTCTTTCCTCCTTGGTGATTCAAGGATCCTTATAATAACACGAATCTAGATCATCCAACTTTGATACCAAATCTTAAGAATGTAATATTAGGGAAACCCTTCTCATATATCAAATGAGAAAGCTTTAATGTTTACAGACATTATACAATGGTAACAACATCCACGGAAAGTGGATCAAATATAATACGTACAAAAATATGGAGAAATAACATATTTCCCCTAATTAATCAAATCCAGGAACATCCAAGAACACTCCAAAGTAGTAAACTAAAAATTGTATAGCCCCCACTAATCTAGGGATGTCACAAGTAGATAATAACTAATTAACTGACTAAGTAAAAGAAATAAAATTTAATTACCTTAACATTACAACTTATTGAATGATGAATTAACCTAATTTTATTCCTAACACATTCTTAGATGTTTGATATCATTTTGTAGTCCAATCAACTCGAAAACTAGGTAACCTAAAAAACATTATACCCTTCCCTCGATGACTAAAAATGGTCAATAGGTCTCATAGATAAAACTCTCATGTAGTGGTCGTGATTATGATTCGAGGATTTGAACAAATAGATTTTGTAGTTATGGATCAACCATTACATTAGTCATCTTAGTTACATTGTTATTGTGAAATAATGTTGACCATTTTAGGTCAATCATCGGAGGGGGTACTTAATGTTTTCTAGTTGCAGAGCTTGAGATGGTTCTGGAAGGAATTGAAAGAAAGTTGGAAGCAGTAGGGGCTGATGTAAGGTGCAACGACTCATATATGTGTTCATTTGGAGTTTCATCTTCGTAAAAATCATACGAAGCCTCGAAATAAATCTTATGTATGGTCTTGGTAAAGATGGGAAAAACAACATACATAAAAAGTTGGGCCTTAAAACAACAAACACAAATTTGGCAGTTTAGATGGCAAGGAATGAAGTTTATAAACGGTGCATTAATTTCTGATTCTTTCTTTATGTTTATAAGATTATTTAGTATGTTGAGTTGTTTAGTTCATTCCACATTTACAAGTTACAAAAATCAAATGCAAAAGGAAATAGACAACTCAATTACAAAATTTAATTTCATTTATTCATGAAGAAATAAAGTTTCCCACACAAGCCATGGGATCTAACTTATGTGTACAAGAAAAAAATAAATACATATACATAAAGTTGTAAATAAATGAGGAGATAGGAAACTCATCATTTCGTAAATGAGTTGGTTTCCCCGTGCTCCTCACTTGCATCTTCATCATCTTCATGCTCCTCTCCCCAAATGCAACACTTGTTGACAAATAAAAGATACTTTTAAAGTTGTGGATTTTCAATCTAATCATGTACTTAGAGTTTCAGGAAAATGAATTTCTAAAACAAGTACATATAAAAATGCATGAATGAAAGTCAGGAGTTCAATAACAGAGTAAATGAAATATTCATTCAAGAGCATTTAATGAGTTTCAGAATTGTATCCATCAAAGGCTATAACAAAGGAAACAAGAGTGTGTTTTTCATTAATATTTCAGCATTATAAGCTGCATCAAAGCTTTTGGTGAAGTGAAATAGTATGTCGGACACAATTTCAGTCATCAAGAGAGCTATACCAACATTCCATGAAAAGAAGATGAATAAAATGGTACATTTGTTGTAAGTGCTACAAAATTTCAGGAGTAAATTATGTGATTGAATACAATCACATGTATTACAGAGGACAAAATGAAATAAGGATCTAATCATGGCAGCCATTCAACTCAGCTATATAATCAAGAGTTCATTCATGCACTTGAAGAAGAGTTACACATGTCTTATACTACACATATCTTGATTACATAATGGAAAGGAGAAAGGATTTTCTCAAGTAAACAAGTTCAAAATTTGAAGTTTCCAACATAAACGAAGAACAACATAAATGATAGTCAGTATGATTGTATAAACACGATGTCTTGCATCATTAGTACACATCGAGAGATCACAATGATTTAAACAGTTATATTTAGAAATTCCAGTCAGGAATGAGTTGTATTTACTAAAGGTACACATCTAAATGAAAATATTGGCATGCTCGTAATACATCAGCTCTAAAAAATTTCAAGGATTTTAAAGCTTTCAAAATCATGTATAAAATATATCACAAAAGAAACTTTAATTTCATCAAAGAACGAGACTCTAAAATCAAATTGTTTTAGGTTACTATAGTTACATTCCATTACAATGTCCAAGAAGCCATTAAATTTATTTCAGAAAGAACATGAGAATTTCAGCTATGTTCAAAACTAGCATGGAGAATGAACAGAAGGTTTTATCCTACATAAGGTAATCAAAGATAAGATTTGAGTTGCAAATTTACCATTAGCTTTCCACACTAAATATGAAACTCAAAAGACAAGTTGTAAGAAATATTTAGTAGAGATTATAGTTAATATTAATAAACTTCATATTTTGTTTAAGCGTGCCTAAGCATACATGTCTCATCATGGTATACAATAAAATTTATGTTAGAATGGGGCTGAGGGGATAATTTCTCATAATTTTCAGAAAATGGTGATTCAAAGTGTAACGAATGTATGCGATGTCAAGCTAAATATGGAATAGTGAATCAATCAAGAGTTTGAGTCTCATATCAAATTCAGTACCAAATAATGATACACACCAATCTGAGTCATTAAGAATTACTGAGAGTCATGTATAAACATTAAAAGTAAAAGAATGCACATGTTTTACGAGAAAGGATCAACAAAATGCACTCCACAGTGAGTTAATGTACAACCAAAACAAAAGTCAAGTAATGAACATTGGAAAACAACAGTAGACTGAGTTTTGGGGTACAAGCTCAAAGCCACAAAGGAGCTTGATTCTCAAGGAAGTATTTTTAAAATTTTATTTTGTAAACAAGAAATCAGGTGCATGTACGGGGAAGAACTGGGCCTTTGAGGGATATTTTTGGAGTATAGGTAGGGGATTTTTCTATATATTGTACATGGCTTTCATAAGTATTGTGGCGGGTGAAATTTTGAACTATTATGATGCAAAAAAATGTATCATTCACCTTATTATTGAGTAAGAATATTTTTCATCCATCAACAACTTTTGATAGTGTGTTCTAGAAAATTAAAGGCATGTTTGAGTGGGTTTAGTATTACATTGCATGTTTATAGTTTTAAAGCACCTCCATTAAGTGATTTTAACCATTTTGCAAGACATTAAAGTGCATTTACTACATTGTGATTGAAAAATAAATTAAATACGATATTGTAGTGAATTTGAGAAGTTCTTTTAGTAGTCGGTAAGTGTGTCTATTTAAGGAGAAACACCACAAAAAAATTCGTCTATCACCTTTACTAATTTTATTTTTACATTCCTTCTAAACTTCACCTCACTCAAAGATACAAAATTTGGTGATTCATTAAAATGCAAACCATGCCTTTATAAAGGATCCCCTCATTCCAAGATGCCCACAACTTAGAGGGGATCCCATTATACCCAATGAAGTTAGAAGTTAGATAGTCATCTAGCGAAATTTGTACTCCAGAATGATAATAATTTTTTTCGGCACAACTAGTGGGACATCAATTCAATTGTTCACATTTTTTCCAAGCTCAATTTATGTATTATAAAAATTTCCTTTTAGAGTTAATTTTATATTCATATGTAGTTATATTTCTAGTCCAAACCACATATTTTCATTTCCAAAAGACATGATTTCTCAGTTTTTCAATCCGTTATTAGGTCATGTAATCATGACATAAATTTGTAGGTGGGATTCCTCCGTAAAAGAGCTGAAAAATCTAGACCCGCCTCGATTTGTTATCCCTGCTTGATAACTAAAAAAACCCTTATTATGAACCCATATCCATATGATCCAAATTTTTATGATCAATATGGCCGTCGTTATAGCTATTATGATGTTCAAGAAAATGGATATTTTCCAGTGTTATGTAGATCATCAAGATAGGAGAAATAATATGCAATTTTTGGAGGTAATTGCTTAACCGGGGATGATTTCAAAATTCTTGTTCTAAAATTATCATAGATATTGCAGGATTGCAATGACAAAGTGCAGATAATTTAAGCTAAATATCATGGTGTAGAACATCCCTATCAATGAGGAGTTCCTTTACCTATTTAGTTTAGCCCACAAACACAAGTTTGAGGTAATACAAGACTCTCTTCCCCATTTGGTTGATTATATTATATATTTGAAAGCATTAGAGGATGATAGGCATCAGGTTGACAAACCATATCCATGGAAGTTCCCACTTCCTTACCCATCATAATCCAATGCCTTTTCCCTGTCAACAAATTCAAGCTACCTATAAGTTTTCAGGCTGTTACAATTTCAGCCTTCTCTCGTTGCCAAATCAGATTTTGAACCCCAATCCTTTGTTTGAAAATGCAAAATCAGTCTAAGACCCAACCAATCCCTCCTTTGTCATCCATAAGCCTGATTTAAAAGGATGACGATCAGAAAATCAATTAGGAGGGGGAGCCAATTGAATAAAAAACAAGTTGGAATTTATGGAAAAATTTAATATATGGGCTAACAAATTTGAGTTCAACCATATTTCATAGTTTGAAAAGGAGTGCATGAAATAGGCAGTGCGGATCCCAAATAAACATCAAGATTTAAATAAACAAACCTATGTTAGACAAGATCTTCATTTGTCTCTTAAGATGGAAGGTGGTAATGAAACTGAATTGAAATAATGTAACTCTTGATCCAATCAAGAAATATCAGCAGATCCGGAGCTACTTCATGATAAAAAAACAAGTGGATTTCAGCCTCTCTTCCTACTTAATAGAATAGGATGCAAGTATGTGTGAAGATGACATTTCTATTGGCACTCCTAAAGAAGATCTTGGATATTTTCTACATGTAACCCAAAGAGAACATCAATTTTGTTAATTAGTAGAACTTCCATGCTATATCATGAGGAAGATGAGGTTCATGCTTTCATGTTTTGTCTTGATTAAGATCCAAGTGATGGCACATTCCTATTTGTAAAAATTTTAGCTAAAGAGGTAATAATACAACAAGTTACAACTATAGTTGAGCATGCATAGGCTTGTCAAGAGATTAAATAAGACCTTGAGTAGTAATAAGAGGATAAATTAACGAAGGAAGATAAAAGTCATATTATAGTAGTTGATGGTTGAAAGGTACTTACATCCCTAATTGAGGAGAAACCAAGCTCTCACATCCAAAAAATCATCTTGGGATAATAGGTGAGAGATTCGGAGTTCAAATTGGGAGGAGTATTTTCAACTCCTTTATGAGATTTAACTTTTTGCATAAGCCTCTATATTCATTTTAGGAGGTTATTAGTTTATGGGATAATAAGACGAAGAAATTTCAGGAAGAGTTTGATCACATTTTGTCTCCCAAAGACGGTGATGAAGATTGGGAGCAATATATGTAGCTCCTAGATGAGTTGGAAGGACTTTCGGTGAAGACAAGAAGGATGATGCCTCCCAAGTTGTCATGAAGCATCAAGACATCTATCTTGTATCACCAGTTGAGTGGGTGTTCATTGGGGATATGTTTATCCAAGATAAGAAAGATTACAACGTGCCTATGAAACCCATAAGTATGGGTTGATGTCCAATGATAATTTTTATTCCTTTTGTAGCCTCGTGGAGATGAAATCATAAATTTCCCTTTTGACCCAGGAGGACTAGCAAAGTGGAGGTTAGTTAGTAGGTAATTATTTTGCTTTCAATAAATGGCTTCTAACATAATTGAAAAGCCTCATAGGAATTGTTTTCCTCATCCAAGTGCCTTGTGCACATGTTGTAGCATTGTAGTTGTTATTTTCAATTGTTTTTCGGGAGGGATTTCTAGTCCTTATCAGCTTTATGCAGCCCTAAACATGCATGTTCAAGATTGGTACATGTTTTTAGTTTGCATTCATTTCTGAAATTCCCATTTTTTAGGGGTTCTAAATCTGCTTAGCGCAGACAACCAAATCAGAAAAGTTGACAAATATGTTGACAATTTTTTGTCAATCATTATAAGCGGGTACTAAATTGTATCCAGTTCCGAGTTCTAGGTGGTTCTGGAATGAATTGAAAGAAAGATGACAGCTATGGGTGTTGATGTAAGGTGCAACACCTCACATATTTTTCCATTCTAGGTTTCGTCTTCAAAAAATTCATTCAAAATCCTCAAAATTGTAGTGCACAACCTTAGTGAAGGAAAGAAAAAAACATACATAAGAAGATGGGCCTTAAAGCGTAAAAATATAGTTGTAGTTTGCATGACAAGGAATGTAGTTTTCAACTACAGGTGCATTAATTTCTGATTATTTATTTATGTTTAAATGATATTATTGATGTGTTGATTTGTTTAGTTCATTCCACATTTATAAGTTACAATGATCAAATGCAAAAGGAAATAGACAACTCAATTATAAAATTTAGTTTCATTTATTCATGGAGAAATAATGTTTCCCACACAAGCCATGGGATCTAAATTATGTGTTCAAAAGAAAATAACTACATATACATAAAGTTGTAAATAATGAGGAGAGAGGAAACACATCATTTCCTGAATGAGTTGGTTTCCCCGTGCTCATCACTTGCATCTTCATCATCTTCAAGCTCCTCTCCCAAACCGCAAAGCACCTATTGAAAAACAAAACATACTATTATAGCTTTCGATTTTCACTCTAATCATGTACTTACAGTTTTAGGAATATGAATTTTTAAAACAAGTGCAAATAAAATGCATGAAGGAAAGCAAAGAGCTCAATAGAAGAGTACATGAAATCATGTTTCAAGAGAATTTAATGAGTTTCAAAAATGTATCGATCAAAGGCTATAAAAAGATAACATGAGTGCATTTTTAATTAATACTTCAACATTAGTAGTTGTATCGAGCTTCTCGCGAAATAAAATAGTATGTTAGATACCACTTTCAATCATCAAGTAGCGATATACAAACAGCTTCCCTAAAAATAAGATGAATAAAAATGTATATATTGTTTTAAGGGATAGAAAATTTCAGATTAAATTATGTGATTGCATATACAATCACATGTATTGAGAGGAATGAATGGAATAAGGATCTAATCATGGCATCCATGCAACTCAGCTATATAATAAATATTTCTTTCATGCACACGATGAGGAGTTGCATGTGTCTTATTCTACACATATCTCAATTACATAATGGAAAAGAGAAAGGATTTTCTCAAGTAAACAAGTTCAACATTTTAAGGTTCCATCATAGATGAAGACCAACATAAATGACAATTGTATGATTGTATAAACAGGATGTTTTACATCATGAGTACATAGTCCCATAATGATTTATACAAGTTATATTTCAAACTTCCAATCGGGAAGGAGTTGTATTTACTACATGTACAAATCTAAATGAAAATATTTCCATACTCCTAATACATTCATTGTCAAGTATTTCAAGGCTTTTAAAGCTTTCAAAATCATGTATAAAAGATATCACAAAAGATACTTGAACTTCATCAATGAATGAGACTTAAAATCAAACACTTTCATGTTACTAAAACTATAGTCCATTACAATGTCCAAGAAGCACTCAAATGTATTTCCAAAAGCACATGAGTACTTTATCTATATTCAAAATTAACATGGATCTTGAAAGAAAGGTTCAATCCTTCATAAAGTAATCAAAGCTAACAAATGAATTGCAGATTTACCATCAGCTTTCCACATGAAATATGTAATCAGTAAAGACAAGTTACATAATAAATACTCAAGAGACATTATAGTTTATATTAATAAACTTCATCTTCAATATAAGTGTTCTTGAGCATACATGTATCATTATGGTCATCAATACAAGTCATGTTAGAATGGGGCCTCATTATATAAGTTCTCATGTTTTTTTAACACGGGGTGATTCAAAGTGCCATGAATGTATTAAATGTCAAGCTAAATTTGGAATAGTGAATCAATCAAGAGTTTTAGTCTCATATCTAATTCGGTACCAAATAATCATACGCACACAGATGAGTCATTAAGAGTTACTTGAGAGACATGGATACACAAATGTAAGTATCAAAATCCACATGTTTTAAGAGAAAGGAGTAAAAATGCACTCTACAAAGAGCCAATGTAAAACCGAATATAAGTCATATAATCAACATCAAAGTGCAACAAGAAACCAAGTTTTGGGTAAAATCTCAAATCCACAAAGGAGCTTGAGTCTCAAGGAAGTATTTCCAAGCCACAATTTGTGAGGCAATAGCACATAAAGTAATTTTCATGAGCTAATTATATAGCTACAAAATGCACAAGTCACGGTAAAGCCATAAATAAAGCAGATGTAAACAAGGTACCCTGAATTGATTTCTTAACCACTATGAACTAGGAAAATGAAAGCTAAGAGCAAGCTTAGATGTATTATAATGGTCAAGCAAATAAAGAAGAAAAATCAAATCCCAATGCAGAGCCACAGGTGATTCGAGTCATGCAAACAAAAAAAATGGCGGTAGGGTTTCCAAAATCGATAGCACCCAAAACCCCAAATGTCATCTCGAATCGGGGTAAATGAGAACAATTTCAAACTAATATGTCCGGATATTACAAGCTTGGCCATAATCATTACATTTTGTAAATGGAATTCTGAGCACGAAGATGTAGATATAGTTCTTACATCAAGCATGATATGGGATAAATTGTAGTGGATTCGTGCCTAGCACACAAGGGTAGTCATAAGCTTCATCGAACAACCGGATGTTACAAAATTTAGAGTCCACCATTATTTGAGGTAAACCAGAGAAAATTGTGGTGATTAGGTATAATAGCTCAAAACCCAACAATATTAATAGAAAGAAGAGCTTTATCGAACCAAAATGAAATTTTAAGGGTAGACCCATTGAATTTTTGAAGAAAACAATGGTAGCGTTGAAAATTAAGCTTGAATTTTATTTAGAGGACATTGAACAAGTAAAATATAGCTTATTAGAGCAAAGAAGTTTAAATGTGACTCAGATATGAACCGAATAGAGAGGGTACTATCAAAACATTTTGCAAATACCCACAGATCCGGGACAAAATAAATTAAATCAGATGCATAGAAAAGCATTGACATAGTAAAAATAGAGAGCTCAAATTTATACAATGACAATCATTTCATGCTCACAAACAATTAAAACCAGCTCTGTACCTGAAGAAATGGAGCCCAAGATAATTTATTGTGAGTCTTTCTTCCCAAAGCAGCCTTTAAGTGTGAAAATAATAAAAATAAAATTGGAGACCATTGCACTGAGCTATAATGTCTCAACTGCAAGGTTCTCAAAATCACAAGTACTAGATACAATAATATTAGGCTCACCCACAAAGTAGTGAAGGACCACTCAAAATTAGGTAGAAGGTGAATAGGACCAAATCTTACCCAAATCTAAAAACAACGATAGATGCAAGACATCCATAAAACTAGGTTAAAAATCACTCAATGAAGCACATAAAGCTCTCAAAGAATACAATAATGGATGCCACGAATAAAATTTTCAAGGCCTTCCCCTCTCGAAGCTTCTATGAAACCGGGAGGGCAAAATCACAAAGAGATAAATTTTATGGATTTTCACCCTAACCACCGAGCAACAAACCATAGTTCCCTTTCATACCATGAGTTAGGATTAATTTAAATAGGTCACTTTGCATATGTCCAAGCATGGGGTAGCTTTGAAATTGTTTAAATCATTTTTAATTTTCAATGATGGATGTGAATTTACAATGCTCAAAACCATTGATATTTACAAGGTGGAAAGTAATAATCCATGAAAAGTACTGATGAATGTGCCAAGATATGATCAAGGGATATTTTTTAGTGTCAAAAGTACCCTAAACATCTCTATACCATTCTATTGTAGTAGATCCTTTAGAGATATTTCCGATGACTATAAGAACGAAAAACGGACACTCTGAGCTCAAGTTATGTCCGGTCAAAGTTCAGTCAACAGGGAAGTCAACTTTGGTCAACAAGTCAACAAGTGGACCAATGACAAGGTGACACGTGGAAATTGGCGACAAGGAAAATTGATGGTCTTGTAATTTTTTAAAAATCAGTTCCATGGTATAGAGCTCACAAGCTTTCTAACGCATTTTGAATAGACCAAATCTGAGTTCGTATGCGAAAGATATGCATAGTCAAAGTTGTGGTCAAATGATGACGTGACACACTCTGACGTGGACAAATGGCATATTATGGGCATGAAACTTGGTATATTTTTAGTGGATTTGGATTTAAAATAATAATAATAATAATATTTTATTTAATCCATTCCACAGGAATAAGCCTAATCCCATGGGATAAGGAAGATTTTGTGGACAAAGAGCTAGTTAAAGACTTAGCCTATCCCTTTCTCACCAAATGTGGGGTCAATGGCTAAATTGGGTGCCTAAACATATGGAAAGGGGATTTGAACCTAGCACCTCATCTAAAAATATAAGTGGTCTTACCAACCCGCCACCCTCTTGTAAGTGGTATAAATAAAGCTCACTTGTATTTGTAATAAACAGTGTCAAGTCTATGTTAAGCTAATAGCGGTGAAGTTTTCTAAAAGTGTAATTTTGGGGCACTTCTGTTCACAACCAAGTCTCAAGTTATATATGAAAGTTTCTTAGAATTTTGAGACAATCACGATGGTGTGATCATTTATCTAATTTGGAGATTTTGTGATAGAGTTATGTGCTGTTAAAGTCACACGAAGGCATAGAACCAAAGGGAGACACTGCTACAAGTGGATCAAAGAGGTGAAGGACATAGGTTGAGCTCCATTAACATCCTTCGAAGGTCTAAAACATAATTTTGTAGGTTTTTGATTCATTATTGGTTAATTTAAAGGTTATTGTATTTACAATTTTAAACATTATTAATGGATCGGTTCACCACGAACCCGGGGACGTAGGAATTCCAAACCCCGTAAACAATCTGGTGTTGTGTTCTAATTTTTATTTTCAGTTTCTGATATTTGCAAGTAATTTAAATTCAAAATATGAATATGGATGCAACTATAATCAGTAATTGATAAAATTGGGAAAACAATTAAATCTAAAACAATGATTTTGGGGCTTCGATCAAACAATGAAATTTTTGAGTAAAATTACAAACTTAATTTCAGTTTCAATTCAGTCCTAAATCAGATTCTAATTAATATTTGGAAGTCTAAAATCCTTTTAAGTTGATTAAAAATTAATATCCTTTGAAACAATTAAAAGTGTTAATTTCAAGCACCCATTTTCAATGCAAGTTTCAGTATCGAGCTAGTTATTACACTTGCAAACTTGCTAATCTATGAGAAAGTTTTGGTATTAGAGCAATTAGATTGTTTGATTAGTTTCTAATTGTGTTTGAAAATTTATCTTCATTTCTGATGATTGATTTCAAGGTGAGACATTTTGGGGCTTATTAATCTTCTTTACAAGTGTGTACTTTTGGAAGTACAAAGTGTTTGCACAGAACAGAGGAATCATGGGCAAGTCATCCAAACATGACCAAATGGATGTGCTTGACAATAAAATACCAACTCCGGAAGAAAATTATTTCCTTAGAGATAAATTCTATTCCTTAGAAGAGGAAATAGTACGGTAAAATATGAGCCACAATCCTCTATAGCCAAGAAAGAGGAATATGTCAACGAAATGTTTGACCAGAGCAAGAAGTTGATGGTTTTGTTAAAGAGTTATAGGAAGAAATATGGATCAAGGATTCCCTCTTGAAAAGATGCAACAAGGTTAATATAAGAAGGAAATTCCTTCTAAATCGATCGGCAGTCTGTGAGAAAATGCACTTGTAAGTTGTTCACGTAAAATTACTCCCTCTAATTTAGTTTCGATATTCCTTTGGGTCATTTTCTAAAACACACTAAAGGAATTGGAGTCTAAACTAATGGTTAAAATGGGATTTAACAGAAAGGGCCTTAGTAAAAATGGATAAGGTGATGCTAACCCAATATAGGTAGAGGATCAGCCTCAATTTGCAAGTTTGGGTTATTCTAGTGGGAAAATAGAAATTGGAGAAAGTTCCAAAGCGGATGGGAAGGAAGACAAGCTTCCAACAAATGTGCCTGAAGGATCTATGCCTTTAGAAATGAAAAATTCAAACATCAAGAGGAATAATGAAAGGTGTAAGAGAATAGGTAAATGAGGTAATGAAATTCCACCTCCTCCCACTTACACTAAAAATAGCACTAAGGGGAAATTTAATCCTAAGACTTCTAAAACACTCTTTCAGTCTGAACAATATAGCTTTGGTAGACATGGGTATGCTTTTCCTTGCACATTTTGTGAAGGTACTAATCATTCCATTACATATTGTTGGAAGAGGAAAACAATGGTTAAGAAGTTAATGCCTTTTGTGAATGATAAGGCAGGTGCAAAATACTAATCTCACTCTGGTAAGATGAGAAATGGATAAAAGGTTACCTCCCCTAAACAGGAGAATCATTTTCCTAGACAAAATTCAAGGAATGGCGAAATGGGTAAGAATCCTAAAAATAAGGAAGTTAAATGTTATTCCCATTGTAAAAGGAATGGTCATGATGTTAAGATGTGTTGGTATGTTCCTTCAGTGTAACATTGGAAAGTTGTTAAAAAGGAAAATAATGTCAAACCAAAATTTGTTGATCTAACTCATGTAAATGCTCATTCTAGTATTAGGGAAGTAAAACCACGTAAACAGAGAAATCCGAGTAATTGGATGGGAAAAACATTCCTCAACTTTATGTTTGCATTGCAGTAATTGGTGATAGTATCCAAACATTTTCAATGCTATATTTTATGGATTTGATCCTATGTTTATATTCAAGTTTGAAATAATTTGGAAGTAGCCATAGAGAAGATTTGAGTGATAGGTTCATCATACTCATATTCATCTTCTCACATTTTGGTTGGTTATTCCATTTCTAAAAATAGTATGCAGGGATATGGGCATCATGTAATGTCTATTTTGAAACTTGCAGTTTTATAGTGTTGTCATTTGTGTAAATATTATGGATGCTTATAAGACCCATTCGGGAACCTGTTTGATATTGTAATAAATAGACAAACTATTAAATGTGGTTACAATTAGGGTGTAAATTTATTACACAAACAAACTAGTTTGCAAAGGCACTAGGTGATCATTTTGCAGATTATGACAGTGCACCAATTTGGGTAAGCATACAGTTTATAATCTATCCCTTTTCACTTTAGTGTATGGATATAATATTTGCATATTCACCTTGATTCAGATTTTGACTATAGACATTTTACGCATTGATGGTTTAATGATTTTGGATAGTGAATATTTGCAGTTGTAATCAACATAATCACTAAGTGTCAGTCGATTGAACACTAGCTTGATTATAGATAGGTGTTATAATCGACTTATTAATTGTGATGGCGATACATTGTTTTGGGAACATTCACATGGATTTAGTTTTTAACTATAGCTATTTTTGGCGTTGATAGTCTATTTTATTCTAGATAGTGAATACTTGCAGTTATTACTGATTTCGAGATGGACAAGATGGGCAGCCTAATTATGTATAGTTTAGATGTCTCTTATATCTTGATATGTGTTATGAAATCAGAACTTAAGTAATCAGCCATATCACAAAGTGAAAGTTGAACACTAGCTTTCCATAATAGAATAGGTGTTATTATCTGATCAATTATTTGTGATGCCATTACAAGGGGGGTATGATAGTTCACAATTGTGTGTAGAGTTGATGTGGTCAGTAATTGATTGAACACTAGCTTAATTGGGTGTTATTATCTGATCGGTTATGTAATTAGCTAATCAACTATTTGCATTTTATTAACCTATAATGTTATTTTGGGTTCTTGTATGTGTTTTTGCAATGCAGGAAGAGATAACATGTTTTGTGGGTTGATACATAACTTTTTGTGGACAAAAAGCCTTCTCAGTAGGGAGGAGTGATCAGGGGATATTTTTCGTGTCAAAAGTTCCCTAAACTTCCCTAGACCATTCCAGTGTAGTAGATCCTTCAGAGATATTTCCAACGACTGTAAGAATGTGAAAAATAGACACTCTGAGCTCAAGTTATGTCCGGTCAAAGTTCAGTCAACAGGAAGTCAACTTTGGTCAACAGGTCAACAAGTGGACCAATGACAAGGTGACATGTGGCAATTGGCGACAAGGAAAATTGATGATCTTGTAATTTTTTAAAAATCACTTACATGTTATAGAGCTCATCGCAAGCTTTATAACGCATTTTGAATAGACCAAATATGAGTTCGTATGCGAAAGATATAAATAGTCAAAGTTGTGGTCAAATGATGACATGTCACACTCTGACGTGGACAAATGACATATTATGGGAATGAAACTTGACAGATTTTTAGTGGATTTTGATTTAAAATAATAATAATAATATTTTATTTAATCCATTCCATGGGAATAATCATAATTCCATGGGATAAGAAGGATTTTGTGGACAAAAATCTATTTAAAGGCTTATCCTATCCCTTTCCCACCAAATGTGGGGTCAATGGCTAAATTGGGCACCTAAACCTTTGGAAGGGGATTTTAACCCAACACCTCATCTAACCACCCTTTTGTAAGTGGTATAAATAAAGCTCACTTATATTTGTAAATTTGTTAGTGTCTGGTCTTTTTAAGCTAATAAGCAGACAACTTTGGAAAAGTGCAATTTTGGGGCACTTTTGTTCACAACTGTCTCTCGAGTTATGTATGAAATTTGCTTAGAATTTTGAGATCACGATGGTGTGATTATTTATTTGATTTGGATATTTTTTGATAGAGTTATGTTATGTTAAATTCACACGAAGACATAGAACCAAAGGGAGACACTGTAAGTTAGGGTCAACAAGGTGAAGGACATAGGCTGAGCTCCATTAACATCCTTCAAGGTTTGAAACATAATTTTGTAGGTTTTTAATTCATTATTGGTTAATGAAAATGTTATTGTATTTACATTTTTAACATTATTAATGGATCGGTTCACCACGAAACCTGGGGACATAGGAATTTCGAACCTCGTAAACAATCTGGTGTTGTGTTCTAATTTTTATTTTCAGTTTTTGATATTTGCAAGTAATTTAAATTTAAAATATGAATATGGATGCAAATATAATCGTAATTGATAAAATTGGGAAAACAATTAAATCTGAAACAATGATTTTTGGGGCTTCGATCAAACAATGAAATTTTGAGTAAAATTACAAACTTAATTTCAGTTTCAATTTAGTCCTAAATCTGATTCTAATCAATTTTTGGAAGTCTAAAATCCTTTTAAGTTGATTAAAATTGAAGATCCTTTGAAACGATTAAAAGTGTTAATTTCAAGCACTGTTTTCGAGATCAAGATAGGAAAAATAGCTTTCACATAAAGAAAAAAAAAAAAGGTTGCATGTGCACAAGAGAGAATAGAAATATATTTTCCACATAAGATAAAAAGAATGATTATCTAAAAGAGGGTAAGTGCAGCAAGTTGGTTGATAATTAAGTGGACATAAAAACCTGAAATTTACGTACCGTGATCATGGTTTCTAAACTATGCTTGCACAATTATTTTTTATAGGTTTGGTAATTTATGAACCTAAAACCACGATCGCGGTCCTCTGAGACAAAAAAATAGACCCAGCCTCCTCGCATTTCCCCCATTTTCTTTTCCAACAACGATTTCTCCTAGACCTTTGGCAATCATGCTTTGAATACCCCTAAAAATTACTTCTTCAAACTTCTATATCATGATAGTTTCAACCATGCCATGAAGACAAAGAGGTAAGCCCTCGATTTTGATCATTTTTTTTTGCATTTTAGGTTTTTATAGTGATTTTCATGGGTTTTTCAATTTTTGTTTATGTATACAACTTTTTTTGTTTTGTTAGTTGCTCAACAAGCTTGTAATCCTGCAAACCATCAAAATATTCCTCAAAACCCTCCAAACATTCCTCAAAACCCTCCTCCAAACATAGATCTATATCTAATGGCTCCTTCTATCCCCATGAAACTAGCGAACACAAGTTGATATCATTGGAAGAATCTACAAAATAAAATTGTCATTGAGAACCTTATTCAGACTATAAGACAAAATCATCCCACAAATCCATCCCGCATGAGTTTAGCCAACACATTACAAACATTGATTGGTGAAGTTGACTCCATGATAAATCAAATAGACAGATGAAATACCTTTAGAGGTGATTGTAGGCGTGGTATGTATATAAATTATCCCATGCGACTATAAAAGATAAAAAAATAGGAAAATACCACATTTGTGCATTATTTACTGACCCAAGAACCAATGCCCCCCCGTGGCTACTTACAAATGGTTCCCAATCCATTGGTGCCACAATGACCAAATCAAGAACAATTTTTGGGACCAATGGTGGATGGTTTTTGATTATCCACCATGAAACAAAATTGAGGTTCCTCTTTTTTTTAAAGAAATTATACTGCGAGTTCATGTCTTGAATGAGGTCTCAAATTAAGTTGAATTTTTCCCCGAGTTTTATGGGTGAGGTGGTGGCTCTACATAGAGTATACCCGGTGCATGCGTAGCTCAAATAAGGATCACCCATGCCCCAAAACCACCTCTCCCTTAAGTTATCCTCATATAGTGAAGGAGGTTGTGGAGATGACACACTACATGCATGGGGAGGGATCTCATCGACACTTTTACCCAACATAGTGACCAGATTTCATTTGGTGATGTTGGTGAAGGTGTCAGCTTGTGCACCACACCATTTTGGATCATGTGGTTCCGTATGTACTGCGGGCGAGCCATCATTTTGTGGATCACATGATTTCTTTTCTCTAGATGAGATGATGGCGGATGTTTTTGGAACTAGTTCAAAGGATCTTGGTCTTTCACAAGTAAATGTCAAATAAATATTATATATATATATATATATACAATAGTTTAATTTATGTTTGAGATTTTAATATATATGTATTTGATTGTACGTCATGTACATACATGTAAAAACTATTTTTATTTTATTTTAAATAGCAAGAGCCGATAAAGGAAACATCCAATGTCGACATACTAGCTACTATAGTTGGGTGTGTGTTATAAACGTAAGTTTGAAGTTGTATTTAAATTTCAAATTTCATTTGATTGTGCTATTTTATTATTATAATGTTTCACCCGTACATGTGTATATTAATATATGTTTGTCTTTATACGTAGGAGCCTAGCAGTCATCATCTCTTTGGGATTTGAGGCTACCGGCATGCCTCATATGGCGTTTACACATGTTAGTTTCTCTTTACGCTTTATTTCTAATTGGGGAAGTTCACGTGGATTATTCTTTGGGTCTATTATGTGGTAGTCCTTTAGATTAATATTGATTTATACATGCTTTTGTATAGCTTATGACTTCAAGAGAGACTCCTACATATATACGCAGACTTGTGGAGGCTCTTATAAATACTACCATAAAGCATCTCGCAGATCCACTAACCGAGGTACAATTTTTCAAATCTTTAAATTTTTGTGGAATTATTTCCTATTACTTAAATCTACAATATCAAATTTTGTACATGAAATATTTAATTTGAAATTTAATTATTTGTATGTAGCTTACCTCTCGCAAGTCTATTATTGTCCATGCGATGTGTCAATGAAAATTGATAGGGATCGTGACATTGTGGTAAGATTTCACATGTATTTTAACTAAATTATAAGTTTTAAATTTTGAATGTATTTTAAAAATATAGGTGTCAAAAACTTTTGTTTATGAATGTACAAGTTAGGTTGCAGCAGCCTTTGTGAGAGACCTAAGACAACATAGATGAAATCCATAGTGGTATCTCCCTCCACTACATCCCTAGGTCGTGGACATGCTACTTCTAGTAGGACTAAGAGAGGGAAAATGTTTCATGATTAGATTCATATGACCTAGATTTACATATATATATATGGGCAATCTGGTCCTAGTTCATGATTCTTCATATAATCCATTGTATATATAGCCTTATGTAACCGCATGTGTTCCTATATGTATGACACAGCTTCGAGATGCACACATGTTATGAACTTATATTTTCAAATGCACGCGTCTAGCACACTTATTTTAATACATCATATATCCATGTGTTGGCTTTCATAACAATATTACTTCTATGTTTGATTCGATTTCATTGCACATGATATCCTTCTATGTATGTATGTTCTATGTATATTAGTTATATATGTATGTTTGATTTAAAATTAAAAACCACGTCCGGGAGAACTACATGGTACAATTGTTAAGCAAACCTATTCCATTAAGAAAAACCTATGATAACCATGGTAGGTGAACTACAAAAGGGCAATACGTAATTACGTAGGGTGTATGTGCAACTCTAATTTTTTTCCACCTCCTAACAATGTGCACATCTTTGAAAGAATGGTTGTGAGGGAATTTCTATAACTAACATGTTTTATTTTAGAGCTAACACTCATCTATTGTATATCAACTAATGTGAACATTGTTAGAAATAAGCGAGGTAGAGTTCATCTTGAACTATATGAATAGAACGGTACTATGGTGCAACATTACATGGTATAATTGTTAACAAATGAAGGGAAGCATTTATGTATTGTTTTAGAGATTATCCCTTTAATAGGGATTATCTCATTGATGAATAAATACACCTTAATATCTCTATATAATTTTATGCTATTCCAATCAACTAAGAAGTTACACATGATTTGATTAACGTAAGTAGATTCATGTCCCTATTAAGGCCTATATGTTTTTGTATTTAAGCACACACTTTAAAAACCCCATTTTTGTATACCCTACAATCCTTCTAGTCCAAAATACACATTTTTGTGAGGGGGTTTGTCAAATAATTCACATCCTTACCATTCCAAGGTATTTGAAAAAATTTCAAGGTTCTTCAATGAATTTTAAAATGATATATCAAGGAATTTGTAAACATTCTTTATATATTGATTTAGGATGTTTGTACATATGTTACGACATATCAATCTAGATAAGAACACATAAATATGTATGTAATGTATATTGTCAAATAATTCACATCCTTCGATTTTAAAGATGATACAATGACAATGTTTTAGGAATTTCAAATGTTAGCAGGTATCCTTATCATATTTATTTGAAACCATAACATCTAATAAACATCTATTTCTTTAAAATTTAATTTTGAAACTAAGATTTAACAATCGACACACATCATATATGATATTATATGTTATATAATGGTAAATTGAAGGTTCTTAACTTAGTTGGTAAAAGGTATGAAAACAATATTATTAACAAGTTCTATTGTGTATTAACATGCTTAAAAAGAGATCATTTGATAATCATTAGAGTATTTACATGGTAATGTGTTAACCTTGTTAACTCATTGATGCTGTAGAGTAGCAGAAGAGAAGTCATGCCTCGAGACGTTGTGGTCCAATAAACTATCACCACCAATGCATTCGATTGGGGGTATATGCCTTCAGGTGCTATGGTGGGCTCTAGGGAGGCCCAGTTATTGGTGTCATACCACCCGATTCGAGCCTTCCTAGCATTCCTTGAGCCTTTGTGGCATAAATGTTTACAAACTGCCTTTTCTAGGTAGTCCTAGGAAATGAACGGAGGTGAGTAGTGAGAAGTCATGCCTCAAGATGTCATGGTACCAAACCAACTATGTTAACACATCTAGGTGGCTAGGTGAACACTAGAGGAGGCATCGCTTTATTGCATGACAATGTCGATGCTTCCAAGCTACTTCATTTGGGCGTAGTCCCTTAAGAGCACTGAGACCAAAAACTAGTTCAACTTCAATGGGTGACTATGCCCAATCAATGGCACCTAGAGATGTCTCATTAGATCTTACACCTCAAAGATAGAACCCTCTACAATAGCATATCCTGGTTTTTCCTTATCTAATCGGTGCTCTCACCGCCTCTATTGTTTGAGACATCAGAAGGCTATCAAACGATATATTTTACAAACGGTGGGTCAGGCAATCGAATCGACTATGACGACATGTCCGAGTTCCCGGTGAACACTAAAGTAGGCATCATTTTGGTTCCCGACAACGCCGTTGCTTCAAGGCTACTTCGCTCGGGCATAGTCCCTTAAGAGCTCGAGACCAAAAATTGTTCAACTTTGACGGTGACTACACATACTCCATGGCACCTAGAGACATATCATCTAATCCTACAAAATGGCGTAGGGATCCTCTACAAATATCATGTATCAATTTTTTTCCTTCACCAATTGGTGCTCTCAGTGGCCCTATTGTTTACAAATGCATGAAATAGTGTAGTTTGAGTCAGTAAGGTCACAAATGCTATATTTTACAAACAAAGGGTTCATGGCACAAAAACGACTACACCGACATGTCCAGTGGCCAAGAGAACAATATAGAGGTTTCGCTTCAAGGTGCGTGACAACGTCTTTCGCTTCTAGGCTACTTCGCTTGGTCGTAGTCCCCCAAGATCCCCGAGACCAAAAAATTGTTTAACTTCACGGGTGACTACGTGCACTCTATGGAACCTAGAGACATCTCATCCAATCCTACACCTCGGATAGGGGGACCCTCCGTAATATAGTGTCTCAATTTTTCCTTATCTAATCAAGGCTTTCACTTCCTATTGTTTGTAAACACATGAAATACATGCAGCTGAGACAAAGTTGTAAGGCTTTCAAATGATATATTTTTAAACAATGGTCGTCACACCAAAATGACTACACTGACACATCTGAGTGGCTAGGTGAACACTAAAGGAGGTGTAATTTTAGTGCATAACAATGTCCTTGCTTCAAGGCTACTTCATTCGCAAGCAAACTTAAGAGCCCCAAGACCAAAAAAAATTTCAACTTTGACGGGTGACTACATGTACTCCATGGCACCTAGAGACATTTCGTCCGATCCTACACTTGAGTCTAGGGACCTTATTAAATATCCTGTCTCAGTTTTTTCCTTCTACAATCAGCGCTCTCAAAGGTGCTTCTATTTTTCGCAAATGCATGAAATAGTGTAGTTTGAGCAAGTGTAAGGTCAGAAATGCTATATTTTGTAAATGGTGGTTCATGGAATCAAAACGACTATGCTGACATGTCCAGTGGCTGGTGAACAATATAGGAGGATTCATTTCATTGCAAGACAACATCATTGCTTCCGAGCTACTTCGTTCAGTTGTAGTCCCTGAAGAGCCATGAGACCAAAAATTGTTCAACTTCGACGGTGACTACGCGCACTCCATGGCACCTGAGACATCTCATAAAATCCTATACCTCGACATAAAGACCCCTACAATATTCTATCTCGCTTTTTCCTTCCCCATCGGGTGCTCAATGCCCTACTATTTGCAAATGCACGAAATAATGTAGTTTGAGCTAGCGCAAGGCTATCAAACGCTATATTTTGCAAATGGTGGGTCATGGTATGGAAACAACTATGTTGACATGTCTCGGTGCCTAGGTGAACAATAGAAGAGGCGTCATTTTTGTGTGTGACAATGTCATTTCTTGCGGGCGCTTTGTTCACCGTAGTCCCCGAAGACCCCTCACTAAAAATATTGTTCAACTATGATTGGTGACTACGCACTTTGTGGCACCTAGAGATGTCTCATCTAATCATACACCTTACGTAGGGACCTCTACAATAGCCTATCTAGGTTTTTTCCTTCTCCAATCGGTGATCTCGATGCCTTGTTGTTTGCAAACGCATGAAATAGTGCAGCTTTGAGCTAGTGTAAGGTTGCCAAATGCTATATTTTGCAAATGGTGGGTCATGGTACCAAACCAACTATGCCCTACACATGTGGATGACAAGGTGAATGATATATGAGGTGTCATTTTGGTAAGTGACAACATCGTTACTTCCGGCTACTTCGTTTGGGTGTAGTCCCTTAACAACCCTTAGACCAAGAATCATTCAACTTCGACGGGTGACTACGCGCACTACATGGAACCTAGAGATGTATCATCTAATCCTACACCTTGTGTCGAACCTCTACAATAGCATGTCTCGCTTTTCCTTATTGAATCGGGGCTCTCACTTCCCTATTATTTGCAAACACGTGAAATAGTGTAGCTTGAGATGTTGTAAGGCTTTCAAACAATATATTTTGCAAACGGTGGGTTATGGCACCAAATGTTACTGCCACTGACACATATAGGTGGCCATGTGAATGTTTTAGGAGATGTCATCTTGGTGTGCGAAAAGGTCGTTGCTTCCTGGCTACTTCATTTGGGCGTAATCGCTTAAGATCCCTAAAACCCAAAAATAATTCCATTTCGACGGGTGACTATGCGCACTCCGTGGCACCTAGAGATATCTCGTTAGATCCTAAAACTTGCGTATGGACCCTCTACAATAGCATGTCTAAGTTTTTTCCTTCTCCAATCAATGCTCTCTGCCTCTATTGTTTGCAAACACTCAAATAGTGTAGTTTGAGCCGCAGTGTAAGGTTGTGAAACGCTATATTTTGTAAACTGGGTAATGGAACCAAACCAACTATGCAGAAACATTTAGGTGGACAATTGGACACTAGAAGTGTTTTTTTGTGTGACAATGTCATTGCTTTCGGCTACTTTGTTCAGTGCATAGTCCCTTAAGAGCCCCGAGACCAAAAAAATTGTTCAACTTTGACATGTGACTAATCGCACTCTGTGGAACCTATAGATGTCTCATCTGATCCTACACCTCAAAGTATGCACTCTCTATAATAGCCTATCTCAGCTTTTTCACTCTCCAATCAAGCTATCGAGCTCTATTGTTTGCAAACGTGTAAAATAGTGCGCTTTGAGCCGTGTAAGGCTATCAAACGCTATAATTTGCAAACAAGTGGGTCCCGCACCGAATTGACTATACCAACATATACAAGTGGCCAAGTGAATGCTAAGAGGTGTCATTTTGGTGCGTGACAACGGCGTTGCTTCCGGCTACTTCGCTCGAGTGTAATCCCTTAAGATCCCTAAGACCCAAAAATTATTCAACTTCAACAGTTTCTTCGCACACTCCATGGCATGTAGGATGTCTCGCTTTGATCCTAAACCTTGCATAGGGACTGTACACCGAAAAAATGACAAAGTAGCGTGAAAATCTACAAGTGACTCTTCCGTGTACCCGACCTCCCGAGGTCGTGCACTCTAGACAAATTTCCTGGTGGGGATGGAATATGCGTAAAAACTAGTTAGGCGCAAATTTCTAATGTCTTCGACACACACTAGTGGAATTTGTGAATCTAAGGAAAAGAAGGCCCTTCTAAATTGGGTCAGGTGTGATAGATCGATCGCCAAGCGATGACTACTCGAAGGCTCCAATCAATATCGAAGCTCGCGTGATTCGATCTATGGGTTGCATGGAATACGTGGAAAATGACCTCGGATAGTTTCATGTATTTCTCCCCGACAGGTCATATGTATTCCCCGGGCTCTCTAGGTCCCATGATTGTCATACTGAAACAAAATGCAATCTAGCCGTGATGAAACAAATTTAACTAAGTGAAATAAATCTAACTACATATAACTCTTATTTTTCTATGAAATATTTAATAATTTTAAGGAAAGCAAACTATTTTAAGCGTATCTAGAAATAATATCTAAGAAATAATTTAAAATAGACAAGATAACCGAGTGTGGTTATTTGCCCTCGTGCGATTTATAGAATTATTCTAAATAAAACAGTTTGTCTAATCTACCGACAAGATTCTCGATCCTACCTCAGAAGTGAGGAGTGAATCATAGTTTCTCAGAAACTATCAATCCCCACAGCTTCCTTGGTAATGTTGAGAATAGAATGAAATGAAATAAAGTGATTAACTACTCTATTTGATATGAATCTAACTAGAACTTTGAAATATAAAACCCGGATTACGTGAGAACAAAGCTGCGAATCCGATGGTGTATGTGATCTCGCCCCTCGGATGATCTTCTCGCTTCTTTCCCGTTCACTTGGATCCGTAAAAGCGTAATGCTAAAGCACCGATAGGAATAGATTTTGGGACAAGGACAGCTGCAAATGCAGACCGAGAATGCGAGTAGAGAGGGATAGCGCAAGAGTGAGCTTGGCTTATGCGATTCCTAGCGGGATTTTACCACGAGTCATGCAACGCCAAGTGACTAGAACTCCTAACTATCCTATACAAAGAGCAAAACCTACAACTTTAATGGCTTCCAAGCTATTCCGCTCCAAAATAAAGACACTGCTTGCACAAGTTGGATATGTGGCTTACCAACAACTGAATAATACTAACTAGGTATATAATGAATTGAACTAAGAACTCTAAGTCACAGTAAAACAAATCTACAGCAAAGAGGAATTCAGAGGCAAGCTTCTAACCGGATTGGGTGGAACAACAACACTACCTGCACAAGATGGGTCTGTGGCTTACCAACAGCTGAGCAATTTAACAAAAGATGCAAGTGAATTCAAGCTATGGCTTCTAAACAAGCTAACTAACTAAAACACTAAAATGAGGGAATGAGAGCAAAGATCAAACTTCCAAATCCAGCCAAGCTTCAGACCAAAACCTACACCAAATTCTTCACCAAAATCTTCACCAAAATCAGACCATTTGCATGTACACAAACCATGCATTTATAGGAATTCCAACTCTCAAAACCAAAACCAAATTGAACTCCTAAACAATAAACAAAGGAAAACATTGTTCCAGGGACCAAAACATTAATGCATGCTCAAGTCGGCAAAGAAAAGTCAGTGAATCATAATATTTCATGCGAGTCACGCCGAAAGAGCTTTCTCGAAAATGCGCATAGACCGCCACTCCGAGCGGTGGCGGCGGTTACAGGACCGCGCCTCGCAGGTGGCGCTTTCACACCGAAGGTCAAGAGGCCAAGGAAAGAGGGAAAAAGGGGAAAACAAAGGGTGTGGGGGCTAAGCGGGGCATGCGGGATGTTAACACATACTCCGAGGGCTTTTCCGATCCCAAACACCTCATGAGGAGACTCAGTATCATCATTGGGGCACTTATTACACTGCCTCCGCAAAGACAATACCTTACAATTTTGGGTACGTACATATTGCCCCCTCGGAGAAGCATTTTAGCCATGAAGAGGCATAAAACGGTGGGTCCGAGTATGGCAGTCCCGAAATGGGGAGTTAGAAGTTATACCTTACATGTCCGTGTGTCGAAATGACGCCATCCAAAATTCCCGCCACCTGCAAAATGAAAAGAGAACTCAAGTGTAGATAGATACAATAATTTGGAAAACAAACACTAAAATAACAGGGAAAGAGGACGTACCATTTGTGCGGGGATAGGAACTTACCTCCGTCGGCCCTCCAAACTCGCGAAAAGTCATTTTAAAACGAAATAGAACAATATATATATATGAAAGTGGGCCCATTTTCCTATTCATTTGTGTGAAGTCGATTTGATAGATTTTGAGCTCCGGGACCCACTGATGGTTTCTTGTGTGAATAGAGTCAAAACGTCTGGAGTGAGATAGCGATCATGCCCCCATGTGCGGAATGCCACCCCGCGAGATCACAGTGTCGATTTTCTTTAATTTTGTATTTTTCCCCCTTCAAATTTGAAATGGCAAATTCTTTGTAATGGGGGTTATTTTTGAAAATGTTAGGTTCAAAAGGTCCACTTAGGGGGCGCCACCGGGTAGGCTTTGCTTTTAATTAAAAAGGTCATTTTTTCTCATTTTGGGCTTTTTAGGTTTAAAACCCGTGTGGGTTTTCGATCCGCAACCGCCCTGGCCGGCGGTGGTGGAGTTATGATCGACCACCACCCCGACCAGTGGCGGCGGTTACGTGACCGCCACCTTAAAGGCGGCGGTTACGTAACCACCTCCCCGCTCAAGGTGGTGGTTTTGCACAACAGTAAAGCAAAAAGGAGCTTGCTTTAGACATTACACTTGTATTTTTATCATTTCTATATGTTTTTACGACTTCTCTGCATTGATTAGATACTAACTTGCTCTGCTTTTGTGTGATTTTGGGTGTATGCAGCGGAGAGGAGTACATCGATGGAGTCGAGAGAGGGAGTGTGATTGGTTTCCCGGTATTGATGCCCTCTCACCGCATGAGGAGGACACATCATGCAGAGGGCCGCAAGATACTGCAGTATATCGCGTGTGCCTCATGTCGCACCATCTAGTCACATCCTTTGTGACTTGTTTTCTTATCGGGATGCAGATCAAACACTTTCTCGACCGCTGTGGTCCGCGGTGAGTGGACGATTACTTTAGAGGATGTTTACCGTATCCCGGGGCTCCCGATCATCGGGAGGAGACTCACACCGAGACAAAGCAGGTCCTTGAGCATGACATTACACAGTGGGTAGGTTACATGGGGGATGCAAACCATCTCCACCGCCAAAGCCTCCATTCTTTCTTTGGCCATCCCCGTATTTCGACAGATATCAAGGGGATCCTTGCCTCGAGGCTGATCGGGATAAGGGAGGGGATACTTTACTATACTATTGGGCCCCCATCATCACACGATAGAGGGCATGGTCGGATATACACCGGGGCGCAGATATTTTGGGGACCACCTACCATGATTTATATAGGGTGGTCCGTTTGCATAGGACACTTCATTGAGCCACCCGACTGCGGTTATGAGTCGGGTGTATGAGCGCTTCATTCCCTATGGCAGAGGCATAGAGGTGGCAGATCCCGGGGCTGTGAGGGCAGCCTAGATGGTCGTGGACATGTTGGTGCTTAGAGCACCTCACCAACCAAGAGCTTCCCTCACCATAAAGCAGATATGGAGGCTACACCGCACTCAGCTCATGGTCGGCATTCGGAGAGGAGGCTCTCACATTGATCTCTTGCTCCACCACAGGGAAGCTTATCGACCGTGGTGGAACGGGTGGAGGTACATCCTTTCTACAGGTTCCTCGGCCAGCTCGGCCTCCCATATGTGGGCATGCTTCCTCGAGTGGCACCGGCCATAGATTAGTCCGGAGGCTGAGGGGGCCTAGAGGCCGTGGTTGGATAGTGGTCACTCCTGGTATTCCTATTGCAGCCAGGGGGATTGTTCGGGCCAGAGGGAGAGCTGGTGCGCCTCGGCACCTTTACTGGATTACTCATGGGTCCCGCTCATAGTAGCGATGACCCTATAGAGATATTGACTCCGATTCTGAGGAGTCCACAGAGGGAGGGTCAGAGGAGCAGACGGATGATAGCGATCCTGAGTGGCATGACACTCAGGATATTATGCAGCAGAGAGGAGGAGCAGAGTGCAGAGAGAGAGAGACTCTAGTTTCAAAGGAGCCACTCTCGTCAGGCCGTGCCGTGGGAGGACGAGTCCACATGGACGTCATGTTGCCTCTACTACAGAGCAGCCCTCGGTCCTCTAAGCTGCAATGGCATCTCGTGAAGCGGCGCTGGCCCTAGTGACCCATCTTGGAGGCCCGGTGACCCGAGTAAGTCATCCTCTCTCCCTTTCAGTGTTAGTTTGATTTAGGACTTGTTTTAACCGCTATCTCTCCTTATATTTGTATCTTGTATATTTTAGCCTCTTGCCTAGTTTCTAATTTGTCTTTCTTCTTTGTTTTCACAGAGACTGTCGACGAGTGGGGATCTAATCCATAGGGTATGCACCGATTCTCTAATGATCCCTATGGATAAGACCCGCGGAGCCATCTCGTAGATGCGGGGAGCCTTTAGCAGCCAGGGGGCATACCGACGCCTTCGCTCCCGTTTGGCATGTGGCCGGATGGTGTCGACCCTCCGTGCAGTTAGCGGTGGCTATGGACAGCCGAGCGCCTTATGAGGAGCCATTCTGTGGCAAGACCGCAGCTGCTCCTCGAGACCCCGAGCCCTCCATACATTCGGGTGAGCGCCGCGTAGCCGGAGTCCTAGGCGGGCGTGCACCCCGAGGGGTCGCGTAGGGGCCGAGAGGCGACTGCCCTCAGATATTTTGTATCATGGATTCTTTTGTATATCACGGGTTCTTTGAGCGTTTTGACCATGCCTAACGCATGATGGCATTGTATACAAACATTGATTATTTATATATATGCATTGATTTTAGATCAAAAGATCTGTCACTCACGTTTGTCCTTTCTATTTCCAACTCGCTTTGTATACTACGATGTATGTTTTATATGCTTTAGAATGTATGCAATGGAGAATGATGATGCAAATGCTTGCTTTCTTTTTGTGTTTCATGATGCTTTGATACATGATATTGTAGATATATTGTGATCTTAAATCTTAGCTTCGTGAGAAATTTGGATACCTCACGCTTGTTTTGGCAAAGTGATGAAAATAACCAAGATGATGAATGGCATTAACTTGCCCCACTCCTAACTCCACGCAACTAGTAGAGATGCGAGGGCTCATCACCAAGAGCCAAGAAGGGCGCAAGTGTATGAAATATGGTGAAACGATAGTGATGAAAGACAGACGAAGCTTTGGTGGAACCAAATTGAAAACTACAAGCTTACTCCACCGAATGACTTCATAGTTTTGGGTGCAACTTGCTTTGCATGTTTATCCAGACTTAGACCCGTAGATGGCCACATAGTAGACAAAATCTGGTTTTTAGGATTTTTAACTCTCTTGGAATTTTGAGCATCCGATTCATTCGCTTTTGACTCAAAGTTTGAATAGTTTGTTTATGACCTTTTAATGTTTGCATTGTGTGTAGAGGACCCCCACACTTTGCCCCATGCTACTAGTAAGAAGCGTGGGTTTATCACCATGGGCAAGGCATAGGCGAGTAAGGGCATTTCCATCCTTTCCCAACCCTACGTCACTAGTAAGAGACGCAAGCTCATCACCAAAGGCCGGTAGGGCAAGGAAATGTGTAAAATAAAATTTTATGTTTAATCACTTTTTGACTTGTCTTTTTGAGTAAAATGTCAAGATATGCTTGTTTCCAAAGAGATGTATATATGGGATAGATGTGACACTATGAAGCTTCTAGAATGCACTATAGGCAAGACACCAATCCTAAGAAGAAATCAAAGCGAGAACAAACTTGCAGATCTTGGTATGGTTACCGTTAAGACTTCATCATGTTTGATTTTATTTGATAAAAGATTCTGAAGTGATTGATGATATCGCGAAAATGGAGAGATATGATTAGAAAGTTTTGTGCCAACAACATCATGAGTTTGTAATGAATTACTTTGAGAATAGATTCCTTGATCACAATTTGTGTAAGAACAAGTGGACAAAATGATCTAAATCTATATGAAGATGCAATGTAGATAGTTATATAGGTAGTGCTAGCAACATGTGTAGAAACGCTTGAGGTGCAGGGAATTGACTGCTTCGCCAAATTCCTCACCTTCTAGCGTGCATAAGAGGTATGCACCATTTCCATAGTCCTTTTCAGGACTCGGTATGGGCCCAACCATTTGGGCCGGAATTTCCTTCCTTCGCCGGTCTTCTTGTTGATCCTCATTGCCTAGTCTTAACTAGATCACCTTCGTATATATCGCGCTCATAAACCTTCTTGTTATACTACGGCACATTCGGTCAATAAGCTCTATGCCGTTGTTCAACATCTAACCTAATTTCATCTAGGCTTTCTAATTGGGAAAGATGTACTTCTCTGTAAGCATCTTCATCCGTAATCCCTTGTAGTGAAATGCGAGACTGGTATTTCGACCTCAAGCGGGAGAACCGCTCGCCCAAATACTAGTGAGAAAGGAGTTGCTCCTGGGTGTTCTTATTGAGGTTCGGTGGGCCCACAAGGCCGGATATAACTTCAAATGCCAATCTCGCTTGTTTTCTTCACCGTTTTAAGGAGAATGGATTTCAGCTTTTGTTTGTTGCTTGACTTCACCGCCTATTGGCTTGGGATAATACAAGGAAGCCGTATGATGGCTTATTTTAAATTTGTTACATAGTTCACAAACTTCTTCATTCTTTGAAAGAAGTTCCATTATCTCGAGATAATGATTTGTGGGATACCGTATCTATAAATGATTTGATTTAAAATGAACTTAGCGATTATAGAACCAGGTACGGTAGTAAGAGGCATGGCCTCCACCCATTTGGTAAAATATTCAGTGGCCGTAATTATAAAATTGTGGCCGTCTATGGATGAGGGAGAGAATTTCCCTATTAAGTCTAGGCCCCATGTAGAAAAGGGCCATGGAGTAGCGATTGGTTGTAGAGCTTGTGCTGGCATGTGGATCTCGTGGGAGAATTCCTTGCACTTATGACACTGCAGTGCAAACTCTATCGCATCATGTTCTAGAGTGGGCCGTAAATAGCCCATTTGATGTATTTTTCGAGCAGCTGGCATGGCCACCGAAGTGGCCTCCACATATACCGTCTGTGGATTCATGGAGAATCCTCTTGGACTCTTCTATGTCGACACACCTTAAGAGCATTCCATCGAATGCTTTTCGATAGAGCACCCGCTCTATAATGACATATTTGCTACGATTATGCGTAATCGCCTTCTTTGTTACAAAGTGTCACCGCATCCGGCACGTATGGTCCATGATATAATTAATGATATCAGGTGTACCAAGGGCACTCGTAAATAGCAGTCGAGTTTCATGTAGTATACACATTCATCCGGAAAATCCAAATCTACTAGATCGCCTCCGTCTAATGGGTTGTCGCCTAACCAATCCGTAATGATTTGTCCTTTAACCGACTTCCTCGATTTACAAATGTTAATTCGAACTCTCCCATTAAGGTTATAAAACATCCAAATTTTTTTGGATAAGGAACCTTGTGTGAGAAAAGTCCGTAAATGGTCCGTCTTTACCATGACCTTTGTTTCTTGATTCAAGCATGTAATGTCTTAGACGCTTAGTAGCAAAGACTATGGCAAGACATTCTCACTCCGCTTGTGTATAGATGTTTCATAGTCGAGCAGTTGTTCGGCTAATGAAATAAATCACACGTTCTCTCTTGTCATTGTCTTCTTGGGCCAACATACAGCCAGCCAGACATTGGTAGCTCGCGAATATAGGATTAATCTGCGATCCAAATTTTAGGTGGCATTAGCGTAGGTGGTGACAAAGCAAGAAACGCTTAACTGCGCTGAAAGCTTCGCTGTTGCATTTTCGGTCCAATCAATGCTATAGTCTTTCTTGAGTAAATTGTTGATTAGATGAATAGCGAAGCTTAAGTCCGTGATGAATCTCCGATCGCACCCACTTTCCCGAGAAATGATCTCGATTCAAGATACACTCAAGGTGGGACCATTTCGAGGACAAATTTCAATTTTGGTCGGATCAACGCGATCCTCGTGACGATATGATGTAGCCTAGAGCTTTCCTCCTGTTACACCAAAGATGCATTTCTCTGGGTTTAGCGTGACTCCGTATTCTATTAGGCGTGAAAGAATGATGCAGAGTACTTTGGGATGGTCACAGCGCTTTTTGGCCTTAGCCAATAAGTCGTCTACGTAAGATTCCATGATTTTATGAATTAGATCGTGAAATATGTATGTCATGGCCCGCTGGTATGTAGCACCGGCGTTCTTAAGACCGAATGGCATAACAGCGTAGCAATAGGTTCCCCAAGGAGTTATAAACGTGGTTTTAGCTTGATCTTTCTCGGATATTCTGATTTGGTTGTATCCCGAGAATCCATCCATGAGAGACAAGAGTTCAAAACCAGCCGCTGTCAGATCAACAATAACGTCTATGGATGGTAATGGTAAATCGCCTTTAGACACGCTTTGTTGATGTCTCGAAATCTATGCAAATGCGTATCTTTCCATTCTTCGAGAACGGGAACGATATTAGATACCCATTGGGAGTAGTCAATCGGCTTTGATGAATCCTACCCAAGGAGTTTTATTACTTCCTCTTTTACCATGAGAGCTACTTTGGGCTTCATGGGTCTTGATTTTTGTTTAATTAGCTTTGCATCCGATCTAGTGACGAGGTTATGTACTCGCAATGTGGGGTGCGACTCCCGTCCATCTCCTTGTAATTAAATGCAAATGCCTTATGATGTTCTTTGAGAACCCGAGTATCTATTTCCACTTCTTCCGGTGTCAACGAAGAACCTAGTTTCAATATTCTTGGTTCATCTTCTCATCCCAATGTTGACATCGATTGTTTCTTCGATTAAAGAGGCATTACCCTCTTCGAACTCGTGGTGGGTCTTTGGAGGTAAATCTAAATCATCCCCATTTTCTATTGTGTATATGTTAGGTTCCTTTGTGACTAAGATCCGTTATGGGATTTCCGAAGTAGGAGGACTAATGTGGGATCAGGATAAATCTAGCATGTGATAGGAGAGATGTAATGCTGCATAGGCATTTAAATAATCCAAAGTAGCCGCATCATTTCCAACATGGTCTAGACGGTAGATTCACTTCCTCTTAAAAGAGGATTTGTCATTGTTTTTATTAATGGCTCGTCACGAATGGATACTGTGAAGTGAGTATCTTCAGCTCATCATTGAGTAAAACGTGATGCCGAGGTTGCTTTATTGAATCGGCGAAGATTTTTCTCTCACGGATCGCCTAATGGATATGAAGTTAAACACCTTGCTTAAATCTAATCTGATTTTTTTGTAGAGTTGTAAATGTTCGGCTTTAGTTTCATATACTTAAACTTGGTTTGTTACTAATCATGAGTCTCCCAAGACTTTGATGTTATTAATACCAATTCTTATGGCTAGGTGAGGCCGAGGAGGAGGGCTTCGTACTCGGGCGCCATTGTTTGTGCATTCAAATTTTAACTTAAATGAGAATGGGAGGACCTTCTCCTCGGGCGAAGTAAGAATTATACCCGCCCCCTCCATAACGACATTTAGCTCCATCGAAATGGAGAGTCCAATACTTAGCCGGAGTGTAGATGTTGGGGCATCTCGCCGCGCTTGCACACTCTACTTCTATCATACAGAGATCCTCTCGCCAGGTAAGGAACCAACACCTAGGGAAAATCCTATGCCTACCGAATTGAATGGTAAGAACATTGGTGAATCTTGTTCTATCAATTCAACGATTTTCGCAGTAGTCCCTAATGATACTGTTTCTTTAGTTTTACCTTTAGGGGTTGGAGTTGTTTTGGCTATGTTGGTAGTTTCAAGATCCATGTCAGAGGTATCAACTTTTCCTCTAGCTTTGGGTCGGAGGGTTTATTAAGTTGGTTTGTTGGCACTCAAATTCCGAGTGCACCTCCTGGTCTTTTCTTTAAATCAGCTAGGTGCAACTCGAAAGGTTTTGGATCGCCTTTGGCTACAAATACCTTTCCCGTGATGAAAGAATCTTACTTCTGAAATAGCGTGGAAGGGATTGCCTTCATTCGATGTATCCAAGGTCGGCCGGATCATATTATAGTTAGTTTCCGATCTATAATATAAAACTCTACCAAGATGGTTTTGGGCCCTAAGGTGACTGCAAGATTATAGTTCCTATCGAAGTGGCTTTAAGGCTATCATAGCCTCTCAAGGTATTTCGTGTAGTGGAACAATTTGTTTCTCCATATCCAAGTTTTTGGAGGAAAGAGAAAGGGACTATGTTAACTGAGCCCCATCACAACCATTGCCCTGCTTTACATAGTTATTATAAACCCACACTTGCAAGTGTAAGGCCGGGGTCACCTCGGTGTGCAATCTCAAGATCTCGTGGGCATTTTACTTATTTCAAGATGAATTCGACATCCTTGTCCGGCTGCCCCAGTGAGGGTGGATATCAAAATCTACGTGATTTACTTGTGTTTCGGGAGGTGGAGTGATGTTAATTAGATGGCCTGACCTAATGCTTCTAAAAGAGCAGCTCGTGAGGGGGAGAGTTCTTTAGTAAGTCCAAAAATGAAATGTGTGAGAAGGTCTTTGTTAGGTTACTAATCAAATCATATGCACCGATGGGTTTTTCAACTATTTGTTTGACTCTTATCTCGCCTCCTCAAATGACTTGGGCTTGGTTGAGAGAAATACTCTCGTGTTCTCGTTATAGCTTCGATAGGTAGTTCAACGTCTAATTCTACCAAACTGACTATCTTAGGTCTCGGTTGAGCTCCCAACTGTGGCGCGACTGACGGATTTAATGAAGTCGAGGCTTCATGGTCATTGTTTCCCGTCACTGCACCTTTGTTTGTTCCGGTTGGATTCACCTATTCTCATTGTCCATGATTTGGGAGTGGATCATTAAAGATCTTGAGGGGAGCATTCTGAGGAGAAACTGCCCCTGCGAGAGTATTTGGTGATGATGAGATGGGATCTGCCAAAAACAAGTCTGTGAAGAACTGTCTTTGTTCTTCTGGCAAACGTTGCATAAATTTATTGTAGTCACGGCACGTTCTAGTGTCGTGACCATGAATTTTATGGAAACCACAATAAGAATTGGGATTATAATTCCCGTTTTGTTGGTTTGGTGTGTATTGTGGCCTAAAATTCTGATCAAACTATTGCCTATTAGGACCAAAGTTTTGGAATTGTTGTTTTTGGTTTTGACTTTGGTTTTGGTAACCAAATGAGTTTTGGCTTGGCCCTTGTATGGGATTTTGCCGTTGTTGTTGTTGTTGTTGTGGATGGTTAAAATCCACTGTATTGACCGCTGGGGTAAAGTTGTTGTTTCACTGGTTGTTTGTTTGTGACGGAGTATTAACAACATTTACCCTCTTGGGCTGGTCGGTTACCCCATCCGTTGTTACCCCACGATTTTTGTTAAGGATTTTGGGTCCTTGATTGATGTTTGTGGTAGTTGTAGTATTTTGAGTGGAGGTGATTAACCTCCCGTTTGCTCCATATGTCTTACGACCACTATCTATTGCTGCCTGGTCTATTCGTAGAGCACTCTCAAGTACTTCATCATAAGTCCTCAGTGGGAACTTCTGGACTTCTTCCTTCACTTCTCTGCTGAGAGAATGAAGGAATAAATCGCATAGTTCCATCTGATCCATGTTTGGAGCACTTCACGATGAATAAAGAATCAGACGCCACCTCTGGATCAAATGAGCAATAGATTCATTGTGTTCTTGTTTGATATGCAAGAATTCCCCGATTCTCGTTCTCGCAGTTTGTTCATGTCGAAGGCTTTGATGAACTCGAGACACAAGTTGTTTAATGAATGTATGGAAGCCTCGGGTATTCTATAATACCAATCGAGAGCAATGCCTTCCAAAGTGTTTTGGGAAATATTTTAAGAACAACCCCATCCCAAGGGAGTAATTCTCGTATGGCGTAGCGTAAGATTTGATATGTGTGTTTAGATCTCCTTCACCCTCAACTTGGGAAAATCAGGAGAGGTCTTGGAAGCATGACGCTTCGTATGGTGAAATCTAAGGGTTCCTTTAGATATTCTGAATACGTCCCTATCGCATAGCTTTCGACCATTGATGGTGTTTGCTGAGGGAGTGGTGGGATAGGTTGTTGATATGGTGCAGCGTACGCGTTGGCAGGGGCATAGGGAGGTCCCTGCGTTGGAGCAAACATACCAGGAGAGGAGAACACATCTCCTTGTGGTGATTTAGAGTACATGTTTAAATAGGACGGGGTATTGTCGAGGAACGGACTGTTCGACACTAGACCGGGAGGAGTAGTGTTAGAGATGATAGGCCTTGTTGGCGTTTGCTGTGGATATTGAGGAGGCATGCCTAACGTGCCTACTCCCGTAAGGAGATCTACCTGACCAGAGTGGTATGGAGGATTGGAACTTCCTATTTGTATGAACGGAGAATTTTGACTTGCTTGAGCCGCCTAACCTTCTCACTCTTTCTACTAACATTGAAATGACTTCATTTGGTGAAGCCACGGTACTTTTCCTTAGCGGAGTTTGTTGTATACCTTGGTGTTGTAAAGGTACGTGATATCCTGTCATAAACTGATCGCTATTTTGCCAAGTTTCTCCTAGAATATTTCCTGTATGTAGTGGCATAGAGGTATTTTCTTGAAAAGAGATTTCGGGTTGTATTTGTAAACCTCCTATAGATGGGTACATTCCCCGGGAGTGTTGTTCACTCCTAGGATAACGTGTTGACTATCCATCATCTAAGACCAGGTATGGATCCGATTGCCTACTAATTTGTGGTCTGAGTAACATTTGAGGAGATGAACCAGATTCTCCTGTAAACGTCATATTGTTGGAACTCAAGGTTCTGCTTGTTGGGTTCGAGGGTTGATCTAACTCCTCGGTTTGAAAAGACGAACTATATCTCGATTCTTTGGGTTTGTGTTGACAACTCGATTAGTTGAATAGTTGTCACACCATACCGAGAGTGAGGGTGATGATTCCCTATTCTTTGGGCG
This sequence comes from Taxus wallichiana var. yunnanensis, assembly GCA_018340775.1. Classification (NCBI taxonomy): domain Eukaryota; kingdom Viridiplantae; phylum Streptophyta; class Pinopsida; order Cupressales; family Taxaceae; genus Taxus; species Taxus wallichiana. The sequence continues at coordinate 901,762,471 of CM031239.1, forward strand.
TAGTATGCCTCAAGACCCGGAGGGGTCTCACCATATGCTTGTCAATCCCGACATATTCGGGGTATATGAATACCCGCAGAGATAATGGGAAAGAGCGAAGGTGAAAGAGAGAAGATGAAACTTCTCAAAGAGAAGGTGAAACAATTGTTTGTTTCACGTTGGGTTCACCAATTTTGTTGGTGAAACTGATGTGATGAGGTATAGAAGGTGAAAGCAGCTTGTTTGTTTCACGTCAGTTCACCAATTTTGTACGCCGAAAAGCGACAGGTGAGCGTGAGAATCTACAAGTGACTCTTCCGTGTACCCCGACCTCCCGAGGTCGTGCTTGAGACAATGGTGGGGATGGAATATGTAGACAAACTAGTTAGGCAGTCTAATGTCTTCGACACGCACTAGTGGAATTTGTGAATCTAAGGCAAAGAAGGCCCTTCTAACTTGGACTGGTGTGATAGATCGATCAACAAGGATGACTGCTCGAAGGCTCCAATCAATATCGAGCTCTGGCGTGATTCGATCTATGGGTTGCGGAATACGTGGAAAATGACCTGGGATAGTTTCGTGTATTTCTCCGGACAGGTCATATGTATTCCCTGGGCTCTCTAGGTCCCGTGATTGTCATACGAAACAAAATGCAATCTAACTGTAATGAAACAAATTCTAACTAAGTGAAATAAATCTAACTACATATAACTCTTATTTTTCTATGAAATATTTAATAATTTTAAGGAAAGAAAACTATTTTAAGCGTATCTAGAAATAATAGCTAAGCAATAATTTAAAACAGACAAGATAACCGAGTGTGGTTATTTGCCTGTGTGATTTATAGAATTATTCTAAATAAAACAGTTTGTCTAATCTACCGGCAAGATTCTCGATCCTACCTCAGAAGTGAGGAGTGAATCATAGTTTCTCAGAAACTATCAATCCCCACAGCTTCCTTGGCAATGTCGAGAATAGAATGAAATGAAATAAAGTGATTAACTACTCTATTTGATATGAATCTGACTAGAACTTTGAAATGTAAAACCTGGATTCCGCAGAACAGTGGCGAATCCGATGGTGTATGTGATCTCGTCCCCTCAGTATGATCTTCTCGTTCTTTCGTGTTCACTTGGATCCAGAAAAGTGTGTAATGCTAGCACCGATAGGAGTAGATTTTGGGACAAGGACAGCTCAGAATGCAGACCGAGAATGCGAGTAGGAGAGGGATAGCGCAAGAGTACAGAGCTTGGCTTATGCGATTCCTAGCGGGATTTTACTGCGAGTCATGCAACGTGAAGCGACCAGAACCTTTGACTATCCTATACGAAGAGCAAAACCTACAACTTTAATGGCTTCCTAAGCTATTCCGTTCCAAAATAAAGACACTGCTTGCACAAGTTGGATATGTGGCTTACCAACAGCTGAATAATACTAACCAGGTATATAATGAATTGAACTAAGAACTCTAAGTCACAGTAAAACAAATCTACAGCAAAGAGGAATTCAGAGGCAAGCTTCTAACCGGATTGGGTGGAACAACAGCACTGCCTGCACAAGATGGGTCTGTGGCTTACCAACAGCTGAGCAATTTAACAAAAGATGCAAGTGAATTCAAGCTATGGCTTCTAAACAAGCTAACTAACTAAAACACTAAAATGAGGGAATGAGAGCAAAGATCAAACTTCCAAATCCAGCCAAGCTTCAGACCAAAAACTCCAGACCAAATTCTTCACCAAAATCTTCACCAAAATCAGACCATTTGCATGTACACAAACCATGCATTTATAGGAATTCCAACTCTCAAAACCAAAACCAAATTGAACTCCTAAACAATAAACAAAGGAAAAACACTGTTCCAGGGGACCAAAAACATTAATGCATGCTCAAGTTGGCAAAGAAAAGCTGGTGAATCGTGATATTTCACGCGAGTCGCGTCAAAAGAGCGTTCTGGAAAACGCGCACAGGACCGCCGCTCTGAGCAGGGCGGCGGTTACAGGACCGCCGCCCTATAGGGCGGCGGTTTCGTCACTGAAGGTCAAGAGGCCAAGGAAAGAGGGAAAAGGGGAAAACAAAGGGCGCGGGGGCTAAGCGGGGCATGCGGGATGTTAACGCATACTCCGAGGGATTTTTGGATCTCGAACACCTTGCGAGGAGACCTGTATCATCATTGGGGAACTTATTACACCGCTCCATAAGACAAGACTTCAATTTTGGGTACGTGACAGGGACCCTCTATATTAGGTTGTCTCGGTTTTTCCTTCTCCAATCAAGTGCTCTCGATGCACTATTGTTTGCAAACACGTGAAATAGTGTAATTTGAGCCAATATAAAGTTGTCAAATGCTATATTTTACAAAAAGGTGGTCGTGGTAATCTTGAACCGAATGTCTTTGAAACATCGAGGTTTCTAGGTTAACACTATTGAGGTTTCATTTTGGTGCGCAACAATTTCGTTGCTTCCGGCTACTTCGTTCGTGCATAGTCCCTTAAGAGCTCGAGACAAAAAATTCAACTTCGACGGGTGACTACGTAGACTCACACCTAAGGATGTCTTGTTTGATCCTACACCCAGCATAGGACCATCTACAATATCCCGTCTCAATTTTATACTTCTTGATAGGTGCTCTCATTGCCCTATTGTTTACAAATGTGTGAAATAGTGCGGTTTGATACAGTGTAAGGCTATCAAACACTATATTTTATAAATGGTAAAACGTGGCACCAAACCGACTACAAAAATTATCGAGTTCCTAGGTGAACACCAAAGGAGGTGTCATTTTTTGCATGATAACATCATTGCTTTTGGGCTACTTCATTCGGTATAGTCCCTTAAAAGCCCCGGGACAGAAAAAAATTGTTCAACTTCGATGGGTGACTACGTAGACTCCCGCACCTAAGGATGTCTTGTCGATCCTACACCTCAACATAGGGACCATATAAAATATCTTGTCTCATTTTTTTACTTCTCAATAGGTGATCTCGCTGCCCTATTGTTTGCAAACACGTGAAATAGTGTAGTTTGAGACAGTGTAACTCTGTCAAACAATATATATTGTAAATGAATGGGGACGTGGCACCAAACCGAGTGTGGCGACACATCCGGGTGGCTAGGTAAATGCTATAGAGGTGTCATTTTTGTGTGTGACAACACTTTGTTGCTTCCGGGGCTACTTCGTTTGATCATAGTACCTTAAGAGCCACCCGAGACATAAAAATAATTCAACTTTGATGGGTGTACATAGACTCCACACCTAAAGACGTCTCATCTAATCCTACACCTTAGCATAAGGACCATCTACAATAATTTGTCTCAGTTTTTCGTTCTCTCAATTGGTGTTATAGCCATCCTATTGTTTGCAAACAAGTGAAATAGTGCAGTTTGAGACAATGTAAGGCTATCAAATGCTATTTTTTACAAATGGTGGATAGTGGCACCAAAACGATTGTCTGCCGACACTTTCGGTGTGGCTAGTGAATGCTAGAGGAGGCATAATTTTGGTGCATGACAATGTCATTACTTCTAGGCTAATTTGTTCAAGCATAGTCCCTTAAGAGCCTTGAGACACAAAAATTGTTCAACTTCGATGGGTGACTACGCGCCCTCCATGGCACCTAGAGACTTCTCTAATCCTACACCTTGGCATAGGGACCCTCTACATTAGTTTGTCTCAAATTTTTCCGTTCTCCAATCGGTGTTTTCGTTGCCTTCTATTGTTTACAAATGCGCAAAATAGTGCGGTTTGAGCCGAGTGTAAGGTTGTCGAAACACTATATTCTCGTAAATGGTGGGTCGTGGAACCAAAACGAATGTGCGACGTGTAGGTATGGTATTTTAAATACTTTGGGAGATGTCATTTTTGTGTGCGACAACGTCATTGCTTCCAGGATACTTCTTTCAGGCGTAGTCCATTAAGAGCCCTGAGACCGTGAAATCATTCAACTTCAACGGGTGACTACATAGACTCAAGTGGCAGCTAGAGACATCTCGCCTAATCCTAAACCTTTGCCTAGGGATCCTCTACAATAGTTTGTCTTAGATTTTTCCTTCTCCAATTGGTGCTCTCACTTCCCTATTGTTTGCAAACGCATGAAATAGTGCAGTTTGAGCCAATGTAAGATGTCAAATGCTATATTTTGCAAATGGTGGGTCATGGCACTTTCGAACCACCTATTCACACGCATAGGGATGGTCTTATAAACACTTAGGGATATGTCATTTCAGTTCTCTAAGCTCAAGGTATTTCGGGCTACCTCCTCTAGATCCAAGAACCCACTCCACCGGTACATAAATCATTGTTAATTGCTTCTTTTCTTTTGTAAAACAATGAAAGATTCTCTTAGCTTCGAGAATTTACAATTATCTACTAAAACTACCAACCATGTGAAGGTGGAAGCTTTGTTGGCACCTCTAACTTGCACATAAAAGTGTTAGTCAAATAAATTTAAGTTTCAAAACAAAACCATACTAGATATATTCAAAATACACAAGTTTAATAAAATATATGAACTTAAATTTATCTAGAACTACCAAATTTATATATACCAAACATGAGCATTGTAAATTCATACCAATGAACCATCGTAATCGAGATCTACTATGAATAGCGGATAGGATTACTTCATGATCTAACTCTCGAACCATCCAAAGAATCTTGTTATTAGGCCTTCCTCGATATCTATACAACTGAATATTTGTCTCTAGAACTAGATGCGAATATAAGAGTATTTTTCTCGTGTGCCTCAAAGTCCTCAAACACCCAGATAGAGTACTTTTTAATAAAAACTGTCGAAACCAAGTTCTAAGTAACTACCACTAACCCTATAGGGTACTCAATATCTTCGCCATCTATAATAGGAGAAGTCAAATTATTTCTTTCCTTGATGCAACAAAATAAGAAATAGTTTGTTCCTTATTCATTGTCTTCTTTTGCAATAACTGCAAACACATGTCTAACAAAAACAAAGGTTACAACTCAAATTTAAATTGTACATATTAAAATTTTAGTGGACATAACTCAATACAAAAACTATAAATAACCATAAATACCTTGCCGCACCAAATTTGAAATTTCGTCAAAGTCCTTGGATGTTGCAACTTGATTTGTAGAAATAAGTCATAATGCTTATGAAGGTTGATAACTAGGAAGCGCAATGAGAGGCCTAAAAATCCATCCATCCACCCATTCTTGTGAATCACAATCAATAGTGACAAATTTGACACAAGATGCACAAAAACATGTCAACTTTCTTGTCCATGTGGCCCACGAAGTAGCATCCGAGCTACAAAATGAGTGCATATCATTGACGCAGTGAGTTTCATATAATCCTCATAGTTAGCAATTTGTTGTTCCTCTATAAACAAAAATTATTTGTGAACTGTAGAATTTTCTTGAGAACCTCGGGCCATGTTGTCAATACATCATTCCACTATGATCTTTTCATTTTTCAATTTAGCACCATCTATGTACTTCAACTCTTCTCTTGCAAGAGATCTTTTCACACACGACCCTTAACCATCATGCTCTTCTTTTCCATGTCCAGTGCTCGGTGAAACTCCAAATATGTTGCACACCCATCTTGACATGCATCCTAATCATCCAATAAAACATTATTGCATTCTTAAATTGATACGTGTAATTATCTAACCATATATAATGTTGTTTGAAATGGATGTCCCTATCAGAAAAAGTTTCCATAAAATAACTAGAAACACCCTTGCACAAATTTAGTAGAATGAGTATGATCATCACTGATATTAAAGTGGTACTCTCTTTAAAAAATTGATCATTCTTTGTACTGTTAGGAGAATGTATAAATGTTATATGCATGAAAATGACAACTTGTACTTGAGTTGTAATATTGTGATTGAACCTCCATTTGTGGTTGAAATGTGTAATTTTTGTAAAATCGATCACTAACACAATAGTACCAATAGGAAAATTTTCCTACATATCTTGAAATTTTCATCCAACCATCGATCTCTATATGTATGCCTAAAGCATACTCATAAATAATTTCATCCTTAAATTTTCTCATAAATTGAAAAACAGGACATATGTTCACGTAACTAACTCACACCATTTAGAGTCTTTTCCATCTTTCAAATGGTATGCAACTGATTTATATTAATCAAACTAAAATAAATTATGTCCTATTGCACCTTCAATTTTCTCATGGATGAAACTTTCCATTTTAGGTAATCCTCCGCATGTACACAACTTCAATCTAAGAACTTCGACTATAAAAAAATTGTCTAACTTCTTTTTCAAAAATATCGCAGAATGAAATCTCTAGAAGATATTGGTGGAACTTGAACACCACATTCGATAACATAGTTTTAGAATAAAAATTAGAACAAATACGTAAACATTTAACATAATGTATCACAAATTCAACATGTTATCTACTACAAAAAGTGGTACGAGCGTGGTTGATTTTCACATAGAATGGTTTCTAAATTTCAAAAAAATGTTGACTAATTTCAATTTCCAAATGCTCTTCGTCAAACTTATGAAAAAATTGAGTTTGGGTCATATCTAAGAAATGCTTTGGATGTGCTTCATGATTATTATAACCAACTCTCCATTTTACAACATCTCTTGTATTAGGTGAAACTCTAGTGTTATCATGCCAAAATTGAATAACAAATTCTCTTATAGCATCAATTTTTTTCCCTTACCCAGGTGCTCTAGCAAAAAATGCCCAAAAATCGATCGACTTGTTTTGCATAATCAAATGTTGTTTTTATTGATTCACTTACAACACTAGTAGCAAGTACATGACACACAATATTACTATCGCTAGTGTGTCTCTTAACACCAACAAGTGTGATATGCATCATGAAGGTTTTCAATAATTATAGAGGTTTGACCATGTATATTAGATGTTGTCAATCCTAAGGTGTTTAATGTAGGTCTCACTTTAATCAATTTCATCAAACTAACCAACAACTGACATCTTTGGGAATCATTTAAAATTCCAAACCGATTATCCCAAATTTTAGTGGATTTTCTTCGATTTTCCATCCAAAAGTTTTTCAGACATTGGTTTCAAAATGTTTTCATCAATTTCAATAAAATAATTAGGTTTCTTATGGAAAATCCTAGGAGGTGTTTTTATCAAATTTTTCTTGTCTACGCTTCAAACTGAGAATTTATTTATTCACATTTTCATTATCTCCTTCAATTTTGACATTTGCTACATCACGAGAATTTAATTATTCTTCAACAAAGGACGGTAAAAACATCTTCATCACGATTATTTAATTCAACTTCAACATCGATGGTAAAACATTACCCGGTTCCTCATTGCTTATAATAGTAGGGGTTGAAGATGAACCTCTTCTTGATTCACAAAGATTACGCATTCGCTCAAAAGATTTTCAAATTGATTTTCCTCTAATTTGTTTGGTTTTTTTACTTAATGACTTCCTTTTTGACTTTGTTTCTTTTCTCCCATGATGTTTTCTTCAGAGTGATAAGAAAAACATCCGAAAATGACATAATTTCATAGTAATTCATACATGTAAAGTCAAATAGTGAAAATCACATCGTAATTAGAACATTGGGATGTTTTTAAATATGATTTAAGAACCATGATTACGCTTTACAAAAAACCGTGCTCATAGTTTATAAAGTGTGATCGTAGTTCTTATTATAAAACCCATGATCACGGTTTATAAACTGCGATAATGCGGTTGTATCTCAGATCATCAAATCCAACCCTAAGGCTCGAAATATTTTTTCTCCAACCAAAGCTATGGAAGGTTATTATAAAGTGTAAAGCATCAAAAAAATTCAATTTTTCTCTTCCACAGAGACTTGAATCATGCTTTGAAAAGCGAGAACATTTTAGAAAAATGGTACCATCGCATAGGGAGATCATGTTAGCTTCATATAAATATTGATTTTAAAGTGAATAGAATAAGATAAATATACTTTTATAATTTTTAACTAACAATAGGTCTTTAAGAACTTTTTTCCCACGAATTTTCATGTCTAAGTTTAAGACTCGCAACTTTAGTTTTGCTTATTAAAATGTGATAAAACTTATACCATCTCAAGCTTGGAGGAATTCTATACATGTTAAAAATATATATATTTGATTTCGATATTTTTGACATAGCTATGGCGGGAAAACAAAAGGTGCTCCATTTTCTAAATATTTTTAGACCACGTTCACCGAAAAAATTATTAAAAAAGTGTTCAAAAAAATAGAAAATAAAATCCATCCCAAGATAGACAACTACATCTACATCATACAAGATTTGGTCATCCAAATCACGGCAAATGAACTACAATCTTATAGGTTATTTTTAAAAAACACCAATTCATATAATTTTAAGTCTTTAATATAGCTAAACTTTTCCATTTTTAAAAAAATAAGTAGTTTAGAAAATAGATTCCAAATGCTACGATTCATATTTCTATAAATTTTTCTAATTTTGAGTGTGCTTATTGCTAATAATCCCTACAAATTGATATTTCGTTATTTTTGCAACATAACATCTACTTATGACCCTTTTTTTTCCACCAACTTGTTTCACTCACCCAAGAGGATTCATGCACATAGGCCAAAAATACCATTTTAAAAAAGGAAAAAGCATACCCATGAAATAATAGCTGTATATTCCAAAAATTACATTAGTGCATGATAAGGATCGGTATCCCATAGGTTTTGGCCAATCAATAAGAGTTTGACTAAAGTAGAGAGTTTGCTTACAAACACTATTATTAGCCTTTTACTATTTTAAAATTTTATTTTGTAAAGGCTAAATTGCTGCATGTATGACGAGGAAGAACTAGGCCTTAGATGGCTATTTTTTTAGTATAGGTGGGGATTTTTATATATTTTACATTGCTTTCACAAGCATGGGGGTGAAATTTTTCTATAGTTATGCTCTAAAATGTTTTATATTGTTCACCTTATGATTGAATAAGCAGACAATTTTTCTCCATTAGAACTTTTGATAGTGCGTTCCTCACAAATTAAAGGTGTGTTTAAGTGATTCTAATATTCCTTTGCATGCTTATAGTTTTATAACACATCCATTCAACAATATTACTGATTTTCCAAGCCATTAAAGTGCATTATATTTCTTTTTTAGTGAGTACAAAATCAATTAAATAAGCTATTGTAGTGAATTTTAGCAGTTCTTTTACCAATCAGTAAGTGTTTTTGTTCAAGCCCAAACCCCACAAATATTTGGTGTATGACATTTACCTATTTTAGTTTTACATTCCTTCTACAACCTTTAACTCGGTTAGAATACAAAATTTAGTGGTTCATCAAATGGAACCAACCCTTTATGGATTTTCCCTCATTCGGAGACGCCCATAATTTGGAGGGATTCCATTGTCTTTGGCCTAAGTAAGAATTCAATTAACCATCCAACGAAAGGTGTACCTCAAAACGATAACACATAATACATATTCAACTAGTTGTTCTTTAAATATTTTTTTAATTTGTGCCATTTTTGCATAGGATATCTTAGCGCTATATTGATTGAAAAATTACAAAGAAAATAATTAGATAAATGTGTGAAATAAGTTGTCGAATGGACAAATAGATTATAAAATCAATGCATAACATATTCCTTAAGGCTTTGATGAAACAAATTTTATAATAATGTATGATCATCTGCATAATATAGAAATTCCACATGAAAATATCGAGATGATCTTGAGGGTCACCATTGTCATGAAAATGGCCAAAGTTAGGGGTGAAAAATTTGAGAGGTAGTGGATAAAAATAATTTTTTCCTGATAGTAGTGTGAAGAAGCATAGAGGCATCAAGAGATGAAGAGGAGCATGATGTATCCTACTATAACTATTGGATTTGAATGTGTAAGTCTTGATAGAGTAAAATCAAGTCTTGTGTGCCGAAGAAGAGACTTATCAAGTGTGTGAAATAAGAGGTAGAGTAAAGTGTTTAGTAGGAGTAGGAATAGACATTGCAATAGTAAAACTAGGTAGAAGGGTAGATGTAGGAAGTTGTGTTTTAATAGAAATAGAAGCAATATTAGAGATGGAAGGGTTAAGCTCAACTTAGTTGGTGCCCTCCTCATGAGAAGTAAATAAAAGATGATATAAATCTTGCACTTGTTTAACAATATGAGCATTAAGATCCTAAAGGTCTTCATCATAAAAGGGGAGATAAATTTCAGCCATGTTATGAAGATGCCAATATGCCTGTGAAGTTAGGTTCGGTTTGCATGATGGGTTCACTAAATGATATAATTTAATTTTTATTAATCAAATCTAATATTACAGATTCACATATGATGATCAATGTTAAAATACATATTTGACTCAAGCTATAAGATAATAAAATATGAAACCCTAACTGGAAGAGAGAGCATTTGATTAAGTTGATTTGTACTTGATCCGGGGAGTGATCAAGAATAGGAAAATTTCTGAACATGATATGAATATTTTTATAAATTCTCGAGATAAATTACAAACTACATGAATATGGTTAGACATAGGTGACCACATGAGGACAGGGTTTCATCAAAACTAACGACCATTACTAGGAGGATATGATCGTGAAAATTGTGAGAAGTTGATCTTCACCGTGTCACACAAGTATCAAAAATATTTTGTGTTGATAGCATGTGTGTTACAATATGATCATTGAGGTACATATAACCTGTAAAACTAAGATTCACCTAAAAACCCATATTACCACATAATATCCAAAAAATAAACATGCAATATAGGAGTCTGGATCGAACCTAATCATAAAATCAAAACATAAACTTACAAATGATCATTGCACTACATCTCAAACTTCATGAAGTTCTTATGAGTGTGTGTAAGATTCATTCTCTAGGATTCCTTGTACAAGTGCACTTAATAGCAAGTTATAGCTATTTGTAACAATGTAGATAGATGTGTAGATGGAATAAAGAAACTTCCCCTTCCTATGTTGTGTATGGTGAAAATGTAGTCCCTTTTCCCTTTGATTGATGTTAGATAGATTCCTTTAATTGATTTAATTTCCTTTAGATGTTATATTATGAGGTGATGGCACATGCTATGAGCTTGGCCCCTAGTTTTAAATACATAACTATGTATTTACATGAGTCCCTTTTTTGAATTTTGCAATTAACAACTCGGAAAGATAAGCCATAAGTAGAAAATATGCCCAAAAGATAAAAGAGACCTAAAATAAATAAGAAAGGTTGAAAAGGGTTAGGCGTGCATGGAGGGGATAAGGGCACTGGGAACTCTAGACCTAGCTAGGTGTTTGTGTTTGGAGCCATAGAAAATTAAATACGTAAAATACATAATGGGATGTGGGTTATGAAATTTTAAATTTAAAGCAACAAACAAAGGCAAGAGGCCAAAGACATTCACAATTACTAGTTTTCTTTCTTAGGAATCATATGAATGATAGTATGTATTTAGGACCTAGAAATGTACCCAAGTGCATGATTTCATGTCTACACCTAAAACTCGAAGTGACTCAAATCCCACTCTCTAATACATGACACTTCAACTTTGAATTTGACACTTCAATTAGTGGCTAGTGGAGACAAATCCAATGCTATCGATTCTCTCTCAAATGCACAAATAGACCCGTTGTAAATAAAATATATTTATTTAGTAATAATCACAAGATTTTCATTATTTGCAGGATTAACAAAGGAGAAATTACGAGTTTGCATGGCATTTTAACCCTTAGTTGGTGTGGTAAACCCGCTTTCGCAAAAATGAAGAAAACTATCTTAGACCTTCACAAAATTTAGGAAATAATTGGTCTATTTGTATTTGGGCACAAAATTGAGGTAATTATTTGATTTTTATAACTTTGGGAAAATATGATTATTACCCGCCAACATTGAAAATAATCAAAATAATTATAAAAACATTATAAAACCCATTCATGGACACTTTGGAAAAGCATGATTAAAGTTTTTTTAAGGGCAAGATACTTTAACCATGGTCAAATTTGAATGTAATGCCCTTAAAAACAACCCACTTGAGACCCAAGAACAACCTAGGATTAGTTAGGAAAATTATGGAATAAGTTTTTGGTTTAAAAGAGTCTACAACTAGGTTACAAGACAACAGTTGTTGCAAGCAAGTTTCAAAGCCAAATACTATTAATAGCTTATAGTTTTATTAATATGAAAATTATAAAAGATCACAAGGTCCAAACTTAGGGTTAGATTAATCAATTAGGTTAAGAGGGTAATTTCTCACTATACCACTCTCTAACAGGATTTAAAGATTAAAATTGGTTTTTCTCAAAATTAACACACCCAAAACTTCTCAAAACATTCCCATTAGATAGAATATTTCCTCACCTTTCCAAAGTGATATAAACAAGTCCTGACTCCTCATATTTCTCAAGTTATGGGCTGACAGGACCTTCTTCTGAGTAAATTTTTTGAAAAGTGGGTCTACGAGGCTTGAGGAAGAAAAATTTTCCCATGCGCGAGCCTGGAATGGGGAGAGTTTTAGTGCATTTCCATTTTGGAACAAAAAAATGATCTACCTCTATGTGCCGGCAAGCTTGAAGAGAACACGTGTCGGCATTTCTAAACTTTGGTGGAAAATGGGGTCGTCAGAGGATTTTAAGACAAAGTGATCGAGTTTCGCCGCAAAAGTGCTATGGAATCAAATGATCCATGCCTTTGCCAATGCCCAAAGCGCCACGTGACAAGTGTTGATTGGTCTTGGGGAAATAGAATTACAGAAACTTAGAGATTTTATACTTTAGGGTTAAATCACAAAGGATTAAAATATCCCGCACCTCCGACTTCCCGAACGATGCCACATGTCAATTAATGATTGGTTGCGCCCGTCCAGGTCAAAAGTAATTTAGCAAAAATTGAATTTTATGATAAAATCTTTAAAGACATAAAAATCTCTGCACCTCCATAGATGCATCATGAAGACACGTGTCAGCCATCCATTGGATTTGGATCAACAGGCCATCTGGAGAATTCAGGAAAATTTTCCCAAAAATTTATGAAGTGCTAAGCTAAAAAGGGGATCTGCACACATGGCAACACATGATTTGCTATGGGCTAGTGGGGTGGTAGAGGAAACTTAGAAAATTTTCCCAAATTATTTTAAAGGTTAAGTTAACTATTGCGGGCGCGTGTGACCACGAAAAACAACCAAAAAGGCAAAAGCTAGAAGGTGGGTCCGTGAGGGAAATTTTTCCAAAATTTATTTTTAAACTTAGGTGATTTGAAAAAATAAAGGCTTGTGGGTCAGCGAAGTGGCAGGAAATTTTGTGCCTTTGGAATTTTTGACAAAAAATCACTAAGGGAAAATTCAGGCCCGCGGGTCCACCAAGGAAATTTTTCCAATTTTTTTTTGACAGTTAGAATTATTTTTGATGCCAAATGAAGAAAAACTTCAGAAGGCCATAACTTTTGATTGGGAGATTGTTTTTGGGAAAATGAGGAATTTTTGGAAATCTCTCAACGTCCTCTTTGCATAGGAATCATTAATCTTTCATTTTGATAATGTTTAAGGGGTCAATTTCATGAAAATGATCTACAGGGATTTTAAAAGGCAAACTAGTAAATTTTAACTTATGAAATTTTAATCAATTGATCTTCTTCCTCTCTCAACATGTCAATTAGACATGGAGAATTGTTCTTAGATGGATTTAGGATGGATTTGGAAGGTAAGTTTGTTTGATTGACTCCCAATAAACAAAAATATAACTTTGACAACAAAATGACAACAAAACGGTTTGAGCTCGATTTTGCTAAGTTTACTAAAAATTTCCTTAAGCATTTTTGTCCAATTGAATTCATTTAGGTCATACTACTTCAATTTAATCACTTAATTTTTTATTTCAATGTTGCAGGTTCGAACTAGGAATTTTGGATAAAGTATTTTCCAGTTTGAAAATACAAAACAAAGATCAAATTTTAAAGGATCTATTTGCCATTTTCATCTTCCAAGTATTAGAATTCATTCCAATTCTAATCTAATACATTTAGTTGATTCAAATCAAACTATTCAAAACCAAAATGTAATTCTGATTTCCAATTTTACACATTTCAAAAGACAGAGTTTTGTATTTTCCTCACACGCATTTCTTCCTTTCAAACAGAGATTTCAAATACATTTCAAACTTAGATTTTAAACAACAAGTAGTTCCAATTGTGGAAAATAATGCAAATTTTATTCAAAAGAAAAGATTTCCTTCTTTTACAACTTCTCTTTTCTGTTGATTTTCACAATACAATATACAAAATACATCTCTTTCTTTAAAACAAAAAACAAAGTATATCTCTCCTTTACATTTCAAAATTACAACTTTCATATTCAATACAACATATTTCCATTACAAAACATATACAATTTAATCCACTTTAAGTGAGAAAGGTAACAATAAGATTTCATTTCAAAAAGCGGCAATCAAACTATTTTTTTTTTTGCTCCAGAACAACAACATGTAGATTTATCATTCTTCCAATTTTGATCACAACAAGAGCTAGGGAAAGGCAGCACTCTCCACCGAACACATAAATCCAATGAAATGGAGAAGACATACTTCTTCATTGGCCCCCAAGCCATAACCACAATGTACGATAGAAGATGTGTTTCAACTCATGGAAACAACAGGCTTCCACAAACACACATGAAAATTTCACATTTAAAACACAGTCCAAACGAGAATGTAGTTTGCAACTACATTAAAGCATGAAAAACAACACTAAGGCTTCATCAAGCAAGCCAAAGGAGCAAGAAACTATGGGAGATGCTACTTATGCCTCCTAAAGGGGAAATGGGTATCACCACCTAAAAAAACCACCATATATATATATATATATATATATATATATATATATATATCATTTCAAATCCCTAACATGCCCTTATGCCTCCATGCCAAGTACCTCTTATTCCTCACATTTCCTTATGCCTCCCAACCTCTTATGGCACCCCATAATGAGTAAAGAAATTCAATCTATTTCTTTATAAGGTGGAACCCAAATCCCAACTCCTCCACATTTATACCTTCCTAAAACACTTATGCCTCCAACAGAAATACCTCATAGTCTTCTCCTACACCATCCCTAGGCCATCTACCCAAACAGCCCACACAAAAGCCAAAACATTCACAACAATAACATTTGCACAATAAAAGAAGAGCATTTCAAGAGCCAAGCTCTTACCTCTCCATAATGGAGTTTGTTTCAAGTTCCCAACCACAAGCTTTCTAATGCAAAATAGCCCAAGATCAATGAAACACAGGTCTGTAAAAATTTTGTAACTTTCTCCAAAATCAAGAGCTCTAAACAACAAAATAATTCACCCTAAATGAAGTATGCAAAAGTAAAGCAACCAAAAGAGTGTAACCCCAAAGAATAAAATGAATTCAAATATATAAGGGGAAGAGAGGAGGTTGAATTCAATTTTTGTAGCATGCCACATCACACATCCTCAACTCCAACTCACAAGTCAACTTCAATCTCAAGACACAATAAATAAGTAGGTGAAAATATGACGAGTTTATTTACACACTCAAATCAAGCCCATATCCCAAAGGACTAAATTTAATTTTTAAGAAAGAAGTGTAATTTAAACATTCAACTAGACTTACAAAAATGCATAATGAAAGCTATATTTAAACTCTCCAACCATAGGGAAGGTTGGTATGCAAATTTAAGAGGTATGGGATAAATTTAACTTGTCCCACATGCCTCCAAATTCAGTCTCCAAGGATAATTTTGAATTCCAAAGAAGAAGTGTTTCATACTCCAATTTTTATGTACATGCCTCTTACACATGACTTACACATATATTACAACATTTAATACAAGATTAAATCACTCCAATAATTACTTTGTTATGGCTTGATTTGATTAATTTATTTTAACAGTATGATTACTCACATTATATACCACAATTTATTTAAATAAAAGGGATAAACACATCACTTAATAAACACATAAAACATCAATAAAAAGGCACCAAATAAATAAATAAACATAACCTTGGTCACATTTAAAGGTAATCCCCCATGGGAATCCTAACACAAACAAACACACAAACAAATACAAGTTTCCATGGTGACCTTGTTGAATTCATCTAGAATTCCAATGTCGTTGGTCTCAATCCCCGGATGTTTGTTGTGATATTTTAACCTACAAAACACAATTACCTCCTTTGGCCTCGTGGCCATATTAGAACATCCAAATGAATATAAATATAATTTTAAGATCATCAACATATATGTGAATCATAACAATCATCAAGACAATCAGCAGTATCACTTACAATTTCATCCACAACTATATCATCACCAATTTTAATTCAATTCTCATTTTCTAGGTCTACTCAAAATATCCAAATATCACAAGTTCAAACAACATCTATAATGTAACCATGTCAAACAATATATCCACATCAATATCTAAAATGTCTCTAATAGTCATCATGCACCATATTTGAATCAAAGTCCATAATAAACCATGATCTAACATATAACATCATACGAAATTAAACTATAACAATGTCCATAATATAGCAGCAGATATCCACGATCAATATGAAAAGTTTTCGAAGGAAAGCGAGAACTACATTGAACATGCCTAAAGTAAAATTGCTTGACCTCCTAGGATTAGGGTTGAAACCTAAAATGAATTCATTTTTATTGGATTTTTTGTGTGGAGGCTTTGTTTTTTGGTGAAACCATGGAAAAGTTTTGTGTTTCCATCATTGAGACCATTAGTATTTTTACTTGAAAATTTCCCGTCACCTTCATTTTGGGAAAATCACATTCTTGGTTATTTTGGAAAATGGGTTTCGTAGGCCTCTCGTCATTGTTTGACTAGTTCAAACCTTGCCAATTATGACTGGTGGCTCTAGAAAACCATTCACCAATTATACATCGTTTGTCGATTCGAATCTCGTCGGTCCCCAGTGGATTCCTAGTATATAGATGAACATGTAGGAATTCTCCCATCATGAATTTTCTTATCGGATGAAATTTTTTTAACGTACTTTCTCATCCTCTCGAGCCAAAGTTGGGTGTCTTTACAACTAGTAGGAAAATGTTAAATAAAGTTGTAGAACCCTAGTCAAGATTAGAAGAACATCGTAGAAATTTATTAATACTTGTATATAACTATTTGAAACTCTATCTTGTGACTTGTGTGAAATTTGTTTTTGGAAAAATAGTTTTTCTCCCTTCTCTCTCTTCCCTATCTCTTTCTCTCTCATCGCTTAGTTAAGGAATAAAATGAAATGAAATAAATATATTCCCTAACCCTCTCTTGTTGCGTGTGTATTTTATCATCATGTAAATGGAAAACAAATAACATTAATTATTCTATATTTAGGTGGATGCCATCGCAGTGACTTATCGTTGATTTCATGTTCTCATGATTTTGCACGATACTGAAGTAACATGAAGAAATGGTGGGGTTGTAATTCGTTGTGTATTAGGGTAATTTATTTTTGAAAAAATGTAACTATAGAGGCTGAACCAACTTTTTGGAATGTATGAAACACTTATTATTGAAGTTTTGTAGCATATATGAGATTCTAGTTCTAGGGGTCCTTCGAAATGTCAAATTAACCATAGGTGTACATTTTGATTCAGATATATGTATGGAGACCAAAATAAAAGGGGAGGTTAAATATATTTTTTAAATGAAATTCAATTTAATATCTTATAGTGCATTTCGATGTGAAATTGATGATTAACTAATTTTTGGGTTGTGTTCTGTTATCACAAAAATAACTAAACCCTCAAAATGACAAGAATGTTAATAGGACGTTCCGTGTGATTGGATAACATGGGATTACCTCTAAATATGTGGGACTTGTTTGAGGTAAACCTCGGAGTAGAGGCCAACTTCCTCTTCCTAAACTAAGTGTTCTACTACTCCTAGTAATAAAATGGTTATCTAGACCTGAGCTGACATTCTCATGGGTTTTAAGAAAATATATTTGCAAGAAATGAAACTATACAAGGGATGGTGATGCGCCAAATAAAGGGTGTTTTCTAACTCAAGAAGGGTTAATTTTAAGAGGGTTTGTGTACCACAAGAAAAATTCACCTAATGTAACTTAGAGAAGGCAACAAACTAAAATAGACTAGGAATCATGCATTCCCTTTGTTAAACTCAATCAAACAAAATAATCTATCTATCTTCAGTGAAGAAGGATGACCTTGAGAAGGGTGAAAAATCACCACAACTAAATTGCATGCAATACTCCACCACTTGATAAGCACATAACTCCAATAACCTGTAATAGAAAAATGAACTTGCATGAGTGTACCTACAAACATGAGAAAGGTTAAAAGAAGTATAAAAGGATTAAAGGACCAAGATTAGTCACGAAACACACACTATTATTACTTCAACACCATGTATAATTCATCATATATTCAGAAAAAAGAAATGGTTTCCACTAAAGTATTAAAAGGAGGCATGAAAGTTCCTCGAACATACAAGGACAACTTGCGGAAGGACAACTCTGTGAAAGATATGTCACTTGTCTCGGATGTCTAACTTGTCCAACCTCTTGGAATGAGCTTCAAACTTACACTTATAGAAAAATTATGTTATAGAGAAGAGGAAAAGTAATAAATTCCTTCCTAAATTGAAGCTAAATGATGGTTCATTTATTTGAAAGCTCGGTTAAACAATCAAGAATCTTCCATCTTGTGCCACTAAGGACTAGTTGACTTAATCCTCTCAGTTAATTAAAGAAATATTTAAATAAAATATTTCTATAAAAATAATAAATATTATTATTAAAACATTTAAATTAAATATTAATTTAATTACTATTTTGGTGGGGCCCCTTAGGATTTATTTACGTTGAAAGGGGGTTTCATGAGAAAAGGTCAAAAAATAGCCCAACTCGGTCATTGGCTCACCAAGCCAACTCACCGAGTTGGGTGATGAGCTCCTTCATCAAGCTTGTTCTCCACTTCCGTGACCAACAAGATCCTTAGAAACTGATCCCGATTCACTTTTGAATTTGGTGGATGAATGCCCCGAGAGAATCCAAATTTACGTTGTGGTAAAAATTAGATCCCGCCACATCCTGCTTGTTGTCACCTCATGTTAGCTCAATGCCTATCTACTCGATACATTCCACTACTCAACATCATTGTGACCAATCATCTCAACCGCTTTTCCTACCAAGATGGAAACGTATAGTATGTATCAAATTTCTCTATTGCCAATTTTTTTAGTATCTCATGAGTCACCTCATCATTGATTTTGATGATGAATGAGCCTCGTTTATCAAAAATGATGATTGAAACACACAATGTCTTGGTCGACAAAAAAATTACAGACGTGCGGGAATCCAGGTATTCCCCAACCCAGACTTTACTTCACCATATTCCATGGCTCGGTCACACTACCTCGGATGACATGGCATGACACCAAACCCTACACCTTGTTTTCCATGTGTCAACTTGAGAAATTGGTTTTAATCCCCATAGTTCCCATGAGAGCGTGGGATCTCCATGATTATTTTCCTTCTGCCTAGTCAAGCAAGATTGTCTCTTATTTCATCTCATGATGCATCCAAACCTCTCAAGCTTGCTGGCTCTCAACTTGGTCCAACTTGTGCAACTTGTGAGTTAACTCTCACCAAGTTCTCCTAGATCAAGCTCAACCTCGAATTCTAGCTATGTCATTTGACCTGTGCCGAGCTCATGGTGTCAACTTGGCAAGTTGACTTGACTTTATTCCATAGAAGGGATTGGCATGTCCATTTTCCTTTACGTGATTCAACACGCAGAGACAAAGCTATCTTTATAATGGCTTGTCACTTACCTTTACCGGATAGCTTTGTAAACATGAGGCCAAGCTGGATCATTGTTCACTACTATTTCCTTGGATCATCCTTCACATAATGATTTTTGATCGACAAATTCAAAAACTCCTCATGAACATTCTCAAAGTGGGCTTACTATTATGAGCTCAGCTAAGACAAAAAATCATCGACATCAAGCTACACCTTCTCTTGCTGAGCTATTTATATTATGTGGATAAGTTTCTGGTAAACTAGATTTGAGTTCCAGGCGAGTCACGCTCCTCTTATGCACCGAGTTTATCTATGTAACCTTTTCTTTGTAGCCTATCGTATGTGTGAATACCAACTTGGTCCCTTTTTCTTATGCTGATCTCAAATTATTCTTCCTTACTTAATGAGTCCCCATCACTCGAGTGTGACTATGCGTGATGCCCATTAGTTCAAACTCCAAATGCTATCTATCTCATCTTCCATTTCTTTATTCAACATTCTAAGTTTGAGGTTTTCTATTGCAACGTCATGGTTCCACCCTTTTAATAACATGGAGAGCTTGAAAATATCTTTGTGAGTTCCCACCAACATTGAGTTCCCATGAACGTTGCACTCCATCTGAGTGAAACAAGCTCCTCTCGGACCATTCAAACCTACTATGTTGACATTGTGAACTCATAGGTAATACCTAGCAATCTTTCCCTAGATGATACTCTGGTTTGGCCTCACCTTGTTCGCATTTGTCAAGTCATAAACGTAACACCTAGACATACATAATGTCGGCTCACCTATCTAGCCCTAGGTCAACTTCAATTCAATGAATTGAGTCGTTTATCACTCGGCCCCTCTCTATTTTGCTGCATGGCTTGATTTTATGAGCTCCACATATGTTAGGTCCTATAACTTGGCCACGACGTGACTTAGCTTAACCAAGTGAAATCCACGTTTCGTTATTACTTTATGGTGAATCAATGAACCTCGGTGAACAACTCGGTAGTTGGTATGTATTTATCAAGATAGATAGCTACATAGAAGTTTCAAATTTCCTTAATGGATCCTCGTGCAACTCCCCACAATGAGCTTCCTCCGCCATGAATCTTGGCATGATCATGCATTAAATAAGGAGCTAATCTCATTATGTATATGTTGCTCCATGCATGACTCACTTATAATACAAAGATCACTCATTTCCCACTTGACTCGATGACAGACTCGGCCTCCATTGAATGATTTTTACCTATGGCTACCTTTTCTAATTTACCTCAACATGGAACCTATGTCTTGGTTTTCCATCAACAAAATTCCCACATGGAAACCATCATGAAATTTTCCTATTCATGGAAATCTTATATTGTATTTCCATTACATTTTCTCCACCTAGCGATCGGTTCCACAAATTCACCCACGCGGAATTACCGACTTGTCTTGGAAATGCATTATCTCCATCATGGCGACAAAGGCTTGAAACTCCCCATCATCGAATTTTTTCAACTTGAATCATATTTTTACCAAGATCAACTCAGGTTTATTGAGCCATTAGGATAGTTTTTCTAAGCTTTACCCCGACTTGATGTTTTCATCATGTCATTCTTTATCCCAGTTAACTAACCCCAAACTCACTTCTCTGTGATGTACCTATTTGAGACCGAGCTCTTTAGGAATCGACTCAAATGACTGAGCTCCTCCATACCTTGATGTAGCAAGGTATTCTAACTCATTGATTTTATGTTGGAAATTCTTCGAACGCATCCCCAACTCATTGAGTTGGCAAGGTTCCTTCAATCGAGCTCAAGGCTCGATACGCTCTGATGTCTACATTTTCATGGCTTGCCAAATCATCTATCCCCTTGAAAACTAAGTCCATTGACACCAATGTTTGTTCCAATCCATATTCCTATTCAGCCGAGCCTTTTGTAATGTTTGATGCTTCACCGAGTAATCTGGCTCGAACCCATCATTTCTCCCTTCAGGAGTTAGAGTGACACACTTTAATGATGGGCTTGATGACCCATCGAGTTGAGATGCGGTGCAAAAAAAACTAAGTTCTCAACCAAGATAACACTGATTTTTCACCAAGTTGAGCTCAATTTGACTTCGTTCAATGCTAGGTGAGCTCACCTATGAAATTTATTAATTATTTTAATCATTTATTTCCGTGATGACTAAATGTGATTCCACAGGACTAATGTCATAATTTGATCATAGTAGGACCTCATTGTCCAATTTATTCATGTGTGGGAAATTGGATAATAGTTCTCTTACATTGAAAATGTAATAAATAAATCTAAACAAAAAAATCAACCCTACTATAAATTTCACACATAACTATTCTTCATGTGTGATTCTTTTTTAAAGCATAGGGAATTAAAACCTTAGGATAAACTTAAATATTTACACTTGATGATGCCTTATAGTAAATTATATAAGAGACCAAGTTGAAATTTCCATCCTAACCTACATGTTTAGCAATGTTTCCCTAAACGAAGAAATCAGGAATGGCATAATTACAAAAATATCTGGTGTATGTTGTCTCCTCGTAGGATTGATATTTTTGTGTGTAGTAAGGAGAATGCTTTCTCTAAGGTAGGGTTCCATAAGAGACCAACATTGAATATAGTGTAAAACCATCATGGTCTGGAAAATGTGTAGAGTGAAGAGTGTTATGTGGTAAAGATCGTCAACCATCCTTAAAAATCACGCTTAAGAGTTGGGATAATAAATAAAATCGATACCCAATCTCAATTATCATCTAGTTTCTATGATGCAATACTAAGAGTTAATTGTGAAACTTAGCAACTATTAATTTTATTATTATTTTGAGAAATTGTAACCATGACATGGTGTCTTTGGAGAAAAGAGAAAATTTAGATCGTTCATATAATGTGTATAAACTATCTTGTGGTGAGGGACTAAATCCATGATGTGTAATCCATAATGTGAATCGTAATCATTAAAATGAAGGAGTATTTCATGTTGTTTCCCACTTCTTATTTTCCATAATAAATGTACGTTGTTAAAATAGGTAATCATGTTCTTAAGGTAATTCCCTAAGACGAGAGCTAATAGACTTATGAGCATGCAAATTTCAGTATTAATAAATGAGTTACTCAACAAATTTTCAAAACACCATTTAAATCAAATTTAGCGAAATCATTTTAAGACGAATGTAAATGATTTGAGCAGGTCTTATGTTTTAGTTACCTACAAATGAGAATACTTAGTGTGAATCCCCTTTGACCCTTCTCCAATAATAAGTATCAAATGTACCTACAGTCCACAAGATGATTTTTGAGATAAGGGCATTCAATCACTCTAGTTGTGACCTTAGTAAGGTGTGTGACAAAAAAATATAATTAATGTCTCTCTGATAACACCCATCTAATATTTATTTCCTAGGAATCCAAACTTCATGAAGTGTGAAATCATACTCCTTCGATCTTGATGACTAAAATTTTTAGTGAATTGGGTAGAATATGTGGTTAGATATTATAACTTAAAACATAAATCAAGTAAAATTAGGAATTAAATGCTAATATGAACAAAACATGTACTTTATTCACTCTTCAACCGATAAACCTCACTTGTTTCATGTGAACCTTCCTTGTGGCAACTAAGATAAATTGAAAACCCAAAAAAAAATGAAACTTAAAAGACAAACCCTTAGAATGAATATTAGTGGCTTATGTGGGAGTATATGTTCCTATGAACAATTTGGCCACATCATTCTATTGCAATAAGGAAAACAAGAAATATTATAGGGAGTAACTACAAGTGAAATGTTAAGTAAAGAAAAGGCAATGTGGTATAGTTTTAAGAAAAATGAAGGACCTCATGATCAATAATTTTCAACAATTAAGGCCAATAACAAAAGATAAAGATAACAAAATTGTAAACCGAAAAGTGTTGTGTCATGGATGGTGCTTATACAAGAGTTCAATTGTAGTTGAACTAATTGTTGTGCCTTTTTGTTTGGGAAAGGTTATATGGTTTTGGAATCTATTTTTCATGTGATCTATGTGGGTTAATGTTTCAACAAACATTTTATGTATGGTGTGTAGTCCTAAGTGATCTCTGCAGTGTCATGTACTACAATGTAAGTAAAAAAAAAATCCGGTATTTTTATTGTTGTTATTGTGTGTGTAAAATGTGGGCATTACATTTGGTATCAGAGTGGAGGTTCCTACTCTCAAACCTCTAGGACAGATTGGAGTTGTGATTTTTTTGCATGGTGGTGGTGGGTATTGAGAGCAAGTAATGTGATATATGTTGTTATGTGACCAACATTGTAACTTTGATATTAAGAATGCACATGATGTGCATGTCACTTAGTGCATATTTGTTACCATGTTGATGTACTTGTGATGATATTATCTCTCTCCTTTTCATGGAATTAATGAGGAGTTCACATGTGATGTGTCACCTTGGTGTGTGTGAAAATAATGTTATTGTGGATTGCAGAGTGTTGGAGTTTCTTGTTATTCTGTGATATGTAGGTGTGCTGATGTGCTGGATGGCATAATTTGTGTGTAGTGAATTATATAGTGATGTTGCCACAGTCTTGTGATGAATTGTGTGTGTCAACATGTTGTATAACAATTGATTTTATGTAGTAATGTTACTAATCGTGTTCGTCATATGTATAATTCATGTAATATTTGACGGTTCATGTCCGTAATTAGGGGGATATGGTGATTGTATGAACCCTATTGTAAAATACTTGTACCTTGGGTGCATTATCTCGGAAACGTTATGTATTATAACCCGTGAAAGTGATGATTGTGTTATACCCTATATATATATATATATATATATATATATATATATATATATTGTACATAAGATGTTATGGTTAATGTGCATGATTCAATATTGTGTTAGTGTTGTAGTTATGTGCTATGTTGTGAACCTTACACTAGATGAACTTAAGGGAGAAATCATTACGAGTGTATGTATGGAGAGAGGAGGCATGGACCAGCTTTTCATAATCTTGAGCCAAGTACGACCGAGGAAGTGGAGTCTTATATCTAGACGAAAAACCCAACTTCTATCTATTTAGTATACTTTGAGCTTTCTTAGTATATTGTGCATGTGCACCACCTTAGGATCAACTTATGCAAACAAATGTCACCTTCTCTCTCTATTGTACATCAAAAATCCTACGTTATTTTCACTATGGTGAGGCTTGTGGGAGTATGGAGGGATGATTCGGGAAGAGATTATGACAGGTTGTATTATTTCACATGTTCGATTCTGGTAGAGGGTACACTTTATATTCCCCTTTTGACATTATGTACCTATAATTATGGTTTTGAGTTTTTGTGAAACCTTTGTATGCATATCGTTTATAATTCCATTTGTTATAGCATGCCTATCTTGCGAGTGCATTTGTTTAAGGGACATGTGTGACAAGTTTTGTGTTATGAGGGATATGTATGTTCTTTCAATGATTTGGTTGAGTTCTTGTGATGTGATAAAGTCGTGAAAGTATGTAGAAATATGTGTTATGGACCATTAGTGTTTTCTAAGGGCCTGGTGTGGTATTTTGATGTCATTTTTGGTAGGGCACCCACGAAAAAATAGATAGATGAGAATACTAAGAATTTAAATATTAAGAGATTGAAATCAATAAATATTGTTGAGGAAAATTATTAACCAAGTAATAGTGTAAATTAAAAAACTACCAATCTTCATAGAACATTAAGAAATTTTCAACCTTTCCCTCTTCCCTATGGTTTCACTTTGGCAAATAATATCTTCTTTCAATAACGACATGAGTCGTTGATTGTTCCTCCTTTCTTATGTGTACCCTCTTCTATCCTTGGCATTGCATCACATCGAGGATGATGATATTAATAAGTGAGCAAAATGTAGTGCCCAACATAAAATAATATTAAAATTATATATATATATATATATATATATATATTGAAGTGACGTGGAAGCGAAGTGAAGGATGTTGGTGGGTTGAATATATATGTTAAAATAAATTAAATTTAATATCATTTAGTGTTATTCTAGTGTGAAATTGATGATTAATTAATTGGTGTGTTGTGTTGCTTACCTTGAAAATGTAATAAAGAAATCTAAACAAAATAGTCAACCCTAGTATAAAATTTGTGCATAACTATTCTTCATGTGTGATGATTTTTAGCATAGGAAACTAAAAACTAAGGATGAAATCAAAGATTTACACTTGATGACACCTTCTAGTTAAGTAGATAAGAGCCCAAGTTGAAATTTCCATCCTAGCCTACATGCTTAGCAACATTGCCATAAACCCGACAATTAGGAATGACATGGTTAAACTTTGTTCTAGTGTATGTCGTACCCTCATAGGATTGATATTTGGTGTGTAGTAAGGAGAACGTGTTCTCCTAGGGTAGGAGACATAGGAAACCAATATTAAATATAGTGTAAAACCCTCTTGTTTAGGCACACATGTAGAGTGAAGAGTGTTATATGGAAAAGATCACCAACCACCCTCAAAAGCATGGTTAAGAGTTGGGATTATAAATGAACTCAATACCTAATATAAATTTTCATGTAGGTTCCATGGTGCAATACTAAGAGTTAATTGTGAAACTTAACATTGTTTTAGTGTATGATTAGTTTGGGAAAACATAACCATAATATTGTGTTCTAAGAGAAAAATTAAAATTTAGATCATTCATATAATGTGATTAAACCATCTTTTTGTGAGGGACTAAATCCATGATGTGTATTCCTTAATGTTAACTGTAATCCTTTAAACGATGGAGTATCGCCTCTTGTTTCCCACTTCTCTTTTGTGTAATGAACGTATGTTGTGAAACCAAGTAATCATGTTCTTGATGCATTTCACTAGGAGGAGAGCTAGTAGTCTCATGGGCATGAAAATGTCTTTATTAATAAATGAGTTACTCAACAAATTTTGAAAACACCATTTAAATCAAATTAAGTGAAATCATTTTAAGATGAATGCAAATGATTCACATGAGAATACTAAGTTTGAATCCCCTTTAACCCCTCTCAAACATGAAATATCAAATGTACCTAGAGTCACAAGACAATTTTGTATATAAGGGTGTTCAATCACTCTAGTTGTGACCTTAGTTAGGTGTGTAAGAAAAATATAATTGAATGTATCTGATAAAACCCATCTAATACTTCTTACCCAGAATCCAAACTTGGTTAAGTGTGAAATCATACTCCTTGGATCTTGATGACTAAACATTTAAGTGAAGTAGTTAGAATATGTGGTTAGATATTATAAATTAAAACATAAATCGAGTAACCTTAGTAATTAAATGCTAATATGAAAATAATGTGTACTCTATTCACTCTTGAACTAATAAACCTCACTTTGGTTTCATGTGAACCTTCCTCATGGAAACTGAGATAAATTGCAAAACCAAAAAAACATGCAACTTAAAAGACAAACCCTTAGAACAAACACTAGTGGCTCATGTGGGAGTATATGTTCTTATCAACAATCTGGCCACATCATTCTATTGCGATAGGAAAAAATAGAAAAATTATAGGGAGTAACTACAAGTGAAATGTTATGTAAAGTAAAGGAAATTTGGTATAGTTTTAAAAAAATGAAGGACCACATGATAAGTATTTTTCAAAAATTATGGCCATCAACAAAAGATAAAGGTAACAAAATTATAAACCAAATTTGTTTTGTGTCCTAGATGGTGCCTTTACTAGAGTTAAATTGTAGTTGAACTAATGGTGTGCCTTGTCATTTGGGAAAGGTGGTCTTGATGTGCAACATGTATTTCATGTCATCTATGTGGGTTAATGTTTGTACAAACATTTCATGTGTGGTGCGTAGTCCTAAGTGATCTCCTGTAGAGTCATCTCGTACTACAATGTAAGTTAAAAAAATTATTTTGATATTTTTATTGTTGTTATTGTGTGTGTAAAATGTGAGTTACACATTATACCTATAGACAATAATTAACCATTTTTTTACACATGCATAATCTATTTATTTCTTATATAATGATTTAGGTATAACAATATTGATATCACTTTGGAAGAACTATAAGTTAAAGTGACTAATGAATCTCTAGTAAATATGATATTGAGAAAGCTACCCCTCATACATGAAAACCTAAGAATTTTCAAAAAGAAACACTAATTTATTATGAATTGCTAGATTAGACAATGTTCCACACATAGACGCCAACACCATGAAATGATAGTATGCCATGAGATGATGTAATTTTTCGCATAATGAGTATAGTTATTGAATATGTTGAACTCTCAATAGTTTAGGTAGTCCTAAATTCTAAACCGTGGAAAGATTCCATAAATGTAGAATATAAGTCTCGATTAAGAATAACACATGGAAGATTATTGAGATTCCTCCAGGGAAGAAGCACATTGGATTTAGATTGATCTTCAAAAAGGACTATAAATAAAATGACAATATCCATATGTACAAGCGAGGCTTGTACCAAGTGGTATGCTCATAAAGAAGGAATTGGCTATGATGTTTTCACCGTAGCTGCATCAAACTGTGATGATGACTTTTTCTCTAGATGCATAAATTGGTTTAAAATTCCACCAACTCCGTTTGATAATTTATTTTCTTAATGAATATTTATGGGAAGAATTCCATGTGACTTAACCAAAATTTCATCGTTGAACAAAATGGTATGTAGATTCATCAACTCACTATATACTCATAAACAAGTTTATCAGCCCTAGTACATGAAGATGAATGGACATAGTGATTATCATTCATTGTAGATGAATCAGTATGATCCTAATATCTACTTCGTAGAAAATTTTATCGTTGAAGAAAATGGTATGTAGATTCATCAAGTCACTATATAGTCATAAACAAGTTTATCAAATTTCCCTAGTACATGAAGATAAATGGGCATATTGATTATCATTAATTGTAGATGAATCATATGATCCTAATATCTACTTTAGAAATAAACAAAGGAGATTATGGTTGTTTTTGTGTATGTTGATGATCTAGTCATCATTTTCAGATTAGTTGAAGATGAGTGATGTACCAAGAAATATCTAAACGGGTCATTGGACTTGACATATGTTGAGATATTGCACTATTCTCTTCGATTAGATGTATGAAAGAAATATAACCACATTTTAATGTCTCATATTAAATATTAAATGATAATTATCATGAAATTTTAAATGATGGACTGTAAGATAATTGCAAAAACTATGGAGAGAAGACTTAAGCTATTTCATACAGATCCATCACAACAAGGGAATGCAACTCTTTATAGTTATTTGATTGTGAGTTTCATTTACTTTGTATATAATAAGTAGAACATCAAATTTGTTGCTAATTATCTCTCATTGTTCATAAAGGAACATACGGTATGTCACTCACAAGTAGAAATTTAGATTTTGAGGTGTAACAAAAAGAACACTTTGGATTTTGGCCTAGAATCTAAGAAGACAAACTAGTTATTATTAATGGGATATTTAAAATCGGATCATGTTGTTAATATTTATGATACAAAAAACACTTGTGGATATGTGTTCTATTGAAGATCCAAATTTAGTCTCATGGAAGAGTAACATTTTTTTGGTTTCTTAATCTTCCACTAAAAATGATTAGCATATTGCAAGACTAGGATCTTTGTACAAAGTTATATGATTACATCTCATACTTAAAGGACAAGGAGTACCACGAAAACAACCAACCATTTTTGAACCTATTTTAAAATGATATGAAGATTACTGAGACTTATACCTTAATATGTTGGTCACATTCCTTTTGAGGATTCCCTTGAGTCCTTGACTACGCTATATTGGGAACCTCTTGCTGATATCTTACCTTGTAATAGACTTAGATGGAATCCTAAATGGACAACGACACCAATAGGTATCATTCAAAGTCATATTTTATTTAGTAGAACCATCCACTCTCTAAACTCTTTTATAAAAAATTGCACACAACTTTTGTGTCGAGCGGATGTTATTTGATTTTGACTTCTTACTTTGATTTTACTAGTTCTAAACAACTAATTAATACAAATATCCTAAATTCATTTATTTGAAATATATGAAAGATATTAATCTTGAAGTTTTGACCTTATTATTGATAAATAAAATTGATTAAAAATATTGTTACATTCTCAACCAATTTCTAATAGAAAAGTTACAATTAATGTCATCCATCCATTTATACCATTATGTTATGATTGAAACTAAGTTTAAGCTAAAAAGGCTCCAAACTTCTTCATATAATTAAGATATTACGATTTTATTTTTCACTTCTCTTATTAAAAATAACATAAAAATAACAATTAAATAAATTTTGTAAAAATTAAATTACCTCATAACAATGAAATAAATACCCGAATTTAAATTCAAATATAAAAGTAAACAACTTACTCAATTATAATCCACTACTCTCCCCATTGTAAAATGTCTATCAACATACTAATTATGTACCATAATTTTCTGTCTACAACTAGAAATGTAAATGTAAGCTATAAAAACTATTCAACTAAGACAAACTTATTCTCCATAGTACAATCTGTCTTTTAAATTTCTAGACTTTGTTTTGTATAAAAAAGAGAACGAATAGGCAGAGAACAATCTTCAATAGGGATGTCACTGGTTATCCCTGGGCAGAAGCGCTGAATGGGAGAGTTGATTAGTATTCTTACTACGATATGACCAGTTTTGGTATGATAAAACAGGCTTATTGGAGGGTGGTGTGCAGCAGCTAGGGGGATCCGGACTGTTGTCATCGCAGTTTGGATGTGAACCACAAGAATATGCCAAATTCTGGCTTGATAACACATGTTTATTGGGAGCTGGTGGGCAGCAGTTTGCGGGTCAGGACTCTGCCCATCGCAGTTTGGGCAGGAAACTAGCTTTTCCATACTTGTACTGATAACAGTGTTCGGGTTGGCATTGTAATTATCTGCATCAAAGAGGCTATGTCGAGCGGAAACATGGAGCGTAAACATAATGTTGAGCACAACAAGCAGTGTGTTAATTTTCATAATCATTGAACCCGCCATGTTGAGAAGTGTGATCTGATTCGCTAAATGCAGAGAAAATTCGTATAATTCGAACAAAATAATAGATGACCGAATGACGCTGTGGTACATCAACATGGAGATGGGAATGCTCATTGGATGCCTTCCTGTGTCATATTTATAGAAGGAAGCCATAAAGAGCAACCACACCAATATTTCTTATTCAAAGTCATATGGCGTGTTGTAAACTCGTCAGCACTCCCAATATTATTATCTCAAAATTTTGCGTTCAACATGGTATGAAGCTATCGCTTGAACAATGGGTTTCATTTCGCTATAATTCCGTGCTTCGACTAACTAATGATGGTCAACCGCATGGTTTTCGCAGCGCGTAGAATATCGAAACTTATAGTATAATGTTTCAAAGAATCAAAATGTTTTATTGCGTCAAATATATTTTTGATAGACAAGAGCCGTTTAACCCACAAAGTGTAGATGACCGAAGTTGATGGTAAAATACTATGATTAATGGAATGTACGAGGGATCGTCGCATCGAAGTGACATTGGAGGGGCCAAAACGGCGTTAGAGGAAGAAGGGCAATAAAAAAGGGGTTTGAGTGAGATAAAGTCAAAGTGCGCATAAATAACTAGGGGAACAAATGTGAAACTATTTTTTCCTAGAGCCACAATGTCATTTTCTCAATAGTTAGAAAGAGATAGTGGATGCAGTATGAAATGATTGAGGCAATGTATGTTGAAGATATCTTAGAAGCCAAGGAATAGTCGTTTAGTATTGTTAATGTCAATATAGTTGTTCTTTGAAATTTCGGTGCTTGTGTTTTACGGGTAATTAGAAGACTACCAGGGTAACGAATAATTTGTGCTCCACATTAGCATCTTCATCTTGCATCTCATTATTCATGTGAACAAAATTTACACATAAATGGGCCAAAATAAAAATAAGGAAATTTCAACAAGTTCCAAGTTCGAAATGCAACGCCCAAATACAACAACCCATATTCCTTGTTTGTGGCTTGCAAACAAATGTTGCCCATGTCTTTCATCCATCGATTCGATAGATAAATTAGTTGGCAAGCAGAACAACCATTCTTTGCATGTGCGGGGGTTGTTCAACGGTTGAAACATGACAAAAACCATAAAATAAGCTTTGGTATTTAAAAAAAAATTATTATTGACGTTAAGGTTATCAATTGGATGTAGTTTAATTTGTTAGATAAGATGAAGAGATGAATATAACGTTGGAAATAAAAATGTAATAATTACATATCTACAAGTGCCACTCCTATTCTATAGCTCAAAGTGTCCCTATCCAAAATGATTTGTTATTTATGCTCCAAGTTTTCATCTCAATCTCATTGGCATTATTCACATGAGTATAATATGCACTTAAAGGGTCAATTTTTTTAAAAAGGTTAAACCGAATATGTTCACACATTAAAACCCAACCACACTACTTTCTTTTTGTTACACTTTTTTGGGCCCATTTTAATTTTAAGGTCGAGTAATTGTAGGGAAACAAACGATGCATTCAAACAATCATCGATAATTGAGCCCTTCTAGTTGCTTGTCATATGAGCGATAAATATATCTTATCCATCGAATCATTTTTTTCTATTTTTCTATTTTATTTTTTAACGATGTCAAGACCATCGATTGGGAAAATGGGGAAAATCAAAGCGGTTGAGATTTCAAACCCAACCCCAATGATTTCTTTTGTAATAATCTATAAGCCGCCTTTAAGTTTTAAGTTCATGTAACAATAAGGAAACAAGTGATACATGAACACTCATCAATAATTGAATCCCTCCAACAACTTGTTATATGAGATAAAAGTAGATTTTGTCTACTTTTAAAATTTTTCTAATATATTATTTATTTATTTCACGTCATCAAGGTCAAATCGATCGGATGAGATTTATTTTGGTAGATAAGAAAGGCATGAATGGAATGCAAAAAATAAAAAGTGTAAATTAAATACCTAAGTCTCCTCCACCTATTCCATGGATAAGATTGTTCATTGCCAAATAATATCTACAATATGTGCTTCATTATATAAAATTGCTCTCACTCACACTATTAAAGTTACTACAATTTGTAGATAAAGGGGGTCATTGAAAATTGGGGAAAATCCAATAGGTTCTTTAACACCCACATTTTGACACGAAAACCCACGACAAAACTCAAAACTTAATTACGAAAAATACAAAAAAAAAAAAATTTAAAAAGGATGCAACAAGATATAATCAACTAGGCTTAATTATTTCTTGTTTAAAAATTTCACACATTTGTAAAGTTGTGAATATTAAATTATTAATTAACATTATTAATTTACACTAAGGCCACTTTGGTATAAATCCCTTTCTAGGGTTTCCGTTAACTCACCTTATTTAAATATCAACTAGGTCAATATTTCCTAAGTTAGTCTAATTCTTCTTTCTCACATAATCATCATTAATGCCCTGAAGAGGTTATCTAACTTAAAATTTTGAATTCCAATTATTTAACCCTTATGATTCATTAGCTAAGTTACCCCTTCACAATAATTTAATTTATCATCAAAATTCTAAGGCTATAGGTCTCAACTTATCCTATTCATGAAGTGGCCTCCTTCATTGAGATATCGATACCTTGATTAAAATTACCCAACCCCATAAAGTGATCCAACTTGAATTATGTAGGGTTAATCCTCAATCCTTAGATTAAATGGTTTTGCAC
This sequence comes from Taxus wallichiana var. yunnanensis, assembly GCA_018340775.1. Classification (NCBI taxonomy): domain Eukaryota; kingdom Viridiplantae; phylum Streptophyta; class Pinopsida; order Cupressales; family Taxaceae; genus Taxus; species Taxus wallichiana. Next base: position 901,795,914 of record CM031239.1, read on the forward strand.
CCTTAGATGTAGATATTTTGAAATGAACCTGTGCTGACCTTATTGGGTTCTTCTTATTCAATATTTTACCCTAAATTTATTCATTTGTTCCATTTTAATTTGCAAGTCGAGGATTGGAAGCCATGGAAGAAAGAAGTGAAACCATAAAGAAACTAGATGCACCTAGAATATCTTGTGAAAAACCCATGCGCATTGGTACATCACTCGGCCTAAGTTGAGTGCTCACTCAAGCGTCTGCAAAGGTACCAGGTCCCTCCTTAGAGTTAATTGTACAGGATGTTAGTGTGATGATGTTAAAGCATATTCAGATCCATAACTAAACATAAACATTTCACATTGCATAAACCAAATCTAGATATTGGAAAATCATGACCTAAACAATGACAATAATAAGGTTAACCACACAAGAACCAGATTCGAGTTATGTATAACACCATTATCTAGCCAATATTCTCCATTGCATTAAAAACTTGAAACACATAAGCTTATAACAACAGTAAAGTATCTCCATGAGTCATGTGCACATTAGAACCACGAGCATAACTCTCAATAATTCACCGCTCTCTTAACTACCTATTTGATACATATTTATAGATGTGGGGACTTTCCCTTCACCTCCCATGCACTTTTCAAAATAGCTCGCATCTTTAAGAATAGCCATGTGCCTTTACAATAGCATGGCAACATGTAAGTTTTCTATTAATAGATGTCCTATAGTTAAATCTAAGAAGAAATCCTAGTGTTAGCTTAAACTATACATAGCACTTATCGATCGCTTGTTCCCAAAATACCATTACATGTAGCGCAAGTCTTCCTCTCTTTGTGTGCTCCGCATGTTATCCCAATAAATAGCCCTTATCCATAAAAATGGCTAAGTCCGAGCAAAAATGTTCTAACACGTGTTTCCTAGCCTATCTTCCCGTGCCTCCAACTTTGCCTTGTTCCCCTGTGCATGTATGCTTTGTGTGTCTTCTCCTTAGAGAAACATTTTCTGCTTAACATTCCACACACTAAAGTACATTTTCATCTCAACCATGGGAATTATTTTGTATGTTCCCGAGTAATAAAGAATATGTAATGAAAGAAATAATGGTACATTGTAAAAAAGAATTAATTTTCACTCTGACAACACCTCTTCTTCAACTGGGAGGATTAACTTTGGATATTCATTTTGATTTTATCCTCCAATGTCTACCATTCACTTAGCACAAGATTTATTTTCTCTCTAATATTCTTTATGGCATCCAATTCATCCTTTGTGATCTTATCTTTCTTATGTTGTAGTACCCGAGAAAACATTGGCCATACTTGACATCATTCCTTCCATGAGGTCCATATTTTACACTATGAGCTTCCCAATCTCATCAATCCTCTCTTTATGTAGATCCTAGGCTACTATGAGGGCCTCACGCTTTTGTTTCACCAGTGCCAATCTTTCTGCGCACCCAAATGTCTCATCTTTCATCACCTTCAAAACTTCATTATCTTCTACTAGAGTTAAGTCGTTATTATGGTGTCTGGTGTTGCGCATAAAAATTGAGAGCTTGGTCAACTTTCTTCACTCATCTTTTAAGGTTTGTAGAAATGCCTCATAAGATAAATTTTTCTAATCATAGAGGCCCTTTCTCTCTCTTCTTCTTGTTCATAATCTTTTGGTGTGGGCATTTGAATTGGTCCATCATCTAACACCAAATTGGCCAAAGTGCGCACATAATGCATAACGTAAGAAGAAAATTTTGAGGAACCTTTGATTCTAGATGAGGCCTTTTTTTGAGAATGTGAAGACTAATTTCCTCATCCATGCTAACAAAGTCCTCTTTCTTTAATCATGCTATCTCTCATAGCACTTTAGCCTTGTTATCTTAAAACAACGCTAGAATTACATGGCCTTATAAATGTTTCTCCATGCCACCTTAGCAGATACCTTGACCAAGGCATTGTAGACCTACTCATCGAGATATTAGAGTAGGTTTTATCGTCATCATGTGCCTACTCGAAATTCCTTCTTCACTCTTTATGAGACACAGTCTCCTCGCACACATTAAAATCTGGTTTTTCCATATGAGTATGCATGGACCAGGATAATTTCTTCCTTGTGTGTGTAGTAGCCATATGAAAGGAATGATAACTAGATCATACCAAGCCAAGAACACGAATGCTAATCAAACACCATGATCAATAAGATGAAAGCAATTGCATAAAACCTTTGCAAACAAATGATCGTGAATATCATATATTATTATGGAACTCAATGCAATGCATTGAGGATGGCCCTTGCTTAAATAGGAAAGGAATAACAATCTAAGAACCAGTCAAGGTCGTAGATCAAGCCATAAATCAAGGAAATAACTAGTCATCAAAGAACTAGTCAAGACCATAGATCAAGGAAATAACTATACCTAACAACTAGATAATATCTCCTAATATCTAAATAAGATAAAAGAAATATCCACACACATAAGTGAGTGAGAATAAATACAATAAAGGTAAATAAAGTACCTAGGTGAACATGAGCTAAGGTAAATACCTACTCTAACACCCCCCTCAAGTGAAGCTAGGGGCAAAATATAAGTGGCATGTCCACAAGTATGAGTCCCGACAACTAGGCACGATGAGGTACTCATGTACAATAACCGGGAAAAAGGGACACCACAAGGTACAAAAACCGATATAACAAAGTAAAGAGAGTAAAGATCCACTCCAAGGCATCCCAAGAAGCTCGACTCAAAAAAATCATGCAATGATGAAGAATTTTGGTGTGCACTAGGTCTAAATCCACTTTGCTCGATCATAAAACTCAAAAACAATTGACACTTGGCTCCACCGAATAGCTCAGTATAAGGAGACTATCAATGAGTGATGTTGAAAGTCACAAAAAAACACCAAACATAATTTGATCAAGCTCACTACAAATAGGTGTGCCACAATCCAAGAACAAAAACTAAAGCAACGAGGGAAGGACACAAAATCCATAGTGTCATGATCCAAGAAAAGCCAAGGTAACAAGGCAAGGAAAAAAAAAACCGAAAGAAGCGGGATCAACACCACACCCTCCCATACTGTTGAATGGGTGGAGTGATGCTACAAATCTATATGATTTTCCCAAAACAACTACTCAAACACTGACAAACTAACACTAGAATGCACCAGATAGATCCCCCATAAGAGATACTGTCAACATGCCAAAAGTGTTGAAAATACAGATACAAAATCTCTCAACAAACAAGAGAGATACACTACACTTAGTAAAGAAAAATTCTCAAAACAAGAAGCATCACATGGCGAAGGTAAAGAAAGTGGAGCAAGATGCCAAATGGTGGAGGAGTTGCGCTGTAGTGTCCTCTCAATGAATGCTTATGTTGCCTCCACGAGTGATCGAGATATCCACCCCAAATCAACACGGATGGATGACGAAGATGTCTGCGTATGACTTGGTGCAAAATGCACAATGGGTGCATGTAAAAGAATATCAAAATGTGTGTCAAGTTGATCATGTCTGCAGCTGAAATCTCATGTTTCTCAAGCCTGAGTGAAGGTGCAGAATTCATGTGTTGCTCATGATCCTCAGAAAGAGTCAAGTAAACAAAAAAAAGAGCTCTATCAATGTGTGATCCCAATGAATTATCTACTCGAAAACCAATGTCATGACGAGAATTACACTTAACATGTGGAATAGAGGAAACAAGACTATGTGAATGTCTCTTAATGACTCATTAGTGAGACCCATAGAATGGAGCTTGCGAGAACGAAATGCGATGGTATGCTTCTCAAAAAATCCATGCAGTGAGTAGAAGTAGGATACACAAAATGTGGTACTGTAATAGGCACATATGTGGAAGAACATGCATTAACAAGGCTCACGAGGTTTAGAACAATCAAAAGTAGGTTGAGGCTCAAAGACGGATCAATGTTAGTGGGCACAAGAGCAATAGCTCAAGTGGACTAGGAGCATGGATATGGTTGTCCACAATATGATGGTGATGTTGTAGACTAGCAAGTTTGTTATGCGGGAAGTGTATTATTGTATCCTTATCATGAATGAGTTATTACAAAAGAGAATTTTGCTTCTTGAGTGATCTATTTTCTTCCACAAATTTTACAATATCCTCTTGAAGTTCACATACTTCGAGAGAAAAGCGTATCATTCTCGGAATCCATGATAGATACAAAATGCAACTCCCAAAAGTTTTGGAAGTTGGGCTCAAATAAATTGCATACTCAATTGATTACAACACTCCTCCATATTTGGCACTTTATAATTATAGTGCAAGTGTCAAAATAAATAACTCCAATGGAAAGAACACAAAAAAACAAGCACTTTTGTAAAAAATAGCACTCAAAACCGAGTTATCGATCAAAAGATACAAGCTTTTTAATATTTTGTGCTATTATTTATTTTAGTTGCCACTATAACTAAATAAATTGTTGTTTCCTTCACCACATAAATAAAATTAAAGGAGGTGAAGTTAAGAACCTACTAGTAGGAATCACAATCTTTAACCCCTCAAGAAATCCAACAAACTGAATAAATGAAATCATGTATTTTTTCCCTTTGCTCGAATCTGAGGCGCACTGTGTGCATCTCGCAAAAATAAAAAACCCACAAAAACAAGCGCCTCCAAAATTGGTCTAGTTTACAATCAATTTTAGGGTTTTCGCACTATCTGGATCCAATGGAAGCCTCTATTTTGCATAAAAATGCATGCAGCAACAAAATATGACCAAATCCCAAATATATGAATACACAAATAATTTATTTGCAAAATAAAACTTACAGATGGATGTCAATAGCAATCTCCAACTCTGATACCATGAAAGGAACGATAACCAGATCATACCAAGCCAAGAACATAGATGCTAATCAAACACCATGATCAATAAGATGAAATCAATTCACCAGAATAACTTTACATAAAACCTTTGCAAATAAATGAGAAACAATATCATATATTATTATGGAACTCAATGCAATACATTGAGAATGGGCCTCTTAAAATAGGAAAAGAATAACAATCTAAGAACCCGGTCAAGGTCGTAGATCAAGCCATAAATCAAGGAAATAACTAATCATCAAATTAATAGTCAATACCATAGATTTAGGAGAGAACTAGACATCAAGTATCTAGTCAATACCATAGATCAAGGAAAAACTAGTCAATACCGTAGATTAAGGAAAGAACTATACCTAACAACTAGATAATATCTCCTAATATCTAAATAAGATAAAAGAAATATCAACACATAAGTGGGTGAGGATAAATACAATAAAGGTAATGTTATCACCGAATCACAACACCCTTGTGTTTATACAAGTGCATATACTTGAACTCACGGTGTGATTGGATAACATGGGTACTATCTCCAAGTTGTGGGACTTGCTACTTGAGATAGACCTCCGTGAGAAAGCCGGGTTCTTGCTCTAAACTACTCCGCCACAATCTACTCTAATACAGGATAAACTAACTGTTCTAATCTAAATTTCCAAGGGACCAGGGAGAGATAATGCATAAAATGAAAGCCTACACTAAAGCGGTGATACACCAGAAAAGGAGGGTGTGAGAGTAGTCTCCAAATGTGTGAAATACAAAAGCAAAGTACACACTAGAAGAGGTGATGACAGTTCTCCATAATCTAGCAAAATGCATTCACAACAATATTCCAAGCATACACAATGATAATAGATCCCTGCAAGAACATAATAATAGACACAATATTCTTATAGAAAGATTAAAGGGGCAAGAAGAATGCAAGAAAACACAGGGGAAGATACATCCTGGCAAACCGATATTTTATTGCTTCATGATATGCACAGTTCAATCTATTACAAGATAAGGGCCTGGATCACCATGCAAGGAGTCCACTACAAGGGCCTGCAACACACTGGCTTCACAAAGCAATTTTGGTAGAGCTTTGCTACCCAAAAACTCTCTCCTTTACAATGAGCCCAACACTCCAATTTATAGAAAAATGAGAAGGGAAAGAGAAGGAAAATGGAAATCCCGAAATCTATCCTTCAACCACCTTGTAAGAGGCATTAAATGGAGTAATATGATTATACATTACTTTCAAAAGGCTCCCCATACTGTCCCATGTGTGCATAAAGAGAGAAAGAATGATGACCACGCCTCTTAATTGCACTCCCAAATACCAAATAAAACACTCTTCTCGAACCCGGCCACGTTTTCTTAAAAATCTCAATCAATTTCTAATCAAATCAAGAATTTCTTGATTTTTTGCATGGACTAAGAACCACGATTCCAACGGTACCAATTTTGTGCAATTTCGTTGAGAAATGCAAAAGTTATGGCCTTCTGAGTGTGGGCAGCTATTTTGGGCCTCAAGGTGCGTTTGTCATTTGACGAGAATGAGAATTAACTAGATGGAGCCGAATATATTTCTCTTATTTAAATATATCTAACCTCATAAAAAATAACTGGTGTATAGGACGTCGTGCTCATTCCGGAAAGTCCAATTTTATGAAAATCGGAGCTCGGAGTCAAAAGTTATGGTCGTTTGAAGTTTCCGGACCAAACGTTGACTTTTCTTCCTTCTTTGTCGGCCGCTTCGCTTTCAGCGTCCCCACATGTCCCTTTGGCCGGATGTCCCAAAGGTTATGAAAGTCCTCTATTTCAGCTGAACCGCTGGTTCGGCGTCCGCCACGTACTCTTGTCCCGCTTGTCCCATCGCTGGGACAAATTCTTTCGATTCCGCCTTCGGCGGTTCGCGTTTTTGTCCCAAGCTTGTCATCGGTGCGAAAGTTCTCATTTTGCTGATCCGGCTGGTTTGCGTGCCGTGTACCTTTGGCCCAACTGCATTGGGGCTGCCTTAAGTCTTTTCGGCCGACTTGCGTCCTCCGCGTACTAATTGCCCAGATGTCCCAGACTGCCTGTTTCAACAGTTAGTCAATTTTTTCCACTTTTCGGCCATTCATTTCCGCATCCAACGCATCCCTTTGGCCTCGGGATGTCCCAAATGCTACCAGACTACTGGTGGCCTTTCGGCCGGTTCGCGTCCCAGATGTCCCTCATGTCCCGACTGTTGCGAGGACTAGGACTTAGCCATTTTTCATGATTTTTTCTGGCCCGAGCTTGTTTTCTGTAATTTTTTCACCTTTTCTCAGAACTTTCTCTCTTCTTCTTGGACAGGGGAGTTAGAAAAAATCTGAGGGGACCCTAGAAACATGACTTTTTGCCCTGACTCAATCTATTTGCCTGGGACTTGAGAATTTAATGCATGTTATCAAAATTTACCCTGGGGGGTGAATTTTGGATAACAGTAAATAAAGTACCTAGGTGAACATAAGCTAAGGTAAATACCTACTCTAACACCATATATGGATCCATTAGCTCCCACCCATATAAATATTTAAGGCCCATAATGCTTTGAAACTAGGTGCGAGATGATTTTTCTTGTGTCCTTAACATAGCCCATATTAGGGACAACATATTGTTCACCTCTCTCTCTCTCTCTCTCTCTCTCTCTCTCTCTCTCTCTCTCTTTGTCCTTTTCCCCTTAGGAACACGGGTGCCACAGCCTAGAGTTGGCCCTTATCCTACCCGAGTCATAATAGGTGTACTAGGTGGCTCGCGCATAACTTCTTCTGCTTCTTTCACCCCTTCCTCATCATCTCTCATTTCTTCATCTTGGGGTTCCTCCACATCTTCAGGTTTAACTCAGGGTTCTTGGAGTTCTCTCTCTGGAATCCTCCTCGTCGTTGAGCTTCAATTTCTTCTTCTATTTCTCTTAGGTTTTTATTTTTAGGTGATATTAGAGGTGACCTTCGTAAAGGTTGAGATGTTCCATTGCCTTGGGTTGTGGATCTTTTGAACACATTCTTAAACTCATGTTCCTCATGGGTCGTATCGACATCCAAATCTTCCTCTTATCCTTGGATCCATGGGGGAGTATCTCTGCGCACTCACATTCCACTTTGTCTGTGGGTTTCCTATGGCCTATATGGTCTAATCCCCCAATATCCTCACTGATTTCTTCTTCCTCGTCTCCCTCTACACTCGTGGTAAGCTTCGGAGCTGCCACATTTTCAATGTGTGTTTTACCCTTAGGTGGCCCTAGAGCATGAACTCAATCTCCATGTGCTTTCCTTTTTACAACTTATTTTTAAGCTAGAGATAGATAAGCATGGCCCCACCACCCCCAATAGCCAAACTTACTAGCTTCATACTTATAACATCGAAAATAAGCCTTTCGATGTAGGAAGATTAACTTGGATATACATAAGTTTTCACTAAAGTATGGTAGTCGCAAATCTATGTTGTCCATTGTATCTTAACCAATGTGCATCGATAAACCTAAGAACTACTTCCTAGAAGGATCAAATTGTGAAGGGCATATGATAATTTTCACTCAGGAATCCATTTCCCATCTTTTATTACAAAATGTGCAATACTGAAAAATGTTGATACACTCGCGAATTGTATGACCTTGCCCACTACTAAGGATAACTCCTTTGGAATGCATAGGTAAACTTGTTTTCCTTAAATTTATTGCATTTATTGCTCCTTTACCCACCACCATTCTCTCATTAATTGACCATTTTCTAAATTTCCACCCGATACACTTACATGCCATAATATAACCTTCTAGTGTGCCTTCCTCCTTCTAGCTACGGCATTCACGCATGCTTCCATGTGCCGAATTAGTTCACCACCATTCCTTCCTCTAGTAGTTTTCACGGCCACAACTTACCTCGTGTCATACTATTCATTCATTTATTTCCGGCTATAGTCTTCCCTAGGAGTAATTTTCTTTCTTAGTAACTCCCTTCCATTATTAAATAACACCTGTAATAATATGTTCTTATGTGTACCCATTTTTGAACAAAAAATAACCACCCCACACCAATGGTATGTGCAGTCCTATGCACATAAAAATACTTCATATTGTAATTAGCTTCCATCGCGCAAATGTGCTTATTAAAAAAGCACCAAACTAAATTAACAAAGCATAACAACGAAGAAGGAAATACATTAATTGAAATATAGAAAGGAAATATATACTAAATGGAAATATTGCCTTATTACCAACACGAAGACTTATTTACAAGAGAAAACAAATTCTACATTGAAGTAACCAGCAACAGCGTGTTCCATCAAGCACCTCTCGAATTGTAAGAGTCGATTCAAGTATGTGATTGATAACTTACGGTCCCAACCATTGCATCTTAATATTTCCTTGATGGTGTAGAAACTTTGAATCATAAAGAAGTACCATCTGCCCGACCTCAAGCTTCTTTTCCTTGATGTGTCTATCATGCCATGCCTTCTTCCTGGCCATTTCCTACTTCTGACTCCAATGTGCTATGGAGCACCTCTCATCCAGTTGTATTAACTTGTCAATTATTTCTTCTAATGCTTGTTCATCAGCTAGACCTCCCGCATGTGCAATACACAAATAAGGTAACAAGAATTCCATTGGAAGAACTACTTATGCGCCAAACACCAACTTCAAGGGTGTGGCCTTATTTAATATTTAATAGGTTGTTTGATATGCCAAAAGTACAAAAGAGACTTTATCACCCATATCTTATCTTCCAACATCACAAATTTTTGTTAAGTCTGACTCAATATCTTGTTGAAGGCTTTAACAGTCCTATTTTCTTGAGGGTGATAAGGTGTAGTCTTGTATTGTGCAACCATAAATTCATCCAACAATATCGATATTGTCTCATTCAAGAAGTGTGTGCCCCTATCACTTGTCAAACTTAACGGACATCCATACCTAGTAAGAATATTTTCCCACAATAACCTTACTTTTGTAGCCATTGTCTGATCCTTTATAGGTCTTCACTACCCACTTTGTGAGATAATTTGTTCAAGTGATGATGTAGTGTGATCCGGTTCTATGTGCAGCTAGGGAAATAGGACCTAAATAGTCTATTGCCCATTTTTCAAATGGTTTTTCACTAGTAATAGTCTATAAAGGAATTTCCTCTCTTTTCCCAGGTTTGCCAAGGCGGCGAAAATGATGACACACCTTCGAATACTCTTTACAATCCTTATACAAGGTCTCCCATGTAATCCAACGAGTAGATTCTTTCTGCGCACCGGTGTCGGCTTCATAGTGCCCACCTACAATACCGACAATGAGCCTCTACCATGACATCTACGCATTCATGTTCTATTACACACCGGCACAATACTTCATCTCGGTCTAGTTTGTATAAGTCACCATTGATTAGCATAAAGGGTGTCATGTGAGTTGTAAGTTATTTCTTCTCTGAAGGATTTCATTCCTTCTAGTGTTATACAATGCATAAAAATATAACAATATCCTCGAATTATGAAGGTGTGAGGTTCAACCCATACAACTGTGCATCTCTGTCATTATATATTTAATTGTCTCTACGTCCTCACCTAATTGAATTATTGATAAGTGGTTTTGGCCGAGAATTACTTTTACCTAATTTGACCACGACAATAAAGTCAAATTCTTGGAATAATTACACCTACGAGACATATACGCACTGTTCAATGACCTTATTTACCAAGTATTTTAATACTTGGGTGATCTATATAAAATATAAAGGATGCTTTCTTAGAAAGTATTGTCTAAACTTATGCAAGGCATAGATCATCGACAAGGCCTTGCGCTTTGTAGTTGTATAATTCTATTTCACAAGAGTCAAATTTCTACTAGCAAAACAAATAGGATGATCAATAATACATTCTCTAGGCTGAGCTAACACTGTGCCAATGGCCATTCCTGAGGCATCGACATGTATGTTAAATAGTTAGTTTTATGAGGGAAAACACAAAATAAGCATTGTAGTAAGTCTCTCCTTCAATACCTCAAATGTGCGTTGTTGTGGTTCTCCATGATAGAATATCCCTTTTCCTTTTAGTAACTCCTCACGGGTGCGGAAATCTTCAAATATCCTTTGATAAATTTTTGGTAATACTTTGTGGCCCAAGAATCTACACACTGACTCGACTTGTAGGCTCCTCAGGCCTACAATAACTACAACCTTAGCTAGATCTACTAAAAACCTTTCTTGTAGATGATATTCCCTATGAAAGTTCCCAAAGGTGTAGCGAATACACACTTCTTGATGTTTAAAGAGATTCTTAATTGTTTGCATATTTTCAAACATTAAGAGTAAGTTGTCATAATTATCCTTAATAAGCCCATATACCATCCAATCATCCAAGTAAACCTGTAAAAATTGTGAATAAAATCCTTGAATGCTTGAATAACTATGCTTGAAAACAAAGCAGGGCATTCTTCATCAAAAGGCACCACTATATTGGTACCCAAATTGATTCTCCTTCAAAGTCTAAGCAACATCACAAGTTTATCAGGAAGCTTAGAGATAGATAGATCATGATGAGTCATTTTGTAGCTGGGGATGGGATCTAACTAGCCCTTAGTCACTCAGATGTGGAGAAATGGATAGCACCCTCAAGAGGATTTGATCTATCCTCACTATTTTAGGTTGTGCCTTTCAACCAAGGTAAGAGAACCCTTTTGTATCCTGTTGTTTATGGAGGAGATGGAAATATCCTTCCTAATGAAGTTTTAAGGAGACCTTGAAGAGAATATGATCAATGCAAAAATATCTAACTCTCATGAGTTCTCACTCTAGATAGTGGAGATATTCTCTAGGTAAGGTTCAGGCTACTAAAGACATTTTGGAATCCTGATTACTTTTGCATGTTCTAGTAATAAAATGTATGCATTTGTATACACACATGGAAAACAGGGGTAGTATGGGTAGGATTGGTTGTTTTAAATGAATTTTGGTGGGAGGTGAGGCAGAATGAACTTGATTTGCCACATCTCTAAGAACACTTACAAAATGGAAAGTATAGACAACAAAATGCTTTAGAATAGCTAAAATGTTCCTTTAACCAAAATATGTGCTTCAATGGAGGCCCAGATTAGCACCTTTTCACACAATCTATGAGATTCTAACACAAAGGCTTGAGTTAAAAGACCCAATAAAACACCAAAACCTAATATCAATCATGCTTGAGCTACACCCAGAGGCTTATAGACAATCTCTATCAAGAAATGAAAGAAAAGTGATTTTAAATCATTTATTTCACCCCCAGATGAAAGCTCTTATGATAAATGAGATTACAGATGCCACTAAAATGTCACAAGGATTGAGACCTGTGTGATTGAGACAAATTTTGATACAAGATTGTAACAAGAACAAGAAAAACTATTTGCAGACATTTAGAAATGAAACAAACACATTTTGCTTAAGATCAACACAAAATAACTCGAGTTTGATTAAATTTATTAGTAGGGGAAAGTTTATAGAACAATCTTAGAGCTTGTCAATGGTTGTACACTTGCAACAACCTTGACACGATCAAACTTAATACAAAAGAGACATGCAAGCTTCTCAGACGGCTTCTCAAAAGACGGGCTTTGTCAAATTTTCCTTTTGGGAATTTTTGTGACCTCTAACACTCTAACCTCCAACCTCCACCATTTGCACAAAAAAATTGTGCCATTTATAACATTTACAACAGAGCCCCTTCTTCCCCAAAAGACAAAAACATTTAATGCACCAGTGCTCACCATGATCTCAATCGTGATTCCCAGAATCAGATCTGTAAAAGTTTTCAGGTGCTCATGGGCCAAATGTCTTCAAAATCTCAGCATTCAACTCCTTCATCTGGTAGAACACTCTTCCTTCAACTCACCAACCACTTCCACCCCTAATCTATCAAATCTAGTTCCTTGCATGCTTGGGAGAAGAAAAATGGAAAATCAGATCGAGCTTGATAGTTAGACCATTTTAATGACAAAAGATGTCTCCAGATCTCTTCCATCAAACTTAGATATCAAAATTAACTCCCCTCTTTGTTTGGCGTGTAGGAAAAACCAAAAAATCATGAAGAATCACACTTCCGTGCGTGTCTCGGAAAAATGGGGAAATCAAATTCGGACTCACGGTTGTTATTGATCTTTACTTTGAATTTGTCCATCCATATGGAAGATTCAACTTTAAAATAGGCCCGGGTCTTCCTTTGACTTTTTACATCCTATTGAGAAAATGGAAAAATTTCCATTTTTCTCCGCACCACCACCCTTGGGAAATGAGCCTAACATGTGTCCTAAGGTGGGCCCTAGTGGAACCATAGCCAAATTCTGTCATTTCACCCCCTTTTTGGAAAAGGAATTTTTTTCCAAGTTTTCCCCGCAGCTCCGCCCTTCCATCATTGATCGGGGCAAAATATTGACTATTTCTTACCGGGTCCACGGGCCATTTTGATGTTTTAACTCTTTTCTCCCAAAAGGAAATTTTTCCAAATTTCCCTAAGAGTCCACACCTCCGCTATTGATTGGAGAAAGCTTTGACTTTTCCCTTATCGGGCTTGTGGCCATTTTGAGATTTTAATCCTTTTGAGGACAAGAGGAAAAAAATCCAAGTTACCTCCGATGGTCTTCCCGCTCCTTTGACTTTTCAAACCGCCACGTGTCACCATGAGACACCTCGAGACGTCCCAAAATTTGATACCTTGAAAGGGCGTGGGCTCGCCATGTGTCCTAGCCCGGCTTGAAGCTTAGCAGAAGGTGCCACATGTCATGCTCTGAGGAAGTCTCCTTTGGCCGTTGAAAAGTCCAAGAAAATGCAAAAGTGAGCAAAGGCCTCCACATTTCCTCTCGTGCTTCTTTAAAATGAAACTTAAGGGCTGTCCTCCAAACATGTGCGGTTTCTCCACATCTCTCCATGGCATAATTTAAAAATGGTGACCAAATCGAAGACCCTGAATGAGCGCAAGCTTTCCACGTGTTCTTGTTTCTCGCCAAACTGTACTCAAATACATAAAATTTGTCTAACTCAAGGCAAAGAAGCGAAACCTCCACGTGTTCTCCTAGCATAACTCCAAGGCCAAACCAAAAAGTAAACCTTCAAATGAGCATCATTCCTCCATGTGGAAAAATCTTTAAGTTGAGGTGATTCATAGAAATTTTTAGGTATCCAGCTGAGCCGCGTCTAACCAAAAGAGGACATGTTCCCTATCGGTGTAAGGATGCAAATTTGATCGAGAGAAATGCCCATCAAACCGTAAAATGTAGAAAAATGACCATTTGAGCTTGGAGATGAAATTTTCTCTAAGGACAGAAAATTCAGAAATGTTACAAGGCTCAAATATGCTCTTCAGAGCTACATCCATTCATTTTTCATCAAGTATTTGGGGCAAAAATGACAAGGGCAGAAAATCCCGACTGTGGAAAATGGAAGGAACGGGAAAGCCCGAGTTTTTCGAATGAACAGAGAACGAGAGACCCAAATTATAGACCCCCTTAGAGGATCAGAGAAACAAGGAGACAAATATGGACCCATATGTGATCATTGGCTCAAGGAAAGACTAATTATGGAAACAAAAGGAAAGTAGAGACTTATCGGGCACAATATGATGGGATAAAATATGAAAGTACCTATAAAAGGATAGATTTCAAATAAAAATGGGGCGAGACTATTTTGAGCACCAACATCGGCTTCGACTCAGGGATGGGCACTCCTGCTCGCAAGTGCCAAAAGAACAATGGTAGACCAAGTGCCAAAATATCCATTGGGAAAAGAAGTCAACTTGCGGGCAGAGCAGATAAATAGAGCCATCTTCCAAAAATGAATAGAGAAACCAGTGAAAACAAGTCACCAAGGACCAGAATAAGAAAAAAACACAAAAATAGGAAACAAACAAGCAGTTATACACTATACAAAATATGTTTACCTTGATTCTAGGGAATCAATCCAAGAAGTGCTTCAAATGCTGTCCATTAACAGTAACTCAAGAAATTCCCCATCCAAATCCTTCAAGAAGAACGTATGTTCACCAATCCTGATATTAATGGAGTAAGGGCCCATCCATAGTGAGTCAAATTTTCCATGCTTGCCTTTATCCTCATGCCCGCTATCCCATAGTAGCACAGGATCTCCAACATTGAAAGCTCTTGAGTGACCTTCTTGTCAAATAACTTCTTCATATTTTCTCTAAAATTTACATGCCTCTAGTGGGATGCCCTCCTTTCTTCATAAAGTTCAAAAATATTGTTAATGCGAGCATCATAAGGACTTACTTCTTGGTCCTCTAGTTGTTAAATGAATTGATATGAGGATAATTGCATATGAAGAGGCAACAGGCCTCGGGCCCATACACCAACTCAAATGGACTCTTTCCGGTGGCTCTTTTAACAAAGTTGATTCTATCACCTTTAGACAAAAAACTTCAAATGCTCACCCCATTTCCTCTTGTTCAGCTCCAAGGTTCTTCTCGATAATCTTCAAGCAGGGTTTTTATTACTAGACTCACTTGTCCAATTCCTTGGGGATGTAATTAGATACATATGTCAAGTTGATCCCATATTCTTTACATATTATGAACCAAAGACTTAGCTCTCAAGCTCATGGCATTATTAGCTACAATATTGACTAGCACCCCAAATTTCCCTCGAGAGTCTAGACCTCCACCGTTAACTGGAGCAAGCTTTGAATTTTCCCTTATCGGCTTGTGGGCCATTTTGAGATTTTAATCCTTGTGAGGTAAAGAGGCAAAAAACCCAAGTTGCCTCAAATGGTCCACTTCCCCAACTGTTTGACTTTTCAAACTACCATGTGTATCCATGGCGCACCTTGAGATGGTCCCAAACATTTGATACCTTGAAAGAGCGTGGGCTCGCCACGTGTCCTGGCCCGAAAAAATTTGTCTAAAGGCTTGAAGCTCAGCGGAAGGTGCCACGTGTCATTCTCTCGAGGCGCCTCTCCTTTGGCGTTGAAAATTCCAAGAAAAATGCAAAGTGAGCGAAGGCCTTCACATGTCCTCTTGGCACTTCTTTAAAATGAAATTTAAGGTCCGGACCCCAAACATGCGCAGTTCCTCCATGTGTCTCCATGGTGCAATTTTAAAATGGTGCCCAAAGTGGAAACCCCGAATGAGCACGAGCTTGTCACATGTTCCCAAGTGCCAAATTGCACTAGCTACATAAAAAATTTCTAAGTCCGGCAAAGTAGCGAAAACCTCCACGTGTCCTCCCGGCAGCAACTCCAAGGCCAAACCAAAAAGTAAACCTTCAAATGAGCGTCGTTCCTCCACGTGGACAAATATTTAAGTTGAGGCAATTCATAGAAATTTTTAAGTATCCAGTTGAGCCACGTCCAACCAAAAGTGGCCACATTCCCTACCAGTGCAAGGATGCAAATTTGACTGGGAGAAATGCCCATCAAACTGTAAAAATGCAGAAAATGACCATTTGAGCCCGGAGATGAAATTTTCTCTAAGGATAGAAAATTCAAAATGTTACAAGGCTCAAATACACTCTTCAAAGCTACATCCATTCATTTTTCATCAAGTATTTGGGGCAAAAATGAAAAAGGTAGCAAATCTGACTGTGGAAAATGGAAGAAATGGGAAAGCCCAATTTTTTTGAATGAACAATATGAAAGACCCAAATTATAGACCCCCTCAGAGGATCAAAGAAACAAGGAGATAAATATGGACCCATACATGATCATCGGCTCAAGGAAAGACTAATTATGGCAACAAAAGGAAAGTAGAGACTTCTCAAGCACAATAGGGGGATAAAATATGACAGTAGCTATAAAAGGAAAGATTTCAAAGGCAAAATATGGTGAGATTATTTTGAACACCAACACAATGTATATGCAAAGCTTCCTAATTCGGGCGAAAGTTGTTTCCTCTTGATTGTCTGTGTAATTCTTACCTAATGATACCTGAAAATACCCCGTAAAAGAGTAAATTTCACACCATGCAATGCCTTTAAATATTTCCTTAGTGAAGGGCGTAGGAAAAGAATCAATCATGCATGAAAAATTCAACTCATTGTAATCCACACAAATCCTAATCCAACCATCTTTCTTTATATTAATTACCATGGGGCTAACCCACTTTGATTATTTTATGGACTTAATTATTCTAGATTTCAACATTTTGTCAATTTCTTTTTTAACTTTTACGAGAAACTTAGGGTTCATCCTGTAAGGTCTCTTCTGACTGGTGCACATCTTCTTTAGCTTAATCTTCATCTTACCCACTCGACTCATGCACCCCATTTAATGCATGGTAGCCCTAGGAAACTTTCCTAGAAATCACGTAGTAACTCAATCATATTTTCCACTTGAATCAAACTGGTAATCTCCAATTATGGCCTCCTTAGGTTTAGTATCCATGCCAATGTTCACTTTCTTGGTTTTCATAGGTTCATGATAGGAACGCACCTTCTTATCCGCACTGTCTAAAACCTCACACGTACCTTTTGAAAGATCAATTTCCAAATTTTCTAATTCTTCGTCATCCACTATGTAGACCATATTTCCTTTCTTCTTCTCAAGGTAATTAGACTTAAATAGTGTGGCATCTATCTCATCTATTTCATGAAAACATGCTCCGAGTTCTTCCTACCAAATAACTCCTGAATGAGTTTTTTGGCCTTTTCACTTTCTCCCATAGTCAAGTGCTTCATAATGCACAATGACTCTTTTCCACCATAGATTTAGTGGAAAAGTAGTGAAAAGTATGCATCATTCCTACAATTAGCTCTCTCCAATTTCAAGTCTCCCTATGCAGTTTCACGCATAAACATACCAAGCATGTGCACAACCTTGCAAAGTGGAATAAAGTTTGTGCACCCAAAGTGAAGGTGGTAAAGATTCCTTCCCCTCTATCTAGAATCTCTCACACTGTTGAACGTGGTGTTGAACATGTTGATTACCATGATATATGCATATGCGAGTAGGCGCATTGGTCCATAGAAACTACGTTGTGAGAGAAATTCTTACTTCATTGCATTCTATGAGATTATCCTTGTGAACCATCCACCAGCCAAGTTAAAGCCATAAAGAACCTTTCCATGTCTCCCTCCCAAGAGAAGAAGCAGTAGTATTTTAACACCATCAACAGGAGCTTCATCTTGTAGAGGTCATTTAACTCCTCCATACGAAGGTTTCCTCCATCAAGGAAAAATCAACCTCTTGTTGATCGGCATGGAACAAAGTTTTCCCCACTTTTAATGTAAGCGTCCCACTTCTACTAGCTCAACGTGACCCTATACTTTTGGTTCAAGCAACACTTAAATTTTTATCCTCCGTATATTATTACCCTCTTACCGTCAATGGAGAAAATTCTCCAAACAGTGGAAGGGGCACAAAGGTTTTCTTTTCTTGATGATATGCATGATATAATCAGATTCTGGTCCAAGAATATGATCAATTCAAAACGGCTTTCACCACTAAGTGGGGCACATATGCTTACAACAAGATGCCATTTGGGTTGTCCAATTCGGGGGCTACTTTCCAAAGAGACATTGATATGCCCTTTAAAGGACTAATCAATGATATTATCTTGGTTTACCTTGATGACACAACCTGTTTATTCCAAGCATGACGAAGATTATATCACACATCTAAGGAAGGTTTTTTGGAGATGCAGAGAATTTGGGGTCTCACTGAACCCTGAGAAATGAACTTTCGCAGTTCATGAAGGGAAATTGTTGGGATATATTGTTTCACCAGATGGAATGTCCATTGATCTAGCTAGGATTCATTCCATTATGTCCTTATCTCTTCAAAGTCACAAGAAAGGTATCCAAAGTTTCCTGGGAACCATGAATTTTGCCGCAGAGGTTCATCCCTCGCAACATTGGCTAAACCACTCACGACCATGCTAAAAAATAATATTCCATTCTCATGGATGAAGGAGGGGAGGAAGGTTTTGAGGCTATCAAAATGGCCATCTCCTAAGCTCCTTAGTGGTAAATCCCAATTTTGAAAAAGATTTCATCCCGTATGCTTCCACAGCCAGAAAGGTTTTATGGAATCCTAACTCAAAAAATGATGATCATATTGAATAACTAATTTCCTTTTTCAGTCAGGTCTCTCAAGGAATACGAGATCAATTATTCCTTCATTGAAAAATCAGCCTTTGCGGTCATTTGAGCTATAAAAAAATTTAGGCAAATGTTGTCCAACAACAAAGTCCACTTAATGGTCTCTCATCCTAGCGTCAAAGAATTTTTTTAAATAAAGAGATGAATGAGAAAAATGCTTGGTTGATTACAAATGTAATGGAGTATGATGTAAACATTAAAATCACTAAGCTTGTTAGAGGCAAGTATTTATGTCAACACTTGGGGTGTGGACATGGAGATCGAGGATACGTAAGATGTTACACTCCTGAGTACCGAGGAAGGAATTGACCAAATTGATTGGTTAACTAAGATACAAAATTTCTTCCTCTCGGGGTGTATCCTCCAAGTATGAATAAAGTTCAATAATGCACTTTTCATCTCTAGTACATTCATTATGCCTTGGTAGATAATGTTCTTTTTCCAAAATATTTGATCGGTGCTCTTTACACCGCATCACGCTAGAGCAAGTGAATAGGATGTAAGAGGAATTTCACAATGGTCATTTCTAGAGTAAATTACTATACACGCACAATCTGCTACTAAGATCATGTGAGAAAATTATTATTGTCCACATTTTTCAAAGATGCTCATCTTTGGGTAAGGAAATGCAAAGAATGTGCTCTTTTTGTAGGAAAATAGAGGTTGGTAGCTCTCCCTTTGCATCCCATTCAGGTAGATCAACCTTTCGTGCAGTGGGGGTTATATTTTATTGGAATAATCAATCCTCCTTCTAGCAAAGGACATAAATGGGTCCTCAATGCAACATTTTATTTCACTCACTGGATAAAAGTGGTGGCCTTAAAGGAGAGCAATGAAAAAACCATCCTTGAATTCTTGGAAAATATAATGACAAGGTTCGGGGTTCCATTCACCATCATCTTTGATAATGCAATAGATTTTCTTCGTCTAAAGTTAAGTGAGTGGTCAGTTACAAATGGGTCTATCTCAATACTTCATTCCATTATTACCTACGAGGAAATGGGTTGGTGAATCCAATGAATAAGAACCTCATAAGGATCATCAAACGGATGACTAAGCTAACAAAAGGACCTGACATACACAAATTAATACTTCCTTGTGGGAAGATTGAATCCCCCTAAAAAGGCCATTAGAAACTCACCTTTTATGCTGGTATACGAAAGGGAGGAAAATCTACCAATCTCCTTGGAGTTACCTTCTTTGGAATTGGCTCATCATCTCGAAGTTATGGAAAATGGCTCCTTAATAGTGAGGTTTGAAGAACTTATGGAATTGGAGGAAGTTTGAGAAAAGGTTATGAAAATTTTTATCCAATATCAGCTCTAGTTAAGAAAGCCTTTGACAAAAAAACTTTTGATAAACACTTTATATAAGGAGACTTTGTTCTCAAATGGGATGACGACAGAGCCAAACCAAGAAAGCATGCCAAGTTCAATGCCCTCTGGAGTAGGCGTTATCTTATTACAAGTTGTAAAGAGGTGAATTCATTTCATCTTTCCAGACTCAACAGAGAATAATTTCCCATTTATGTGAATCGGATACATATCAAAGCTTAATTTTGAGATTGTTCCACCCTATACAATGTTCTTTTCTTTTCTTCTAAGTGCCTTGCACATTGTTTTCTTTCTTTTATTGTTTTCTTTTAGTATTCTTTTTAGGACCCCTTTGCCCAATGTTTTCCTTAAGGATACTAGTCTAAAATCTTACTGATAAGCTTTCCCCCAGGAGGTCACCAAAAATGTTAAAATTTAATCTACCTTGAGAAGAAGATGTCAAAGTGGTCAGATTTTTGTGAAAATCTGTAAGCCTCGAAATCATAATTTCGGACATCGATTTCGGACATCGATTTCGAAATTTTATCTTTTGTAGTTTAATGGTGCAAGTATTCAAAATTGTGTTTCATATTTCTAAAGTTTGAAACCACTCGAAAGTCCAATTTTGGACTTTCGAGCTTTCGGGTTCGAGTTTTACTATGTAATTGGAAAATTTTTAAACTCGAGTTCAAAAGTTTTAAACCCCAAAAGTCTAAAATTCAGACTTTCGTGTTTCGAACTTTTGGCCCCATTTTGGTTAAAATCCATTTTGAACTTCCGAAATCTAAATTTCAGACTTTCAAGCTTTTAGGTGTCGGAATTCTCCAAGTCTTTTTTTAGGAATTTCACTTCCGGACTTCTCGAAAGTTTGAAAGTCTGAATTTAGGACTTTTAGAAATTAAGGTTTAGGAAATTTTCATTGTCAATTAACATTTTTATGTCCCGATCTCCGAAGTCCGAACCCGAGAAAATTCTAAAATTTCATAATTTTAGGCTTTTGGGTTTCGGACTTTCAAGTCCTTCATGCATTTAATTTTTCACCAACCCCGTACGGATCAGATTTTTGCCATTAATATAAGGTTTTCTATTTAAACTCAATTTTTACTCATCATTTTTACCTGACACATTTTCTCTGACATTCCATTTTCTTGTACCTTTCAACATCATTTTTGAGGTATTTTATCTTTGTTATTTTCCTTTTTGTTTGAGATCTCTTATTTTCATTTTGGTTTGTTTTCTTTGGTTCCTCTTCGTGTACCTCTATGAATGACAAGCTCATTTCCCAACATGTTTCCACATTTTGAGTTTCCACAGGCATTCAAAGTGTTCAAGGGAGCTCCTCAAGTTCTCAATTTTTCCTCTCAGTACTTTTTGGGTTTTGGAGATCAACATTGTTTGGTGATTTCATTCTCATATTTCGAGGATGGGTGGTACATTTCTTTGTTGGAACTCATGAATTTGACTTGGCGAAAATTCCACTTTGGAAAATATTTTTCAGAACTTTTCTTTGGTGAAATTTTTCAGAAATTTCATTCTCGAAATTTTTTTGGAACTTCGGAGTTTTTCTCGTCAAGACTCTTCGATTCTAGTTTTCGAAGCTGATATTTTTTTGGAGTTTGGGACCTTTCTTTCAAAGTTTTATACTTCAAATTTCAGAATTCTCTTTTTTTAGGGATTTTTTAACTTTGGCTTTCATTCTGGCATATAGAGCTTGATGTCTACTTCTACATTTAAGGGAAAAGAAAAGATGAATTCTTGATTCTTGGAGTTTATCCTCACTCATGGCTATCTTCCGAATTAGGGAGTATAGGGAAATGACCTAGAAAAAATCAATTTTCCAAATTTCTAAGAAAGAGTAAAGGCTTTGAACATGAAATTATGGATGCAGGCCATCTACAATAGTGGGCTTTTCCTTCCTACCGGTTTTCCTACATCCATGCATTTCCTAGAGTTTGTTTTAGCCGCATGAACTCCAATTTGACAAAGAATCCATATCACCAAAGATGATGATGATAAGGTGGTAATATTTTTGGACACAGAATTCTTCGAAGATTTGCTCAAACTTTTCGATGTTGAAGATTACACCATAATTTCACCGATTCGACAAAGGGTGGAACATTGGTACAAGGAAGAGGAATTATGCACAAAAATCATGATGAAAACTTATCTGGTCAAGAGTTTCACCAAATTTCCCAAAACTATGCATCGGTCAGATTTTATTTAGGAGGTCAAGTGACCTTATTAAGCTTACTAAGCGAGTTTCATGTCTCCCTTTTGTAAAGGAATTCCGGGAATGGATGTTCTTGTGAATCACTACCATAAAGAAGAATAACGATTTTATCGATGGGGGAACATATTAGTAGCTCCATTTTCTATAAATTATACAAGTTTCTTTCCACAAATAATTTCTATATGACATCCTTCTTGCTTTATACAACCATTGTTATGGGAGATTTCTCTAGCTTGAATACTTAAGGTATTTGTAGCACCTCCCAAATAAATGATTTTTTTCCAGAGCTCAAATTGAGTGAAGGGAGAAAACATTTTCTAAGGGTCAATCATGCCTTCTTTGTGGTTATCCTTTACCATTTTTACAAGGAGTTATATAACCAAAGGAATTCTCGATGAATCCTTTAAAGAGGTTTTTGAGTGGGGATCCATCTATTTACGCTTCCCTACATTCACCTACATTCGTGTTCCAGGGCTTTATAGGTGCACCTAGAAAATTACCAAGGTGTCCCAATGATAAATGGGTTCTACTGGAATTGGTCCAATAATTGTTGAATTATCATCAAATCCATAACTAGCACCACAAATTAGGAATGCATTTCCCTATTTCCATTGGCAGATACACCAGCCTGAATATTCATAAGGCCAAAAATGTGGATGCTAAATTGGCCAAAGTGGATTTCTAAACCTTTCATCCATGAACTAATTTTGATTATTGGGGTAAATTTGGTGAAGAAGTTCACCATTGCCCACGTGACCCAATTGGATGATATTATGATTCATTTTCAGGATAAATACATCATGCGACAAAGGGATTATGAGAGGTTGACCTTGAATGAGGTTCTGTAGTTTGGTTTGGCCAATGTCCCTAACGAGACGTAAGATAATGATGAATTTTTAGATGTGGCATACAAAAATGATAATATTTCCAATCAACCATTGTCATGGATTGATTGGTATGTAGACGAATGTTGCAATACAAAGGATAGGGTGTGGCCCATTCTACAGATAACTTATAGTTGGTTGGTTACCTTGGGAATTTCACCCAATGGAGTAGAACAACCTAAAAGTATAGACGCCCCACCAATTATGGGTCAATCAACACTCATAAAGGGGAAAAGTTCAACCCAAAAAACCCATATGACTCCCAAAAATATTTCATTTGTTATTGGTGGCTCATCTCTCTCTAAGGCTTCCATTTCTAAGGCCATGTCTCCCAGCACCTGTGACATAAGTGGTTGAAGTCAATGACTCCCCTAGTATCTCCCAAGATCCATCACATCTTCTTCCTCCTCCATTGTCACTTCCAATATCAGTTCCTTCCACTTCCACAATTATTTCTTCCTTCCCATATCCTTCCATGGCCCAGGTTTTCTCATCTCTTCCATTTCTCTCAGCTAGAGAAACTATTGGGTCACCCATTTCTTCTTCACTTCCCTTAACACTTCCATTTCCCTCCACCTCATTCCCAAGCATCATTTTATCAACTCCTATGGCTTTCCTTACATCCACCCCATCCATCATGGCCACTTCTACCCAAATATCAAATAATGTTTATAGTAATCTTGTCATTTATAATGTTGCGGTATGGAATCTATCGTCCCATCTTCATTAGCATTAGTTATTCTGAATGGTTGTTTAGAAAGACTCTAAATAATAAAAATAAGGTGCCTATGGGAGATTTCATATATCTTAGTATATCGGAACAGGTATGCCTAAAATACATGCCAAGAAGCCAAGAACTATTTCAAGTTTGATAGAGAATCCATCTCGGAGAGCAAATTGTAGAGGTTACTACCCTCGTTAAGGGAAAAAAAAAGACAATTATCAGGTAGATTATCAAATCTCTCGATTTTCATTGGGAAAAGATACTCACGAAGGATCCAAACAAGATGTGCACACTTTTCTTGGGGCTCTTTTGGAAAATTATGATAAAGATAAGGCCACAAAATAACTATCCCTTTGTTACTTGGATTTGTTGAGAGATGGATAACACCTTTAAGAGGATTTGATCTATCCTCACTATTTTTGGTTGTGCCTTTCAACCAAGGTAAGAGAACCTATTTTGTAACCTCTGTTATCCGAAAGGAGATAAATCCTTCTTTTATATGGGTTTTATAGAGAATACCTTGGGAAAATATGATCAACACACCAAATATGACTCACGAGTTGTCACTTCCAGATCATGGAGATATTTTCACAACAAGGCTAAGGTTACTAAAGACATTTGAGACCTGATCTTTTTGCATACTTTAGTAAATGATTTGCATTTGTGTGCACACAAAGACAAAAGGGGTATTATGGGTAGGATTATATGTTTTAAATAAAAAAATTGGTGGGAGGTTGGGAAGGGTGAACTTGATTCACCATATCCTTGAGGAATCTTACACAATGGGAGACTAAATCAACAGAATGCCACATAATAGCTAGAATGTTTCTTCAACAAGAATATGTGCTTCAATGAAGGCCCAGATCAACACTCTTTCACACAATCTTTGAGATTCTATCATGAAAGGATCAAGTTAGAAAATCCAACAAAGCATCAAGATCTAAGCCAAATCATGCCTAAGGTACACCCAGAGGCTTACAAACAATCTCTGTCAACAGATGAAAGAAAAGTGATTTTAAATCATTTATTCCAATCCCAAATGAAATCTCTTCTGAGAAATGGAATTACATATGCCACTAAACTATCATAAGGATTGAGGCCTGTGTGATTGGGTCAGATTTTAATACAAGATTGCAATAGAAATAGAGAAACTACTTACATACATTCAGAAATAAAACCAACACATTTTGCTCAAGACAACACAGAAAAACTCAAATTTGATTAAATCTATTAGCAGGGAAAGTTTCATAGAAAATCTCAGAGCTTGTCAATGGTTGTACACTTGCAACCACCTTGACACAATAAAACTTAATAAAAAGAGATAACCTAGTTTCTCAGATGGATTCTCAAAAGATAGGCTTAGTCAAATTTTCCTCTTGGGAATTTTCTTCGACCTCTAACACTCTGACCTCCAACTTCCAACCATTTGCATGAAAAATTTGTGCCATTTATAACCTTTACAATAGAGCCCTTTCTCCCCAAAATACAAAAACCTTAAATGCACCAGTGCTCACCATGATTATTTCACGATTCTCATAATCAAATCTATAAAGTCACCAGTGCTCGAGGGGGAAGATTTCATCGAATATCTCCCGCTTTCAACTCTTTCCTCTGGTAGATCACTCTTTCTTCAATTTTCCAACCACTTTCACCCCTAATCTATCAAATTTGGCTCCTTGTGTGCTTGGGAGAAGAAAAATGGAAAATCCGATCGAGCACGAAATTCAGACCATTTTAATGGTGAAACATCTTTCCCAGATCTTCCCACCAAACTTAGATATCAAAATTAACTCCCTCTCTATTTGGCATGCAGAAAAGACCAAGAAATCATGGAGACTCACACTTCTAGACGTGTTTCAGAAAAATGGGGGAAAATCAAATTTCAGACTCTTAGTTGTCGTTGATCTTTACTTTGAATTTGGGCCATCCACGTGGAAGATTCAAACTTAAGAACAAACTCGGGGCTTCCTTTGAATTTTTACAACTTTTTGGAAAATGGAAAAAATTCCATTTTTCTCCACACTCTTCCCTCGAAAAATGATCCATTTTAATCTCTCCGAACATGCATCCAAATATGATTCGAGTGGGCCACGCTTCCTTTTTTTTACTTTTGACTCTTTTCTCCCAAAGGAAATTTTTTCAAATTTCCCCGAGAGTCCGCACCTCCACCGTTGACCAGGGAAAATTGACTATTTCCTCATCGATTTGTGGGCCATTTTGAGATTTTAATCCTTAAGGGGAAAAAAATCCAAGTTTCCTCCGATGGTCCTACCCCCTACCTCTTTGAATTTTCAAACTACCACGTGTCATCATGGCGCTCCTTGAGATGGTCCCAAAAATTTGATACCTTGAACGAGCATGGGCTCGCCACGTGTCCTATTCTCGGAAAGGTTTTCCTGAATACTTGAATCTTAGTCAACGAAAGCACCACATGTCATGCTCCGAGGTAGTCTCCTTTGGCCATTGAAAATTCCAAGCAAAATGCAAAGTGAGCGGAGGCCTCCACGTGTCTTCATGGCGTAACTTCAAGATGGTGCCCAAAGCGGAGACCCTGAATGAGCGAGCTCACCACATGTCCTGTTCCACCAAACTATACCAACTACACAAAAAAATTTCTAAGTCTGGGAAAAGTAGTGGAAGCCTCCACGTGTCCTCCCAGTGCTACTACTCAAGGCCAAACCAAAAGTAGATCTTCAAATGAGTGTCGTGCCTCCACGTGGACAAATTTTGAGTTAAGGCTTTCCATGAATTTTTTCTAAGTACCCAGTTGAGCCACATCCAACCAAAAGGTGCCACATCCCCTATAGATGCAAGGATGCAAATTTGACTGGAGAAACACCTGTCAAACCGTAAAATATAGAAAAATGACCTTTTGAGCCTAGGAATGAAATTTTCTTCAAGGACAGAAAGTTTAGAAATGTTACAAGGCTCAAATACATTCTTTAGGGACACATCAATTCATTATTCTTCAAGTATCTAGGATAGAAATGTCAAGGACAACAAATCCTTGACTATGGGAAATAGAGAGAATGGGAAAACATGAGTTTTGAAGGAACAAGCATGGGAGACTCAAAATATAGACCTTCTAGAGGAACAAAGAAACGAGGAGACAAACATGGACCCATACATGATCTTCAACCCAAGAGCTGACTAAAAATAACAACAAAGACTGACCAAGCACAACACGGGGAAGGAGAAAATGATAGAGGTCATAAATCAATAAATTTTCAAAGGCACAAATGGGGCGAGACTATTTTGAGCACCAACATTGGCTCTAGCTCGGGATGGGCACTCCCTGATGAGTGCCACAAGAACAAAAGTAGACCAAGTGCCAAAATATCCATTGGGCAATGGAGTCATCTTTTCAAGGCAGAGAAACAAAGCCATCTCCAAAACTAACAGAGAAACCTAGCAAAAACAGGTCACCAAGGACCAGAATGAGCAAAAACACAAAAATAGGAAACAAACAACCGACTATACACTATACAAAAGATGTTTACCTTGATTCAGGGGAATCAATCCAAGAAATGCTTCAAATGCCTACCATTAATAGGCAATTCGAGCAATTCACCATCCAAATCCTTCAAGAAGAAGGTGTGTTCACCAATTCTAATGTCAATGGAGTAAGGGCCCATCCATAATGAGTCAAATTTTCCATGTTTTCCCTTATCTTCATGCCTATTATCCCATAGTAGCACAAGATCTCCAATATTGAAAGCTCTGAGTAACCTTCTTGTCAAATAGTTTCTTCAGATTTTCTCTGAACTTTATATGCCTCTGGTGGGATGCCCTCCTCTCTTCATCAAGCTCAACAATCTGGTTAATATGAGCATCATAAGGACTCACCTCCTGATCCTCTAACTGTTGAATGAACTGATAAGAAGATAGTTACATATGAAGGGGTAAAGGGCTGAGTCCCATATACCAACTCAAATGGACTCTTTCCAGTGACCCTCTTGATAGTGATCCTATCTTCCTAAACAACAAACTTCAATTATTCACCCCATTTTTCTTGTTCAGCTCCAAGGTTCTTCTGATAATCTTCAAAATTTTTTATTGGGACTCAACTTGTCCATTTCCTTGGGGATTGTAATTAGAGGCATATGTCAAGTTGATTCCATATTCTTTGCACATTACCACCAAAGGTTTAGCTCTAAAGCTCATGGCATTATCATTAATAATAATCTTAACTGGTACCCCAAACCTGCAATGATGTTGTTTAGCACAAAGTCCATGACAACTTGGTGTGTTTCCTTCTTGGTGGGGATTTCTTCCACCCATTTAGTAAAATAATCAGTTGCTACAAGAATCCATTTGTGGCTAGCACTTGAAGGGTCTGAAATCTCACCAATGAAATCCATTCCCCATTGCTTGAATGGGGCTTCAATTGATACAGGTTGCAAAGGAAGGGATCCTAAAGCTTTCATCCTTCCAGAGAAATTGGAAACTCTCACATCTTCTAACCAACATGGTTGTATCCTTGAAAAGAGTTGGCCACCAATAACCAGCCCTCATGATCTTGTGTGTTGTGACTTTTTTGTAGCAAAATCCCCACAAACTCCTCCATGGAGATCAATAATTATCTTGGGGGATTCATCTTCAGAATGCATCTTAAGAGGACTCCCTCCGGGTTCTTCCATGCCAACCCAAAATCAGTAATGACATATTTCTAGGAAGCCAACTTAAGAGCTCTTTTTTGGTTCTTACTTAAATGCTCAGGGTAGTTTAAATGTCTAAGATAGAACATCACATCCTTGTACCACTCAGAATTCATCAAATTTTCAAAAACACCTGCCCTTTCTTCTTCAACCTCATTTACCTCAATAGTCTGCAAGTTTCTCTCAGCCATAAGCTTAGCCAAGCCCAAACCTCTCACCAACTTCATGTGGTTTGGATGTCCATATCATATTCTTGCAACTTATTCACCCATCTACATATTTTTCTTGAGACCTCCATCTCTGACAAGATGTCCTTTACCATGGTATGGGGAACATAAGCAACAACCTTTGAACTTAGAATATAAGGCCTGAAAACCTTTATTTCTTTGACCAAGGAAAATGCCTACTTTTCCATAATGGTGTACTTTAGTTCAGCCCCTGCAAAGGCCTTACTGAAAAGGCAATTGGCCTCTCAGCCCCTTCATCATCCTTCTGCAACAGGATAGACAGAAGCAATAGTGTTCTTTGAAGCAAAAGAGAATAGTTGGAAAGGCTTCTTATAGTCTGGAGCTGCTAAAAGGGCATGCTTTAGTGCCTCTTTAATCCCATTGAAAGCTTGGATGATAGCCTCCTCCCATTTGATGACCTGGTCTTTCTTCAACATGGAAGTGATTGGAATGGTCAACTCAACAAAGTTTGATATGAATCTTCTAATGAAGTTTATCTACCCAAAGAAGGACTGAATTCCTTTCTTGGTTCTTGGATTGGGACCTTGTTGATGGCCTCTACTCTTTCTAGATCAATCATCACTCCTTCTTGTGACACTATGTGACCAAGAAACTTTTCCTTTTGCACTCCAAAATGGCATTTCTTTGGATTGAGTGAGATGCCATATTCTCTACATCTTATCAACATCTTCTCCAAGTGCAGCAGGTGATCACTTCTCTTTCTAGAAAATACAGTTACATCATCTTGATAGACTATAATAAACTCATTGATGTAACCAGCAAAAGCAACATCCATTGCTCTTTGAAAGGTGGCTCTAGCATTCATCAGACCAAAGGGCATCCTGACATACACATATGTTCCCCAAGGAGTAGTGAAGGTTGTCTTGATCCTTTCTTATTCTTTTACCACAACTTGGTTATAACTAGAGAAACCATCTAAAGTGGAAAGCAACTCAGAACTAGTCACTAACTACAACATGTTCTCCATATTTGGAAAAGGATAATTATCCTTCATTGATGCTCTATTTAAATTCTTGAAATCCACACACAGCCTGATGTCACCATTCTTCTTTCTCACTAGTACTAGGTTTACAACCCAAGAGGAATACCTTATGGGCTGGATAATCCCTCCATCTCTTAGCTTCTTCAGTTCTTCTTGCATTTTGAGAGATAAGAGTGGATTGATGGGCCTTTTTTCTTCTTGAATGGTTTTGCATTGGGCTCCAAGGGAATCTCATGTTGAAACAAGTCCTCTCTGTATGCTTTGAGCTCAGAATAGGTCCAAGCCATGCAATCTTGGTATTTTTTCAACAATTAGATGTATGACTACTTTTCCTCTTTGCTGAGATTGCTACCTAACCAAATCTTCCTTGCTTCTCCTTTGTACCAAGATCATGCTCCTCAATATCCCTTGAGGTTGTCATGCATCTGTTAATAATGCAATCAACATTATCAAAATTGGACTCAAGAGCAACCAACCCTCTAGGATGGTATTGGTCTTTAGCTGGATGATCCCTTTCCAAACAAGGTTTCCTTTCCTTCTATTATACATACCATTGGCTCCAAATCAATGCACTGATCAGAAAACTCTCTTTTTTTTACAAAAATCTTCTGATTTGAGCATCATCATCAAAAACCTACCAATGTTTAATGTTGTTAGGGACAGAAGGTCTTGTCAATACCTCAACCTCATATTCACAATATGGGGACATTGTACAATTGTCAAACCGAGACCCCAACACTACAAGCTTGTCTACCAAATCATTGAATTTCCTATCATGATGCACTATGTTAAATGAATCAAACATCTCAATGAAGTCCCAAACTATGCTTATATTGTTTCATTCATTGATTCTTTATGGCATATAACTTTTTGACTTGTTTGACAACTAACTCTAAATCTCCTTGACAATAATGTCCTTGACACCATATTTCCAAGCAATTCTTAAACCTAGCAACAATGCCTCATACTCAACAATGTTGTTAGTGCATTCAAAGTTAAGCTTGAAGGAGAAAACAAATCTTTCCTAGTTTGGAGAAAACAACACCACCACCATTCCCAAACTTGGAGCAAGCTCCATCAAACAATAGAGTCCAAGGAGAGCCTGTTTGTTCAAGACATTTTTATTCTTCAATCTTGTGCTCCTTTCCATCAAAAAATCCCACAAAGTTTTCAGCATCAACATTTGTGTACAATACTTCATAGGATGCATTGTTGGGATCCTCAATAAGGTGCAACATTTTCTTCTCTCCATACAACCTGACAAGGCTGCCCTCAACTAGGATGGTGGCATAAGACATGTCCATTTGGACACTCCCACCAACACTTGCAGCCCATTTTCTTGACAAACATACCCCACTTGGTTAGGCAATCAACTATGACAACATCAAGTTTTAAATTTTTACCTGGGTAAGCTACAAGCTGCACCACTAAACCCTTCACACATCCCACTACTGCACTTCCTTGGAGTCCATGGTAGTGCACTTCCCATATGTTGTTGTCACTTTGATGTTTAGCTCATTCATGACTTCCAAAGGCATGACATTGCATGATGCCCCCCATAGTCAAACATGCAACTTGGAGTAATGAGTCCATCCTTGAATGATCAAAGTAGTGGTGAAGAATGGATCCACATTCATATGAGATTCCACCAAGGATGTTCCCAAATAGACCTCAGGTGGTTCATCTAGCTCTTCCAATGTTGGTGGTGCTTCTAGTTCTTCAATGATTGGAGGAGTCTCCACAATGTTTATGTTTCTACCTAGGGCATTCTTCTCTTCTTTTCAACCCCAAGTATTCAAATGCTCTCTTTTTGTGCTCAGGAATCCTAAGCAACTCAACAATTGGAATAGAGACTTTGATTTGACTTAAAACTTGGGCAATATCATATGGGACATTCCTTGGCAAGGCAGTATTGGAAGGAAAGCCAACACACTCATTAGATGGTACAAGATTTTTGACAACTTGGGCATGGGGAGGGGTATGATTCTTGTTTGGAACTGCAGGGATTTTGGCAGGTGCATCTTTCTTAGGAGCCTCTTTAGGAATGTTTGAAAGTAAAGGAGCTTTTGGCTTGGCTTGAGGCCCTACCCCTTTGACAACCTTACTTCTTGTGTTATATTCCTTCTCTTGAGCCACAACAACATTCATTAACAATTGCTTGTCTTCCTCAAGATGGGATTCCTCCATCATACTTCTTTATCATTAAAGCCCTTAAATATTCAAAGTCATTATTGGGAAATTCAAAATCTTGTACAGTATCTACTTCTAAAGTATGAGAGAGAGAAAGAATAGGTACCCTATGAATGCAATCCCAAAAGGTGGCAGTAGTCCAGAACTTATCACCTCAGTTGAAGTTGCCCCTTGTTGTGAGCTAGTGGAGCAACCCATCATGCAGACATCATCATCATTATCATCAGCTTCTCTTCTTCTTGCTGATCTTCTTCACAAGGAGCATGAGGCATGAAACATCTGTCACACCAATCAATGACATTTGTTTCTTCTACCACAACAACTCTAGCAGCCAAAGGATCAGGCACCATTCTATTTTCTCTACCTTGGGGCTGCCTATTTCCAAATCCAACAGGTCCTTTGCCTCTGTCATCAGTTCTTTGATGATTTGTAAATCTATCTTGGCCTTTTTCTTGTGTTGTCCTTGTGAACTCTTCCCAACTCCTTTCTCATCTCGGGCTAGCTTGTAGGAGATCTCCTTGACAGCCCCTGCCAAAGTCTTCACAACTTCTTCCAAATCAAGCAATTTTTGCTTGTTTGGGGTTTTTCTAGGTTAACCAGCTTTACACCTTCCCTCTTTGGAGGCTTCCCAATTGCCTTGATGTTGTTCTCTATTTGTAGAGCCATGGTGAAGGCCTACCTCAAATTTGTGGGGTTCTTGTCTCTCAAGTAATATGCAAGCCTTTTTATCAAATGCATCAGTGTATTTGATCAAACATGACTCATCACATGGCCTTATCCTAATAGAAATCTCCTCAAAGTTTTATTAAACCTTGTATTGAAGTCATGTACTGACTCATTGGGGTTCTTCTTGATGTTTTCAAACTCTGATAGAAGAAACCTAGGGTCATTCCTATCACCATATTGTAATCTAAATGCATTGTTCATTTCAGCCCAAGAATCAATAGAGTTATCTAGTAATGCTTTATACCAGTCCTTGCATCCTCCTCTAAAGTGTGGACAAACAATTTGATGTATACATCCTCATGCTCAATCTCAAAGTCTTCCATCATATTGAGAAAGAGCTTCAGATGTTGGTCACCAGTTATAGCATTGTTTCCTTGGAACTTTGGCATTTTGTTCCTTACATCTTGAGGCACTGCATTTGGATATCCAGCCATTCCCACAAAATTTATAGGTCCAAAGGTGTTTACAACAAATGGAGGTCTAGGGGGGGTAGCCATATTGATTCGAGGAGGTGATCTTGGGGGAGACAAATTGATGAGGGGCAGAGGGTCCTTGGAACATAGGAGTATAATTTTCAAAATGAAGACCCCCAAAGGCCTTCTCTTGGAAATCTCTATCAACCTCAAAAAAGATAGGTGTAGAGTGTGAAGCAAACCTTTCAAAATCAAATGAAGGCCCCTCTCTAGCTGGAGAGTTCAATTCCACAAAGAGGCTACCTAATTCAGAGTCACTTGAATGGTAGTCTTCAATGATAGGCCAATCACTTTCATCAATGGAGATCCCTCTTCTTGTCTGCTGATCTCCAACAACCCTCCAGGCTTTTCTTCCTTCTGATTTTACTTTTCCTAGCTCTAGAAACAATGTCCTAGTAGGATCCCTAGCAAAGAAATATCTTCTTCCTTCCATCTTTGCAAATATTAGTAATAAATCTTACTTTGACAAAGTTTTAAGACACTAGTCCTTATCAAAATCAAATCAACAGGAGTCACCACTAAGGATTTCCACCTTAGTTGTGCAAATGCACTAAAATATGCTCTGTCAGCACTTATAAACTAGAGATGAAAGCTCTGACCTTCCTTTACCAAGATTTATCAGTGAATACCAGTGCAAAACTTGTAGAGACTAGAAAATTTGCATACAACACTTGTAACTTGAAACTTCATGCAGGCCCGAACATAGGATAATATTTAAAATAGATTTCTGCACTTTAGAGCATACAAGAAATATTTACTAGGGTCTGAAAATGAACTGCAATCACAATGTCCCCGCAATGGAGCCACTAGCATGTTGATGGGCCAAATATATATGAGCTGGAAAATGAAACAAAAAATTATTCTCAGAAAAATGTTGACGGTGCATATATTTATGAACTGCAAATGAATTATAGTCTCAACAACTTAAAACAATCCCCGACAATGGCGCCACTAGTGTTGTTGAAAATGGATGTGAAATAGCAACTCAACAAATTAATCTTCAATGTAAATTAGTTCAACAAAGAACTAAACAATCCCTAGAAATGGTGCCACTAGTGTTGGTATCCAAATTTGTTCTCCTTTTCAAGCCAAGCAACAACACAGATTCAACAGGAGCTTAGAGGCAGCTAAATCATAAATATATGTCATTTTGTAGCCGGGGAGGAATCTAACTGTCCCTTTGTTACTTGGATTTGTGGAGAGATGGATAACACCTTAAAAGGATGTGATCTGATCCTAACTATTTTAGGTTGTGCCTTTCAACCAAGGTAAGAGAACCTATTTTGTAACCTCTGTTTATTGAAGAACAATGATAAATCCTTCTTTTGCATAAATTTTATAGAATACCTTGGGAAAATATGATCAACACACCAAATCTGACTCTCACGAGTTGTCACTTCTAGATCATGGAGATATTTTCACAACAAGGCAAAGGTTACTAAAGACATTTGAGACCTTGATTACTTCTGCATGTTTTAGCAAATGGATTTTGGTCTTTTGTGGTATACAGGAGAAAAACAGGGTAGTATGGGTAGGATTAGAATTTTTATGAATAAAATTTTTGGTGGGAGGTGGGGCAGGGTGAACTTGATTCACCAGATCCTTGAGAATCTTACAAAATGGAGGCTAAAACAACAAAATGCCACATAATAGCTAAAATGTTTCTTCAACTAGAATATGTGCTTCAATGGAGGCCTAGATCAACACTCTTTCACACAATATTTGAGATTCTATCACAAAGGCTCGAGTTAGAAAATCCAACAAAGCATCAAGATCTAAGCCAAATCATGCCTAAGGTACACCCAGAGGCTTACAGATAATCTATGTCAACAAATGAAAGAAAAGTTGATTTTAAATCATTTATTCCAATCCCAAATGAAAGCTCTTATGAGAAATGGAATTACAGATGCCACTAAACTATCATAAGGATTGAGGCCTGTGTGATTGGGTCAGATTTTAATACAAGATTGCAATATAAATAAGAGAAACTACTTGCATACATTCAGAAATAAAACCAACACATTTTTCTCAAGAGAACACATAAAAACTCAATTTGATTAAATCTATTAGCAGGGGAAAGTTTCATAAAAAATCTCAAAGCTTGTCAATGGTTGTACACTTGCAACCACCTTGACACATAAAAAACTTAATACAAAAAGAGATAACCTAGTTTCTCAGATGGATTCTCAAAAGATAGGCTTAGTCAAATTTTCCTCTTGGGAATTTTCTTCGACCTCTAACACTCTCACCTCCAACTTCCAACCATTTGCATGAAAAATTTGTGCCATTTATAACCTTTACAACAGAGCCCCTTCTCCCCAAAAGACAAAAACCTTAAATGCACCAGTTCTCACCATGATTCTTTCATGATTCTTAGAATCAAATCTATAAAAAGTCACTAGGTGCTCGAGGGGGCAGATTTCATCGAATATCTCCCACTTTCAACTCTTTCCTCTGGTAGATCACTCTTTCTTCAATTTTCCAACCACTTCCACCCCTAATCTATCAAATCTGGCTCCTTGCATGCTTGGGAGAAGAAAAATAGAAAATTTGATCAAGCATGAAAGTCAGACCATTTTAATGGTGAAAGACATCTTTCCAGATCTTCCCACCAAACTTAGATATCAAAATTAACTCCCTCTCTCTGTTTGGCATGTAGAAAAGACCAAGAAATCATGGAGACTCACACTTCCAGATGTGTTTCAGAAAAATGGGGGAAAATCAAGATTTAGACTCTCAGCTATCGTTGATCTTTACTTTGAATTTGGGTCATCCACGTGGAAGATTCAAACTTAAGAATAGACTCCAGGGGCTTCCTTTGAATTTTTACAATTTTTGGAAAAATGGAAAAAAATTCCATTTTTCCGCACCTCACCTCTGAAAACAATGAGCACACGTCATGTCAAATGTGATTCAAGCGAAACCATGGATAAATTCTACCATTTTACTCTCTTTTTGGAAAAGAGAAAATTTTCCAAGTTTTCCTAACACGCATCCAAATGAGCCCAACACATTCCAAATGTGAGTTCGAGGGGCCACGCTTCCTTTTTACTTTTGACTCTTTTCTCCCAAAGAAAATTTTTCCAAATTTCCCGAGAGTCCGCACCTCCGCCGTTGACTGGGAAAGCATTGACTATTTCCCTCATCGGGCTTTGGGCCATTTTGAGATTTTAATCCTTAAGGGAAAAAAATCCAAGTTTCCTCCGATGGTCTGCCTCCCCACCTCTTTGACTTTTCAAACTACCATGTGTCATCATGGCACTCCTTGAGATGGTCCCAAAAATTTGATACCTTGAATGAGCGTGAGCTCACCACATGTGTCCTGTTCCGGTAAAGGTTTTCCTGAATACTTGAAGCTCAGAAAGTGCCACGTGTCATGCTCTGAGGAATTCTCCTTTGGCCATTGAAAATTCAAAGCAAAATGTAAAGTGAGTAGAGGCCTCCACGTGTCTTCATGATGCAACTTCAAGATGGTGCCCAAAGTGGAGACCCCAATGAGCGAGAGCTCCTCATGTCCTCCCCAAATTCCACTAACTACAAAAAAAAATTGTCTAAGTCTAGGAAAACCTAAGAAGCCTCCACGTGTCTCTATCCCGCTAAACCTCCACGTGTCCTCCCGAAGGCACTACTCCAAGGCCAAACCAAAAATTAGATCTTCAAATGAGCGCCGTGCCTCCACGTGGACAATTTTTGAGTTAAGGCTTTCCATGAATTTTTTCTAAGTACCTTGCTGAGCCACATCCAACCAAAAGGTGCCACATCCCCTGTAGATGCAAGGATGCAAATTTGACCGAGAAAACACCCATCAAACCATAAAATATAGAAAAATGACCTTTTGAGCCTGGGAATGAAATTTTCTTCAAGGATAGAAAGTTTAGAAATGTTACAAGGCTCAAATACATTCTTCAGGGACACATCAATTCATTCTTCTTCAAGTATCTAGGATAGAAACATCAAGGACAACAAATCCTAACTATGGGAAATAGAGAGAATGGGAAAACATGAGTTTTGAAGGAACAGAGCACGGGAGACTCAAAATATAGACCTTTCTAGAGGAACAAAGAAATGAGGAGACAAACATGGACCCATACATGATCTTCGACCAGGAGCTAACTAAAAATAGCAACAAAGACTGACCAAGCACAACATGGGGAAGGAGATAGTGAATCACTATGCATGTGGGCCTGGAGATGAATAAATTCAAGGAATCATCAAGTGCTTCATTGAGTATAAGCATCAAACAACCGTGTGGGAAGGAGAATAACAAAAATTTGCAGGAGAGGAAGGTGTAGCTGAACCAAGCCAAAGATGAGTGGTCATGGAGGGTCAGATCCAAGCTCTGGATTGGTTGAAGTTTGAGGGATGAATAAGTCAAACCTTTACAATCTATTTTCATGGGAGCATGTTCCTTAATTTAATGGTTTCTATTTTTAGAAAATTTTAGTTAAGGGCCCAACTTGTAATGGCTTAGCCTAAGAACTTATAAATAGTTGAATGCTTCAAGTTAGTAGATATAGATTATTTTTAGTGAGGTTTCTCTTCAAGTTTGGAAGAGTGCTTCAGAGAATTCTAAAAAAACTTTTAATTATATTCAGAGTTACACCTTGCAATTGGGAATATGATTTATTGTGTGTCAATGGTTGATCAATGCTTACTTTGTCAATATATGAATCCTTAGTGTGAATGTTTAGCTTAACTTTATTTTAGGTTATCTATTTCATGTTGTGAATGAGTAATGTGGTTATCTTTTATATCATGTGTGAAAATCTTATTTTCCTTCTATTTTTCAAGTTGCATTATCCTTATTCGTAGGCCGTGGTGAAATAGATGTTTGATCGCATGTGTTTGTTTCTCTTGATAAATTAAATGTGTGGTGAATAAAATTTGATCTATCCTTTATGTATGCCCAAGTTTTAAAAAAGGGAATGAGTGTTTCTTATTCTATAGTATTTTATACCCTCTCTAAGTTGCTGCAATATGTGAAGTTGATCCGTGGCGCACGCACCCTCTTAAAATTAACCCTTCCTGTGTTTGGAATACCCTTTATTTTTCGTGCATCACAATCCCTAGTATAGTTTCATTTTTGTAAATATCTTTCCCTAAAACCCCATGAAGATGTTATTATAGGACTAGATAGCCTTTTTATCACACTAGGAGTAGTAAAGTACTTATTTTAGGAAGAGTAAGCCGGCCATCTCTGGAGGTTTACCTCAATCCCAAGTCCCATAGCTTGAGAGGTGATCCCATGTGTCCCAATCACACCAAACATCCTGTTAACATTATGGCCATTCTGGGGGTGTAGTGATTTGGAGACAACAGTACTAGACAAAACATGCCCATGTTCACACTAAGGGGGGTGAATGTTAGGAATTAATTGTTTATAGTGTGAACATATGGTTTGAATATTGGTATTATTTAATATTTAAATAATACTTGAGTCCAAATTGTTTTAATGCACAACTCATAGATAGGGCTGTGAGATATTTTCTAGGAGGTAATAATGCTTGAGAGATAATTGGGATTGGGTGAGCCATGACCCCTTAATTTAAGGAGCTCATTGATATATTTATATGTAAATCATTCTCATGTATTATGATCCCAGATGAATTTTATATTTTATTTTATATTCTGTGTTTTTTAATATATTATTGTTTCGTATAATTTTTAATAATATGGAGTAAATTTATTAGAGACAAACACATACATAAATAATTGCACATGCAAACATGAACATGTAAACATGCATGTGTACACATATAGACATTCAAATTGTAATACACATACACATTTGCACAAAAATATATTATATAATAGCTAATTAGTCTTCCATGAAAATTAGGTATCTAGCTATAACACATTATTTTTGTTATCATTTTAACTATGATCATTAAGAAAGTTTAATGTTTTCTTATTAGAGTAAATTAAGTTTTATCAATAAATAAATGAAAATTTATAATGATAATTATTCACCCCGAGTATATGACATTTTTCAAAGGATGCTACATTCTCAATAATGTTATACTTATCTCGGGAAGGAATGAAATGGGCTCAAGTTATCTCTATAATGACCCTTACTTCTCAAAATTGACTTTGAAAAAACTTATGGTCATATCAAATGGCTATTTTATTTTTCTCTGTGCTCACAACCTTAGGTTTTGCAATTTTTTTACTTGATAGTTCGAACTCTGTTCTCAAATGCTACAATTTTTACCTAGATTTTTCTCTTCTCGCTCTATCAGGGCAGACAGGTGCCCTCTTATACATGCCTTGTTTTCTTAGTCGTCGATGCTCTTGGATAACTTATAGCTCAATGTGCTGATCAAGGCCACATTCGGGGAGTTTTTTTCAGATCATGTTACTCAACTCATTAATAAATACTTCATTGATGATTCATTTCTTACCTTTGCTCAATGTGAGTAGAATTTGGTTCCTATTTTTATTTCCTTAACATATTTTTTCTTACTTCAAGATCCATGATTTATGTGTCTAAAATGTTTGGATATTAGGAAATGTTTTGGCCTATGCTTGACTAATCGAAAGCTTACTCCGGAAATTGATATGACGCCATGAGAAACAATTTATTTTTTAGACATTTCTTTGGCCTTTGGAAGTGAATCTGCCATTGTATGGTAGTTTGTGATCAAATTTTTTTAACGTAAAGTTTCTCGGTGCTCTTCTAAATCCATTTCATTATCCACTAAATTCTAGGTTTGTACCAAGATTTTTTTGCCACCCATGTTTACTATTCTATGTGTTGGTCCCCAACCAAGTTTCCTTCTCGAAGCTTGCAAAACTTCTTTGGGACTACCATTCGTGTATAAGTTCTAGTTTAGGTGGATTTCATCAAGTCACCTATGAAGTGTGTTGTTTACCTTGTGATTAAGGTGGCATGGATATTATTGATGTTTACATGAAAAGTGTTGCTTTATATTCGAATGGGTGGTGAGATATCTTTCGGGTAGTCAATCTCGAAAATTATTCTTTGATATTGCATTGCCTCTAGTAGTCCTTCAAGAAAAAAAGTTGGAATAATATAGGGTTGTACACCTTAATTATCACCAAGTGATCCTATCAAGAATATTGGCACCACCGATCACCAAAATCATATGGAAGGAATTTGAATATGTGAAACCCCTTTTGTTAGATTGGTGATGGTTTTTCCATCGGACATCATTCAATTCCTATAATATCTAGTGCTCTCCCATTATCAAAAATTATAATATTCCACTATTGGAAACTCCGGAATCAAAGCTCTCTAGTTATCTCACGAAGGGATTCACACCATTTTGGATTCTTTTCCTGAGATCAAGACAAAATTTAATCTTTCCAATTCAAACCTTTTGTCTAAATGGAGAATTGAAGATTGGATTTCATAAGTATTACTCCATAAACTATGGCTTATGCCTCTAGATCCATGGTGGTGGGATTAGCAGTGAAATCATGATATTTCCTTTTACACTACAAATACATTACCATATACCATCTACTAGTGCCTTCTCAACAACTACAATTTCACAACTCAATGCCCACTTGGGCATGCTGAATATACGTGAGTCTACATGGATTCATAGGATTTCTCGTGTTTGGAACTCCTCGCTTAAGCCTAAAGTAAACAACTTTATTTGGTTCCTTATTTATGAAGGACTTCCTATTGGTGAGCATCTGATTCACATCACAACTATTAATCCCAAATGCCCTTTCTAATCTAAACCTGAATATTTTTGAAGAATTTGTTTTTCTCTATTACATGTGCTCATGCAACATAGTCTTGGATTCTTTCGTTCTTTCAACCCTACCACTAGGAATTCTTTCATTGGCGTATGGATTTGTTTGGAGATTTTTGTCCTTACCCTAATTATATTGATATTTTGTGCTAATTATTTAGATCTTGTAGTTTATTTCATATTTGGAAAAATCAAAATTATATGTTTTATAGAATGATCAATCTATTTATTTATTTTCCACTAAAGAGAAAGTGGTTATTTTGTCTATTATGTGTACATAGAATAAAGCTCAAGAAGAAAAAATTTCTCTGTAATTTTCTCACTTACAATATTTTGTCACACACTAGGAAGTGTCCTTGATGATTAGGGTCCCTCAAGACCATTTTCAACCACCAACTCGTCCATCCCCGCTTGAGTAGTCTCGTCCCACTATGAATGTTTCACATAATTCACTCTTGTAGATACCGTTCCGCCTCTCCCCATGGTATCCATTCATCTCCATCCTCATCTAGGCTTGGAGAGAGTCCTCTTCCAAGGGGTAAGGCCTTGAAAAGTTCTCCATGGTGAACATCTCCTCCGCCTAGAGTCCAGACACTTATTGATCTCCACCCCTGTTCGGGAACAATTGTGCCTTTTTGCATTAAAATGCTCATGAAAGATTAGGATGGCTGGTTGGTTGATCCTTCTTCAGATGAGCCATAGACTGGAGCATTAATCCATCCTTGGGATGATCCTAATACTCATTCTAGAGTGGAGTATTGTGCTTATTTTTTCTTCTTTTATGTAATTCTTGTGCTTTCTTTTTTCCCTTTCAACATTTTTGGTGCCTATGTGGTTCTTTTGTGGAATAGTGATATCTTCTTGGTCACCCTAGTATAGTAACTCTCTTTTATTTTAATTAAGATAAAATGACTGTTCCAATAGTTAATATAAATTCTTACGAATTAAATTTATATGCCCCATCGGTATATATACACCATGGAACATATAAGTTTAATTCCGTAATCCTTATAAATATTATTAAATTATTTTTTCATGTATGTTTTTAAAATATTAATGTATTCTAACATATAAATATTATTTTATTCCAACTAGTAAATAATATTTTAATAGTTGTAAAAATATGAAGAAAAAGGGGCTTTCAAAAAAGATAGTTTTTATATAAGACAATTTTTACATTATGGTATTGATCTGTATATATCTTAGGATACATTATTATAAAATTTAGTTTTCGATAATTGTATTTTCTCTCGTAGTTCATTCTTTTTTAACTTATTTCTTTAAAATTACAAAACTCGTAACCTACCTTTTTGTTAACTTATATTTCTTCTCTATATATCCCATTTTTTCTTTTTCCTCAATTTTTTCTATCTCTAATAACGTCAAATTTCTTCATATAAATTTCATATCATTCACTAAAAAAACTACAAAAGGTTATGTAATTTTTTGTACTTACAATTCTAGAGAGTAGTTGAATAATACAAACATGTTGTTTTTCTCATGGGTTCTAAATATTTACTTTTGATAATTCAAAAGTTATGAATAACTATGGAAATACACTTTATTTTACAATCCTAATTGAACCTCAATACCTCATAATATATTATTTAAAAAATTCTAATTAGATAATATGTTATGCCTTTATTATTTTCATGGGCATCACATTCGTAACAATTTGGAATTTTACACATCAAACTTGATTGTTAAAATACTTTATGTTTTTATGTAAACTAAACAAAAAAATTATAAATTCTATTATGGACATTTGAAATTATCATTTCATATGATTATTCCTATGAAATATTAATTTTATTTCTTTTATATGTTAAATATGTTTTAATTTCTAACTATAAATTATCATAAATATAGTAATATAATTATTTTAAATTAACATTACATTCATGTTCACATTAAATTACTATTCATGTTGTCATACAACAAGTAAGAAATGCGAATAAAGAAGAACAAAAATGTTGAGGACCTAAAATCGAGGGTCAAATTTTCTCGTGAAATTTTTTTCAGAATAATAATGATAATATTCTAACCAAAATCTTACTACTATTATTATGGAAAATAATAAAAAGTCCATCAAAATGGAGAGATGAGAGACATTGGTGAGAAGGCAATTAAATAACATCAAAAATATAAATATAAAGAGGTGAGTTATAAAAATGGATGTATATGTGTGTATGACACACACACACACACACACACACACACACACACACACACACACACACACACACACACACACACACACACACACACACACACACACACACACACACACACACACACACACACACACACACACACACACACGCATTTATATATATATATATATATATAAACATGTGGATACACATAGATATAAATATAAAGACACATACTAGGAAATTTATAACATCTTAATTATTCAATAATATTAGGTTATATGTATGATTCTAG
Source organism: Taxus wallichiana var. yunnanensis (assembly GCA_018340775.1). Classification (NCBI taxonomy): domain Eukaryota; kingdom Viridiplantae; phylum Streptophyta; class Pinopsida; order Cupressales; family Taxaceae; genus Taxus; species Taxus wallichiana. The sequence goes on from CM031239.1 coordinate 901,839,396, forward strand.
AAAGGTACCACTCTACCACATTTGTTTATTACATATGGTTTGATTTTAAGGATACCTATATGGGTGGTGTATACTCTATAACCGAAAGGTCACCCAAAGAGTACAAAAACAAAACAAAAATTAAATTTGAACAACTCACTCAATGGATGATGAAAAACATCAAGTTATTAATAAGATAAACAAATAATAACTAATTCATTAGAATTAGAATTAGAATTAAAAAAGCACATATCTTGCAAATAAGAGCATAACATGGACAATTTATCAAAAAATAAGATAATCTAATACCACCATAACTAAATAAAAATTATATAACATTGTTTTGATGCAATGTGTGGCTATCGACGTGGAAGATCTATTTTCTCACATCCTTACTTTAGTGAAGTGTTTGAGGTTGTGGTTTCTATGTATTGTGCATCAATGGTAGATGACGAGGAATTAAGAAGTTGTTAATTACTAGGTTTGACTTTATTCTAAGCCTATGTATTATGCTAAGACCTCTCCATATTTTTTTTTAGAGAAAAGGTTCCTATTTATTTTATATGTTGAATTTTTTTAATTTCTAGATATAAATTATCATAAATATAGTAATATAATTAGTTTAAATTAACCTATTAAATTCATGTTCAAATTAAATTATTATTCATGTTGTTATACAACAAGGAAAAAATGCAAATAAAGAAGAACAAAAATGTTGAGGAACTAAAATAAAGGGTCAAACTTTCTGTGAAAAAGGTTTAAGGAGAAATAATGATAATATTCTAACCAAAAACCGTACTACTATTATTGTTGAAAATAATAAAAAGTCCATTCAAATGGAGCGATGAGAGACATTGGTGAGAAGGCAATTATATAACATCAAAAATATAAATATAAAGAGGTGAGTTATAAAAATGGATGTATATGTGTGTCTACACTCACACACACACACACACACACACACACACACACACACACACACACACACACACACACACACACACACACACACACACACACACACACACACACACACACACACACACACACACACACACACAAACACACACATCTACATGCATGTATTTATATATATATAACAAAAACATGTGGATACACATAGATATACATATAAATACACATACTAGGAAATTTATAACATATTAATTATTCAATATTGTTAGGTTATATCTATGATTCCAAAAAGGTACCACTCTACCACATGTGTTTATTACACATGGTTTGAATTTAAGGATACCCTGTATGGGGGTGTATACTTTATAACTGAAAGGTCACTCAAAGGATACAACTAAACCTAAATAAATTTGAAATTTGAAAATATCTCAATAGATGACGAAAAACATCAATTTATTTATAAGATAAACAAAAGTAATTAATTCACTAGAATTTGAATTAAAAAAACACATATCTTGCAAATAAGAGCATAACGTGGACAATTTATCAAAAATTAGATATTCTAGTACCACCATAAGTAAATAAAAATTACATACCATTATTTTGATGCGATGTGTGTCTATGGACGTGGAAGCTCTATTTTCTCACATCCTTACTTCAGTGAAGCATTTTAGGTTTGGGTTTCTACGTACTGTTCATCAATGGAAGATCATGGGGAATTAAGAAGTTGTTAAATACTAGGTTCGACTTCATTCTAAGCATATGTATTATGCTAAGACCTCTCCCTATGTTTGTTTTAGAGAAAAGGTCCTTATTTATTTTATATGTTGAATTTGTTTTAATTTCTAACTATAAATTATCATAAATATAGTAATATAATTATTTAAAATTAACATATTAAATTATTATTCATGTTGTCATACAACAAGTAACAAATCTGAATAAAGAAGAAAAAAAATGTTGAGGAACTAAAATCAAGGGTCAAACTTTATGTGAAAAGATTTAAGGAACAATAATGATAATATTCTAACCAAAAAACTGCACTACTATTATTGTGGAAAATAATAAAAATTCCATTGAAATGGACATATGAGAGACATTGGTGAGAAGGCAATTAAATAACATCAAAAATATAAATATAAAGAGGTGAGTTATAAAAATGGATGTATATGTGTGTCTATCACACACACACACACACACACACACACACACACACACATCTACATGCATGTATTTATATATATAAAAACACATATGGATACACATAGATATACATATAAAGAAACATACTAGGAAATTTATAACGTCTTAATTATTGAATACTTTGTTAGGTTATATGTATGATTCCAAAAAGGTACCACTCTACCACATGTGTTTATTACATATGGTTTGAGTTTAAGGATACCTATATGGGTGGTGTATACTTTATAACTGAAAGGTCACTCAAAGGATACAAAAAAACCTAAATAAATTTTAAATTTGAACAAATCACTCAATGGATGAAAAAAAAATCAATTGATTTCTAAGATAAAAAAACATTATTAATTCATTAGAATATGAATTTAAAAAAACATATCTTGCAAATAAGAGCATAATGTGGAAAATTTATCAAAATTTAGATAATTTAGTACCACCATAAATAAATAAAGATTCTATACCATTTTTTTGATGCGATGTGTGGCTATGGACGTGGAATCTCAATTTTCTCACCGCTTCCTTTAGTGAAGTGTTTCACTTGGGGTTTCGTGAACTCGCATCAATGGTAGATCACGGGGAATTAAGAAGTTATTAAATACTAGGTTTCACTTCATTCTAAGCCTATATTATGCTACGAACTCTCCTATGTTTGTTTTAGAGAAAATGTCATGAATTTTGAGGCATATTTCAATAAAAGTGGGCTTATTTATAGATTTAATCATCTCTACTTGGGTTTTTTTACATTTCATGAATGTATCTTTACTATTTGGTGGATTATTATTGAATTTCAACTAAACATTTACCCTAAACTGGAGGATTTTTCATTATTTTTTTAATAAAAACTCTCATAAAGATCTTATATTTTGTAATATTGTAGATATTCGGTCTCACATTCTCGCTTATGAAGCCATGGTTCCCTCTGCCTAATCTAGTTACTAATATGCTCTATGTGAAATCTGTTTGGATTTAGTTGCCATAATTTCCTCTCCAATTTTTGGTTGTTAAATACTTACTATTAATTGGGGATAAATTTGGTAAAATATTTGGTATTCATCCAAAGATGTACTTATATGAGTATACCACATATGTACACATATTGGTTCACATGAATACTTCTATGAATTTTCTGGTTTCTATTTCTATAATATTTTAGGATAGAATATAGACTAAAAACTTTAGACTATGAAGGATTTCCCTTTAGGTGCAGGACTTGTTTTTCTCTTGGTCACTTAGCTTCAGATTGTAAGATAGGGAATAAATAATTTAATAATCAAACTTTTTGGTTGAGGATATCTTACCATAATCACCTAGTTATTGATAGTCTTGATAGAATAGTGATTTAAAGAATGAAGAAGATTGAAATTTTAATAATGAGGTAATCATGGCTACCTCTACTCCTCTAAAAAGGATTAACTCCCATGTTTTGATTTTATTGTGCTTTCTAATTCCCTTCCTCCTTTTCAATGGAGATCCAAAATCTCGTGGTTAAGGATTATTTTTAAATCATCATATATCGGTTCATACTAATGAAAATGTAAATCCAAACTCTAGTATTTTGTGGACTACCTGTGAGAAAAAAAGAAGTACAAGAAAATTGTTAATGATCCCCTTAACCCTATTTTATCATTTATAAAAAATAGTGTCTAAAACTATAAACAAATGTAACTTACGATAAATTTAAAGTGAAGATATTTATTTTATAAAAAAATTATTAATAAATTAATAGTATTCAATAATTGAGAGCTTTATTATAATATCAAAGGTAGGTGATATAGAAATAGAAAGGGTGCCATAAAAAAATTGTATGGTTTTTAATACGGTTTAAATAAATACATATGGAAAAAATGAATTACAACTTAATTAGATCCTAATTATAAGCCTTTAGATGACGGATTTCGGGCCTAAAAATGTGCCAAAAAAATGTTCCAATCGGTAGTGCAAGTTGAACAATGCATTCCTCTTATTGAAACATCTGCTTTCAAAAAAACTTAGAATCAAACAGACACTTGGATCACAAGTTGGGACCTTTTCAAATTCTTGCTAAAAATAGTGCATCATTCTCCCTGCTTGAAAAAAATGCAGCTCCTGCAAGTTTTCTTCTTCAAATTTCTGCCATTTATCTTTATATAGCTTCTTAATCTCCCACTATATGACCCATGTGTCGTCCACTTATGCCAATCCTTTCCAATGTACCAAATATTTTTTGTATTTTCCATGTTGCATGGTCACTATTTTTTTGTCCAAAATCTGATCCACTTCTTCTTTCTTTTTCACTGGAACCTGCTGCCTCCAATCTACTACTTCTTCAATAAAATCCCCTTCTTCACTATCCCCATGAAAATAATATAATTCTGAAACATTAAACACTGGAGAGATATCAAAATTTCCTAGAAATTCTACTTTATAAGCATGATCATTTATGTTCTTCACAATTTTGCAGGGACCAATCTTTTTGTATTTCAGCTCGTTATAGGTTCCTTCTAGAAACCTTTCTTTTTAAATTTATACCATAACTAACTCACCCACATTAAATACTTTCCTCCTTCTGTTCACATATGCAACTTCCTTATAGTGATCATTAATATTTTGCAACTTCTTCCACACTTCTTCCTACAATTGTTGTATATGTTTGAAAAATGCTTCTTCATCATCACTCGACTCTACCATCCAAACTGTAGCTACACCAAATCTAACACCCCTTTTTTATTATTCCATACAAAATATAAAATGGGAACCTTCCCTCGGATATATGTATGGAGCTATTATAAGAAAACTCAGGCTTGTGTAATGGTAAGTCCCATTGTTTTGGCTTTTCCCAACTATGCACCTAAACCACTTTCCCAAACTCCTATTTAGCACCTATTTTTCCCATCGGTATGAGGATGATAGGCACTACTGAACTATAGTTTAGTTCCCAACATATTCCATAGAGTCCTCTAGAAATGACTTAAGAACCTTGTTCCCCTATCTGAAGTAATGGCATTTAGAACACCATGTAAGAGAACAACTTCTCTGAAAAACAAATCTTCTACTCTTGTTACATCACTAGTTTTCTTGAAAGAAATAAAATGAACTAACATAGAAAACATAACAACAACCACAAAAATTAAGTCATTACCTTTTTGTGTTTTTTACTATCCCAAAACAAAATCCATACTCAAATTTGTCCATGGCCCTTTGGGAAAAGGAAATGGCATATACAACCCTATATTATGTACATGGCCTTTCGAGAGTTGGTAAATTCAACACCTATCCACATATCTTACCACAAATATTTTTATATTTTTCCAGTAGTATTTCTTTGCTACCAAGGCTATCATATTATCCTTACCAAAGTGCCCAGCCAATCCTCTACTTTGTAACTTTTTCACTATATTATATCTCATAGACCCAACTGGAATACATAATTGTTGTTCCATAAATAGATAGTCATCCTGCAAAAGGTACTCATCTTAGAAATATCCTTCATTGCTTAATGGTGTACTTAACCTTTCAACAATATCCTTAAAATCAAAATCAGAAAAATACAAATCCTTTATTGCTTCAAAACCAACCACCTCATTCTCCATAGTTATAAATAGAGTCACACGCCTACTCAATGCATCTGCAACTTGGTTCTATTTTCCTTATTTATGCTTTAGAGAAAAATTATAACCCTACAAAAATGATATCCACTTTGTATGCTTACTATTAAATTTCTTTCCCCGTGTTCATATACTTAAGGGATATGTGTTGTATAAATAACACAAAATCCTTCGGCACTAAGTAATGCCTCAGTGCTTGTACAATTACAAAAAATTCCACATCATAAGTAGAGTAGTTATTTCTTACCTTATTAAATTTATAACTAAAGAAAGCTATTGGCTTCCCTCCTTGACTTAGGACATCACCAATATCCACATGTGAGGTGTCACAATCAACCTCAAACACTTTATCAAAATCTAGTAGTGCCAAAATAGGTTCTTATGTCATCTTATTCAAGAACTGAAATCTATTGACAGTTTCCTTTGTCCAAAAAAAATCCATTTTCTATGTGTAATATGTTATAGGTGCTATAATAATGCTAATGTTTTTAATAAAATTTATGTAAAATGTTGTTAAACCATGAAAGGTTCATACCTTTTTTATACTAAGTGGAATAGGCCATTCAATAATTACCTTTATCTTTATTAGTCCATCTCATGCCCCATGTGCTGAAATAATAAAACAAAAAAATACCAAACTCTCTTGCATAAACGTGCACTTATTCAAATATAAATAGAGTTTCTTTTTCTTAACATTTCAAATATCACCCTCGAGATGCCTCAAATGCTATTCTTTAGTTTTACTAAAAATCAAGATATCATCAAAATAAACCACAACAAACTTACCATTGTACTCTTTGCATCACCGTGTTCATCAACCTCATAAAATTGATAGGTGCAATAGATAAGATGAATGACACAATCAACCACTAGTATAATCAATTCCATGTCTTAAATGTCATTTTTTACTCATCTCATTCTCTGATTTGAATCGATGGTAACAACTACGAAGATAAATCTTGGTGAAATACCCAGGATCCAGCAAGCACATCCATCATATCATGAAGGTGAAGTATAGAAACCTATACTTGATTGTGATTTGATTGATTTCTCTCGCTATCCAAGCATGTTGTACATGTTCCATCCTTCTTTGGAGTTAATAAATCTGGAGTTGCACACAAACTCATGCTCTCCCCTTACTACACCCTTTCTCGGGATCTTTGTAAGTTGCTTATTCAACTATGCATGAAATGGCAGGCTCATCCTATAAGATTCTTGATTTGGTAGTGAAGACCCCGGGATAAAATGAATATGGTTATGGATATCTCTTTTGGGTGGTAACCCATCAGGTAGATCATGAGGAATAACATCATAAAATTCTTTTATTAATTTTTCTACTTCTACTAGTATTTGTGAACTTGCACAGTAAGTTCATCATTATTTGTGATGAACAAGTAAAAAAACCTAGTTGCTTTTTCCTCCATCAAAAATTATTTTGCAGAAAACATATTTTCAGCCTTTCCCTCTTCCTTAAGAGGTAGTAAAACTTAATTTGTTCCGTAATTTAAAAAAATTATACTTATTCTTCCCCCCATCATGAATAAATTTTCTATCAAATTGTCAAGTTCTTCCTAGTAGCATAGGATATGCATCCATAGGAATAAAATCACACCAAATATCATCTTATCACTTTTCCCAATACAAAAATTATTTAACATATCTTATCAATAGTAACTTCATTACCCTTCTTAAACCATGCAATAAGGTAAGGGTTAGGATTTTTCTCACAATGCAGGCCTTGTTTATCAACCATCTCATTTGAAATCATGTTCTCACAACTACCACCATCAATAATAACATTACATACCTTTACTCTTGAAGTGCATCTTATTCTTAAATTTGTATGAATCCATGCATCCTTCTTGATCTTCTGTCTTGGAGAAATCATCTCCTTTTGATCATCAAATTTTTTTCACATATCTCGTGGAATTTCTAGGTCCTAATCATCATCTTCTTGTTCAACTTAAAATATATTTAATCTCGAGGACTTCTTGGATATTATCATGTGTATAGTCATGCGGGAATTCAAATTCTCTATACCCATATTCACCACATATCTAACACACAAATGGTCTTTGTGGGAGCCTCCCATCCTCTACATATTTTCTTATTAGGAGATCATGTCTTATATCTTCTTATATTTCCACTCCACAAGGTTTTTATCCTCTACCTTTCTTTAAAACCATCTCGTCCCTAAAAGGAGGATGAGGCCCTCTTGTTCATTCCAGGTGATCTCCTAATACATTAACATTTTTTCTTTAGTATTAAAAGCTATTTGATAGGAATTCTCCATGTTCTTGATCTTGTGTATTCTTATCTCATCTTGAATAGAAAATTTTAATCCATTTACATACCAAAGGTGCAAAAATTTGTTCGTTAGTTTCTTCTTTCTCTACACAAATGGACAATTTGTAAAACTCATTTATGTCTTATCGCATGGTTTGTAAGTTACATCTCGAGATTCTCAAACCTCATGAAAAGGGTGTTTACATAATCCATAGGGAGAAATTTGTCTTTCAGCTTCTTCTCCATCTTACCCTAGGTCATTATCCTTTCTTTCCCATTTCATGACCAATAATTTTATAGACGATCCCACCATAACATAACATAACCTTTTAATTTCGTGCATGAAAATTTTACCTTCTTTTCCTCTGACATAGCCTTCCACTCAAAAACATTTCCCATGCTAGTCAACCAGTCGATTAGTTCCTCTAGTTTTAGGCTACCTCCATATAATAAAACATCAACTCTTATCTGATCATTCTTTCCTTCTAATTCTCAAAACATCCTTTCTTCAAAATATAATGGCGGTCCTTCTACTTCTTCCTCTTCAAAAACATCATCTTCATTTATGTCATCTCCACCATGATTTCCTCTCTGGAATATAGTTGAAGCAAGCACAATAATTTGTCTTTGCAGATCCCGCATGTTTCTATTCATCTCGGTAATTCCCCCCTCTTCATCTTCCTCTTCCTCTTCCTCTTCCTAACATTATTATTTTTTCTTCACCAAGATTTGAAATCACTCGATGCCGTATAATGTAGCCAACTTTAACATAAATTCAATACACAAAAATATCTTGATCTCAAATAAAATAAATCTTCTTATTCACTATTGAGTCATGAATTACAATGCTTCGTAAATTGGAAAATAACTCCCAACTCGATTTGCCAAGAAAACTCTAACTAAATTTCACTAAATCTACTCTAGGTGTCAAAATTTACTATTTTTAGCAGCTTTACTACACCCCGATATTCTTAGTAATTTTGCATGTTTATTTGTACGGAACATAAATTGCCACACATCTTCTACATGCCTAAATTAGAGGAATTTCCAACTTTCTAACCTACTTTGCATTCAAGAGACTAAAATTTACTAATGCCTTAAAATAGGAAAAAACTGAATAACAACTTAGATCCTAATTTTTGGCCTTCATATGGCAGATTTAGGCCCGATTTTTTTGAAACATGCTCCAACTTGTAGGGCATGTTGACCAAAGATCTGCGTTCGTCTCCGTCGAAATAGGAGTTTTTATAGAAAAAATGACTCAAACGAACACCTGAAGCACAAGTTATGACATTTTCAAGTTCCTACTAAAATAGTGCATCAATATATATGGTTATATAGGAATCACAAGTCCTTATTTAGGGTTCATTTATTTATATCTCATGCAAAATATTTTCTTTTGAATGGGCATAAAATGTGAGATCTTGAGTACAAAACATTTTATGGTTTTTTCCAAAATGTTTTATATATCTTGCAAGGCATGGATGTGTGAATAAGATTATGTTTAGTTGGGAATAAAATTACAAGGAATTAATTTGGATGCCTTTGGGATTTAACAAAGTAGTTTCCTAATATATGTGTGTTTATATATAAATGCACACACACATAGAGATGTGTGTGTGTGTGTGTGTGTGTGTGTGTGTGTGTGTGTGTGTGTGTGTGTGTGTGTGTGTGTGTGTGTGTGTGTGTTTTGATGTTTTGCATAGAAAGAATCTAGTATAAAATTTTGTCTAAGTTTACATTTGAATGTAAGACCAAAAACAAATTCACTCTATTTGGGATTCAAATAAAATGCATGGTTTCATTTGTGTTTTTTTATTTTCCCCTTTAAAAATGTGACAAAGAACATACATGTTGCTATTTAAATGGTGAGACTTCATTTAATTATTTTTTTGTATTTGGATATGAGTGCCATACTTTCTATGAAATGGGTTTCAAATGTGAAATCTCATAATTTATTTTGTTTTTATTTTGAATAATTGTATTTCTTGTGTAGGTGTGAGTATCTCACCGACATAACCTCATTATTGCTTAAAAAGATGAAAACAAATGGCAAAGCACAAAGTTAAAACCCTTTTCATGAAGTTGGTTAAAAACAATAGAAAAATAATCTCATAAACACTTTTTACTAACATTATCTATAAAATAATGAAAACCATTCATGATTGACATAACATCGTAATATGTGTTTTATTTCACATACATTTAACTAAAACTATCCACATCAAACACAAAATTCACAGCTTACCAAGATGCATGAAACATCACAACAAAAAAGGAATAATGGACACAAAAGATAGGTAAATATTATGGCCTCCTAAGATAGGTAATGGACACGGTTTAACGCATGCATGCCTAGAATAACATGTGCACATTGAGAATGACACGTGCACACCTGAGGAATGGTACGTGCGTGCCAATGACACTTACACACCCGAAAGACACTTGTGTGCCCTTGTGTAAACAAAACAAAATGTTACGCTTGTGAGCCTAGAATGACTCGTGTGTGCCTGAATGATGCATGCATGGCTAGAATGACGCGTGTGTGCACCTAGAATGATGTGTGCACACCCATCCTAGAACACCCGCATGTGACCCTAAACAATCATAAAAAACCACAAAAAGGAAAAATCTAAAAATACCAACAAGTTAGTTTTTCATCATTTAAATCTATTTATAACTTTAACCCACTAAATACTCAAGAAAAAGCGATATTTAGCCCCACTTAAATTAGTGAATTGTTAATAAAACAAGCTACTTAACCGAAAAAAGCATAAAAATTGTTAGAAATGGAAATGAAAAGCTTGAAAGATCTCCATTAATGGATTATGGACATTCGGAACCGATTCTTTCAGACATTGGGGGAGCTCCACTTCAGATTCTCATGTCGGTGACACCTGAACAATCCTCCAAACTCGGCGAGTCCCGAAACTTGAAACCTCCAACACCCAAACTCACCTCAACTCACCACGTCACCCTTATTTTCATGGTTCAGATTCTTTTGACTTGGGAAGTTGGGACATTTCGCCCCGACCTTTTGGGACTTCTCGAGCCCAAATTTCCAAAACACCTTTCCTGAGGTCTTCCAAATGTAAAACCCCGAACTCCAAAAACTTCAGATTTCGGGGTCTTCAATTAATAATTTAGCTCGACAAGTCGAGTTCTATCACCGCGCCGCACCAAGCCCATCTGAGCTCGCTCACCTTTCCGGCGACTCGCTGTTTATCTCAGGTGCCGAGTCCATATGAGATGGCTCACAAGCCGAGCTCCCGACTTCTTGCATGCCTCGATCCATACCCTGACGTTTGAGCCGATAGGGATACCTTCCGGCTCGTCTCCAGGATTTTAACCTTTCGCGACATCTGGTTTATCTACCCTCCCCAGTTATTCTACTTCACGAGCTCGCATGGATAATCTTTTTCGGTGTGCTTTTTGATGTCTCTGAGCCTCCTGGATCATCCAGCGAGCTCACTCTCTACAAGGATGAGCCCATCTTTGTATGGCTTGGATGGTCGTGAAACATGCCTCCCCATTTTCTGAGCTCGGGCTTTTATCTTCGAGCTGCCATCGAGGCACCCTGATTCATTCTCGATTAGTTTCTTGCACAACATTCTTGCGAGCTCGATGCATCCTCCGTGGAGTTTCTTCGAGTAACGTTCTAAGTGTCCCGTTCTAGTTGGCTCTTTCCAAGTTGCGCTTCATTTTAGTTCACCCTGGCCACATAACCTAGTTCACAAGTTCCTTGGTATATCTCGATTCACGATCTTTTACTGGAGCTTTGTTCCTTTCACCGAGCTACTAACATGGGCTCGTTGTTGCAACCCTTTTTGCGTCCTTGAGTTAATTTACACAGCTCGGTTAAACGAATTTCTTGATTTACCGAGGCATTTGGCTTTTCCACTTAACTCGCCATGGAAAAATCACAATCTGAGCCTTCCATATTTCATGTTTAACCCTTCATGTCTAATGCGAACACATGTGCTATCCTTAGTCATGGGGGCTTTATAAAATTAACAATTCATTGGAACATATTCTTTGACTATGAACGATGAGGTTCCTAAGACCAATTTGATCCTTCACCGAAATGACTCACCAAACCAAACAAGCTCCACCCTTGTTGGTTTTCAAATAGGACTTTTAGAAGAGCAATAATGTGGACAACAAGAAGTCCCTCCTCTTTAATGGGAGAGGTTCCCTTATTCAGAAACAAACCTATTTACAAATGTACAGGACATGATTTGTTGGTTAAACTTGGATACCATGAAAGTGTTTTCTATGAAGGTCATCAATTACAAAAGGACTGAGGAAAGGGAATAAGAGGATGAGCGAGAATATCTGCAATTAACATATCGAGAATTATAGATAAGCGAAATAATTCTTTATGTATGCGAAGTTTCAAGGAATTTAAGACAAGATCATTTGCATTGGTGAATAGGATTAAATTTAATACAAGATCGCCGTATTTGCAAAACCTGAGACAAAGATGCAATCAGAGAGACTAACAAATTAGAGACAAAATGATCTTCACAATATTAAATGGAAAACACAGAAATAGCAGAGATCAGATAGACAATGAATAGAAAGCCCTTTTGTATTGATTTCTTTAAGATCTATTTACACTTTCAGAAAATATGCCAAGTTCTTCCTCCTTTCAAAATGGCGCAAAGAAGGCCATTATATAGCTTACAATTCGGTTACTCCTCGTAACCGTTTCTTTTAACTAGAGAATAGTTAAGGAATGCCAAACGCAATTTCTTAACTAATTACATGGAATACGAAAGGAATAGGAAGACGAGAAAAGAATGAAGAAGGAGACAGTGGACAAATACCGAGAAGGACCCACCGTCTTCGTAAACCACTTCTTGAATTTCTTTAACGTCTCAAATGCCTATGTCTTTGCCACGAGGACACACTGACGTTTCATCTTGAAGATGACAATGGATATCTTTGAAAACCGATGTAAATGGCGTCTTGAAAGCTTCATCTTCCAAACTGGTCCTTGAAATTTGATCTTCGCAACTTAAATTCAAATTTAGCACATTCGGGTCAAGCGGGAAAAACTAAGTATGAATCGCATTAGGTTCACTTGGGACATGTGAGAGGCGAATGCGCGAAACACGAGGCTCGGCCGATTCGCATTTAAACAGGAGAAGACGCACAAATGCATTTTGGGACATTTGGGATGAAAATGCGCGAAGGACGCTTGGTCCGAGCGAATCCCCGCCAAAAATGGAACAACTTTGCATTTTTTTCGATTTGGGACAAAGAGCTCAAGTAAATCGCGACTGGGAGTTTTGGCCGAAAATGGGATAGCGTGCACTTTTAACTTTGGGACATTCGGGACAAAAGTTCCGAAGGGCGCGCGCGAATTGGCGAATCGGCCGAAAATGGGAACAAGGCCCGTTTTGGACTTGGGACATTCGGGACAAAAAGTTCCGAGTACGCGACTCACTGTTCGGGCGAAATGAACAGAGCGCGCTTTTGAAATTGGGACATTTGGGACAAGAAAGCGCTGAAGTACGCAGTTTTAAGGTTCACCAAAATTGGAACATCTTGCACAAAAAGTTTTGGACACTTGGGACAAAAAGTTCCGACGGGCCCAAAATGGAACAACTTCGGGATTTCGGTCGATCGGGAATAGAATGCACTTTCGTACTTGGGACAATTAGTGGACAAAATGTCCGACAGCCCGAAATACATACAAAATGACCCGAAACACAGATTTTCTCAATTTTCACGACTTAGGCACTTTAGAGAAAACACTCATAACTCAAAATTTTGAAATTTTACTTTTATCAGAGCAGGGAATTTTGAGTGGACAACAGCTGGCTCCTTCTGGGGATGACTTGGCATAAATTCAAGGAATGAGACAAGGCAAGAACTTAGACAAACTTGGTGAAGCAGACCAGTGCCTTATCCCTTGGGCAACGGAGTCAAAAACAGACCAACACAGAGGGCAACACACAAAAACAACAGAAGGGAAACACACCAAAACAACAGAAGGGAAACACTGTACAGAATATACAAGGGACTCCCTAATCACCTAGGACTTGAACAACTTGAGATACTACCCACTATAAGGAAGTGGGAGAGAAGAACCATCCATGTAATCAAGATAAAAGGAATTCTCACCAGCAAAGTGTCTGATCTTGAAAGGTCCGAGCCACAGGGAATCAAATTTTCCATGGCTGCCACGAGGTTCATGTCTTTTGTCCCATAACAGTACGATGTCTCCAACTTGGAAATCTCTGAACCTAGCTTTTTTGTCAAACAGACCTTTACCTTCTGGCCGGTGAACAGATATCCTATCAAAGCAACCACCAATCTGTCTTCATTCAACATGTGTGTACATAATTCTCTTGTCAGTCCAGTGGCATCTCTGAAACTAGTATCCTCGATGGCCTTCATTAGATGCAAGGCCGGCAGTTCCACTGTCACTGGCAATTGAGCTTCAACTCCATATACCACTTGAAAAGGAGACATTCCAATAGCTCTCTTTGGTGTAATCCTGTCTGCCCAAAGAGCATCATAGAGCTTCTTGTGCCAGTTTCGCTGAGACTCATTGACTAACTTCCTTATGATAGTCACCAGATTTTTGTTAGTAGATTCTGCCTGCCCATTTCCTTGAGGGTAGTAATCTGAAGAGTGAGCCAAAGAAATACCATACCCATAGCAGAAGTCCATTATCTCAGCTGAAGAGAAATTTGAGGCATTATCTGTTACAATCTTGTTAGGCACACCATACCTTACCAAGATGTTCTCTTTGATGAAGCTGCATACCACTTCAGAAGTAGTGCTCTTAACTGGAATAGCTTCCACCCATTTGGTGAAGTAGTCAGTGGCAGTTAGCACATGAGTGTGACCAGCACTAGAAGCAGGATTGAGTGTACCAATGAAGTCCAAACCCCACTGTTGAAATGGCTCCTCAATCACAACTGGCTTGAGAGGTAAAGAAGCCAATTTAGGTCTTCCCACAAAGGTCTGGCAGGCCTCACATTTATCCACCCACTTGGATGCATCTCTGAACAAAGAAGGCCAGTAGTATCCTCCCCGGAGTATCTTATGAGCTGTAACCGTTGATGAATAGTGCCCTCCACATGCCTGATCGTGAAAAGCTGAGAGCAACTTTCTCTGCTGTTCTTTGTCCACACACTTTAGAAATCTCCCATCCAAGCCACGTTTAAACAAAGCATTTTCCCATAATACATATTGTGCTGACCTCAATTTAACAGTCCTCTTTTCTTTGGCAGTTAAATGAGAGGGGCATTCCCCATAGGTGAGAAAATGGGCGATGTCAGCATACCATTCATCAACCGAACTCAGAATGTAATAAAAGTAGGAAGGTCAGCTTTCTCCTCCAAGCAACTCATGTTTGGCCCCTTCAGCAATGAGCTCACAAAGACCTTCTCCACGAACCAGCTTGGTTGGTTTGATATCAATGTCATACTCTTGGACTTTAGCCACCCAGTTCCCTCTCTTGGATCCAAATTCTTGCTGTGTAAGAATTGACTTAACAGTTGTATCTGGAACCAGCACCATAGAGTGAGAGTTGAGGATATAGAAACGGAACTGCTTAACAGCTTTGACTACTGCAAAAGCATGCTTCTCCATCATGGTGTATTTTAGCTCATGATTCTTCAGGATATAGCTCATGAAGGCAATTGGTAGCTCATGTTTATCGGAGTCTTCTTGGGTTAAGACAAAGAGCCTGTGGTATTATCTCAGAAGATAGCAATAGATGATGAAATCTTTCTTTGTCTGAATCGGACAGCCAAAACTAGAGTTTTAGCGATAGCTTTCTTGATACCTTCAAAGGATTCCTTTCCTTCGAAGACCAACCAAATTTTTGTTTCCTTTCATCATCTCGAGAAATATTCAAAGTTAATTCTGCAAAATCAGGGATGAATCTTCTCAAGAAATTGATCTTACCAAAGGAGTGTACGCCCTTTTACTCGGGTTGGGAGAGGAATTTGCTGGATGGCTTGAACTCGCTCAGATCAATCTTAATCCCATCCTTGGAAATGATGTGTCCTAATAACTTTCCTCGACACAAAAACAGATTTTTTGGGGTTCGAGAGATTCCATGCTCTCTCGCATCTCAAAGCAGAATCGCTCTCTAGGTGATCAAGATGATCCGCTCTTGTCTTGAAAACACTCACAGTCATCAAGGTAGATGACAATACACTTCCTTTTAAACTTCCAAAAGCCGAGATCCATAGCTCTCTGGAAAGTGGCACTAGCATTAATGAGCCCAAAAGGCATTCTCTTGTAAGCAAAGGTGCCCCAAGGAGTAGTGAAAGTGTTTTATGTTGATCTACAAGATCAACCTCTACCGATTGTATCCGTAAAATCCATCAAGCATAGATAACATTTTAGAGCCTCATTACTTACTTGCAATATTTGATCCATCATGGGAAAAGGATAATTATCTTTCAGAGAAGCCTGATTCAGGTTCCTGAAATCAACACAGATGCGGATCTCACCATTCTTTTTTCTGACAGGCACAATATTTGCAATCCATGTTGAATGGTGAATAGGAAAGATAATTTTAGCTTTCAACAACTTCTGTATCTCCTGAAAGATGGTGTCAGCTACTTTGGGGTTCAGATTGTCTCTGTTTCTGCTTGAAAGGCTTAATTCCAGGCTTGAGGGGAATAGAGTGCTGCATATCTTTTGGTTTGAAAGCTTTCAAATCTTCATAAGAGTAAGCGAGAACATCTTTATACCTTTTTAGAAGATCAATTGCTTTTCTCCTCTCATCTGCTGTGCAACATTTTCCAATATTTACTAGCTTAGGGTCAGTCAAACTCCCAATATCAATCTTATCATACTCAGCTGATTGCTGAGGTCTAGTAGAAGCTTTAGATTTCACATATCTGTCATGTTTATCAAACAATTCCTCCAGACTCACCAAACCTTTAAGAATATTGTTTCCTTTGAGCTTAATGCACCCTTCCTGATCTGTTTCTTCTCCTTGGGTGACAGCTTGGTCGAGGACACACTCTCACGAGGCAGGTTGTCACTTCCCTCAAAATACAGTTGTTCGAAATTACCCTTGAGTTCCAGGAAGGAAAGTAAATGCTGGTCATCGTTGAAAACTTGCCAGTTATTGGTGTTGTCGTGTACACTAGGTGAAGGACCATTTCAATGGTGAATTTGTCCTGAGAGAAATCAGGATGAGGAATCAGCAGTGACCCTGAGACAGCTAGTGAATCAGCCCTGCTGTTCTTTTCCCTAGGTATTGCTTCAATAGAGAAAGCATCAAGGAATTCAATGGAATCCCAAACCTGATTCCGTAATGCTTCAGCCTCCCATTTTTACCCGAAAGAGGTTTCCACCTACCTACTTCGTGATCAACTCTGCATCACCATGAGCCAGAAGGTTCTTCACACCTCGTTCTTTGGCCACTTGCAGTCCAAGAATGAGAGCCTCATACTCTGTTGTATTATTAGTGTTTTCAAACTGCAACTTAAATGAAAAAGGATGTAGGCATCCTTCAGGTGACACTAGCAGGACACCACTCCGTAACCACCGAGGAACAACTTCCATCAAATTCTAAAATCCAAACACCATTGGGATCTTTAGGTGATATTTTGGGGGTTGGATTTCATCAGTGATAGAATCATGTAATTACCATGCCCCATATCCTCATAGAGTATTTGTGCCTTAGGATCATCTGTTTTCTACACAATATACTCGAACGCTTCTTAGGTAGTAACTTCTTCATGTGTCCATTGACAGGTATGAGTGCATGTGACCAATCCATTTGAATCTCCCCACCCACATCTTTACAGAGTTTCTACTTAGCAACATTCCATAAGAAGGAGGAATGTCTCACTACTAGGATGGTAGCCAAGACTTTCTTTTCAGTGCAAAGCAACAAAGGCCACTTGTGCATCTTTAATCCTTCCAACCAAAGGCACTTCCTTACTCTCATGGAGTAAAGGGATCCATAAGTACGAGTGAGGGTCAAGCCTAAAGCATGAGCTACTTTGGCAGGGCATCACATTATCTCGAGGCTCCGTAATCTATGACACACCATCGAGCCTATGGCCAGCTATGAGAGAAGTGTTACATAAAATGGTTTAATTTTGTCACTGTGGGAGGTGACAAAGAAATACTGACTTGGTCGTGGTGCGAGAAGGAGGAGTAGGTAAAGGCCTTTAGAAGTGGTCTTAGAGTTGGAATTAACAAAGTGGATCATTTTGGCAAAGGCTTTGGGATGGGTTTGATAGTACTCAGCTTCTGAGATTTGTACCTTGGTCTTTTTCAGGTGATCAACAATATCAAAGGATCCAGAAGTGGACGGGCCATCATCATTTGGAATTCTAGGCTTATCAACTTTAGGAGAAAAAGAAGAAGCAACTTTGGTAACTGGATTGATAGGACTCACCTTTGGTGTAGACGAAGTAGGGATAGGAGATCCTCTTCTTGCAATTACAGGGATAGTTGCCGACTGCTCCTTGAATTTCTTAGGTGGCTGGGTCACCTTCTCCCTCTGCTTTGTCTGTTCTCGAGTCATGACAACAAAAGATTCGCTGTTCATGTCTACTACCACTTCATCATAATCATCAATGCCCTCAGTGGTAAAGAAATTAACCCGAGATCCCTCAAGTTCCTCTGCTTCATCATCAAATTCCTCCACAAACTCCTCACAAGCTTCATCATCATCTGGCTCTTCAACTTCACAGGTTGCGTTCACAGGAACCTTAACAGGAGGTCCTTCAAGTGCTAGTCTTGTGTGAGGAGCAGCAAACGATTTCGGGCTGAAAATTTATTCTTGGAACATCTCGCATACGGGGCATGCCGAGCCAACTGCTTTTTTATAGCGACAAGATCATTTGCGAGTTTCTTCGGACTAATGGATCGATCAGTATTAGGTCCAGGAGTGGAGGAGGAAGAAGCAGCAGACTTAGATTTGGGAGGGTCTCTTCTCAACTTCCCTGACATGATTAAGTCATCCTCGACACTAACAGCCAGTTCTTGATCCAGAGCTAACGTTCCGAGATTAGCCCTTCTTAGTGCATAACTAACTTTAGGTGATTGGGCATTCAGAAAGAAACATTTTTGAATTTGATCAACAGGTCGGGTAGGCTGCGGAATTTTATTTATCAACCTGTTGAATCGAGCCACGAATTCTCTCATGGGCTCTGATGAATCTTTCTTTATCTGAGAAATTTGGGCAAGCAAAGCATGCACATCTTCTGCCGGCTTGAAATGGTTTTCGAACTGAGTTCTCATTGTGGTCCAGTCGGTTATAGCACCGGCCGGAAGGTGATAGAACCAATCAGCAGCATTATCTTGTAACGTCTCAACAAACAGCCTTACGGAGACGTCTTCATATTCGACTCCCAGAACTCCACATGCAACAACGAAGGCTGCGATGTGTTCGTCAGGGTGCACTTTGCCATCGCCTTTGAATTTGGGGAAGTTCTTCCGGTTTCCTCTGGGTAACTCATGCAAAGGCTGAGCAAGGGCCAGAGGCCCGACACGATGACCCCATGGTAATGGCGCTGCCATTCTTGGAAAAACGGCTTGGAGAGGAACTGTAACACCGGCAAGGATCAAAGCTTGAAGATTAGGGCTAGGTAGCTCAAGGAATACCACCCGTAGGACTTCTATCTTGAACAGGTGGAGTGCTTGTCGAACGGGTCCTTCTATTTCTTGTTGAATTTGAAGGGAAAGGAAAACCTTGTTGTTCTAAAAGCTGAAACTGAGAATCTTCGATACCAAGGGCCCTTCTCCCTCGAGTGAAACGCGGAGTCGCCAGATCAAAGGATGATCAAAAATTGCAGAACTGGAATGCGATTTTCCCCAGCGGAGTCGCCAAAAACAGTTGGTTTTCAAATAGGACTTTTTAGAAGAGCAACAGTCAGGGGACAAGAAGTCCCTCCTCTTTAATGGGAGAGGTTCCCTTATTCAGAAACAAACCTATTTACAAATGTACAGGACATGATTTGTTGGTTAAACTTGGATACCACGAAAGTGTTTTCTATGAAGGTCATCAATTACAAAAGGACTGAGGAAAGGGAATAAGAGGATGAGCAGAATAGCAACATTCAGAATTATAGATAGCAGAATAATTCTTTATGTATGCGAAGTTTCAAGGAATTTAAGACAAGATCATTTGCATTGGCTGAATAGGATTAAATTTAAAGACACAAAGTTCTGTAAATAACCTTCTTCAGATTCATTAATCAAGGACACAAAGTTCCTTCTTGGTTATACAAGATCGCTGTATTTGCAAAACCGGACAGTATGCAATCAGAGAGACTAACAAATTAGAGACAAAATGATCTTCACAATATTAAATGGAAAACACAGAAATAGCAGAGATCAGATAGACAATGAATAGAAAGCCCTTTTGTATTGATTTCTTTAAGATCTATTTACACTTTCAGAAAATATGCCAAGTTCTTCCTCCTTTCAAAATGGCGCAAAGAAGGCCATTATATAGCTTACAATTCGTTATTCTTTAGAATCTGCTTCTTTTAACTAGAGAATAGTTAAGGAATGCCAAACGCAATTTCTTAACTAATTACATGGAATACGAAAGGAATAGGAAGAAGAGAAAAGAATGAAGAAGGAGACAGGTGGACAGTCACTGAGAAGGACCCACCATCTTCAGAAACCGCTTCTTGAATTTCTTTAACGTCTCAGCTATGTCTTTGCCACGAGGGACACACCAGACGTTTCATCTTGAAGATGACAATGGATATCTTTGAAAACTGATGTAAACGGTGTCTTGAAAGCTTCGCCCTCTTCTCAACCGCAAATTTGTCCTTGAAATTTGATCTTCGCAACTTAAATTCAAATTTAGCACATTCGGGTCGAGCGGGAAAAACTAAGTATGAATTGCATTAGGTTCACTTGGGACATGTGAGAC
The DNA here is from genome assembly GCA_018340775.1 of Taxus wallichiana var. yunnanensis. NCBI lineage: Eukaryota > Viridiplantae > Streptophyta > Pinopsida > Cupressales > Taxaceae > Taxus > Taxus wallichiana. Next base: position 901,860,243 of record CM031239.1, read on the forward strand.
GCGAATGCGCGAAACACGAGGCTCGGCCGATTCGGACGAAACAGGGAGAAGACGCACAAATGCATTTTGGGACATTTGGGACGAAAATGCGAAGGACGCGATCCCAAGCGAACCTGAAAATGGAACAGCTTTGCATTTTTTGATTTGGGACAAAGAGCTCAAGTACGTGACTTTCAGGGAGTTTCGGCCAAAATGGGACAAAGATGCACTTTTTAACTTTGGGACATTCGGGACAAAAAGTTCCGAAGGACGCGGTTCGGGCGAATCGGCCGAAAATGGAACAGAAGGCCTGTTTGGACTTGGGACATTCGGGACAAAAAGTTTGAATACGTGACTCGGCCGGTTCAAAGCGAATCGGAACAGAGCGCACTTTTGAAATTGGGACATTTGGGACAAGAAAGTGCGAAGTACGCGGTTCGGGCGGTTCGGCCGAAATTGGAACATCTCGCACAAAAGTTTTGGGACACTTGGGACAAAAAGTTCCGACGGGCCCTGAAAATGGAACAACTTCGGGATTTCGCCAATCGGGAACAGAATGCACTTTCGTATTTGGGACAAAGTGGACAAAATGTCCGACAGCCCGAAATACATACAAAATGACCAAAACACGATTTTCTCAATTTTCACAACTTAGGCACTTTAGAGAAAACACTCATAACTCAAAATTTTGAAATTTTACTTTTATCGAGAAAGCAGGGGAATTTTGAGTGGATAACAACCCCGAACTCGGCCTCCAACCCGAGCCGCTGCCATCTTTCTCCCTTCGACTAACCAGACTCACCGAGTATCTCGGCGAGTTACTCGGTGAGCCTTTCTTGCTTTGGGATCCTAAGACCCATTTGGACAATTATTTTAATTTTTGCAATTATGACTATTTTTTGGGGATTTTCCTTGTAGAGGAGGAAATGGGAGTTCTAAACTGGATTATTACATTTTCCCCGAAATGGCTATTTTTATTAGACAAAGGGTCTCATGACCGATTTTTCCTAATAATGGAGCTAAAATCTCGAATGACTCAGAAAGGAAACAAAATTGACCCGAATGCTTCTAATTTCTTTACGAATTATGCCAATGTTGTCTAGAACGTCGAAACTAGCCTATCAAGCATGATTTAGCCTGTGGGTTCCCTTCAGTACCTAGGTATTTTTAGGCCCTATTGTCAAATTTCGCCCGAGGGGAAAAATTGGATAACCCATCCCATACAACTCATCCATCTTAAAAGTATCCAAATCCTACGCTTCTTTAATAAAGCAGATACTTTATAATCAAATCTAAGAGTTAGGGATCTCAAAACCTTTTGAACAATTTCTTCTTTCACATCTTCTCCTAACCCTTTCATGTTATTAACAACCTTATCAATGTAAACAAAGAAAAAATAAAGTAATGGAAGATAAAAATTAATTTTGGAAACCTCCGTGAAACTTATCGATGGAAACAATAGTAAGGTTGTAGAAAATTCATTTTTCTAACCTTGTAAATGGATGTGGGTTCTCTTGAGTAGTTTCCAAACATGGGAAAAATATTTCTATAAGTAGTTATCTTAAAGAGCTTCTAAATACAAATTGACAAAGCATAGTTGGCAATAATTCAAGAGGGTTTGAGATACGGAAAACCCGTATTCTATACAAACAGAAGTGGTTGGAAGTTGGATGAACACAGATGAATGCACATGGTAAAAATAACATTCGAGGAGGTCATAGCAGCTTCTAGAGAATTCGGGGTGGTAAATGAATTAATTTTAGAAGTTTCATTTGGAAAGGTGGTTATATGTGAAATTTAATTTCCCAACCTTTATACGATTCTATAAGTTCATTTGAATGGACTGGTGAAGTGGAGTCCAAGTGGAGTCAATGTGGGGTCTAAATTGGTTGTTGAATGTGCACACTTCATTAATTAATCATTTAATTAATAAATTATGATAAACTTAAAGCACGAGTAAAAAATGGTATTTGGAAATAATTTAATTAATCCAAAGTGTGTAATGTGTAGGAATTAATCAATTTAATCAATTAATCACAAATGTGTAAATAACTAGGTATATTTGGATAACATTGGGAAATAAATGAGTGATTTTGGGGTATCCACATTTTCCCCTATTTAAATTGCTATTAAAGTAACATTGATTTAAAGATAGTAAATGTATGCAGATTAGTAAGAAGAAAGAAATGAAGCATAAGGATACCCCAATGAGTAGGAAGCGGTGAAGTATTTGAATGCCCCAAAGAGTACAAAGGTAGAGAAATGTGTCCTCAAGTGGGTGGGCAACATCATGCAAAGTCGTTCTTCGATTAGTTGGGATACCTTATTCTCTCGAGCCCCCCAGCCCCCCATAGAATATAAGGGCCCTATAGAGATATAGATCTCTCTGGGGGGAGGGGCGACTAGCCAGATAGATATAGAGGCCTCGCCAGATAGATAAGATAGTTCGGGGCCCAGATCTAGTCTCTATAGATGGGGCCATCTCTCTATACTAGCCATCTCTCTATAGAGAGGGGGCGGGGAGGCCGAGCCCCCCTCCCTATTCTATCTTCTCTATATGGGTCCTGAGATAGTGGGCTGCCCTGAGATAGTGTAGTGGGGATGAGATAGTGGGGAGCGGCTGAGATCGGATTAGATAAGCTGGGTTCATAGCTGCAACCAACATATGTTGATAGGAAGGAAAAAAGTGATTTGAACAAGGATAAGAAAGGATTGCACTCATAGCATGAGCGTTATTTGGAGAATAATTTAAAACAACATTATTTTTCTATTGCAGATTAGATTATCACCATGATTATGAAAGAATCAAGATGGTTAACCTAGATGTGCATAAACAAACACCCATAACAAAGAAAAAAATAAATAATGAAAAAAACCCAATCTACGAGTAGGTGTGTAGGCATCAGGGTTATAAAGGAACCAAGATGTAATCACCCTACTTACAAGTGGTCCAAAAGGTAAACATAAACAATGCAACACAAAGTCGAAAAATAATACACACAACTATGCCCCTAATACATGCCACAATGATGATTAAGTATATGCAAATTATCACAAGGAGGGAATAGGATTAGACTAAAAGAGTGGAGTTAAAGTCACTCCTTATGAAAACAAAATTGGATCCATTTTTTAAATGATCAAAAATAAATTTCCACAGGTGAAGTTATATCCCAAAGGAAAATACTTTGTGACTTTTCCCAAGCGAGTTAACATATCATGCATCGGAAGAAAGTGATAGTTGAAATTGGAACAATCACTAGAGTAATAGATAAGGGTATGATGTTTATTACGATTTTTTTGATATGATGAAAATTCACTTTAAGGGTTTACCAACAATGAGGATTTCTTTTATAAGTGAAATTTTGTTTGACAATTTTGTAATTTTCTTTTTTGAAATATTTTTTTTTTTGGTACTTTTGCGAATTTTGAAAAGTTAGAAAAATGGTAATGAAAAAACATGAATACTTAGCAATTTGTAAAAACTCCATGGATTAAATAAACTAGGAGGAAAACACAACACATGCAAGCGATACAAAACAAGCATTGTAAACAAACCCAATATGAACATGAAGGAACCACACCAAAGTTATATGTGAACTAAGATGTGAATAAATTTCCTGCAATTGGTCTACAACAAAGGTAAACAAAGTACAACAAAATAACAAACTAAAAGAAGAAAAAGCATTGTCATAATGTTGAAAAACTGTAATAATACAACACAATGTGCAAAAAACTATCTAATGACACTTTGAATGTGTTCCACATTGAAGAAATAAACAAATTTGAATGCCCCCAAGTGATAGCTTAGAATGCAAGAGGATTGAATTGGACCAAAGAGCAAAGTGATACTTAGATACTCCAAAAGATACTATTATTGGATCCTATCCAAGTTTGATCTATAATTGGATTAAAATATAAAATCCAAGTGCACCCCAAGAAAAATTATATTGTGAAAGGGTAAATGATTTCCTCAAGCATAGATATACACACGAGAAAGGAATATGATTATAAAAAGATGATCTGGAATGATCATAAGGAGCATCGTCAAATGGAGAAATTGTTGAACTATGTCATCCACTTGCCGAAAGTTTTTCAAACATTATCTCGAACATTTAATTTGTGAGATGTTTATACTATTTTTGTGTATGTTTGAACAATTTTATATTTTTGGTGTATTTGTGAACAATTTAATATTGTTTTTGAATTTTTGTGAAACATTTTTAAAAAAAAAATTCGTATTTTGTAACTCGATAAAAAGGGTGCACTACTTGAAAGTGGGTACAAATAATGACAAGCATTCCATTCCATTGGCATAAATGTATATGATAATATGATAGGGTGTTTCAATCAGTTCATGACTCCAAATAATGAGGATATGTAAGGACTCATCATCGAGACCCAAAAAGGACATGAAAATGAGATGAATAGTGATATGAAAGTGAAGATAATGGATGCGATGACACAAGGTATAAAAATGATCCATGTAAGAAGAGTGTACCTCATCTCTAGGCAATATTAGATGACCAATTCCAAGATGATTCAAATTTATAGGTTTTGCTCGACTTAGATCCGTGGATGGCCTACTTATTGGAAAAATATGGTTGAAGGAATTTTTGTCTCTCTTAACATGAGCATATAAATTACTTCTAGGGATTTTATTTGATTAAGCACTTCAATTCAGATTTAATAAAGGGTAATTTAGTTAATTGAATTTTGTGAATGGTACCCTACATGTTGCCCCATTCAATGAGTAAGAGGAAAGCACTCAACACCAAAGACAAAATGTAGGCGTGTAAGGGATTTCTCCATTCCTAGTCTCATACTACCAATAAGAAGTATGGGCTTATCACCAAAGACTATGAAGGACAAAAGGTGTAATGATTTTATAGTTTTTTTATATTTTTAGATTGATTTTATTTTCCTTGTATGTTGATATTGTGCTTGTCAGGAAGGAACATTCTACACCCAAGTCTTAGCCTCATGTAACTAGTAATTTGTAATGGTTCAACAACGAAGATTGAGATAAACGGTCCAAAAGTATCGGGTAAATAAGTTTAGTGATTTATATTAGAGAGATATTATTTGAAAGGATGATTTGCCATCAGTAATATTTGAGATAAAACTATAGGTAAAAATATCTAAAATGGTAAAAATGTAACAGGATGAGACACACAATGCCCAATAGGAACAAGGTTAACTTGTGTCATAATAGGTGAAGAAGGCGAATATATGATAATGGTATGATTAAAATATCAAATGATAGATGTAATGCTTAATAGTATTTGTACACACTTTTCCATTTCCGATTAGAAAACAATTCTCTAATATGGAGTTTTGTTCTCTTTTAATGCTCTTTAAGTTTTTTGAATTTTGGTGGATGAAGATTTGAAATGGAATTATCAAGAAATAAATCCATGTTTTTTTTAATTTGAATGGTCCTAAAATATGAGATAAATCCATGTTTTTTAAATGAACATTTATATACCCCTTGATTCATGCAAATGCATACTATCAGATGTCCTATATGTCCCTAGGTTGATAAAGAATATGCTTTCAGTCAGTCAACTTCTAGATCACAACCTAAAAATTGACTTTGATAGTCAATCCACCAAGAAAACATGTTTGATTCGAGACAAATCAAGAGGCTCAAAAATAATTGCAAAAGCATCCAATGTGGGATGCATGTTCTAACTTGATTTTGTTGATAGAGATAATCAAGAACTTGTGGCTAAGAACTCCACCTTAGCACGGTTGTGGCATCGAGATTTGGTCATGTAAGTTTCAAATATCTCAAACGCTTCACCACTTAATATGGTACATGGACTACCATCTCTTTAGAAGGATACAGATAAGTGTCATCACCGCTAGTAGCCAAACAACACAGAGCTTCATTCCGTGAGGCATACATTTTGAGCTCATGGTAAACTTGACCTAGTTCATTCCAATCTTTGTGGTCCGATGCAACCAAGTCATTCTAGGTTCCAGTTCCATGCTTTTTGTTGATGACTATTTGAGAAAATGTGGATTCTCTATCTTCGCAAGAAAAGTAAGGAATTTGAAACCTTCAAAAGTTCAAAGTAGTAGTTGAGAATGAAACTGGTCGTCACATCAAAACTCTCCAATCAGATTGAGGGGGCACTCACCAAAGGATGACAAGTTCAAAGACTACCTACAAAATCATGGAATTCATCGACAAATTGCTCCTCCACACACACCACAACAAAATGGTGTTTGATGAGAGAATAAATCATACTATCATGGAAATGGTGCGATGCATGATCGATGATTCCAGACTTTGCAAAGACATTCTAGGAAAAAGCGTAAAAGACAATAAGCAGTGTATTTGTTGAACAGAGTGCCCATTATTACTCTTGATGGAGTAACACCACAAGAAGCATGGTCAAAATGGAAACCATATATTGCACACCATACAAAGATATTTGGGTCAAAATCAAGCATGCACATACCAAAATAGAACAAAAATTAATTGTACACGAAGTCAAAGAAACTCGTCTTCATTGGGTACAATGAAGAGACTCTTGGGTATAGATTGATATATCCTAAGACCGAAAAGTTTACACTAGAAGAGATGTTGAGTTTTTCGAGAAGAAGGAAGTAGAGACTCCTCCTCTGGACTTACAAGATGTAGATTTTTCACCTGTTATAAAAATTGAAGCTGATGTTCCCTCAAAATATGAAAGTGATGATGGGGATGATGGTGTTGATCAGATATAACCACGACCCATGGGAACAGTTTAGCATATGCCTAAATGGTGTACAAGTACATTACGAGATGCAAGAATGGATGCTCCACCGGATACATCCACCCCTAGACCATAGACTCGCAATAAAGTAAGAGAAGAAGTTAACTTTTCTTTGATGAGTAGAGTTATTGAATCAGATGAGCCCTCTATAGTCCGGAAGTCCTACGGTGAAAAGCTTGGAAAGATGCCATGGACTCGAATATCAATCGATGATGAAAAATAACACTTAGCAACTTTTCAATCTTCCACTAGAAAAGAAACCCATTAGATGCGATAAATATTTAAAACAAAGTACAAAGTAGATGGGACAAAGGTGTAAAAGTATAAAGCAAAAATTGTAACAAAGGGGTATGCACAAAAAGAAGGCATTGACTATGAGGAGACATTTTCTCCCATATCTAAGATCAAAATGATCGGATGATATTTGCTCTAGATGCACAAACTTGGATGGAAATTCCACCAAATGGACATAAAAAGCTCCTTCCTAAATGGATGATTACAAGAATAAGTCTACATGACTCAACTTTGAGGGATATGTAGTACCCGGTTAAGAAGAAAAGGTATGCAGACTCAGAAATCTCCGTATGGTCTCAAACAGCACCCGGGGCATGGTACATCAAGATTAATGAGCATCTCGTGCACAACATGGATTTGTTAGAACTCCATACGATTCAAATCTTTACCTCAAAAAGAAAGGTGGGGAGATTTTGATTTTCATTGTCTATGTCGATGATCTAGTCATCATTGGAAGTTCAAAGTGAGAATGATCAATGCAATGAAGAAAGATCTTAATCGATCGCTCAACATAAACAATCTCCGATGCACTATTGTCTTGGATTGGAAGTGTGATAGAAATAGAATCATATTTTTGTTTCTCGGATGAAAGATACCAAGACTAAGCTCGAGAAGTTTAGGATGATGGATTACACACTAATTGCTACACCCATGGAGAATAGATTGTAGTTATCTCATTCAGATCCATCTCCTGAGGTAAGTGCCACTCTATATTGGCAGCTAATTGGGAGTCTCATTTACTTGACCTACACTAGATAAGATATCAGCTTTGTAGTGAGCTATCTATCCAGTTCATGTAGGAACCCAAATTTTGTCATTGGAAATCATCAAGGAAAATTTTGAGATATCTCAAAGGATCAATAGATCTTGATCTAGAATATAAGAAGAAAAACAACTTCTTCTTGACTAGATATTCGGATTTAGATCATGCAAGTAACATTGATGATAGAAATTCCACTTTTGGATTTGTATTCTTTATGGGATCTAGACCAATATCATGGGGAAGCAAGAAACAACACTTTTTTCTCACTCTTCCACGTAATCCGAGTATCATTGTGCAAGAGAAGCTTTACGTGAAGTGATTTGGCTACGTTGCATACTAGAAGGACTTGGAATACCATAGACAAACCGACCACCATGTATGTTGAAAATGAAGGTTTTCTCAAACTTGTTTGTAATCTAGTTTTTCATAAGATAACAAAGCACATTGAGGTACACGTTCATTTCATACACAAACATGTGTTGAAGCACAACATCCATGTTCAATATTATCCAATAGCTAAACAACAGCAAATATCTTTACAAAGTCACTGGACGTGAAAAGTTTGAGTTATTCAGAGAGTTACTCTCCTTATCTCTTGAGACAATGCACAATTAAGGGGGATGTTAGGATAAATTAATTATGCATTATATTATTAATTATTTTATTAATTTTATTAATTAAATAATATTATTATATGGTTATATTATAAACCATATTATAATTGTATGTTGTTATATGGTTTTAAACCATATTTGTCTTTTTGTTTCACAGGGATAATTATTACAATTATTATAACAATTTATATGCTTCCCAGATGTATTATTGGAAGCAATTGTGAGTATGGTTTTACCTGTGCAACATATTTCTTTGTCTGCACATGACTGTACAATACCTATAAGTATTGCAGTCCTGCTATTGTAAACTTGGTTGATTGAGTTTAATAAATATTATCAGGCTTCCGCCCCTATTGCTCAATTTACATTTGTTGCTAAAGCAAGATTCTATACCTGTGAAGTCAGTAGAGGAGTGGAAAGAGAGAGCAACTGAGATAGAGGATTTTTAGAGAAGTGTTTGCGCAGCATCGAGAGCCCAAGCAGCCTCCTGCAACCTCCTAGCCCCATCCCTACCTCCTCACATCCTCCTGTTCCTTCCATGTGTTTGGTAGGCAAATTTTTTTTTGCACAAGTGCACCCAAAGATGCAGGAAAAATTTGCTACAGAATAGAATTTATTTTAAAAAAATTATTATATTTTTCCCCATTAGGGGTTTAGTCACTAAAATTGGTGATAGTGTTAGTTGTAACTAACACTAGCTGTAGCACCAAATCTAGAGGTCTCTACCCCTAGCCATCGAGTTGAAAAATCCCCTGACCGAGCTGTGCATTGGCATTTGCATTGATAGAAAGGGAGCACAATTCCAAATGGTAAGCCATTCATTGCATATGAATTTGGTATTTTTATTTTTTTTGGATGACTGGGCTATCCACAGTGATCCCACCTGCAATGAAATAAAACGGTGGAGACATCCAAATAAGTCTTTGATAGCTAGGGCGGTTTAATCCAAGTGGTGTGACCTGAACCCAATAGCTACGGGAAAATAATTGGATACAACTTAGATTAATTAAAAAAATAAAAGAAATCATTCATTTATTCAAAGCGACCAGCTCTTGTAGCACAACCTGCAACAAGCAAACAACTCTGAACCTGCATAAAGCCAAAAATGTGGCTTCAATCTCCAACGCAGGACCTGTAACCTATAGCAAGCAAAGCAATATCAGCAGCAAAAGAAAAAAAAACTATGGCCTCGTGAAATGAGCAGCTTAAAAAGAGGTAGTGTATCAATAAAAATTGGGGATAAACAAATAAAAGGAGGTGGAGATCAATAGAAAGGTGCGTGAAAAGTGGTGGAGATCCATTTTTTTATGCAAATAACCCTAAACCACCTTTAAACTCACTACCATGCAGATCTCTCCTCGGTATGTCACCCTCCACGTGGACTCCAACTCAGCCAAGTCAGATTTTACAAAGGCAAGTCGTTTTTACCTTTCATTAAATACAATTTTGTTCATTTCTATGTCAAGCGCTCATAAGAGCCAAGGTGGTTAGAGAGAAAGCCTTAGAAGTGGGAGGTGCATGGTTCAAATCCCACCCCCAACTTGCTTTTTCAAATTTGGTAGAATATTTGGCAGAACCACTAAATTTAGTGAAAAATTCAAATTTAGTTATAACTAACTAAATTTAGTGGGGAAATCCCTAATTTAGGGTTAAAAAAATCTCCATTCAGCTTGTTTTTTCATTCTGGACAACATTTTCCAAAGGAGGACCACCCAAAAACTTCATCTTGGGCATTTTTTTAATGGTTTCCGACATTTTGGGTCATTTTGGGCTCCGGAGGCCACCAGGGCCCGCAAAATTAAAAAAAACCTGCCATTAAATTTTTCTAGATTTTTGAATGTAATTTGTATACTGTATTATATTGTAGTAATTTTTAGGTTGCCATAGTCAACTACAAACTTTGTAACTTCTCATAAAGCAAGTATATTGTAATCACAAAAAGCAAAAACTTTGTTCTCAGAACACTCATGAGATCCTAGATCTCATTCACGATGTTTGGTATATACAGTTCTCTAGGAAGCACTTATGGGTAAATTCATCATGACTACTTCGCACTTAATGCCTAATATAGTTGCTAAATAACGTCGTCTGTGCAGTATCGTCCCTTTAAATCGATGGGGAGTAATAAGGTCATAGTGCACACACTATGAACCATCCCATCCATCTGTGAATGATTGCATGACATAAATATGGACTGAGAAATTATCCAAGTATATAGCAAAGTTACACGTGCATATGAGGATATTTCTTTGAGCCGGTGTCAATAATCACACAGACCCCATCAAGATCTTGTCTTGGTACCACGTATTGAATTATTTCACGTGACGTTAACAACTCTTTCATTTACTACCGTATATAGAAAGGGAAAGATTCTTCCTATAGAAAAGTTTGGTATATCGGACTCACGGTAAATAGATTGGGAGACCTAATACAGGAGTGATAAGAGCCAAATCTTGTCAAGTGATCTCTCAGTAAAATGGGCACCAATGCCCCAAATTTTTATTCCAAATTCACAATTACTCGGAGAAACAACTATGCTACATGGAAGACAAAAATTAAGACACAACTTGAGTTTGAAGAGATCTGGCCTATTGTGAATGGTACTCTGACTAGATCAACTACTAATACAACACAACAACGGTAGTTTGATAAAGCAGATTAGAAGGCCAAACTCATCATCTTGTTTGGAGTTTCCAATGATGTGCAACCCCACATTCAAGATGCCAAAACAGCCAAAGAAGCATGGGATAAGTTGAGCATAGTATACGAGGCCAAGAACAAGAATGTTATACTTGAATTTACAGAGTCAATTACACACATTAAAGTTCAAGAAGAATGAAAAAATAGAAGCTTTCCTAAGAAGAGTTACAAAATTGAGGGCTTCACTTCTAGCCCTGGGAGAACCGGTCATAGATGATGCTCTCATTCCCATTGTTCTGAGAGCACTCCCCTCTTCTTACCACATTTTTGTCACAACACTAAACGTGTTAGATACGACAGTTAGTTTTGACAAGCTGGTAAACCTACTGCAACAAGAGGAAGCAATGCACAATAAGGATGATGAAGAGGAGCAAGCACTTTGTCTTCACATCAAAAATGGAAAGGAAAAGGTAAAGGAAAACCTAATTCCTATCAAAAATCCCAAAATCAAAATCAATATCAAGGGGATAGACAACAGAAGAAGCAATGTCCAATCTACAAAAGAGGACATAACCAACAATATTATTGGTATAATAATTACAAGAAAGGTTCATCAAGAAAATCTTGACCTCCACAACAATCTAACAAGGGAAATTCTTACTATAATCAAGGGTAGAAAAAGGGGAACTGGAAAAGAAGACCCCACCAGCAATGTACTATTGTTGAGCAACAAGAACAGTCAGACAATGAAGACTTCTTGTTCACTACTCGATCAAGTGAATCATTCACATCATCTAGTGATGTTGGGAATGTTGATTCAGGGCTACTCGACACATGACCAAACACAGAGACTAGTTTATTTCAATGAGGACACTCCATTGAAAAATCATGTTTTGTTGGGAGATGATTCTTCATATACGCTTCAAGGGATTAAGAACATTTCTCTACCCCTTGGTTCATGCAAATACAAACTATCGATGTCCTATATGTCCCCTGGGTTGACAAAGAATCTACTTTCACTATCAACTCCTAGATCACAACCTAAAAATTGACTTTGATAGTCAATGCGTAAGAAAACATGTTTCATTCGATATAAATCAAGAGGCTCAAAATAATTACAAAAGCATCCAATGTGGGACACATGTTCCAACTTGATTTTTTCACGAGAGACAATCAAGAACTTGTGGCTAAGAACTCCACCTCAAAGACAATTGTGCCATAATATATTTGGTCATGTAAGTTTCAAATATCTCAAAACGCTTTGCCGGTGTAATATGGTACATGGGCTACCATCTCTTCCGAAGGATACAGACAAGTGTCCTCACCGCCTAGTAGGAAAACAACACAGAGCTTCATTCCAAAGGAGTACATTTCGAGCTCATCATAAACTTGACCTGGTTCATACCGATCTTTGAGGTCCGATGCAGCCAAGTCATTATGGGTTCTAGTACTTCAGTCATTCATTCTTTGTGTTGAGCAAACTATGGATTTTCTATCTTCACAAGAAAAGTGAGGCATTTGAAACCTTAAAACGTTCAAAGTATCAATTGAGAACGAAACTAGTCATCACATCAAAATTCTCCTCTCGGATCGAGTGGGAAATTCACCAGGTGATGAGTTAAGAGACTACCTACAAACTAATAGGATTAGCCGACAAGTGCCTCCTCCACACACACCACATAAAAATGGTGTTGTTGAGAGAAGAAATCGTACTATCATGGAAATGGTGTGATGCATGATCGATGATTCCAGACTTGCAAAGACATTCTAGGTAGAAGCAACAAAGACAACGAGTGTATTTGTTGAATAGAGCACCCACTATTGCTCTTGACGGAGTAACACCACAAGAAGCATGGTCAAAATGGAAACCATCTATTGCACACCTTAGAGTATTCAGGTGCAAAGAAAGCATGCACATACCCAAATAGAATAGAAATAAATTGGACATGAAGTCACAAAAATCATCTTCTAGAGAAGTCTTTGGCAACTCTCACATCTTCTAACAAAAAGAGTTGTATCCTTGAAGAGGGTTGGCCACTAATAACCAGCCCTCAAGATCTTGTGTGTTGTGACTCTTCTAGCAAAATGCCCCCCACAAACTCCTCCATGGAGATCAGAAATTATCTTGGGGGCTTCATCTTTAGTAATGCACCTTAAGAGAACTCCCTCAGGGTTCTTCCAAGCTAACCCATAATCAGTAATGACATATTTCTGGGAAGCCAACTTAAGAGCCCTTTTCTGGTTCTTACTTAAATACTTAGGGAAGTTCAGATGTCTGAGATAAAAAATTACATCTTTGTACCACTCAGAACTCATCAATTTTTCAAAAACATCTACCCTACCTTCTTCTACCTCATTTACCTCAATAGTTTGCAAGTTTCTCTCAACCATAAGCTTAGCCAAGCCCAAACCTCTCACTAGCTTCGTGGTTTGGATATCCATGTCATATTCTTGCAACTTGTTCACCCATCTACATCTTTGCTTGAGACTTCCATCTCTGATAAGATGTCTTTCACCATGGTGTGGGGAACATAAGCAACAATCTTAGAACTCAAAATGTAAGGCCTAAAAACCTTTGTTGCTTTTACCAAGGAAAATGCTTGTTTCTCCATAATAGTGTATTTCAGCTCAGCCCCTTGCAATGCCTTACTGAAAAAGGCAATTGGCCTCTCAGCCCCTTCATCATATTTTTGCAATAGGACAGATGCAATAGTGTTCTTTGAAGCAAAAGAGAATAGTTGAAAGGGATTCTTATAATCTGGAGCTACTAGAATAGGTGCATGCTTTAGTTCCTCTTTAATCCCATTGAAAGCTTGAATGGCATCCTCCTTCCACATGATGACCTAGTCGTATTTTAACATGTAAGAGACTAGAAAGGTCAAATCAGCAAAGTTTGATATAAATATTCTGATGAAGTTTATCTACCCAAAGAAGGACTGAATTCCTTTCTTGGTTCTTGGAATTGGAACCTTGTTGATGGCCTCTACCCTTTCTAGATCAATCATTACCCCTTCTTGTGACACAATGTGACCAAGCAATTTTTCCTTCTACACTCCAAAATGGAACTTCTTTGGATTGAGTGAAATGCCATATTCTCTACATCTTATCAACATCTTTTCCAAGTGCAACAAGTGATCACCTCTCTTTCTAGAGAACACAATTACATCATCTTGGTAGATAGCAATAAAATCATTAATGTAACCAACAAAATCAACATCCATTCCTCTTTGAAAATTTTCTCTAGCATTCGTCGGTCAAAGGGAATCCCGACATATATATATGTTCCCAAGGTGGTAAAGGCTATTTTAACCCTTTTTTATTCCTTTACCACAACTTGGTTATAACCAAAGAAACCATCCAGGGTAGAAAGTAGCTCGAAACTACCACCACCGTGTAACATGTTTTCCATGTTGAGAAAAGGATAATCATCCTTCATTGATGCTTTATTGATTCCCGAAATCACACACATCCCGATGTCACCATTATTTTTCTCGAATGGTACTGGGTTTGCAACCCAAGAAGAATACATTGTGGGTTGAATAATCCCTCCATCCCTCAATTTCCTCGGTTCCTCTTACATCTTAAGAGACACAAGTGGATTGATTGGACTTTATTTCTATCTCGAATGGTTTTACATTGGATTTGAAGGAATATCATGTTGAAACAGATCCTCTTTGTATGCCTTCAGCTCATAATAATTCCAAGACATAAAATATAGATACCTTTTCAACAATTATATGTAGGATCGCTTCTCCTCCTTACTCGAGATTATTGCCTAACCAAATCTAGCTTGGTTTCTCCTCTCATGCAAGGTCATTCTCCTTAATATCCCTTAAGGTCACATGCATGCATCGTTAACAATGTGATCAACATTATTAAAATTGGACTCAAGAGCAACCAACCCTCTGGGAATGGTATTAGTCTTTAGTTGATGATGCATTTTCCAAACAAGGTTTCTTTACCCTCTACTACACACACCATTGGTTCCAAATCAATATTTTTATCAAAGAAACTCCCTTTATTCGGAGAAATCTTCTCGACCTAAGCATCATCATCGAAAATATGCCAATTATTAATATTTTCAGTACATATGGCCTTGTTAACACCTCAACATCATATTCACAATATGGGGACACTGCGCACAATTATCAAACCAAGAACCTACAACTACAATTTTATCTGCTAAATCATTGAACTTCCTATCATGATGCACAATGTTGAATGAAACAAAAATATCAATAAAATACCAAACCACATGCTTATATTGTTTCATTCACCGATTCTTTTCAGGCATACATTTTTCCTCGACTTGCTTTACAATTAATTTCAAATCTCCTTTGACAATGATGTCTTTAACATTGTATTTCTGAGAAATCCTCAGACCTAACAACAATGCCTCATATTCAGCAATGTTATTAGTGCATTCAAAGTTGAGTTTGAAAGAAAAGACAAACTCCTCCTGAGTTGGGGAGATTAGAACAACACAAGCACCATTTCAGAACTTGGAGCAAGCTCCATCAAACAATAAAGTCCAAGGAGATCCTTCCTGCTCAAGATAGTTGCATTCTTCAATCTTGTGCTCCTTTCCATCAGCAAATCCTATGAAGTTATCAGCATCAACACTTGTGTACAATACTTCATAAGATGCATTGTTGGGATATTCAATAAGCTATAACATATTCTTTTCCCCATACAACTTGACAAGGCTGCCCTTAATTGGGATGGTGGCATAGGACATATCCATTTGAACACTCTCACAAACACTTGTAGCCCATTTTCTAGACAACAGTATACCCCACTTGGTTGGGAAGTCAATAATAACTACATCAATCTTCAAATTCCTTCCTGGATAGGCGAAAAATTGTACCACCGGCACCCTTCACACATCCCACCACCGACACCTCCTTGAATCCATAGCAAGAAAATTCCCATATGCTATCGTTACCTTGATATCCATCTCATTCATGAATTCAAGAGGCATAACATTGCATGATTCCCCGAGTCAAACATACAATTATGTAGCAATCTATCTTTAATGATCGTGAGTCATGAAGAATGGATCCACAACACTGAGAATCTACTAAGGATGTCCCCAAATAAACCTCAGTGGTTCATGTAGCTCTTTTGATACGGTGTGGTGCTTCTATTTCTTAAATGACCGGTGGGGTCTCCACAATTTTTATGTTTCTACCTAGGAAGTCTTCTCCTCTTCAATCCAAAATACTCCAATGCCCTCTTCTTGTGCTCGGGGATCCTAAGCAACTCAACAATTAGGATGTAGATATTGATCTGACTCAAGACTTAGGCAATATCATAAGGGATAGACTTTGGAAAGGTGACACTGAAGGAAGGTTGACAAGCTCATTAGATGGCATAGGATTACCTGGCACTTGAGCATGAGGAGGGGTATGATTTTTGTTTGGGACAACAAAGCCCTTAAAATATGCATTTTCGTTAGGATCCTCCTTAGGAACATTTGAAAGTATTGGAGTTTTTGGCTTGGCCTGAGGCGTTGTCCCTTTGACAACCCTAATTCTTGTGTTGTGTTCCTTTTCTTGAGCCACAACAACATTCCTCAATAACTTCCTGTCCTCCTCAGATGGGATGCCTCCATCATACTTTTTAATCATTAGAGCCCTTAAATATTCATCATTGGGAAACTCAAAATCTTGTACAATATCTACTTCTAAAGTATGAGAGGGAGGAAGAATAAGTACCCAGTGGATGCAATCCCAAAAATTAGCAAGATTTCTTGCATTTATTACCTCGCTTGAAGTTTCCTCTTTTTGTGAGCTTGTGGAGAAACCCATCATGCAAACATCATCATCATTATCATCACTTACTACCTCCTCTTCCTACTGATCTTCCTCACATGGAGCAAGGGGCATGAAACATCTGTCACACCAATTAATGACATATGTCTCCTCCACAAAATCAACTCGACATCCAAGAGATCGTGTACCATTTTGTTTTCCCCCCGGCTCGGGATTTCCTATTTCCAAATCCAACAGTGTCTTTTACCTCTATCATTAGATCTTTGGTGATTTGTAAACCCTGTCTTGCACTATTGCTTATGTTGACCTTATGAACTTTACCCATTCCCCTATTCTCGACACGTGCTAATTTGTATGTTATTTCATTGATGAAATTTGCCAAATTTTTCACAACTTCCTCGAAATCAGCAACCTTACTTGTTTAAGGCTTTTCCAAGTTAATTAGTTTTACACCCTCCATTTTTGGAGGCTTTCAAATTACCTTGATATTGTTCTCTATTTACAGAGCAATGGTGAAGGCCTACCTCAAATTGGTAGGGTTTTTGTCCCTCAAGTAGTAAACAACCTTTTTATCAAATGCATTTGAATATTTGATCAAACATGATTCATCACATGGCCTTATCCTAACAAGAAATATCCTCAAGGTCTTATTATACCTTGTGTGAAATCATGTACTAACTCATTATGATTCTTCTTGATGCTTTCAAATTCGGACGAAGAAATCTAGGGTTAGTTTTGTCACCATTTTGCAATCTAAATACATTATTCATCTCAATCCAGGTCTCTATGGAATTATCTGGCAAATCATTTTACCAGTCCTAGCATCCTCCTCCAAAGTATGGATAAACAATTTGATATATACATCTTCATGTTCAATCTCAAAGTCTTCCATAATATTGATAAAAGATTTATATGCTGATCAACAATTCTAGATTTGTTTCCTTAGAACTTTGGTAATCTATTTCTCACATCCCGGGAACTCGCATTTGGATAACCAACTATCCTCAGAAAATTTATGGGACCAAAGGTGTTCAAGCAAAAAAAGGGTTCTAGGTGGGGACAGGGCCATGTTATTTTTAGGAGGTGACCCTAGAGAGGTGACAAATTGAAAAGGGTAGAGGGTCTATAAAACATAGGAATATGACTTTCAAAATGGATATCCCCTAAATGCCTTGTTTCTCTGAAATCCCTATCAACTTCTGAAAAGAAAGGTGCAAAATGAGAAGAAAAATTTTCAAAATCAAATGAAGGCCCCTCTCTAGTTGGAGAATTCAATTCCACAAAGAGGCTACCTAATTCAGAAGCACTTGAATTAAAGTCTTCAATAATAGGCCAATCACTTTCATCAATGGAGATCCCTCTTCTTGTCTTCTGATCTCCAACAACTCTCTAGGATTTTCTTCCTTGTGAGTTTTCTTTTCCTAGCTCTGGAAATAATGCCCTAATAGGATCCATAGCAAAAAGAAATATTTTCTTCCTTCCACTTTGCAAATATTAGCAAAAATATCACTTGGACAGAGGTTAAAACACTGGTACTCATCAAGAATCAAATCAATGCAGAGTCGATACTAAGGATTTCCACCTTAGTTGTGTAGATGCACTAAATATGATCTATCAAATGTCCTGTCACAACACTAGAAACTAAAAATGGAAATATCATACTTTTCTTCACTCAAATTTATCAATGAAAGATGGTGCACTAGAGTAGGAACTAAAAGAGTTGCACATATATAAGAAGTTTTTACTGTGGTCTTAATATTAACTACACTGACAATGTCCCCGAAAATGGTGCCAAAGGTGTTGGTACCCAAATTGATTCTCCCTCGTAGCCGAAAGAGCAAAGATCATAGGTCTAGCAGAAGATTAGAGGCAAGCAGAGCATGTAATGTGTCATTTTGTAGCTAGGGATGAAATGCAGCTTTCTCTTTGTCACTCAAATGTGGAGAAATGGGTAGCACCCATAAGAGGATTTGACCTATCCTCACTACTTTATGGTTGTGCCTTTCAACCAGGGTGAGAGGACCCTTTTGTAGCCTATTGTTTATGGAGGAGATGGAGATGTCCTTCCTTTTGAAATATTAAGAAGACCTTGAAGAAAATATGATCAATGCAACAAAACCTAACTCTCACGAGTTGTCACTCTAGATAATGGAGATATTTTCTAAGAAAGGTTCAAGCCACTAAAGACACTGAAATCCTGATTGTTTCTACATGTTTTGGTAGTAAAATTATGAATTTGTACACATACATGGAAAACAGGGGTAATATGGGTATGATTAATTATTTTTGAATGAATTTTGGTGGGAGGTGAAGCAGGATAAAGTTGATTATACCAAATCTTTGAGAACATTTACAAAAATAGAAAGCTCGAACAATAGAATGCTTCTAAAGTAATTAGGGTGTTTCTTTTACTAGAATATGTGCTCCAATAGAAGCCCAGATTAGCACTTTTCAAACAAACTTCAAGGATCCAAAATGAAGGCTTAGATTGGAAAACTTAATCGAACATTATCAATTTTTGTTTCATCATGCCTAAGATACCTTCAAAGGTTAAAAACAATCTTATGGTCATGCTAGAGTCACAATGATTTTAAATTTGTTTATTTCACTATCAAATGAAATCTCTTCTGATAAATAAAATTACAAATGCCACCAAGCTATCACAAGGATAAGATCTTGTGTGATTCACATAGATTTTAATGTAAGAATGCAATTGGAAAAGAAAAACTACTTGTAGACATTCAGGAACAAAGAAAACAAAAATTTTACCCAAGAATAACACAAGTTAACTCAAGATTGGTTAAATTTATCAAAGCAGGAAAATTTTCTCGAATAATCTCGTAGAGCTTTTCAATGGTTGTACACTTGTAACCACCTTGACATGATCAAATGTAACACAATAGAGATAAACAGTTTCTACAAATAACTTCTTAAAAATATAGGATCTATCCAAGTGTTTTCTTAAGAAGTCAACTTGTGACTTCTAATACTTTTACGCTCACAAATTCCCAACCATTTTCACAAAAAATTATGTCTATTTATACTATTTTACGACAAGGCATTTTCCCCAAAACCAAAGAAATTGAGTGCACCAAGCTTGCACAGATCTTGATCACGATTACTGAATTAGATTTGTAAAATGTTTTCAGTGCTCGGGGGCATATCTCTTTGAACATCTCCTGCATTCAACTCCATCCTCTAGTAGACAAATTTTCCTTTTACTCACCAACCACTTCCGCCCCTATTCTGTCCAATCTAGTTATTTGTGTGCTCGACAAGAAGAAATGGAAGATCAAATCGAGCCCAAAGGTCATATGTCACCTTAATGGTAGAAGATGTCCCTATGTTTTTATCACTAAACCCAAATATCAATTGGTCCTTCACGTGTCAAAGAAAGAAAAATCGGGCCGAATCCGATAGTCAGATTGCATATTAATGGTGAGATATGTTAACAGACCTTCCCCACCAAACCAGGCCTCTAGATTAATGTTCCTCTTTATTTGGCTTCTAGGAGACTCCAAGAAATGTTAAAAAACCAAAATAATATGCGTCTCCAAGAGCTCTAGAGTGCAAAATGGAAAATAAGATACAAAGGCACAACTTTCATTGATTTCTATTTTGAATTTGGACCGTCCATGTGGGAGATCCAATTTTAGAGTGGGCCTGTGGGTTCTTTTTTTCCTTTTACAACTTTTGGAAAAATGTAAATTTTTCACATTTTCCTCCACACCTCTGCCCTTGAGAAATGAGCCTGACACGTGTCCTAAGGTGGGCACCAAAGGAACCACTACCAAATTCTACCATTTCACCTCTTTTCTGCAAAAGGAAAATTTTCCAAGTTTTCCTTGCAGCTCCGCCCTTGAAAAATGGGCCTGACACATGTCCCAATGTGGGTGCCATCGGAACCATGCTTCCCTTTTAAATTTTAAATCCTTTTCCTTAAAAAGAAAATTTTTCCAATTTTCCTCCGAAGGTCCGCACCTCCGCTCATTGACTAGAGAAAATTTTGAATTTTCTCTATCGGGCCCGCGGGTCATTTTGATGATTTTATTCATTTGAATATCAATGGGAAAAAAATCCAAATTTCCCCCAATGGCCTACCTCCCTGCCTTTTGACATTTTCAATGCCAACTTTGACCTTCTTCTTATCAAGCTCGTGGGATATTTTGAGATTTTAATCCTTTCAAGACAAGAGGTAAAATTTCAAGTTGCCTCCAATGGTTTGCTTCCCCGCCCCTTTGAATTTTCAAACTACTACGTGTTAGAATGGTGAATCTTGAGATGTTCCCCAAAAGTTGAGACCTTGGATGAGCATGGGCTTGCCACATGTCATTACGGTGCAACTTCAAAAACCTTAAGGCTTCAAAAATGATTTGGTGGGGGCGTGCTTCCACTTTAGAATTTTACTCCATTTTTCCAAAAGGAAAAAACATCCAACTTACCTCTAAAGGCCTGCATCTCCACCAAATTAGTCTTTTCCACGTTTCCTCCTGCGGGGTCAAGGCAAGAATTTTTCCCTGCCACTTAAAAAATGCTTTAATTAAATCTCGGAGGGACTGCAAGCGGGTTCAAACTTTTGCTAAAGTATCCAACAAGATCAAGTTAATAAAAACAACCCGTCGTTGCCCCATCCAATTAGAATAAGCCATGTAATCACCAAAAGAGCTAATCACATTTGACCAAAGCTACGGGACCAAATTTGCCTTTTTGCCAAAAAATCAAAAAGAAATAAGTTAAAGAATTTTCCCACCATCCCCTAACCAACCAGAAGAAGCTACGTGACCGCTGAATGCTAAGGAATAACTTTGATAGGAAAAAGACACCCGTAGACCGTCAAAAATACAGAAAATCACCATTCACACCCAAAACCCAATTTTTCACTAAGAATGAAATTTTTTTGAAACAAAAACTTGAGTTAATCATGATTACGAATATCTTTTTAACCATGGATTTGGATTTTCAAAGGCATACAAATATAAATCAACCATCCTCGAGCTTCCATGGCTGAGGAAAAATAGGAAAAATGACAGATCTCGTGGATTTTGAAGAAATTAGGGAAAAAACATGGAGAACTCAGAGACTTCTTCAAGGAGGGAGATGACAATAGATTTTCCAAACAATTCAAAGAATTTAAAATGGAGGTAGAATCTTTCAGAACACCCACATCGAGAGACAAGATCTTTCGGACATGCGAGACAAAGGGAAAATAATGGCAAATGGGGCGAGATGAATATGAGCACCAACAAAGTTGAGAGAGGTCAGCAATAGAAACGATGGACATGATGCATCATAGACCAAAGATAGATTTTACAATGAACACCACTTCAAACCCATTAAGCACAATTCTCAAAATGTATAATAGAAATCATAGCTATTCACAGTATACCTTGCAACGATGAGAGGCAAGAAGAGACAATAAAATAAGCAAAGGATGGACAAAATGCATCACAAAACATATTTTATTGCTCCATGAGTTCACATAGTACATCATCAGTGGGAAAGAGGTAAGAAAATGCCATTACAGAGCCAAGAGAGGAGGCTTAAACTCTACTTTCCACCCTAAGGAAGAAAGAGAGAGGGGGGAGAGAGAGACAATGACCAACCTTTAGAAATATGCCCCTACTTTACAATATATAGAAGAATGAGGGAAGAAGAGAGGGAAAATTTGAATCTTTCTCCAACCACCCCTGTAATGCATTGAATACACCTACTCCAACCACTCCATAAATCATTGAAGTCTGCCTGTAACAATGATGGGATTTACTACAAGACCCATGTCCCCATGTGTTGTTCCTTGCTAGGAAAGAAAGGAGGCCCATTCTTCATCATGGCGGTAGGTGCGAGACTTGATAGCATCAAAAATGGTGTGCTGGATCATTAATGTTGATAGGTGAGTAGCAGGTACTGAGAGCTTTCCAAAACGTCTGCTCCCGCTCAAATCCGAGCTTCAAATACCAAACATATGGCGCCTCTAAAGGTCAAGGGTCATGCGTTTAACGTGGACTTGCAATATGGGAATACATTTGCCCCTACAAGGTCCACTTGGTAGTCTCATGCATGTTGAAAATTCAGCCCCCTCTTCTCACTCTTGAAGTTGCACCATACTGACACGTGGTGGCTTCCACGGGCTCCTCTGTGTTCTACCTAAGTCCCTCCTATTGGTGGAGATGATCTCGTGCGACTCGAAACACGTGGAGATCTAGAGAATGTTTGTGGAACGCTTTTGAATTCACTTCTTGAAAGAGCACCAAAGAGACATGTGGCTCCTTCCATGGCCTTTCTCTATTTATTTTATGTTTTGGCTAAGTCCCTTTTGTTTGGCAAGATAGTTGGGACCTACCTTGGATTTTGCTTTTGAAGTCAGACCGAGATGACACGTGGATGCTTCCACCGATCCTTCTATACTTAGCCAATTTAATGGCTGAATCTGCCCCATTTTTTACTCTAACCATGTGGATAGCATGCACTCATTTGGGAACCCATTCTTGATTCTTCCTTTGAAGTTGTGCCAAGATGACGCGTGGAGGCTTCCACTAGCCTGTCCCGAGCTTCGAATTTTCAATGGCCGGTGTCCCCTTTTCGGACCTGGGACACATGGATGATTCCTACTCATTTCGAGACTCTATTTGGCCCTTCCTTGAGGTACGCTGATTGGACATGTGGAGAGTTGGCACACGTTTAGGACCTACCTCTAAATTCTACCTTTGAAGATGCACCGAGATAATGTGTGGAGGCTTCCACGGCCCTTCTTTACTTACCCGATTCAATGGATGATTTTTCCCCTTTTCGGACCGTGGACATGTGGAAGCTCTGCATTCATTTGGTGGACCGATTTTTTCTTTGACCCTTGAAGGTGCATCGTTGAGACACGTGGAGGCTTCCATCGGTCCTTTTATACATAACCTATTTTTGCCTGCTACCCATTTGACTTCATTTGAACCTATACATGTGGAGAGCTTGTGCTCATTTGGGACCTACCTTTTTTATGTGCGCTTTGGATTTGTGCCGATTGGACATGAGGTGCCTTCCACGAGTCTTCTAGGTCGTGAGTCAACTCGTATGCGGAAAAGTCAGAAAAATTTGAGCCCTTTCTCTGATTTTCTCTTGTTGGACTATAATATCCTTTTATGTTATTGGCCTTCTACCCCACCTTACCCCTCCACTTTGTTTTGGGATCACTTGAGAGCTCACAAGAATGAACCGACCCTTATGTTTTCTTTTGTGTGGGTCATGTTTGATCAATTGTTTGGGGGCGGGGGTTAAATTGGGATAACATGAATTAAATGTTTGATGATGGTCCCATACTAGGATAAATGCATGTAGTCTAAAGTAAATTAACATATATCTTAATGAATAATCATATATACACTCTAGATTTTTTTCATCCAAGAAATATTAATTATCTAAAGTAATAATCAATATATAAGAATTGATATTTTTTCATTACTAATTTTCTATTTAGGACCATACTACAAAGTGGTCTAGGCCATATTATTTTTAGAGACAACATGTATCACTATAAATCTTCTAATTTAATTATTATTTTTATAACTTGAAGAAATTTTGTATGTCTACACACACACACACACACACACACACACATATTATAAAATATGGATATTCTATCTAAAACCCGATTCATAAAAACGGGCCAATGCCCATTGTCCCAAATAGAGAAAATACAGAAAAATTTGATCTATAACAATGAATAGTAATTATCAAACAAGAATTTGCAATCAAACGCTAGGAGGGTCAAATGAAAGTAGTATTACAAAATATAATACAATACGAGCACCCCCTAAGCTCCATCTTCTCCCATGGTTTCCTCCTCTTCCATTGTCACTTAACCTGCAAAACCAAAATGAGAGAAATGAGTAAAAGATAAAGGCCTTCCTTAATAATTTTAAGGGTTGATTTGAAATCCCCTCATCCAATGGTCCATATTTTTTTCATCCAAGGGCCAAGATTGTCCCCTACAATAGTTAGGTGGGGGTAGGTGGGGTGATCATTTGATCACATGGGTCTCCTTTTTGAAATGGGCCAACTAGTGTGTGTTGAAAGTAATTAATTTTATCGTCTTTTTATCGTTGAATTTAATTAAATAAACTCTACACTTATTAGTTTAGTTTACTTTTGCAATGGAGAATTAATTAATTAGCTTAGTATAAATGAAAGAGCTATTTTGACTTGAACTTTAATTATTCATTTTTGCTTGACCTTAGGAACCTAGGTATTAAATTTATTTAGGATTAAT
This sequence comes from Taxus wallichiana var. yunnanensis, assembly GCA_018340775.1. Taxonomy (NCBI): domain Eukaryota; kingdom Viridiplantae; phylum Streptophyta; class Pinopsida; order Cupressales; family Taxaceae; genus Taxus; species Taxus wallichiana. The sequence continues at coordinate 901,885,325 of CM031239.1, forward strand.
GGAATGAAATATTTTTAAAGTCAACTAGAGATTTAATCAATTCTTTTATCTAACATTATGATTTAATTAATTTTGTGATGATCACTTGTTAACCTATGGATTAGCGTGGCGTTACATTTATCTTTTAACAAAAAAATAAATTATTCCATAATCTTTCTATTATAATATTTTCTTGGCTTCGGGTTTCGTGTGCAAAAATGTACAAGCGTTACATTTGGTATCGAGTTGTCGACTCAACACTTGGACCTCGGCACACCTAGAAAATACAAAACAAAAAAACAAATAAACCTAACGCAACTTTAAACCTAGTACACACCACTATGCATGATGTTTTGCATCATAGAAGTTATAGAAAACTAAAAACAAAAGTTTAGATGATTATAAAATAACTCTCACCTTGGTCTTTGTAGGAAGTGCAGAAGGATGAGGGGTGCCCACACGTGGACCTAGATATACCACCCCCAAATTAGGAATTAGCCTCTATCCTTCCTCGAGATATTGTAGACGTTGTAGGAGGTTAATGCCACTATACACGGAGGATCACTAGGAGGGTGACCTAGAAGGAAGGACAGGGAGCCATCAGTGGAGGCTCATGTACCTTCACGTCACAAAGTGCGAGGGAGAGGGTAGAGAAACTCCCACTTGGAGTCGATTACACATAAGCCACCTCCTAGAGAGCTTAGAGATCGAGATGTGATACACAAAGATAGATCTAGGAGCCCTAGGTCGAGAGCTGATCATGTAGAGAGGCATAAAGGGCAACCGTCATCTGCAGTGGAGCACATTAGAGAGATACTAAAGTTGCACCCGCCTCATTTTACTAGAGACATGGGCAAATTTCAGGTTGAGGCTTGGTTTCTTAGCTTAATTGGATTCTTCAAGATATGCCCTTGTTCTAGCAACATGAAATATCATGTTTCCATCCACCTTCTAGGAGAGGGAGTGGGATTATGGTGGAGGACTAAGGAGAAAAAGCTCCATGTAGATTCTGAGATAGTTACTTGGGAGCTCTTTGAGGAGCATTTTAGGAGTAGATATATTTCCAGGAGGTTCATTCAGTAGCGGATTGATGAGTTCCATGATCTACGATAGGCCTTTATGATGGTAGCAGAGTATGAGGGATGACTCTTGGATATAATTCAATAGTTTGAGTTCACAGGTTCATCAAGGGCCTAAACTTTGACTTGGGAAGGGAAGTGTGTATTCACTATCCATAGACACTTTCAGATGTCATGGAAAAGGCCTATATTATAGAGGAAACAAGGGGGAAGATGCAAAGGTAGGCACATGGCATGACTAAGGAGTCGCATTAAACACCTACAGAATAATAGATTGAGGGGATCAACTCCTCCTCCTCGTGGTTGACACACATCACTGCAATCTTCCTTCCGGCCTCCTCCACCTCCTTAGTATTAGAATCTGTAGCAAACATGACCTCCCTTTTGACCTCCATAATGTCATGAAGCTCGAGAGAGGGCGTAGTATTAGATCTCTAGCTAGGGGACCTAACAGACACAGCTCCACCTCGAGCACGGTCAAAAGGAACATGTCCACTACAAAGCACCCACATAGATCTATGACCTGATCATTAGGTCCTTCTCCACATACTATTGGGCCACCTTGAGGGATATCTACACACTTTGGAGAGGATGAGGCACTTATTACAAATGTGGTGTGCATAGACATCATTGGAGAGAGTTCCCTCAGAACCTTGCTTATCGGGTAAGGCAATTGTTTCGAGCCTATTGTAATCAACATGACTTTGAGCCACATGATTTATGCGGTGGTTGAGAACCACCACGTAAAGCACCAGTGGCACAATGATAGATACCACAAGTAGCATTGGTGGTATTTCATCCCTATTTTATTTCACTCAGGATCATCTAATTCTTTCATTTCACCATCTTTAGTAGAGCATTGCAGGCAAAGCACGAGCAGAAGAGCGGGGTGTTAGTTGGGACATTGAGATTTCTTCTAGAGCCAAGATCTCAGTTGACTCCTTATTCAAGGAGTGCGTAGTGGTCCTAAGACCATTTACCACTACTATGGATCTTCTCATCGTTCCCTTGGGTTCTTATGGCATGATTTTTGCTAAGCATGGATTGGTTTTCTACACACATAGCCAAAGTTGATTGCTACAAGTAAGATTATATATTTTGTAGATGGTTTGGGTGTGGAGTCGGTGATAGAAGGAGTTAATAGACCCATCTCTATCTGCACTATTTCCGCTATATAGCTGAAGTGGTGTGCGTGATTTTTTAAGTTGTATGCTATCACAATTAGTGATAGGTCGGAGGATGAGGCTAGTGGACCTTCACTCAATGATCACCCCATATTGTAGGAGTTTTTGATGTGTTTCCTAGTGAGCTACTGGGGATGCCTCCCCCATGTGAGATAGACTTCCACATTGACTTGGTTCTAGTAGCGAAACCTATCTCACGCACTCCTTATAGGATGACCACACCTAAGCTTTGTGAGCTCAAGTTGCAGCTTGAGGTCCTTCTTGAGAAAGGCCTAATATGTCCTAGTGTATCCCCTTAGGGTACACTAATGATTTTGTGAAGAAAAAGGATGGATCCTTGTGGTTGTGTGTGGACTATCGTCAACTGAACAAAGTAACGATCAAGAATCGTTACCCCCTTCCTTGCATCGATGATTTGTTTGATCAAATGAAGGGGCCACTATATTTTCTAAGATTGATCTTAAGTCAGGATACCATCAATTGAGAATTACAGAGGAAAATATCCACAAGTCAACTTTCCACAGGAGGTATGGCCACTATGAGTTCACAGTGGTGTCATTTGATCTTAGGAATGACCCTACAATATTCATAAGTTTGATGAATAGGGTGTTTAGGACCTTTTTATATCATTTTGTACTCATGTTACTTGATGACATCTTGATCTTCTCACATATGCATGAGGAGTATGGCGAGCACCTTTGTCAGGTTTTGTAGTGTCTTCGTGAGAAAAAAATTTATGAGAACCTAGAAAAGTGCGTGTTATTCCTATCAGAAGTGCAATAATTGGTTCACATCATTTAAGGGGAAGGTATTACAGTTGATCCTTCCATTATTATGGCCATTATGGATTGGCCAACACCTACTAGTGTGACCAAGGTGCACAGTTTCATGTGGTTGGAAGGATACTACAGGAGATATTTTTCAGGACTTCTTCGAGTTACACACCCCATCACTTTCCTTCAACGGAAAATGAAGAAGTTCATCCGATCGATATATGTGAGGAGGCCTTAAGGAAACTAAACAAATGCCTTATGCTAACACCTATTCTTGCAATGTCGGACCCTCGGGGTGAGTTGTTCATTTTCACGAGATGTTTCTTTAGTGGGATTGGGAGGTGTGTTGATGCAAGAGGGCCATGTTATAGCTTTTAAGTCTCGTAAACTCAAGAATTATGAGCTCAACTATCTAACTCATGACCTTGAGCTTGTAGAAGTTATAAATTCCTTGGTTTAATGGAGACACTTCCTTTTTGGCTGGAGATTTATACTCAGGACTGATCACTTGAGTCTTCACCACCTCTTCACACAACCCAATCTCAATGCTCATCAGTGGTGTTCAATGGAGTTGCATTATGAGTACGACATAGAGATAGAGCATGTGTAGGGGAAGGAGAATGTGGTTCTGAGATGCCTTAAGTACAGGGAGACATTTGACTATGGCTACCTCAATGAGTATAGATTTGTGAAATAGGATCTTCCAAACTTCCTCATGATAGCTTTTACCTTGCAGCTAGATCAAAGATTGAGTCTCAAAGACCCCTTAAGAGAAAATTTGATTGATTCTCATTAGAGGTAGATGGTCTTCTCGGACATAGATTTCAGATATATGTTCTTATAGATGGAGACTTGAGATAGGATATATTTATAGAGGCTCATCGTGCACCATATTCAGCCCATCCAAGGGTGAAGAAGATGCACGCCACTTTGAGAAAGCTTTATCATTAGAGAGATCTTCATCGGAATTAGCTCAATTTTTGTCATGTTATTTAGACTTTCATAGGGTGAAGGCCGAGCATCAACATCCAACTGGCCTTCTCTACCTACATGCCATATTAGAGTGGAAATGGGACACCATTTCTATGGATTTCATTGTAGGGCTACCGACGTCAAGTTACCACTACGACACCATCATGGTCACGATGGATTAATTGATGATAGTGGCTCACTTTTCTCCAAAGTGAAGACCACCTATATAGCTAGTGTAGCAATGTGAGTATACATTGACTAGATTGTCAAATTACATAGGATTATGTGGAAGATCATTTACGATTGTGATCCCTAGTACACTTCTCTATTTTCAACTACCATGCAAATGGGTTCTTGGTATAAGTATCAACTTCAGCACAACGTATCATCCAAAGATAGATGGGAAGACTAAGCAGTAAAATCAGATCTTGGAGGATATGTTGCGGATGTATGTCATGGACCAGCATTCTATGTGGGAGGATTAATTGTATTTGGTTATGTTTTCCTACAAAAATTATTTTCGAGTTCAATTGGCATGGATCCTTTCCGTGTGTTGTATGGCGAGAGAGTTTAGGACACTTTTGAGTTGGGATAGGTTACAAGACATGGTTTCTCTAGGGTTGAATTTCATATAGGATATGTAGCAGCAGTTATCTTGATTCATCGGATGCTTTAGGAGGCTCAGAATAGATAGAAGAAGTATGTTGATCTGAGGAGGACAAATCGTAGTTTTGAGGTGGTCACGAAGGTGTTTCTTTATGTTAGGACTCATAAGAATCTGATCCATTATGGAAAAGGCTCTAAGTTAGCTCCAAGATTTGTAGGTCCTTCCAAGATATTGGAGTGTATCAGTCCCTTGGCTTACCATCTAGCATTACCACCCATATTTTCTCATGTGCATGATGTTTTTCATGTATATGTACTTAGGATATATATTCAAGATCCCTCTCATGTTTTGGATTGGACCATGTTGTAGGTGCAGGAGTAGGGGCAAGTATAAGTGGATCCCATGTGCATCATAGAGCGTAGGGCCTACAAGGCCCGATATTGACTAGGTGTGAGTCCATTGGGATAGGTACATGTACGATGGAAAAGTGACATGTAAGCATGGGAATCTACAAATACCTTTTCCATGTACCTAACCTCTCGAGGTCATGTCGAGACAAATAGGTGAATGTTGAATGTGAATCGATATGGACAAACTAATCGGGTAATCATAAATCCTCAATATGCAATAATTGAATCTGTGAATCTAAGGCAAAGAAGGCCCTCCTAACTTGGATTAGTGTAATGGTTTTTCAGATATAATGGTTTCTCGGAGGCTCCAATCAATGTCGAGCTCTTCCGAGATCCTATTTCTTGGTTGTTGGATACGTGGGAAGTGACTTGTGGGAGCTTCGTATATATCTCTAGAAAAGGTCATAAAATGGTGATGGGTGATTTAATGGATTTGTTGAACTATGGGTGGTTTCTAGTCTAGCCTAAAAATATTAGATAGATTGGCTTCTATATTTAATACGGAGAACTATACTATAATATCCAGAGGGAGTGGTGAAGATCTAAATACCAACGTTCGTAAGCCGGTGTCAATACTTAATTGACTTGTAGGCCCATTGGGTTGTGGGAATTGGGGATCACAACCGTGAGTTCATGGTTGTTGTGGACCTGTTATGGTCATGTGAAGAATCAATCCCTTCTCCCAACTATTCAGTAATCGTATGCCTTTTCATCCTCTATGTTTAGAACTAGAAGTTGTATGATTTTCTCAGAGTACCTAACAGGTGTTCTGGAAACTTGAATATGTAAGCTAGTATCTATGTTAACGAGGAGGTCTCCCGCATTAGGGTTGTGGAACCAAAGGATCGCAACCAAATGTTTTCTCTCTTTCAAATCCTTGTGCAGTCATTCAAATATTTTATCAAGGTGATCTATAGTTTGGATGGTTTGACCAAAAGTTGTAAGCTTTTTCATCTTCGATATTTAATCCTCTTAGTTGTTCTCACTAATTGCTTGTAGGTTTTTGTTTCTCAAAAGACTTGTATCTTGAGGTCCTGATCTATATCAGCTAATGTTGTGGGTAGATTTGGTTGAGGAACTATGGGTTCAAATATATACTCTCTAGGCTCTCTAGGTCCTGTGATTGTCATACAAAATGATTCAACTTTTAACTAACATTTAATAAACTGATTACGAAAGAGGTATTAAACTACGTAAGCATTCTTCTATTTTTGTATTTTTCAATGACGTATTTTAATGAAATTAAAGAGCAGCTACTCTAGTATATCTATAAAATGAACAACTAATCTAATAACAGAATAAAAACAAGCAACATAGCCTGGTATGGCTATTTGCCTATGTAGTTGTGATTTTATCCTAAATATCTAAGTAGCTATATATTTTGAATTGAAAGGCTCTCGATCCTACCTCAGAAGTGAGGAATGAATCACAGTTTCTTAGAAACTATCAATCCCCACAACTTCCCAGTGATATCGAGAGTGAACTTTTAACTGAAATAAAATAATTCACTACTCTATTTGATATGTCGTAACTAGAACTTTGATAGCTCAAACCTGGCATTTATAGAATAGTGGTAAATCTAGTTGTGTGTGATTTCATCCCCTCAGTGTGATCTCCTCATTCCTTTGTGTCCTCGTGAATCCAGAAAAGTGTGTATATGATAGTATTAATAGAAGATGGTATTCGAACAATGGCAGCTTTGGATATGGACCGAATACAATGCAAGTAGGAGAGAGATAGCGCAAGTGAATAGAGCTTGACTATGTAATTCCTAGTGATATTTATTGCGGAATACAACACAAGTGTACCGAGAGTTTTAAAAACTATCCTTGTGACAAAACAAAACCTACAACTTTAATGGATTCTAGTCTAGAAATGAAGCTATTCTATGTTAAACTGACTGTATGTAGTAGCAATGAAACAAGACTTGAAACAAGAAGATGATATGACCTCCAAAATGCCAACAATGGAAGCAAAACCTGAAACTAACAGAATTCTAAGCAAGGAATTGAAAAACTGAACAAGAGAATTGAGAGGATGAGGGGCCATTTTCTTAAAAACAAGCTGACTATTTATAACCAATGCATTTACCAGAGGGTAACTCCCATTTGATCTCTTTTACTATAAACAAAGGAAAAACACTATTACATAGGGGACCAAAAACATTAATGCAAGCCAAAGTGGTTGAAGAAAGTGTGTAAATTTGAAGATTTATGTTTGACGTGATCGTCAGAGGAATCTGGAAAACACAAACAAAACCGCCACCCTATGCAGGGGCGATTCACGGGACCACCACCCTATCTTGGGCGGTGGTCACGGACCAACACCCAGTGGCAAAGCGGTTCCATCACTGAAGACAAAAATGCAAGAAGAAAGGGGGAAAAGGGGCAAAATAAAGCATGTGGAGGTTGAGCGGGGCATGTGGGATACAAGCATATACATGGCAAGCCTTTCTAGATTCTCGAACACCTTACAAGGAGACCTGTATCATCATTGGGGCACGTGTAACATCATTCCGTGGTGGTGCAGTACCCTACAATTTTGGGTATGTACATATTGCCCCCTCGAGAAGCGTCTTAGCCATGAAGAGGTGTAAAACGGTGGATCCGAGTATGGCGGTCCCGAAATGGGGGTTAGGAGTTATACTTGACATGCCCATGTGCTGGAAAGTCGCCATCCAAGATCCCGCTACCTGTAAAATAAAAAAAAAAAAGGACTCAAGTGCAGCTAGATAAAACAATTGAGAAATAAGGCTAAATTGATATGAAAGAGTACTTACCATCTATGCGGGTTTTAGAACTTACCTCCATTGGCGCTCCATGACCTGCGAAAGACATTCAAAATCAAATTAAGAGGGCTATTTATATAAAATGAAGTCATTTTACTATTCATTTACGTGGATTGATTTGATAGTTTTTGAGCTCTGGGACCCACGGTGATGGTTTTTGATGAGAGTATAGTCAAAACGTTCATGGTGAGATAGTGATCATGCCTCCGAGAGTGAACATCAACCCGCGAAGTCTCAAGTTAGTTCTTCTCGATTTATTGCTTTTAAACCTAAAATGTGGAAATGATGAAATCTTTCCTCGGGGGTCATTTTTGAAAATGTTAGTTTTAAATGTGTCTTTAGGGGGGCGCCCATAGGGTAGGTTTCTTTTTTTGTTAAAAAGGTGTTTTTGCTTGTTTTAAGCATTTTTTAGGGCTTACGGCCCATTTGGGTTTGCGGGATAGGACTCCACCCTGTGCAGGGTGGCGGTTACAGACCGCCACCTTAGAAGGTGGTGGTTATGGAACCGCCACTCTGCACAGGGTGGCGGTCCATGATAGAGGAAAAAAATACAAAGTTTAACTTGTTTTTGCATGTATAGAATTTTTACGTGTTTTTACTAGTTTTTTTAACTAGATTTCAGTACTAACTCACTTCTTTTTGTGTTTTTGGGTGTATGCAAGAAGAAGGAGGAGTACATTAGATGGAGCCGGGAGAGGGAGTGTGATTGGCTCTCGGCAGTGTTAGAGGCACTCTCCCAGGCAGAGCGGGATACTCTCCAGAGGGCTGGTATATGGAGGATTGCACAGGTTCCTCATGTTGCACCTGCCAGTCACATACTTGTGTGACTTGTTCTCATATTGGGATGCGGATCATAACACCTTCCATTTCCAGGAGTTAGGGGTGAGTGGTCCATCACCCTAGAAGGATGTTTACCATATACTGGGGGTTCCGATCCTTGGGGTGGCTGTTTCTCTTAAGACAATAGTATCTAGATCACAGGTGGTTCAGTGGGCCACCTATATGGGAGATGTGGTTGTATCGATGGGATCAAGAAGGGCGTGAGGATCCACTCTATTATTGAGTCAGACATTCCCTTGCTCCACAAGGCCATCATGGGCATCCTTGCATCCAGACGATTGGGGGATAAGGGAGGGGACACCCTCTTATATTGTTGGGCCCCCATTATTACATAGATTGAGGGCCATGGACGTGTCTACGCTTGGGGAGTAGATATCCTCGGGACTACCTACCATGACTTATACAGGGTAGTCCATTTACAGGGGTAGTCACTGAGCCACCCGACTCTTGTCATGAGTTGGGTGTATGAGCATATCACCCCATATGGGAGAGGTGTAGAGGTGGAGGATCTCGGGGCACGTCAGAGTAGTGAGGTGGATGGGGATGATAGTTCTTAGAGCACCCCACTAGCCAGTGGCTTCCCTGACCACTGCAGACATGGAGGCCACTCCTTATCAGGCCATGGCAGGGGTATGGGGAGAGGAGACCATTACACTGATTACCTACCAGACCACCAGCCAGTTGATAGATAGGGCGGGGAAGTTGGAGATACACCCCTTTGATAGAGTTCCATAGCAGTTTGGCCTCCCCTATAGTGACATGCTTCCTCCGGTGATGCCAGTGTATAGATCTATCCACGAGGCTCGGGGAGGTCCTAGAGGCCGGGGTTGGACTATTGTTACTCCTGGTACTCCTATTGTGGCTAGGAGGGTGGTACATGCACGAGGGAGAGCCGGTGCTCCTCAGGCACCCTTACTTTGGATTGCCGCCGTCCCACTCATAGTAGTGATGAGCCCATTGACGTGGACTCTGAGTCTGAGGAGTTCACTGGGAGAGACCGAGGAGGAGACAAAGGACATGGAGATCAGTGAGATGGGTGGGGGATGATAGTGATCCCGAGTGGCATGACACTCAGGAGATCCTACAGGCCGAGAGGGCGGAGCGGAGCGCAGAGAGGGTGACTCTAGTTTCAGAGGAGTTTCTCTCTCAGGATTTAGGTGGGGATGGTGAGTCTATTATAGGCCATCACGTTTCCCCATGTGGGTGAGGGGCACCAATCAGTGGTGGCATCAGTGGTGGGCGCGATCCTAGAGATCCTTCTTGGAGGCCTGGAGATCCGAGTGAGTTATCACTCTTCTCTTGACATTTGTTTTAGTTAGAGTTGTCCTAGTTTGTTGTTTCTTTTTGTTTTGTTTACTCTTGGTTTTATCATTGATCATTTTCTAACTTGTTTTCTCCTTTGTTTGCAGCGACTGCTAATGAGTGGCGAGACTTGATTCACCGAGTGTGCACTGATACCTTGCTTCTCCCCTCGAGAAGACTCATGTGCTAAGCTTTCCATGGACGTGGGGAGCCCTCAGCAGCCTGGTAGGCACACTGATGTTTTTTCCTCTGTCTGGTATGTGGCAAAGATCATGACTTCTCTCCGCATGGAGGTAGCTGATATAGGACAGCCAGAGCCTTTGATGAGGAGGAGCCATTCTCATAGTGAGACAATAGCTACTGGTCGTGACCGTGAGCCCTCGGTGCACTCAGAGCACCGGCGTAGCTAGAGTCCTGGGCGTGGTCATGTGCACCTTCTAAGGGATCCCATAGGGATTGAGAGACTATCTTTGTAGCATTTTTCGATGTCTATACGAGTGTTTTTGTACTTTTCGGGCTCATTGAGTGCATTTTGACCATGCCTAGTGCATGATGGCATTGTATATGAAACTTGATTTATATATATATATATATATATATATATTTTGGATCTAGACTCTTGGCATCTAGAATTTCATGACTTGTTTCCACATGCGTACTTTAGATATTTTTAGAATATTGTTTTCATGTTTTCAGAATGTATGCAATGGATAACAAATGATAGTAGATAGAATGTTTTACTCTGTATGTTTTTGTAATGCTGATATGAGATGATACTAACATATGGTAGTACTGAACTTTTGAACTCTTTGGGAAATGTTTGTAATTTCTTCTTATGTTGGAAAAATGTGATGAATGCATAGTGATAAAGAGATGAACTTGCCCCAATCCCAAATCCACGCAACTAGTAAGACGCGAGGGCTCAACACCAAGAATTAGGAAGGGCACAAGTTGTATGAGTTTGATTGAATGGAATGATGAGAGACAGAAAACCAAGAACAAGAACCAAATTTGGACCTACACACCCACCCTACTCAGAACTACTACCACGCTTAGAAGGCCACTTACTTTCTAGTTTATCTAGACTTAGATTCACAAATGGCAACCTGGTTGACAAAATCTGGTTTTGAGGATTTGATCTCTTTGGAATTTGGATATTTGGATATTTACTTTCTCTTAATAGAATTTGATCTGTGTTTTTAGCATACCAAGATTTGTTAATTTGTGTGATTGACCCCCACACCTTGCCTCATGCCACCAGTAAGAAGCATGGGTTTGTCACCAAAGGCAGGATATAGGTGAGTAAGGGCACTTCTTTCCTTTCCCAACCTCACACCACCAAAGAAGAGTTGTGGGCTTATCACCAAGGTTTATGGGGAAAATAAGTGTGTAAAATAAAATATTTTGTTTGCTTGGTGCTTTTGATTTCATTTGATTTTGACATTTCTGATCTATGACTTTGGGATATCCTTTCATTCCAAGAGATTTAAGAGGGATAGATGTGACACCAAGAAGCTTCTAGAATAGACCGTAGGCAAGGACAACTTCACCTAGTAGAAAGAAAGAGCAAAGCCAAGTATGTAGGCCTTGGTATGGTTTCTCATCAATGTTTGTCTGTCAAACTTGATGAGAAGATTTGAAAATAGTTGATGATGCTTGGAGAGATGTGATATGAATGCTTTTGCCAATATTTTCATAAATTTGTAATAGATTGTTTAAGAGTAAGCTCCTGACTACCATTTTTATGAAATGGATAGAATGAAGCAGCTAAAAGACTAATGCAATGTAGGTAGCTATAATGTACTAGTAATGACTTTGATGTTTTATGCGTAAAACCGCTTAAGATGCAAGGAATTGATAGTTTCACCGAATTCCTCACCTTCTAGCGTACATAAAAGATACGCACCATTTCCATAGTCCTTCATGACTCAGTATGGGCCCAACCATTTGGGCCGGAACTTCCTTCCTTCACCGGTTTTCTTATCAATCCGGCTGTCTAGTCTTAGAACTAGATCTCCCTCATATATTTCTCACTCATAGACTTTTTTGTTGTACTGCCAACACATCCGGTCAGCATAGGCTCTGTGCCATTTTTCGTGTTTAACCTAGCCTCATCAAGGCTTTCCAGTTGAGAGAGGCATGCCTCCCTATAAGCTTCTTCATCCAAAATCCCTTGTAATGAGATACGAGACTGGGTATTTCAACCTCAAGCGGGAGAACTACTTCTACTCCGAATACCAGCGAGAAAGGAGTTGCTCCTGTCATGTTTCTTATTGAGGTTCGATGGGCCCACAAGGCTGGATATAGTTTTAAATGCCAATCTTTTGTTCTCCTTGACCATTTTGAGGAGAATAGCTTTTAACGTTTTGTTTGTTGCTTTGGCCTACCCATTGGCTTGAGGGTAGTAAAGAGAGGCCATGTGATGGTTTATCTTGAACTTGCTACATAACTCACGACTTCATCATTTTTAAAGGAAGTGCCATTATCTGAGATAATGACTTGTGGGACACCATACCTAGATAATAATTTGGTTCAGAATGAATTTGGTAATTACCGAACCTGGTACGGTGGTGAGAGGCATGGCCTCCACCCATTTGGTAAAATATTTCGTGGCTGTAATTATAAAATTATGGCCATTGGTTGATGAGGGAGAGAACTTCCCTATCAAGTCTAGACCCCACATGGAGAAGGGCCATGAGTCACTATTGGTTGCAGGGATTATGCTAGCATGTGAATCTCATGAGAGAATTCTTGGCATTTGTGGCACTTACGTATAAATTCCACTACATCATGCTCGAGAGTGGGCCAAAAATAGCCCATCCGATGTATTTTACAAGTAGTGGCATGACCACCGAAGTGGCCTCCACATATCCCACTATGGGATTCATGAAGAATCTTCTTGGATTCTTCTATGTCGACGCATCTTAGAAGCATGTTGTCAAAGGCTTTACGATAGAGTACCTAGTCTAAAACAACATATTTAGCGGTAATAATGCATAACCGCCTTCTTTGTTATGACATGGCACCTTCCGGTATGTATGGTCCATGATAAAATTGATGATATCAGTATACCAGGGACATGTAGAAATGGGGGGCCTGGTTTCGACGAAGTATACACACTCATCGGGAAAGTCTAGATTTACCAGCTCACCTCCATCTAGTGGATTGTTAGCTAACCAGTCTACAATGATTTGTCCCTTAATGGATTTCTGGTTTACGAATGTTAACTCAAATTCTCCCATTAAGGTTATGAAACGCCCAACCTTTTTAGATAAAGATCCTTGTGTGAGAAATGTTCGTAAATGGTCTATCTTTACAATGACCCTTGTTTCCTAGTTTAACATGTAATGTCTTAAATGTTTTGTTGCAAAAATTATGGCGAGGCATTCTCTCTCTACCTATGTGTAGCATGTCTCATAATCAAGCAACGTTCAGCTGATGAAATAGACCGCATGTTCCCATTTATCATTATCTTCTTGAGCCAGCATGCAGGCTAGCGAAACATGAGTGGCTCGTGAGTATAGGATCAAAGGGTGGTCTAGTTTGGGAGGCATTAGCATGGGTGGAGACAACAAGAAGTGTTTAACTACTTCAAGGCCTCATTGCATTCTTCAGTCCAATCAACACTATAATCTTTCTTCAATAGATTGTTGATTGGATGAATGGAAAAACTTAGATCTGGGATGAACCTTGCATGGATTGCACCGAGTTTCCCAAGAAATGACCTAATTCCAGACTCGTCTAAGGGTGGGACCATTTCGAGAACAACCCATATTTTGGCTGATCAACATCAATCCCTCATGAAGATATAATGTAGCCCATAAGTTTTCCTCCTATCACACCAAACACGCACTTCTCTAGGATTTAATGTGACGCCATATTCAATTAATCGTGAGAGGATGATACGGAGCACTTCTAGATGATCACAACATTTCTTGGCTTTGGCCAACAAGTCATCCACATAGGATTCCACAATTTTATGGATAAGATCATGGAATATATAAGTCATTTCCCACGATACGTAGCACTGGCGATTCTTAAGGCCAAATGGCATGACAACATAACAATAAGTTCCCCAAGGAGTTATGAATGTAGTTTTGGCTTGATCCTGTTTCGATATTTTAATTTGATTGTACCCTGAGAACCCATCCATGAGGGACAGCAATTCAAATCTAGTTGTTGCATCAATGATAACATCAATGGATGGTAATGGGAAGTCATCCTTGGGACAAGCTTTGTTAATATCCCAAAATCTATGCAAATGCGTATCTTCCCATTATTTTTTAGGATGGGAATGATATTAGATACCCATTGTGAATAGTCAATGGGCTTGATGAATCCTACTTGGAGAAGTTTTACTACTTCCTCTTTTACCATGAGAGCCACTTTTGGCTTCATTGGTCTTGACTTTTGTTTAATTGGCTTCACATCTAGTTTAGTGACAAGATTATGTACTATGACTTGTGGTGCAATGCCCATCATTTCTTTATAATTAAATGTGAAATCCTTTTGATGTTCTTTGAGGATTTGGGTGTGTATTTTTATCTCCTCCGAGTTAACGAGGATCCCAACTTCAAAATTCTTGGTTCTTCCTCCATTCCAATGTTTATGTCAATGGTTTCTTCTATCAAAGAAGTGTTACCTTCTTCAAATTCAGGTGGGGCTGGAGGTAGCTCCAAGCTTTCTCCATTTTCTATCTCGTAGATATCGAGATCCTTTTGTGGAGGAGACTCTACCATGGGATTTCCAAAGTAGGAAGAGGAATGTGGTATTAGGGAAAGATCAACTATACGGTGAGCAAGGTGTAGCTCCGCATAGGTGTTTAGATATTCGAGAGTGACTCTATCATCATCAAAGTGACCTATGATAGAAAAATCATCCTCAGCTTCTCCATGAGCTAGGAGTGAGTTTGTTGGTATTTTACGCACTAATGGTTTGGTATGAAGTGATACCATGAAATTTGTATCCTCCAACTCACTGTTTGGGGTGAAACAGGAAGCTGAGGTTGCTATCGAGTCTGAGAAGGTTCTTCTCGTGGGATTGCTTCAATTGATATGAAGTTAAATCCCCTACTTAGATCTAATACCATTATTATAGAGCTGTAAGTGCTCAGCTCTAGTTTCATATACCTCAGAGACTTGGTTTGCAACCAATTGTGAGTCTCCTAGTACTCTAATGTTGTCAACACCCATTCTTTTAGCTAGAATGAGGCCAAGGAGGAGAGCTTCGTACTCAGCCCCATTGTTTGTACATTCAAAGTTTAATTTAAAGGTGAAAGGTAAGATTTTTCCATCAGGTGAAGTAAAGATTACTCCCGCTCCAGCTCCAAAGTGACATCTAGCTCCATCGAAGTGGAGAGTCCAATACTCGCTTGGAAAAATGGATGTTGGGATATCTGTCGTAGTTGTTTCTTTTGCTTTGGTTACCTCTACCATAAAAATTTCATCTGATGGAAGAGAAGCAATTCCTAGGGTGTGTCCCATACCCATGGAATCAAACGGTAGGAGAATAGGTAAGTCTTTCTCCAGCAACTCGATAATTTTTGTGGTAGTCCCTAGTGATACTGTTTTTATAACATTGGTCTCACTTTTGAGTACTGGAATGTCCTCAGCTGGATTTGAAATTTCCAACTCAGTGGTGGGTATCAACTTTTCTTTTGGTTGTGAATTAGTTGGTTTGACAAGCTGGTTTGCTGGAAGTTCAAACTCGAGTGAATACCGGTCTTTTCTTTAAATCAGCTAGGTGTATATCGAAGGGTTTTGGGTCACCTTGTGCCACAAATATTTTCCCTAAGTGTAGAAATCTTATTTCTTGGAATAATGTGGAAGGGATTGCCTTCATGCGGTGTATCCATGGCCAACCAAGGATCATATTATAATTGGTTTCCCGATCTATAATATAAAACTTGGTGAGGACCGTCTTGGGTCCTAAAGTGACTGGTAAAACTATGGTTCCAATCGAAGTGGCTTTGAGGCTATCATAACCTCTTAGCATATTTCACATTGTGGAACAGTTTGTCTCTCCATATCCTAAATTTTGAAGGAAAGCGAAGGGGACTATGTTAACTACTGCCCCATCATCAACCATTGCATGTTTAACATAATTATTGTAGACCCAAACTTGTAAATGTAAAGTTGGGTCACCTCTTCATGTAATTTCAGCGCAAATTCTAATTGGCATTTTGCTTATATCGAATATAAATTTTGTATCCCTATCTGGCTGCCCCGGAGGATAAACATCAAAGTCCACATGGTTTACTTGCATTTTAGGGAGGAGTGATGTTGATTAAATGACCAAGGCCTAATGCTTCTAAGAGAGCAGCCCTATGGGTGGGAGAGTTCTTTAACAAATCCAAGAAGGAGATGTGTGAGAAGGTTTTAGTTAAATCATTAATTAAATCATAGGCACCTATAGGTTTTACCAATGTTTGTTGAGTGTTGTCTGGCTCTAATGAATAACTTGGAGTTGGTTGAGAAGAATAATCCCGTGTTCTTGTTATGGTTTCTACTGGGTAGCTTGGCATCTAACTCCACTAAACCAACTATCTTAGTTTGAGGTCGAGTTCCTAATCAAAAGGTGCGCACTAGTGGATTTAATGAAGTTAAAGCTTCATGATCATTGTTTCCTGTCATGACACCCTTATTTGTTCCGTTAGGATCTAACCTGTTATTGTTAGAATGGTTTGGGAGTGGGTCATTGAAGATCTTGAGGGATGCATTTTGAGGGGAAACTACCCCTGCATAAGCATTTGGCATGGGTACTATAGAATTTGCTAAAAACATATCTATAAAGAGTTGTTTTTGATCTTCTGGAAAACGCTGCATGAATTTATTGTATTCATGACAAGTCCTAGTATCGTGGCCTTGAATCTTGTGGAAGCCACAATATAGATTAGGATTATAGTTTCAAGGCTATTGATTTAAAATCTATTGTGACCCAAAATTCTGATAAGGTTGTTGGTTGTTAGAGTTAAAATTTTGAGGTTATTGCCTTTGGTTTTGACTCTGATATCCAGTTGGTTTTGATTTGGACTTTGTGTTTGGACTTGTCATTGTTGTTGTTGTTTGCCATGGTGGACAATTAAAATCCACCGCATGTTGATTGTTGGAGTAAAATTGTTATTTCGTTGATTATTAACAGGTGGTGAAATGTTTACAACGTTTTCCCTTTTAACTTGATCGGGCCACTCCATCTGTTAACTCCACGGGTTCTTGTTAAGGATCTTAGGTCCTTGATTAGCATTCCCGGTATTAGGATAGGCCACGGTGTTTTGATTGGGAGTGGTTAATTTCCGTTTGTCCCATATATCTTACGACCACTATCTATCGCTGCTTGGTCGATTTGGAGAGCGCTCTCGAGTACTTCATCGTAAGTTCTTAGTGGGAACTTCTGGACTTCTTCCTTTATCTCTCTATTGAGAGAATTAAGGAATAAATCACATAGTTCCATTTGATCCATGTTTGGAGCACTTTCTGATGAGTAGAGAACCATACGCCATCTTTGAATAAAATGAGCAACAGACTCATTATGTTCTTGTTTGATATGCAAGAACTCCCTGATTCCCATTCTTAACAATTTGTTCATGTCAAAAGCTTTGATAAACTCAAACACGAGTTGTTTGAATGAGTGTATCGAGGCTTCAGGTATTCTGTAATACCAATCAAGGGCAAATACCTTCTAAGGTTTTAGGGAATATTTTAGCGACAACCCCATCCCAAGGGAGTAACTCCCATATGGTTGTGGCATAGGCCTTAATGTGTGCATTTGGGTCCCCTTCTCCTTTGTATTTGGGAAAATCAAGAAGAGGTCTTGGAAGCATAACACTTCATATGGTGAAGTCTAGGGGCTCTTTTAAATATTCTGAATAAGTCCCTACTGTGTAGGCCTCACCATCGATGGCGCTTGTTGAGGGGGTGGAGGTGGAATGGGTTGTTGATATGGCATAACATATGCGTTTGTAGGGACATAAGGGAATCCTTGTGGTTGAACGAACATCCCGGGAGAAGAGAACATGTCTCCTTGTGGTGACTTTGAATAAATGTTTAAATAAGGAGGAGCATTGTTCTAGTATGGATTGTTTGGTGCCAAGCCGGAGGTGTCATGTTTTCAACTGGAGCGGCATTTGAAAATGTTGTCCTAGTTGGCGTTTGTTGTGGGTAATTATAAGGATTTTGAGGAGGCATGCCTAACGTGCCTGTTCCTATAAGGAGGTCAACTTGACTAGGGTGATGTAGAGGGTTGGGGATTCCTACTTGCCCAAAATATGAATTTTGGTTTGCTTGAGCAAGTTCCAGCCCTCTAACCTTTTCAACTAAGGCTGAAATGACTTCCATCAAGAAGACATTGTGTTTTTTAACGGTGTTTGTTTTATACCTTGAGGTTGTAAAGGGGTGTGATACCCTACTATGAATTGATCATTACCTTTCCAAGCTTCACCGAGGGCATTTCCCATAGGTGGAGGGATGGGGGTGTTTTCCTGGAATAGGGTATCAGATTGTATTTGTAAACTCCCTATAGGTGGATACATATTTTGGAAGCATTGTTCACTTTTAGAAAAGCATGCTAAGTACTCCTCATCCAAAAAGGGGAGTGGATCTGACTATCTACTGATCTATGGTCTAAACAAGACCCAAGGAGATGAAGTGGACTCTCTAGTAAATGTCATATTATTAGAGCCTGATGGCTCTGGCTGTTGTGTTTGTGTAAGCTGATCAAACTCCTCAATTCGGAACGAAGAATTTGAGCTAGTTCTTTGAGGGGGAGTTTGAGATGACAAGTAATTACTTGAATAGTTATCAGCCCATGCAGAAAGTGAGGGCGATGGTTGTCTATTTGTTTGACTATAGTTTACTTTGAGACCTGAGAGAGGTTTGCCATATGCATCGTATCCCGACATATTCGGGGGTATATGAATACCCATAGAATAATGGGAAAGAGCGAAGGTGGATGAGAGAAATGAAAAATAAAAGAGGAAGAATTGTTTGTTTCACATCGGGTTCACCAATTTTGTACGATGGAAAAGTGACATGCGAGCATGGGAATCTACAAGTACCTCTTCCTCGTACCCGACCTCCCAAGGTCATGTTGAGACAGCTAGTGAATGTTGAATGCGAATAGATATAGACAAGCTAATCGGGTAATCTTAAATCCTCAATACGCAATAATGGAATCTGTGAATCTAAGGCGAAGAAGGCCCTCCTAACCTGAATTGGTGTAATGGTTCATTCGGATATAATGGCTTCTCGGAGGCTCCAATCAATGTCGAGCTCTACCAGATCCTATTTCTTGGTTGTTGGATACGGGAAGTGACCTATGGGAGCTTCGTATATATCTCCAAATAAGGTCATAAAAGTAGTGGTAGGTGATTTAATGGATTTGTAGTGAACTATGGGTGGTTTTCTGGTCTAGCCTAGAAAATATTAGATTGATTGGCTTCTATGTTTAATACGGAGAACTGTACTATAATATCTGGCGGGAGTGGTGAGGATCTAAATACCAACATTCATAAGCTAGTGTCAATACTTAATTGATTTGTTGGCCCGTTGGGTTGTGGGACTTGGGGATCACAACCGTGAGTTCATGGTTGTTGTGGACCTGTTATGGTCATGTGAAGAATCAATCCCTTCTCCCAACTATCCAGTAATTGTATGCCTTTTCAGCCTCTATGTTTAGAACTAGAAGTTGTATGATTTTCTCGAGTACCTAACAGGTGTTCTAGCAACTTGAATACGTAAGCTAGTATCTATGTCAATGAGGAGGTCTCTCGTTAGGCTATGGAACCAAAGGATCACAACCAAATGTTTTCTCTCATTCGAATCCTTGCACAATCATTCAGATGTTTTATCAAGGTGATCTATAGTTTGGATGGTTTGACCAAAATGTGTAAGCTTTGTTGTCTTCGATATTTAATCCTCTTAGTTGCTCACTAATTGCTTGTAAGTTTGTTGTTTCTCAAAAGACCTATATCCTAAGGTCCTGATCTATATCAGCTAAAGTCATGGGTAGATTTGGTTGAGGCACTATGGGTTCAAATATATATTCTCTAGGCTCTCTAGGTCTTGTGATTGTCATACAAAATGATTCAACTTTTAACTAACATTTAATAAACTGATTACAAAAGAGGTATTTACACTATGTAAGCATCCTTCTATTTTTGTATTTTTCAATGACGTATTTTAATGAAATTAAAGAGCAACTACTCTAGTATATCTATAAAATGAACAACTAATCTAATAATAGAATAAAAACAAGCAACGTAGCTTGGTATGGCTATTTTCCTGTGTAGTTGTGATTTTATCCTAAATATCTAAGCAACTATATATTTTGAATTGAAAGGCTCTCGATCCTACCTCAGAAGTGAGGAATGAATCACATTTCTTAGAAACTATCAATCCTCATAGCTTCCCTAGTGATATCGAGAGTGAACTTTTAACTAAATAAAATAATTCACTACTCTATTTGATATGTCATGTAACTAGAACTTTGATAGCTCAAACCTGGCATTTATAGAATAGTGGTAAATCTAGTTGTGTGTGATTTCATCCCCTCAGTGTGATCTCCTCATTCCTTCATGTCCTCATGAATCCAAAAAGCATGTATATGATAGTATCAATAGAAGATGGTATTCGAACAATGGTAGCTTTGGATATAGACCGAATACAATGCAAGTAGGAGAGAGATAGCACAAGTGAACAGAGCTTGACTATGCAATTCCTAGTGGGATTTATTATGGGAATACAACACAAGTGTACCGAGAGTTTCAGAAACTATCCTTGTGACAAAACAAAACCTGCAACTTTAATGGATTC
The DNA here is from genome assembly GCA_018340775.1 of Taxus wallichiana var. yunnanensis. Classification (NCBI taxonomy): domain Eukaryota; kingdom Viridiplantae; phylum Streptophyta; class Pinopsida; order Cupressales; family Taxaceae; genus Taxus; species Taxus wallichiana. The sequence goes on from CM031239.1 coordinate 901,906,067, forward strand.
TAGTCTAGAAATGAAGCTATTCTATGTTAAACTGTATTGTATGCAATAGCAATGAAACAAGACTTGAAACAAGAAGATGATATGACCTCCAAAATGCCAACAATGGAAGCAAAACCTGAAACTAATAGAATTCTAAGCAAGGAATTGAAAACTAAACAAGAGAATTGAGAGGATGAGGGGCCATTTTCTTGAAAACAAGTTGGCTATTTATAACCAATGCATTTACCAGAGGGTAACTCCCATTTGATCTCTTTTACTATAAACAAAGGAAAAACACTATTACCAAGGGACCAAAAACATTAATGCAAGCCAAAGTGGTTGAAGAAAGTGTTATGCGGGGCGTGGTTCTGGGACCGCCGCCTACATGTGCGGGCAGCGGTTCTGGGACCACCGCCCCATGTCTTGGGCAAGCAGTGACCTTGGACCGCCACCTAGGCAAGGCGGTGGTTCTCATCACTGAAGAAAAAAATGCAAGAAGAAGGGGGAAAGGGGGAAAAACAAAGCATGCGGAGGCTGAGCGGGGCATGCGGGATACAAGTGTATACTTGGTGAGCCTTTCTGGATTCCGAACACCTTGCAAGGAGACCTGTATCATCATTGGGGCACGTGTAACATCGTTAGATTGGCGCGTACCCTCTGATTTTAGGAACGTAGAGTACAACGAGATTTGAAGCCACTTGGGAGGATGCTACTATTTTACGATCTCATTTTCCTTGTCTCTTCTAGTGACTTCCGGAGGGAAGTCGAGTCCAAGGAGGAGCATGTAGTGCCCAATCCTCTCCAACATTGTTTATCTTGATATTGATACTATTGGACTAATTTTTAGACATTTGATTTTGATACATTTATCAAGTAGATGATAGATTTTATTTATATTTTGATTATTGACACTATGATGCTTATGTTTTATCATGGTACACTAGATAGTGATATTAGACAGCTTAGATGCATGTTGATTTTTAGGATATGGATTTTAATCGGCATGTTATGTTTTTGAGATGTTTGAATATAATTGTAATCTCATGGATGTTAGGGTTAGATTTTGGCATATTGATGGATAATAGAATTGTTAAATTTTGAATGATGAATTTTGACTCTCTCTCTCTCTCTCTCTCTATATATATATATATATATATATATATATATGATTTCTCAATGTTGTTAATACAGCCGAAAGGCCATAGAGGTATTTGTTGTGTGCAATAATTTTATCACAAACATCGAAGGGGATAGGGGACCAACCACGAAGGATGTCAAGCATTGAGCAATGAGGCCAAATTGACAACTTGTGTAATGTTGTTTAGTGTGTGTTTTGCATGTCTTGTTTGGAAGTCTCCCATGGGGGTGATTTCACATATGTGGCCATGGGGTGAATTGTGTCCCTTTCTTTAATTTTTGTATGTGTTTATTTATGTTTTGTGTATTTAAATTTGGAAAATTTGTCACTTTATTAACATGTGTAAATGTGTGTTTATTAGACTTAAACCTTCTTGTTTAGTTTAACCAAAGTAGAGATGTGACTAATAGTGATGATGAGATCTTGTAGTCCTTGTGTAAGTAGAATTTATGTTGATTTGGGAGTGTTTTACTCCACCCCAAGTTCAAAATTCGTATTTTTACTTGGGGGCACTTTTGGAAACTTGTGGGACAAGCAAGAGTTGTCTCATGCTTCTGAATTCGACCCAACAACCTTACCTATGGGTTGGGAAGCTTAATTTTGACGTCTTTGTCCATTTTTTATTGTAGCAGAAGGAAAATAATTGTAGTTTCTTTCTAATCCAATTTTTTTAGTCCCTTGAAAGCATAGTGTGTATGTTTTGGGCCATGTGAGTTATCATAGTCCTTTCTAGTGCATTGATATTTCTTGGTCTTGGTGTATTTGACTTGAGTGTGAGGATGGGGGATTATTAAGTGGCATCCTACATGGAGTCACCTCATCATACTCACTTCGTAATTCTATTTATTTGTGATTTTTGGTTGGAATGGTGCACTTTTGGAGTTTGGAAATTTTGGAGTGCTTGGAAATTTCTTGACTTGGATTTGAAGGGGCTTGTGAAGGTTTTTCTTGGATCTTGATGGAGAGGTAGGCTCTCCACTCTTTATTATTATGTTATTTTGTTTGTTGTAAGAAATGTTGTGCATGTTAAAAGTGTGTTTATCTTGTGATGGTGTTTGTGTTGGTTGGTTGAATAGTTTGCCTTAGTTGGGTGTGTGAGAAGGGCTTATGGGACCATTGGGGAGGGAAAAATAAGTTTATGTGAGGCATGCAAAATGGTGGGAGTGTGAATGGAATTCTTACCTATGGGGAGAGAAAAGGGATTTATGGATTTGTTTCTTGTTGCAAGGGAGAGATAAGGATTTGTGTGATTATTTTGTGCGGTTAGAGGCTTAGGGTAAGACTCCCACTTCACTTGGGAGGCATAAGGACGTGGTCTCTCAAAACCCTTTCTCTACTTGGTTTTACCACCCTCACTATTACATGTTATTAATTAATACAAGTCACTAATTTTAAAAACAATGACCTTTACATTTGTGCCTTATTTGTTTCATTACTTCAGCCTTTTATTATTATGTCATGTGTAGAATTTTTTTACCATGTCTTAAAATATATATAGATATATTTTCAACTTTTTTTTTTAAATTTTATTATATAAATTTGTATGTATATATATACTCGTTTTTATTTATATATATTTATATATGTGTGCGTATGGAGATGTATATACACATATATATATATATACCTTCTAACATATGGATCATAAAATGGGGCAAATGCCCATTTTCCCAAATAGGGAAAATACAAGAAAATTTTTATATACAACAATGAATAGTTTTTATGAAACAAGAATTTGCAATCAAACCATAGGAGGGTAAAATGGAAGTAGTATTACAAAAGTATAATACAATAGGAGCATCCCCTTAAGCTCCATATTCTCCCATGGTTTCCTCCTCTTCCATCTTCCCTTAACTTTCAAAACCAAAATGAAAGAAATGAGCAAAGGAAAAGGATAAAGGCCTTGAGGATTTTTAGGGTTTCTTTGAAATCCCCTAATCCAATGGCTCATATTGTTTTCATCCAAGGGCCAAGATTGTCCCCTACAATAGTTATGTGGGGGTAGGTGTGGTGATCATTTGATCACTTGTGTCTCCTTTTTGAAATGGGCCACTAATGTGTGTTGAAAGTAATTAATTTTATTGTCTTTTTATCCTTGAATATGACTAAATAAACTCTACCCTTATTAGTTTAGTTAATTTTGCAATGGCGAGTTAATTAATTATCTTAGTATAATGGAAGAGCTATTTTGACTTGAAATTTAATTATTCATTTTTGCTTGACCTTAGGAACCTAGGTATTAAATTTATTTAGGATTAATGGAATGAAATATTTTTAAACTCAACTAGAGATTTAATCAATTCTTTTATCTAACATTATGATTTAATTAATTTTGTGATGATCATTTATTAACCTAGGGATTAGCTTAACATTACATTCATCTTTTAACAAAAAAAAATTATTCCATAATTTTTCTATTATAATATTTGCTTGGCTTCGGGTTTCGTGTGTGAAAATTTGTGGGAATTACAAGGATCATCCATGTTTTGTAGGTTTCTATTACACTAGTGAGAAAATGAAAATTAGAGAGAGTTCTAAATCTGTGAAGGAAGAAAAGATTCTAACAAAAAATTAATTACACCACTAGCACAACAACAGATCCCTCTATATAGAGGAACAAGTCATCACATATGAATGAAAATGGGTGTACATAAACAATAAGAAAAGGTAATGAAATTTCACATACTCATTTTAAACTCAACATATCACTATAAGGAATTGAGTAAGTTACGAAACTTTTGATCCTCTCTTTCAGTATGAAAAATGTGGCTATGATATAAAGACAATGTGGCATGCTTTTCATTGCACTTTTTGGGGGTAAGTAAACATTCTATTTCAAGTTGTTGGAAGAGAAGGACATTGCTTAATAAATTACTTCCTTTTTCAGAATTAAGGCAGGTGATGAAGACCAATATCATCATTTAGAGGAGAAAAATGGAAAATGTGATTCCTCATCTTAGGAATAGGAAAAAATGAATGTCTACACTCATTATCATATAAGTGAATATATGGTTGAAAGATGCTGGAAACTTTATCCAACAAGACATCTGAAAAATGGTAAGAAGAAGTTGGTTTACAAAGAATTTTTCAATCTACCAACTAATACTGAGACAACCTTGGATCTATCCAAAGATTTCCCACAAGTTAGTCCATTTTATTTTAATATGTATAATGATTTTTTTGGATAGAGTTATATAACACTTTGTTGTTGATTGTTAATAACATGCTATAATTTAAAGATTTTGGTTATGGGATTCTGTTGAATAATGCAATAAAATTTAACCCATGTCTTAGCTTTGAATTTTATTTGTAGTACCTATTAGGAGTGTCTCATGATAATTTTATCATAATTGGATTTTCTCACATTTTAATTAATCGATTCTAAAGTGACATCATTATTTTTGGGTTGTTAAGACATTTTCAGTATACCTAACTTATAGTTGAAGTAGTTATCATTATGAAATTATTTATTTTTATATGATGTAATTAACACCCATACATGGTAAACATTATGTTTTTAGATCAAGAAATTAACCGTATGGTGAATTCAACCATGGTACAGAGATAAATTCATTGGGAGATCACCAAATCAAGTCTAATGTTCTCATTGTCATGGAGATGTCTTTTTCAAACTAATCATTTTGTGTGATGTGTCCTTTGGTTTTGTTGATTATTTTATGAAGGAAAAGAGTGACATAGATTTTCCATTTTAGAGTAGCTGATTCGAGTCTGTAGAATCTAATACAAAGATCTCCTTAAGGAAATGCAAAGTAAAACTTCTAGTACTAGAAAAATAAATGTTTCGACTTTTGGTGGAACAAAAGCCTCTTCAATGGGGAGGTGTTATATAGAGGTATTAGAAGTTCCCAAGATATCCCAAAATATATTCATTACAGAATATCCATGTGTCGAGAGGTTATTAGCGGTATATGGAACACTAGAAATGACCACCGTATGCTCCAGGATATAGTCTACACAAGAATAGGAGTTGCGGATGAAGCCGGTTGCACACAAAACGAAATGAGTGGGCACGTTGTGAGTGGAAAATAGGATTTCATGACATATATGACATAGATAAAAAATAATTTACATGTTTTCACCTCCGGTCTTTAAAAAATAGAAAAAGGGTTTCCAATAGTGGGATCCACTCTTATTTTAGAGGGGTACCCGACCTCCCTAGAATTCCATGTAGCTCATCGATAAAAGACTATATTGAGCTCATGATCATGTTTATTAGAGAGTTAGGGTCCCGTTCATGGAAAGACATCTCATGGTAAGGTAAGGAACAAGCCACATGGTTGAGGCAACCTTGGTATACTATCCCTACTACATATCATATCAAATATATCCACCACCGAATGTGGCATTCAATATTACCTTACCACATAACTCGGTGATCTTCCCAAAAATAGTTGAACAGACATGGCCACAAAAAAACTATGCTTGGCACACATAGAATATTTTAAGCCCTCCACATAAAAACCCCATGCCAAGTCAAAGCATATAACATTGTCCCACTTTTTACATTTTTTGTACCTTAAACAAAATATGTCCAACAACAAAAAGTTTACAAAATATATAAAAAATGACCAAACATTTATTGTTAAGAGATAAAATACACCATGGTGTAGGGAATATGTGATTTACCTAATTTTTGTAAGATTTAGAAATATTTTTAAATATTTATTTCTAGTCATATTTTAAAGTATTATTTGACACCAAGTGAGACTTATTTATATTCGTTTATGTGGGATTCATCCCTCTCGAGCCTCAAAATAATCCTACGAGACTAGTCGAAAAACTCGGAGGCAACCTAGAGAAGTATGGCCATGTAGTAAGTATAGATGGAGAAGATGTGGTAGGGATTGAGTGGGGGTAAGGTGTGGATTCAAAATTCAGACACAATGTGGAATATCAATTGCAAAAATCACGGTGTGATAACATGAGACTCGATGAGGGTAAAAAATATGATGGTTTGAACATCTGACCTAATCATCTGAATGATATGCTCTAACCACCCAGCCAACTGAGTTAGATTGAAAATAATAATCTTATATGTCCTATATTTAATAAAACTTAGGCCCAACCCTAGTATATAATGGGGTCGAGGACATTCATTTCAACACAAGAATAAATCTTATTTTCCAATATTAGTGCGAGTTGTTAGAAGAAAAATCCTTAGGAATATTTAACGCATGATGAAGATTTAAATTCCTTTTTTAAGGCATGATTTTATGAGTTATTATTTTTAACTCATCGGTTTGTAAAGGATATGTTAAGCCTAGTTTCTTGTGTGGTATTCAAAGCTCGGTGTGGAGCTAAATAGATTATTATAGAGTACCAAATAATTATTATGAGAAATTTGATTCTTCATATTTTGGGCATTATCAAGACAATTTTATTCTTCATAGAGTCTATGGAAGAGGATCTTATTACATAGCTATTCGACAACACTAGATTTGACTTAGCTCTACGTAGAGACTAGAGGTTGTGCAATAGAGGGAATTCTATCATAAGGTGATTTCATTAAATGAAAATAGATGAATTATCTTAGCATAAAGCTATGAAGTTTTTTTCGCAAAACTCAAAAAAATTCTAAGACCAATCTAGGTTTTGTAACACGTGCAAGAATTCTATAGGAAGTGTAAAGACAAGAAGTTGTGTTGAAACACACTGAGAAATATTTCCAAGACTAGTTTGGGTTTTGTTCAACCGATCTGGAACTGATTTGGAGGTGGACCTGAAAATTCATTATAGTCTATAATTTTTTTACTTACGATCTTAATTTTATAATGAATTTGTTCTTCAATTAACAAACCTCGGAGATGTACACATTTTTCGAAATCATAAATAATTATGTCTAGTATCCATAGTTTTTTACATTGAATTTCTTTTCGTGTTTTTAATTTTTAGAAGCACAATGTACTGAGAGGGGGTGAATAACTCTTATCATGGTTTCTAATTAATTTACCAAACCATACATCACACATAACCATGTGCATACTTATTAAGATATTAAACATTCATTCACAACAACATAAAACAAGATGCAAAATACATAAACATAATATGTAAGTGGGAAAACCTCATGGGGAAGAAAAACCACTTAAAACAATTTTAAATTACATAAATCAAACATAATTAATGAAGCACCAACTTCACAAGGAGCACCAACCCCTATTTTAATAGAGTACCAACCCTACAAGGAGCACCGACCCCTAATTTAGTGAAGCACCAACTCCACAAGGAGGTTACAAACCCCTAATATGACCAAGAAAAAAATAAAGCACCTGCTGATAACTATATGTATTTCTTTTCTACCACAACTGATGGAGATCTCTAATTCATCTCACACATTCACCTTTAAACCCTCATTCACCTAGCTCACTTTTTCTACTTCTTTCACACCTTGTCTTGGCTTACAACACTTGCACACATGCTCTAAATCAGTCCTCAACCTTTAAAAAAATCCTTATCCTTAAAATCATGAGTTCCTACATGAAACACTTTCACATATGGTTCACACTTTTTCCTCCAAGATCAAGTAGTTCAAAAATAAACTCAAAACACCCGCTTTATAGGATTATCTTCCATTAAACACAAGATAGGTCACGAATTCATCATAATTTTGACCAAAAAAACTTTTAAAATACCAATAAATTCATTACAACATTCACATATGAACCATATAGGTTGTTCATGCATAACACCACTCATCTTGCACAAAACATACTCGGGACCCTATCACTAAGATGAGCTAAAACCACTAATTCCAAAAACATGATTATTAAATCCCAAAATTCATTACACATGTGTAATATGTCTTTAAAAAATCATTTATGGTCATTAATTTTCTTCGACCAATCAAATAATTCATAACACAATCCAAAAGGCTTATATCCTTCACCAAATAGTTGTTTCCAACACCTTGTCCTTGCCATTAGACCTCAACAACACTAAATATCAACTCAACTATGGAATGTATCCACTATTTGGAATCCTTAGGACTTGTAGATCACATCCATGCATGTTATATTTCATGAAACATTTATATGTGAAAACCTCACTTACTTTCCTCTTCACTAGATTAAGTTTTCTATAAAATAGTTCCACAAACTCAACTAATTTACACCCTTTCTATCACTTAAAATACCTCCTAATGAATTGAATATGAACACAATTCATCATTCATCAATCTCTAGGTGATATAGAGCATCAAACAATGTAATTCATGTCTCAACTAACAAAAACTTCTAGCCTGAGAAAACTTGTCTTGAAAAACAAAAACATTTTCTTGACAAAAGACCTAAAGTACCCATAAAAAATTCACCAAGATAAAAAACATTATATCATTGTAAATAAATCTTAATACTCTTTCTAGAACATATTCTAAATCCTTCTAAGTTCCAGTGGAAGGACTTCATCTAATTCCATCTTTACAAACTACTTCTTAAGCCTTCTAGGACTCAAGAACTAACCTTGAGCTCAATAAGATGCATCACACCAAAACTCACTTAAAACCTAACCAAATCATGGAAAACCCTTATAAAGTATTTCTAAGAACTCAAAAAAATTCAACCATTATGAAAAACACCAAATCATCACTTTACCTCATGAAGCTACTTCACACTTTGTGCTAGAATAAGCAACCTCAAAATTTTACTCTCAAAGATTAGGTCATAAATTTTTCAAATCATATCAAAAACACAAGTTTTATATTCCATTGTATATATCTCTAAAAATGGATAACAAAAATCTTGAATGTATTTCTAAAGCTTCATGTAGCTCCTACAATTCCAATTTTAGTGTAATCTACTCCAAACTACCCCAAAAACCACTCCTCATAAATAGGGTACACTTTGATCTTTTTAACTAAAAACTAGTCTGAATCTATCATCAACATATAGAAAAACTCTCAGGGGACACATAAAATTCCAATTTATTCATCAACTTCTTTTGATAACATTTAGTTAGATCCAACATATAACCAAATGTTCTAATATAACTTTTTGGAAATATAAAATATTCCTCTACAAAATCCAAATCATCACTTTCTAAGAATGAATAAAAAAGTTCATTATACTGAAATTTGTCTAAGTTATTTTGAACGAGGGTTTAGTTAGAGTTTCAAAACAACTTACCTTCTTAACAATCATTCATAAAAACTACATAATTAAACCACCTCATTATTTTTGTGAAACCTTCATAAATTACCTAAGAAAATGTGCCAAATATATTAGGTCCCTATGAAAATCATATAGCCACCAACGAGCATTAAAAGGTCCACTTTTACCTTAAATATTCACTCCACAAAACCCTGTTTTTCCAAAAAATAAGTATCTTGAAACTTATTATTCATAATGACCGTAAAATTGTTAATAAGCATCATGAAAACATCCTCTACTTCTAATATTAACCATACATAAAAATATCTCTTTAAATTACAAACCAATCTCATTTACCCATTCTTTATTTCTTGTTCTCATTTGTTTGCTTCCCAAAGACCTCAAAGACGTATCATTCCTATGAGTTATGACTTGAAAATCACTATAAACCTTATATATCATGTCACCATGGTGGTACCATGATCCAACAATATTGATCAGCTCCAAAATTCATACCTACATATCATTTTGCATGCTCCGAGATAGGAATAGGCCTTGAATGACCTGATTCAACTATGAAAACCTATGAAATGATTATTATGACCTAATGAAAATATTGTACACATGTAACACACCTCATGGAACATGAATGACTTGTTAATACCTTCCACAAACTTAGTAATACTCATATTATGAATACGCAAACTAGAACCATGCAATGACACCATTACAACTTGCCAAATCTTGACACTACCAATCAAACTTCATGTTTGACATATGAATAACATCAGTTAAAGAATCACATGATGTAATGAAACCATTTTCCATCAATGGACTTGACATTAATGAAAACACTAACACACAATGGCCAACGATATTCCCCTTTGTCATTGATGGCAATGACCTTTAGAAACATTGATGGAAACCAAAATGACCAACACACCTAATTGACATCATTTCCATGTTTATGATGCTTCTCTCCCCTTTTAAATATTTGAAAAATGCTAAAATGATAACTAGACATTAAAAATGCAAACACACATTGAAAATAATGTACAAAACTAACTTACTTGGATAAGTATCCCGCTCTACAACTCTATGCTCTCTCTTTTGACTTCAATAACAACATAAGGATGGTCCATAGACCTAATATGACCACCCACAAATTTCCTCCAGAGTTGATATCCTCCTATTTTTTCTTCATTCTCACTCCACACAATCTTCTAGGTCCCGATCAAACTCAAAAACACCAATTTTCCTCTAAAACAAACATGCCAACCTTTAGAACCACTTGTCCCTAAAAATACTTTCATTGTATTTTTGGCCAACTTTAGTAACCTTGAACATCTCAATCATAGCATAAAACACCTTGTTATTTACCTCTGTATCTATAAAAACCTTCTTTAATGAAAACACACAAAATTTATACTTATCTTGTTTACATGGCTTGGAGATAGGACCAACATTTCAAATCTTCCTTAAAGCTCTTCCTTAGTGGTTTCAACCTTCTCTTTAAGTTTCTACAACCTTCTTGATTCAAGTACTTGATTACCACAATTGTTTTTACCTTTCAAAATTATCTAGATCCCTTGAGAACTCAAAAATCAATAAAGTAAGCTCCCTATGCCTTAAAACACTCATACGAAATGTAGCCTTCTTTTTCATAAGATCACAAAAATAACAGTCCTCAAACATGATTTCATAGTCAAATTAACATTATCAAATAGCCTCATAGATCTTTTACGAAACTCAAAATTAAAAAAAAGGCACATGTTTACTATTATCTTCCTTTAGGCTTACAAGATACCTCTCATATCATAGGGGTTAAACCCCATCCTCTTACATGCATACTTGAAGCTTACCTTGTGCTTTGAAAACCTTCCAACATTCTTGAATCATTTGATTTTATTCATTTATCTTTTATGAGACATAATCCCACTTAAAATCATCATATCATGCTTCCTAACTATCTAAAAATTGTTTAAACACAAAGTTCTATATATCTTCACACCTATAGCATACTATTGTGTAACTACACATTCTTCAATGTTTAATGAAGATGCAAGAAATCATTATACTTGATCCTGTGTCCAACTTGTCTTTACATTTCAAAGGTAAGAGACACTCTATGCTTAGTACATTTGTAGACCTTGAATCACCGCCCCGACTCACAAGGTTTTGTTGTTGGCCTATAGGGTACATTTTCACTTTTTTCATCATCATATTGTGCTTTTCAACTCTTATACTCATTCATGAACCTCTTTATTTGATGCAACTACATCTTACAGAACTTTTGGAATATGAAATCTCTTTACTCCATTTGGCTCTCAACCAAGACTCAACTTTACCTTATGAATCCTTGCAAAAACCGTGTTGACTAACCAATCCACTATCAACACAAGTTGAGGAAAATAATAATCATCTTAGGTTCTCAATAAAGTGGCACCTCAGGATTATGTTTTCAAGATGAAAACCTTAGGTTCAATTGTATCATATTTTGCATTTCCCATCCTTTCAACCTATCAAGACTTAATAATTTTACCATAGAGTACTTACTTTTGCAGAACAAGATCTTATACTTGCAACTCAACAAATATAGAAAATATCCTCCTTCAATGACTATTTCAATTCCATGTTTAAAACTCTAAATGAGTCGCCCCTTTGTTTAGTTGACCTTATGGACCTGTAAAATATAGATTTCAACATCTTTTCATCAACTTTAGACTTCGTGAGATATACTCTTATAGTTTTTAGTCTTTGAAATATTCAAATCATATTCATACACTTGGTGACCCATTCATAACACATATTTTTTTAATAGACCTTATAGATCATTATATCTTAGTTTCTTTCTTCACTAATCCCATTCTTGGACCAAGACTTCAAAATTTTGACTAGACCAGAATGTCACTATTCTAAGGAGCCTTCATGAATCAAAATACATTCCATTCAGATACCTTTCATCTTATTAATGCATTGAAAACTTTGAACATATAGAATTTCACTCACACAATGAGACATTTGGATGACAAACACTTCATTCATAGTCTTATTTTCTCATAACAACATCTCTAATGTACATTGAACTCTAGATGAATTGACCACAAATCATAGAATTTACATACCTTAGGCCTTCTTTTTTACATTCTTTGGTCAAATATCATCACCATTCAACTCATAATTCACACACTTTGTATTTTAGTGTTCAATCATGCATGTATTAACCCGTACCTTTCATTTTGATTGATCACTCTTGATAATAGACCATAAACCTTTAAAGAAAACTTAAAACTCTTTAGAATTTCCTCAAACCTATAGAAGACATAACACACTGTACCTAATCTAGCTTTGTGACACATCTTTTCATGACCACGTTTCAAAATTAGTAGCTCCCATACGTTCATTGTTAAGATTGAGAAACATCACCGCACTCTATTCCTTTCTCCTCATGTCTATCGAGATGTTATTTACATGCTTAAACACATTGATATAGGCCTTTTCAAATTCAATGTGTTATGAGACACACATTTATAGTACTCATATTTGATGATATATACTCTAATGAATAAATATGTCTTGCATAAACTATGCTTCATACATTGAGAGTTAATCTATCTTTACCTTTATCACACAAATCAAAACATCATACTATATGCTCTTATGTCAAATGAGAAGAAACTATTATCTATTTTTCCGCCTTCGGGCAAAAATGGACAACGATGGTAAATTAAATCTTAGGACCACTAATTTTCTTCATGGATCAAATCATGAGGTTGGTTCATTGAATGAGCCTACAATTTTGAATCCACCTTGACCTATGAGTTACTTAAGAAATCAATATAACACAATGATTATTTATTCATAGCATCAGATAGTTCAGAAACGAGGTTGCATATAAATATGTTGAAAATTTCACATAATTTGATGAGGAAACCAATATCAGAGGTTGTTTAGCAGCATTTGGGTATACCCCTCAACTATGTTATAGTTGAAGAAATTTGCAAAGGAAACAGAGAAAAAAGGTAAGTTTATTGAGGTGGATGATGTTCAGAACTTGACTAAAGAAAGACTTGATGAATTGATCAATCCAGTTGGAGGTTTTCATCTGATGATAGGTGGAAGCTCCGTGTTTTCCTAAGATCAAAATTGGCCTCAAGGGCTTACTTTCCATCATCTCAGGAAAAAGTGGTTAAAAATTGATAGGTCAATTTTAAGGTGTCCCTATACTTTCATTGTTCTCCGGAAGTGAAAGATCCCAAAATTTTGAGGGGTTAGTGCACAATTTGAAAATTTATGAAAGGCGTCACAAGGGGTTATAAGCTGGAAATAACTCATTGAGTAGCTCATTGAGCTAATGTGAGTGTTGAGAGTCACCAAGTGTTAGATATCTCGGTTGAGAAATATTGAAAGCGACCAACCAGCGAATTGTTCCCAAACTTTGTGAATCCGATGAGGAGCTCAGGTGAGCTCAATTTGGCTTATCGAAGTAGCTCAACATTCAAATTTTGGTTTGGCTTTTGTTTCATGCATCGAGTATCAAGTTTGGGCTAAGGAAAGAATAAGTGAGATCGGTGGCTCATTCGATGTATTGAGGTGATTGGAATGGACTCGCTGTAAGGAGATCATAAGGGGATGGTGATCGAGAACTCGGTGTGTGAGAATTGGGAGTGTCATTGTAGAGATAAGCCAGGCCACCATGTTAATTCGGTACATCAGTGAATTACAGGGTGGATTAATGTGTGCTCAAAATTTGATAATCTCAGGTCGGGATGAAATTTTATACCTTGGTTTACGTGAGAGAAGTCGCACATAATGATACAAGGCCATGGTATGATAGATAAGGGGTTAATGGAGTCCGACATTCGAGCTTGTAGCTAATAACTCCGGGTCGACGTGAAAGAGAAATGAGATTAATTCTCTTGTAAACCTAGTAAACAAAAAGTGAGAAATCCGTCAGGAGTTCATTGTGAGTCACAACGAAAGGAGCATCATTTATGTGGGCTGAGTTATACTCAGACAATCCAGGGAAGATGCACCAGAAAGAGCACGTGGGTTTTGGGTTCATTGAATTGATCTAGTGGAGGATAGGAAGTCAGGATGAGGCGTTTGGCACGACTCATAGGTGAGCTCACTATCAAGGCCAGTCGGATGAAAAGGTGAGCCATTTCAGGAGACGCTTGAGGAGAATGTCCGTTTGATGAGGCTGAGATAAGTAAAATGAGCTCGGGAAGATATTGGGATAGGATGCAGAGAAAAATGTGATGAGAATCGTGACTCGAACGTGCTAGAATCAATACAAATGGCTCGAGAGTATGCGAGTTCCAGGTGATCATCAGTGCATTCAATTCTAGATGAAACATGAAACATTACACACGAGGTATTGGCTCGCTATAGCGAGTCTTGGAGCAGGTAGTCCGAGTTATTCTTTACTGAGTTAATCAAGATAAATTCATAGGTATTGGAGAGTCATTTCAGGATCGAACAAGGGCGAGTTTCTTAACGAATGGAAAGATCGAGAAAGAGCTTGCAAACCATGTCGATGGAGGCCGAGTTGTGTCGGAATTTTTTTATCCCATCAGTATTTCAGATGTCTGTGAGAACTGATGAGGTGAAGTTTACAGACAGGTCATGATGAAGAAGGACGAGCCGAGATAGAAGGCGAAGAGAGATGAAAGAAATGTTAGGAGTTAAGTCTACGTTTTCACTTCAGAGTTTGAAGCAATCACTTTTTGGAGAACAGTAACTTTGGATTTCGGGACTTACACACTCTGGAGGTTTGGAGAGTTGAGGCGACAAGTTGATAAAATACAATTTCAACTTCCGAACTCTGAAATCTGAAATTCAGACTTCAAATTTTGGATTTGGCTCATTTCATTTTTCGGTAACTCGCTATTTCGGGGGATGAGCGCACGATGCTTTGGATGATCACAAAATTTGCATTGCAAATTCCTCAAACTTTGAAGTTCGATGTTACCCGGTCTATGTGGAAAAATTATTCCCGAGGAACTTGGCCTCGGGGTGGTTATAGAGTAAATGTTGATGTTATTGGTGGGAAGATTCAAGCTGCTCGGTCAATGCATGAAGCTCGGAGCCAAGCTACTTGGCCTATCCACCACGTCAGACGTTGGTAAAATTCATTAAGCATATGGGAGTTTAAATGAGCCATAGATATTCCAAATCAACCGCCGAGCTGTAAAAGTGGAGATCGATGGAGGTATGTGTTAAGCGGTTGGGGCTTCGACCAATGTGGGCCCGAAGTGTAAAAGTGGAGAGAAAAAGAATATGCCCGAGTAAGTGGCATGTAAAGAGGAGAACTTGGTGATTGATGTTGATAAATTTTCAAAGGGGTGCATTCGAGTTTAATATGAAGCATGCTAAATAAACAAAGGAACCCGCCAATATATAAAAACAATGTGGAATGTCGAGTTAGTCGAGATGTGTAGAAACAAGGTAGTAAGTCTTGTAAAATCCCACGATGTAAACATCAAACATGGAATTCGAGTAATAAGGTAACTCACTAAGCCATTTTGTGACTCAAAGAAGTTGAGTACAATGCCCGGTATACCCAAAAGTAACTTTTTCTCAAGAATCCATAACTTCCTCCTGGTTGTCAGTCTGCTTTTTTACAAAATGATAGTCGTTGGAATTGGGAGAAAGAGATCTATGCAATGGAATCATAAAGAAATAGATTTTTGAAAGTTTTAGTGTTTTGAAATTATAATATTTTATCATTTCAAAAACAAGTGCCTCAAAAGGTGGAGTTCCTATTAATGAGGCAAGCATGGTTGACCACTTCTACTAAAAACTTGCCTAGTTTTTAGGGATTCTTCCTTCCTTATCTCAACAACTCGTAAGTGATATAAATTGTAAAAGGGTACTTATCCTAAAAAAAGGTTAGATATTTTTCAAGCTTCCCCTCTCTTCACAAGCTGCAGTGTTATGAATTTGCAGGCTTTCAAGCCTTTCATCTCACAATTTTAATGGAATCTTATGCCTTTCCGTGTTGTAATGATGCACTATGAAAGTGCTTGATGTAATGTAAATTATGTTTTGTGATCAATTATATGTCCTTACATAATTTTTCTGCTTCTATTTTCCTCTCTCATGTTTATAGGTGAATTGTGCAACCAATGTTTCTTGTACACATTTTAGAGGTCATTTTGCTAATCAAGGAATGAAGTAATGTATGTAAATTTAGTGTGTGATGTATCTTCATCCTCCTCATTAACATCTCTCTTCATTGGCAAGCTGAGATTTTGTCTAGAAAACCCCTTTCTTGGTGCATCACCACTTGTAGTTGAGGTTTTATTTCGTGCAAATATTTCTCCCTAATCCCCTTGAAATGTTAGTATAGGTCTAGGTAAGTATTTTTATTGCATTAGGAGTAGTGTAGTTATTAGTTTAGGAAGAGGAAGTCGGCCTTCTCTGGAGGTTCACCTCGAGCCCAAGTCCCACAGCTTGAGAGGTGATCCCATGTTACCCAATCACGCTTAACGTAGGCCATTCGAGGGTGTGGTTATTTGGTGATAACAGCTGGATTTTAGCACGCCCAACGAGTTGGTAGGTGAAAGCTCTACATTTCACATGTATCCCATTGTAATATCTTATCCACCATGCTACCACCACTAACAGTTTTTGGCACGTCATATGGGACCATGAGAGTCACATTGTTCACAGGTGTGTGTATTTGTGTTCACTTTATTTTCATTAATTTGTTATGCTCTTAGTGAAATTTCAGCCTTAGGAGATATACCGAAGAAAAAATTGTGACTCCATTGGTCTAAGTAACCCACTCTCTGAGTTGCAGACTGTCTTTTCACCCATTTCCATCCATTCTTCTTCTACATATTTCCATTTTTCTCCCATTCATGAAGCTTTGCAATCACATATCTATTCCTATAGTGGAATTCTCTCTTGCAAAACATCAATACCAGTTCAACATTCCTTCAAGCTTGCAAAATCCATCTTCAGATTATTACAGTTCACCTTAAGTTCAATATTATGATGAAAATCAGTCACAACATGCATATCAATATGAGTAGATTCATGGCCGCCTTTGGTCATCCACCAAACTTTGGAGCTGTTGAAGAGAAAGGATATGCAGATTCTAGAGGCTATCCTACATCTGAAGAGGACCAATTGCAAAGAAAATTTCAAGATTTAGAGTATAGCATGGTGCAAATGAGGATTAAATAAGTGAGAAAGGCAGCCCAGATTGGTTTCAGGATTCCATACCCCTGGACTAGCCCTATACCAGGTGAGTTTAACCCTAAGCAAAAACTCAATTGGATGGTTACAACACTTCTTGAGATTAGAAAATGGATTAAGAGGTGAGAAGCTTATGAATGTAATTCTAGTCAACCCTCTCAATGGTAAGTACCTACATTATCACCTTACAACCCTCTTCCCATGTCTCCATCCATACGATTCCAATTTGAGCCCCATAGTCCTAATCTTTCATATGTTGCCCATATTATGAATCTCACTTCTTCTCCTATTCTTCCATCCCATCATGAGTCTTCTACTCCTCTTTCTTCTAAAATTACTTCTTTTCTATAAAGGCCATCATTACAAGGAATTGCACATCTTCCATCACTTCAAACAATGAATGAAACAATTCAGCTCCAACCCACCTCTCCTCTTATAGTCCCAAACCCATTTTGGGAAGACCAAGAATATGATTGTAGTAAAGAAGAAGAGGAGAGTGTTAAGGAACTTAACAAGGATGATATTGTGAAGAATCAACAAGTGGGCATCAAGCAAGATTGGTTGAACATCAATGTACAAGTTTCCAACTCTCATTATTCATAAGTTCTCCATCAAAGGTTGAAGCTAAAAAAAGGTGGTGAAATGCACAAGTAGCGAAAGAAAAACGTAAATAATGACCAATCAGGTATTAAGAAGACCAACACTATATCTTTTAATCTTAAAAGGAATGTGTTACTAATCTGGACCCTTGTTTGCTGTAATTTGTTTACTTGGGATAGAGGTTATTATTGCTTGTGTTTTGCTAAATGAGACAACAGACTTGTCGTATGTTTGATGAACTCTTTTCGCTGATTGACAGCACACCTTGAATCAATTCCATTGATCCAAGGTATGTTGTGGCCTTCTTGTGATCGCTTTGTCGATTTACTTCTAAACCAGAATGAAGTCTGAAACCAGACTGAAGGTCGTTATAAATGTTGCAGCACCTGATTTCAGGTATA
The DNA here is from genome assembly GCA_018340775.1 of Taxus wallichiana var. yunnanensis. Taxonomy (NCBI): domain Eukaryota; kingdom Viridiplantae; phylum Streptophyta; class Pinopsida; order Cupressales; family Taxaceae; genus Taxus; species Taxus wallichiana. Next base: position 901,924,498 of record CM031239.1, read on the forward strand.
AATATCCAGTACCTAGATGCCAATGGAAAAGGTTTGATTCCCAAACCACATGCAAAGTTGTAACGCTAGACAACGTAAGACAATAAGGGCCTGGATGCGAGTGACACAGGTATGTGGAACATAGGACGAAACGTCCTGCATTGTGTTGAATGCGAACGCCAGTCGAAAGACTTGATTGGAAACTATTAAATAAATACTATGGGATTAAACCTAACCTACAACTAAGTTTTATCCTATACCCTAACTACTACCCTATATGGATTTTAAATTGCATGGGATGAAGGTTGATGCAAATCCTAATAACTTATGAACTAGGTGAATAACCTAGCTATGGACTATTAAATCCTAAACTATTACTAACCTATGGAAGGGGACTTATGGACCCATGTGGATGGAAAACAGATAAGAAGGGAAGGTTAGAAATTTAATAGGACAGTAAATGAAGTCCTTACAAGTTGCAGCGCCAAGTTTGGCGGGAACAAGGAAAAGTTGGAGGCATCCAACTAGCTATGAAGCTAAAATGGAATTGCAAGCAAAATTTGAAAAAGGAAATTCGCCAACCTGAGTCGGCGGTGGCGTGAAAATTTATGAAAAAGCAATGCATTCAATGCATTCAATGACCTTGGTCTTAGTGACCAGCTCGCCTTGGAAAGAGGATAGAGGAAAAATTTGTTTGGCATTGTGTTCAATCGGGTTTTTAGTTGCTCTGCATTTCTTCCATGGTTCTGTCGAACCTGCTGTATTTTTGGTTATTGTTTCTATTCTTTGGAGAAGCCAAGGCTATTTTTGAGCTTGAGGAAGTTAGTGGACTGTTGGGTAAGCCTTGTTGAGGACTGCCGTGGAGAAAAATAACTCTAGTGGACACGGTTTACTTCGAACCACAAAAAAATACAGGCATGTTAAGCCCTTCTCCTTAAATCGTTTGCTTTTGTTTAAACGTCTCATTAAAACAACCCTGCTCTTATGATGGGGGTTTTGGTTATGATTTTTCTGTTATGTTGAGGTGATTTTTGGGTTGAGTCATTTTTCCTTTGCTGAACACGACTTGGGTAATTTTTTTTGCAAAATGGGTAAAGAAATAAATTTGTTCTTGATGTGCGAGTTGTTTGACAATGTTGGGTAATCGTTTCTTTACTCAATATGAGTTGAGTTGTTGAAACATTAGCTATACATGTATCAATTCTAAGTTCTGTGCATTCTTGTAAAAATGGAAGGATGAGGTGATTCTGTATGCTGGTTTGAACTGTCATTATAAAAATGAACACGGCTTTGGTATTTCTTGCAAATGAGTGAAATAAAGGAGGTTGTGCTTGTTGTATGAGTTTTTTTTGACTGTGTTTAGCATACGCATCTATTACCCTATATGGGTTTGAGTTGATGAATGTATTGTTATGCGAATATTGTTTTTCTGAGTTCAATGCGTGAAAATGATTGGGAAAAACAAATTCGTGGTAATAATGATGAACTATTGTGCGAGTTATTTCTCCTAGTTGTTTTTCATTGCATAGAATATGGTTTTCCCTGGGACAGTAAGGTCATAGTAGCATCTTACATCGTTGTTCTAATTGGATATGGTGATCTGCCTGCTTGTTCTTGGTATTCATATATGACTGTTTGGAAAGAAGTTCTGATCTGAATGGGTACAAAGTAGTCAGTCTATAGAATAGACTGGGTAGAGCATACAAATCATACTCTGTGTCTTGTAGAACTCAAGGATATATATATATATATATATATATATATTTTATGGATTGAAAACCTTTCATTGTTTTCATTGAAACGAAATACGAAAAGATTTCTCCTTTGCTGTTGGAAAGTGAATTCTCTCATTATTTATAATGAAAACGTGATATGTTGTTGTTGTACACTCTTACATGTTATATATAGACGTGAATGTCTGTAGAGTGAATTATTTAAAAGGAAATGATTGTGTTTAGAGGTTCTTTTGGTACCGATGCTTACGGACCAGTTGCAATGAACTCTGGTCAACTTTTTGGAAAGGTAATTAGTAGTTTTGAATATTGAAATATACTATTCAGAATGAATCATATTATTGGATTATGTTTGTTCTAAATAGTGGATATTTGGTTAGACAGTGAGAAGAGGTAATATGACCCATCTTCCTTTTATTCGATTATTGATTTTATTTATTTCTCTTTGGACTATTATCATTGATTGATATCACGTCTGGATTAAATTCTCAGTACAGTTATGATGAAAGGAAAGAGAGTGTTGGATGGATAATTTGAAGTAATGTTCATTTCTTCTCTCATACAGTTGGAAATCTATAATTGTTATGGAATGAATTTTGTACTGCTTTGGTTTAAGCATCTGCATTTAATTGTTGTTTACTTTTCTCTTCAGCGTTTGATTGTTTGAAATCAGATGAGTTGTATGAAAGGAAAGGAAAGTAGTTCGGTTTGAATTTTTAGTTAAATTCTATCTTTTGAAATTACAACTATTGTAAGGGAATGGAAATTACAGCATTTACATTAGAACAACAGTATGCACATATGTGTTTTAGTTCTCACAGATGTTAATTCTGGAACTATTTGAAGGAAATTACTTCTTGTAGTAATTATTTGGGAAAAAGGGCAGTAATCCTTTTGTCTGATTGGGAGGGTAATTAGATGATTGGGTTGTTATGTTGTTCATCCTTATTGGTACTTAATTCTTGGATGATGTTCATTTTAACGTTTCATAAAAGTAGGGTTCTTTTATTGAGACAGTTAATTAAAAGCACCTCATTTTAATGACAAGTGCTTAATATGCTCAGTTCAATGAACTGACCCATGCAAGTAATTTTGCAGATGGAACTTGAGTATAAATGAAGACATGGTTGTTTTCTGATACTTCTTTTGATTAGCTGAGGATGGATCGTATTTGATAGCTATTATTCCTCTACGAGGAAATGGGAAAAGAAGAAGTTACATTCTTCTATCCTTATGTGTTGAAATGTTGTTTGATATAAACGAAGTCCAGTTGTTTGGACTGGCGATTGTATAGATTGTAAATCTTATGGATGAATACAAGGAAAAGTGTGATATTTTAATGGTTGTATCATTTTGAAACTGTTTGAATAAAGATTGAGAATATAGTGTTATTCTTTGATTGGGAATTATTCAAATGATAGTGGATAGATTTAAAAGGAAATAATATCTATTCTTTACTTGAATGCAACTTTTAAGTTGGAATGTGCAATTAGTTCATACTTGGGTTAAGATGAATTTTAAATTGACATTAAAATGGATTTAGGTGAATATGAACTCTTAATTGAATGATATTCGGGATTAGCTTATAAGCTAAGGAATATCAAATAACATAGGAGTAGCTGAACCTTGTATTCGGACTCCGTTAACATCCTCGAAATGTTTAAATTCAGAAAATATTAGATATGGGGAAACATATCTATTGGTAACCAACCTTAACTGAAGTAAGGTTATGGAGAATAAATGAATAATTCATTTAGAATTAGACCTCGTTTAAATGATGTCTAATAAGATGGAATTCTGAATTTGTTTACAGTTGTGGAAAACTTGGTTAAGTTTAATAGGTTAAACTTATTACGTTCATCTGTAATGGACTATTTAGTCCGAAGCTTAAAGAAAAGAACCAAGAAGAAAATATGCAACCCTTCGGTATGAAGGAGAGGATGTATATTAAGCTATAAGACAAATTAAGTCTCTCTTAGCTACATACAACTGTAACGAGAACGAGGTTAAAGGATCAACACGGTTGCTGAAAATTGATCTTAAATATTAAGATTATAATCCATCACCTCGAGCTGGATGTGTACTCCTTGATGAGAGGATTCCATAGGACCTTGACACACGTCAGCTGCAATATGGTGTCTTCATGAAGGTGGGGCCTTCATGATGACACAATGTTGTAGCTGACATGTTACAACGCCCTCCCGAATCAAATCATCAAGTTTACATAAGTGGGGACTAAGTTACTTAGATGAGGATAGGAATGTGATCACGTATATGGAGTGACTCCGGAGGGCTAAAGGTAACTAGACACACGTAGTCGCCTAGGGATGACACAGTATGTCTGCGTACCTTTAGTTACCATGAGTGCCTTCCTATACTCGTTCATATTGCTAGTTGGGGTTAGAGCTTGACCTTAGATGGAAGGACTGACAGAGATCAGGAAAGACCATTCTAGATAACAGACGAAGTGAGGTGAAGGACATATTCCATTGATGTGTATAACATCTAGGAATATGATCATGCAAAGCATGTGAAAATCTTTGGCCAAAGTATCGCAAGTGTTGGTTGCGTTGTCCTAATCACCTAGTTTAAGATGCAGGATGTCAGATGAATATCAGTAACATATATTCAAATAGGCCTCTTAAATGGATCACTTCGATAACCGGAAATGGTAAAAGAACCTTGTATACTTATTATACAATGCATGGATTAACATGAAGGATCGGTAAGTCACCGAGTCATGAAATGAGAGATCGCTGAAACTCCGAGCCATAAAATGGGAGATCGGTAGTTCTTCGAGTCATTTACAGCAGCATATGGTATCTGTTATATGATTGAATGGCATTGAATGTGTGTTCCATATTGCAAATATGTGAACAGAGAACATTGGTTTTAAAAAGAAATTGTGTGATCCGAATTACATTAATTGGATAGAGAACAATTATTAAAACTTGAACGTGTGTTTGAATTACATAATTCAGAACAGAGAACGTTGTGTACAAAAAAAAAAAAATTCCCTTGTTCTAGTATCTTAAAATGGGGATGTTACATCTTGGTATCAGAGTTGAAGGTTGCAGCTCTTGGACCTAATGAGTCCACAATTTAATAAGGTTTACATTTTCTTATTGAACAGAAAATGGTTAGAACAAGAGGAAATGCTTGAAAAACCCATTACCGGGTGGAGAAGCAGCTACTGCTCAAAAGCTGGATGAAATCCTTGCTGCCCTACTGGATACGAGAGATCGTCTGACTATTTTGGAACAACAATCAATGGGCAATGAGGAGGAGGAAGAAGAAGCTGATATAAATGATCAGCCACCTCCTGTGGACAACACCAATGGAGGGAATCCGGGTGTTGATAATAGTAATGTGAATGCTCCTAATCATCCTGAAAATAAAAGGAAAGATTAGCAGCTGAACTTACAAATGATATAAAGAGAATAAGTCCTCCAAAGTTTGATGGAACAACACTTGGGGACGGAGCTGAAAATTGGCTCAGTGAAATGGAGAAGTACTTTGCAATAAGAAACTTCTCCGAGGAGACCAAAGCGATATGGGGAGCATATCAGCTTTCTCATGAAGCATCATCATGGTGGGACAACCATAAGGTTGAGTTGAATATTGTTGAAATAGACATAACTTGGGATCAATTTAAGGGTTACTTTAGGCAACGGTGGCTGCCTCAACTCTATTTTGATAGGAAAATGACTAAATTTCAGAACTGGTCGCAAGGAAGGCTGACGGTGACAGAATACTGGGAAGGGTTTACTAAACTCCTTAAGTATGTGCCGTAGTACCAAGCTGACGAGAAGTTCAGAATACGAAAGTTCATAATGGGACTGAATCCCATCATTGGTGGTGAAGTGGATGTCCACGGTCCAACCACTATGGAAGGAGTTGTCGAAAAGGCAATAAGATAGGAACAAAAATTGAGAGCAATTTCTACTCATAGGGAAGAGATAAGGAAGAAGATTCCCAACTCTTCTTCATCTCTCACACCCAAAAGGGGGCCCTGGAAAAGGTTTGGTGTGAAAAACAAAATTGTTGTAGATAACAACAAGAAATCAGTAATGAACAAACCTGTAAATAGTGTGCGAACAACTTCGCAAAAGTTAGTGGCAATGGACAAAAGTCCTATGGAAGCCAGAGTGATAACTTCAAAGCTGGTAGCAAATTTGAGCCTAGGAAAGGGCCAGTTGGAGGTTGCTTCAACTGTGGAAAGGACCATTACGTGAGTCACTGTCCTCTGAAAAAGGATGATCGCGATCAGCAACATAGGATACACGCTGCGGTGGCTAACAAACAAGCTGAAAAGTAAGTTACACCCATAGAAGTTCCGGGTAAGTTATTCGGTACACCTGTAGTCATACTTTTTGATACTGGAGCTACTGAATGCTTTATTTCTACTAAACTTGCAATGAAATTAAAAAGAAAAGCTGAATGAATGGATAAGACATGGACAGTGCATTATGGGAATAATGTTGTCCATACAGTCGAAATGTGCCTTTTTGGGGCAATTCTTGACTTGCCCAGTTTCTCCACCAAGTTGACCTATATGTCACTCCTTTAGGATCATATGATATCATTATTGGAGTTAATTGGTTGGCAGAACATAAGGCAAAGGTCGACTGTTATGAAAAACAAATTTGTTGTTTTGATGACCTGCAGAAAGCAGCAGTCATTCAAGGTGTAAGGCGTGAGGTTGTAGTTAGGAAACTAACAGCTATGCAACTAAAAAGGGCTAAAAATAGAGGCTGCACCTTGTATGCCATAAAAATGATAGAAAATGCTGAGGAAGATAATGATTTCATGGAAAGATATCCATTATTAAGGGATTTTAGTGATGTATTTCCAGGAGGAATTACCAGGTCTTCCGCCCAAACGAGAGTTTGACTTTGCAATAGAGATCAAGCCAGGAACTGAACCCATATCTAAGGCACCTTATAGAATGACCACCCTCGAGTTGGTGGAGCTTAAGGCTCAACTACAGGAACTTTTGACTAAGGGGCTGATAAGACCGAGCGTCTCACCATGGGAGAGCCTTGGTAATTTTGTAAAGAAAAAGGATGGCACATTGAGACTGTGCATTGATTACAGAATGTTGAATAAGGCAACTATTAAGAATCGATACCCACTTCCTAGGATTGATGATCTGTTCGACCAGATGCGTGGAGCATCAGTCTATTCAAAAATAGATCTTTGATCTGGGTATCATCAGCTGAGAATAAAGGAAGAAGATATTCATAAAACAACTTTTAGAACAAGGTACGGGCATTATGAATTCACGGTGTTACCTTTTGGGTTGACAAATGCACCTGCCGCCTTCATGAATTTGATGAATAATATTTTTCAAGAATACCTAGACAAGTTCGTGCTTGTATTCTTGGACGACATTCTTATATACTCTAAAAATGTCGAAGAGCACCAAGAACATTTAAGGATAGTGCTGGAAGTTTTAAGAAAGAGGAAGTTGTATGGTAAATTGTCTAAATGTTCCTTTTATGATGCAGAGGTGCATTATTTGGGACACGTTATAAGCAAGAATGGGATAGTTGTAGACCCTTCAAAGATCGTAGCTATAACCGAGTGGCCTGCGCCTAAGAACGTGCATGAAGTAAGAAGCTTCATGGGCTTGGCAGGATATTATAGAAAGTTCGTTAAGGACTTTTCAAAAATTTGCTGCCCCAATCACTTCACTACAAAAGAAAGATAAGAAATTTGTCAGACTGACAAATGTGAATCTGCCTTTAAAAATTTAAAGGAATAGTTAACTACAACACCTATTTTAACCATACCAGACCCAAATGGAAATTTTACGGTTGTAATGGATGCGTCTGGAGAAGGTCTTGGAGGCATTCTGTTACAGAATAACCATGTCATAGCTTATGAAAGTAGAAATCTTAAGTTACATGAACAAAATTATGCTCCACATGACCTAGAGCTCGCTGCCATTGTACATGCACTTCAAATGTGGAGGCATTACCTTCTTGGCAAACCTTTTGAGTTAAAAACTGACCATCTGGGGTTGAAGTATATTTTTACTCAACCAAATCTGAATGCAAGACAACGAAGATGGTTAGAATTTCTATCTCAGTATGATTTTGATATAAGCTACATCAAAGGAAAGGAAAATAGAGTGGCAGATGCTCTGAGTCGAAGGAAGCACATCTCTGCTCTTATAACATTAAGAACTCAGTTTAAGGATGAGGTGAAAGATGTCATGGAATCAGACTCTTATTTCCAGCAAGTTAAAGTAGCACTTACTGCAGATCCAAAGGATGTAAAGTACAAGGGATTTCGTTTTGATAATGAAGGAATTATGAGGTTTGAAAACAGGGTATATATACCCTTGGCAAATGATTTAAGAAAGAAATTGTTAACTGAATTTCATAATTCACCTTTTTTGGACACCACGGCATTACAAAAATGCTTGCTTGATCTTAAGCAATACAATACTTACGGAAGGGAATGAAAAAGGATGTGGTGGAATTTGTAACACACTGCTTGGAATGTCAGCGTGTTAAGGTGGAACATATGCATCCCATTGGATTATTGTATCCCCATAGCGTTCCATAGTACAAATGGCAAGTGATAACGATGGATTTCATTCAAGGATTGCCTATGTCAAGGAATAAGCATGATATCATCCTGGTTGTCATCAAAAAATTAACCAAAGTGGCACACTTCATTGCTGGTAATTTGAAAGATGATGCACCAGTGTTAGCAAGAAGATTTGTACATGAAATTTTCAGATTGCATGGAATACCCGAATTGATCATATCGGACAGAGATCCGAGGATGACATCAAGGTTTTGGCAAACGCTTAATGCGGCCTTGGGAACTAAATTAAACTTCAGTTCTGCATATCATCCGGAAATGGATGGACAGACCGAAAGAGTCAATCAAGTTTTAGAGGATATGTTAAGAATGTATTGCATGGACCAGCAGTATAAATGGGAGGAATACCTTCCGCTGGTAGAATTTTCCTATAATAATACATATCATGCCTCTTTAAAAATGGCACCTTTTGAAGCATTGTATGGAAGAAAATGCAGAACCCCTGTTAGCTGGGACAACGTAGAGGACAGAGAGGTAATTGGGCCAGAAATCCTCACGGAAATGGAACAACAAATCAAAATGATTCGGGAACATCTAAAGGAGGCTGCCAATAGGCAAAAGAGTTATGCAGACTTAAAGCGGGTTGATAGGAATTATAAACTTGGTGAGAAGGTCTTTCTTCGGGTTAAGCCGAAAAAAGAGCTCAATAACTTTTGGCAAGGCTGCCAAGTTGTCACCTCGTTATGTGGGACCTTTTGAAATTGTTGAAATAATCAACCCTGTAGCTTATCGTCTAGCATTACCTCCTGCTTTATCACAAATGCATGATGTTTTTCATATTTCTTTGCTTAAGAAATACGTAACAGATTTATCACATGTGCTGAATTGGAATTCCTTGCAGGTCCAAGACCCAGGAATAATCATGGTTAAGCCCATTCGAGTGCTGGGAACTCACCAGTTGTACTTAAGAAATCGTGAAGTGAATCAATGCAAGGTCCAGTGGGACCAGTTTAGCGAAGAAAGTGCAACTTGGGAAAATCTCAAGAAATGAGATCTGCTTTTCCATACTTGTTTGATCGAAATTGAATTCAAAAAACTGATAATTCTACCAAATTTAGACAATTACTGGTCTATTTTACAGTTATCTTAAAACATTGTTTTAATGAGTGAATCTGTTTTTGGTATGAACTTATGAATGGAAGGACAATAACTGAATTTTGTCCTAGAAACTCTTGAATTGGCTAATTTGATCATCGGGATGATGATTCTTTAAGAAGGGAGGAATGTAACGCCTTGATTTTTATAAGCTATCATGGTAATCACTTTTCATGATGTTGTAACTGCAGAAATGAAGATAAATATGTTAAGATATATCTTTTAATCTTAAAAGGAATGTGTTACTAATCTGGACCCTTGTTTGCTGTAATTTGTTTACTTGGGACAGAGGTTATTATTGCTTGTGTTTTGCTAAATGAGACAACAGACTTGTCGTATGTTTGATGAACTCTTTTCGCTGATTGACAACACACCTTGAATCAATTCCATTGATCCAAGGTATGTTGTGGCCTTCTTGTGATCGCTTTGTCGATTTACTTCTAAACGAAATGAAGTCTGAAACCAGACTGAAGGTTGATATAAATGTTGCAGCACCTGATTTCAGTATAAATATCCGGTACCTAGATGCCAATGGAAAAGGTTCGATTCCCGAACCACATGCAAAGTTGTAACGCTAGACAACGTAAGACAATAAGGGCCTGGATGTGAGTGACACAAGTATGTGGAACATAGGACGAAACGTCCTGCATTGTGTTGAATGCGAATGCCAGTCGGAAAGACTTGATTGGAAACTATTAAATAAATACTATGGGATTAAACCCTAACCTACAACTAAGTTTTATCCTATACCTAACTACTACCCTATATGGATTTTAAATTGCATGGGATGAAGGTTGATGCAAATCCTAATAACTTATGAACTAGGTGAATAACCTAGCTATGGACTATTAAATCCTAAACTATTACTAACCTATGGAAGGGGACTTATGGACCCATGTGGATGGAAAACGGATAAGAAGGGAAGGTTAGAAATTTAATAGGACAATAAATGAAGTCCTTACAAGTTGCAGCGCCAAGTTTGGCGGGAACAAGGAAAAGTTGGAGGCATCCAACTAGCTATGAAGCTAAAATGGAATTGCAAGCAAAATTTGAAAAAGGAAATTCGCCAACCTGAGTCGGCGGTGGCGTGAAAATTTATGAAAAAGCAATGCATTCAATGCATTCAATGACTTGGTCTTAGCGACCAGCTCGCCTTGGAAAGAGGATAGAGGAAAAATTTGTTTGGCATTGTGTTCAATCGGGTTTTTAGTTGCTCTGCATTTCTTCCATGGTTACATCGAAACTTCTTTGTATTTTTGGTTATTGTTTCTGTTCTTTGGAGAAGCCAAGGCTATTTTTGAGCTTGAGGAAGTTAGTGGACTGTTGGGTAAGCCTTGTTGAGGATGCCGTGGAGAAAAATAACTCCAGTGGACGTGGTTTACTTCGAACCACAAAAAAATATAGGCATGTTAAGCCCTTCTCCTTAAACCGTTTGCTTTTGTTTAAACGTCTCATTAAAACAACCCTGCTCTTATGATGGGGTTTTGGTTAAATGATTTTGTTGATTTGAATGAAGTGATTTCTGGGTTGAGTCATTTTCCTTTTCTGAACACGACTTGGGTAATTTTTTTGCAAAATGGGTAAATGAAATAAATCTGTTCTTGATGTGTGAGTTGTTTGACAATGTTGGGTAATCGTTTCTTTACTCAATATGAGTTGAGTTTGTTTGAATAATACATTAGCTATGCGTGTATCAATTCTGAGTTCTGTGCATTCTTGTAAAAATGGAAGGATGAGGTGATTCTGTATGCTGGTTTGAACTGTCATTATAAAAATGAACACGGCTTTGGTATTTCTTGCAAATGAGTGAAATAAAGGAGGTTGTGCTTGCTGTATGAGTTTGTTTTGATTGTGTTTAGCATACATCTATTACCCTATACGGGTTTGAGTTGATGAATGTATTGTTATGCGAATATTGTTTTTCTGAGTTCAGTGCGTGAAAACGATTGGGAAAAACAAATTCGTGGTAATGTTGATGAACTGTTGTGCGAGTTATTTCTCCTAGTTGTTTTTCATTGCATAGAATACGGTTTTCCCTGGGACAGTAAGGTCATAGTAGCATCTTACATCGTTGTTCTAATTGGATATGGTGATCTGCCTACTTGTTCTTGGTATTCATATATGACTGTTTGGAAAGAAGTTCTAATCTACGAATGGGTACAAAAGTCCGTCGAGTAGACTATAGAGCATACAAATCATACTATGTGGTCTTGTAGAATACAAATATATACTATATCTATATATATATATAATATATATATATATATATATATATATTATATGGATTGAAAACCTTTCATTGTTTTCATTGAAACGGAATATGAAAAGATTTCTCCTTTGCTGTTGGAAAGTGAATTCTCTCATTATTTATAATGAAAGCGTGATATGTTGTTGTTGTACACTCTTACATGTTATATATAGACGTGAATGTCTGTAGAGTGAATTATTTAAAAGGAAATGATTGTGTTTAGAGGTTCTTTTGGTACTGATGCTTACGGACCAGTTGCAATGAACTCTGGTCAACTTTTTGGAAAGGTAATTAGTAGTTTTTGAATACTGAAATATACTATTCAGAATGAATCATATTATTGGATTATGTCTGTTCTAAATAGTGGATATTTGGTTAGACAGTGAGAAGAGGTAATATGACCCATCTTCCTTTTATTCGATTATTGATTTTATTTATTTCTCTTTGGACTGTTATCATTGATTGATATCATGTTTGGATTAAATTCTCAATATAGTTATGATGAAAGGAAAGAGAGTGTTGGATGGATAATTTGAAGTAATGTTCATTTCTTCTCTCATACAGTTGGAAATCTATAATTGTTATGGAATGAATTTTGTCTGCTTTGGTTTAAGCATCTGCATTTAATTGTTGTTTACTTTTCTCTTCAGCGTTTGATTGTTTGAAATCAGATGAGTTGTATGAAAGGAAAGGAAAGTAGTTCGGTTTGAATTTTTAGTTAAATTCTATCTTTTGAAATTACAACTATTGTAAGGGAATGGAAATTACAGCATTTACATTAGAACAACAGTATGCACATATGTGTTTTAGTTCTCACAGATGTTAATTCTGGAACTATTTGAAGGAAATTACTTCTTGTAGTAATTATTTGGGAAAAAGGGTAGTAATCCTTTTGTCTGATTGGGAGGGTAATTAGATGATTGGGTTGTTATGTTGTTCATCCTTATTGGTACTTAATTCTTGGATGATGTTCATTTTAACATTTCATAAAAGCAGGGTTCTTTTATTGAGACAGTTAATTAAAAGCACCTCATTTTAATGACAAGTGCTTAATATGCTCGATTGATAATGCCGACCCATGCAAGTAATTTTGCAGATGGAACTTGAGTATAAACGAAGACATGGTTGTTTTCTGATACTTCTTTTGATTAGCTGAGGATGGATCGTATTTGATAGCTATTATTCCTCTACGAGGAAATGGGAAAAGAAGAAGTTACATTCTTCTATCCTTATGTGTTGAAATGTTGTTTGATATAAACGAAGTCCAGTTGTTTGGACTGGCGATTGTATAGATTGTAATCTTATAGATGAATACAAGGAAAAGTGTGATATTGTAAAGGTTGTATCATTTAAAACTGTTTGAATAAAGATTGAGAATATAATACTATTCATTGATTGGGAATTATTCAAATGATAGTGGATAGATTTAAAAGGATATAATATCTATTCTTTACTTGAATGCAACTTTTACGTTGGAATGTGCAATTAGTTCATACTTGGGTTAAGATGAATTTTAAATTGACATTAAAATGGATTTAGGTGAATATGAACTCTTAATTGAATGATATTCGGGATTAGTTTATAAGCTAAGGAATATCAAATAACATAGGAGTAGTTGAACCTTGTATTCGGACTCCGTTAACATCCTCGAAATGTTTAAATTCAGAAAATATTAGATATGGGGAAACATATCTATTGGTAACAACCTTAACTGAAGTAAGGTTATGGAGAATAAATGAATACATTCATTTAGAATTAGACCTCGTTTAAATGATGTCTAATAAGATGGAATTCTGAATTTGTTTACAGTTGTGGGTAAAACTTGGTTAAGTTTAATAGGTTAAACTTATTACGTTCATCTGTAATGGACTATTAGTCCGAAGATTAAAGAAAAGAACCAAGAAGAAAATATGCAACCCTTCGGTATGAAGGAGAGAGATGTATATTAAGCTATAAGACAAATTAAGTCTCTCTTAGCTACATACAACTGTAACGAGAAACGAGGTTAAAGGATCAACACGGTTGCTGAAAATTGATCTTAAATATTAAGATTATAATCTAATCACCTCGAGCTGGATGTGTACTCCTTGATGAGAGGATTCCGTAGGACCTTGACACACGCCAGCTGCAATATGGTGTCTTCATGAAGGTGGGGCCTTCATGATGACACAATGTTGTAGCTGACATGTTACAACGCCCTCTCGAATCAAATCATCAAGTTTACATAAGTTGGATACTAAGTTTCTTAGATGGGATAGGAATGTGATCACGTATATGGAGTGACTCTGGAGGACTAAAGGTAACTAGACACACGGAGTCACCTAGGGACGACACCGTATGTCTGCGTACCTTTAGTTACCATGAGTGCCTTCCTATACTCGTTCATATTGCTAGTTGGGGTTAGAGCTTGACCTTAGATGGAAGGACTGACAGAGATCAGGAAAGACCATTCTAGATAACAGATGAAGTGAGGTGAAGGATGTATTCCATTGATGTGTATAACATCTAGGAATATGATCATGCAAAGCATGTGAAAATCTTTGGCCAAAGTATCACAAGTGTTGGTTGCGTTGTCCTAATCACCTAGTTTAAGATGCAGGATGTCAGATGAATATCAGTAACAGATATTCAGATAGGCTTCTTAAATGGATCACTTCGATAACCGGAAATGGTAAAAGAACCCTGTATACTTATTATACAATGCATGGATTAACATGAAGGATCGGTAAGTCACCGAGTCATGAAATGAGAGATCGCTGAAACTCCGAGCCATAAAATGGGAGATCGGTAGTTCTTCGAGTCATTTACAGCAACATATGGTATCTGTTATATGATTGAATGGCATTGAATGTGTGTTCCATATTGCAAATATGCGAACAGAGAACATTGGTTTTAAAAGAAATTGTGTGATCCGAATTACATTAATTGGACAGAGAACAATTATTAAAACTTGAACGTGTGTTTGAATTACATAACTACCAATAATAATCCTAAAAACCAATAGGTGGATAGATATGACTCTTCGGTTTCATGTGGGATGAGAAGGTTAAAAATGCAGAACAAATTTGTCTTCAAATGGAAGTGGAACTCCTATATGAGCAGTATGCTTCAAACACTTGTAGTGATTTTCAAGTGACTTCATTTGAGGCTGCAAGAAATCCAAGAGAGTTTCATGTTGTGGAAGAACTCCTCATTGTCAAGGAAGGAAAAGGAAATGAAGAGGAAATCACTTCAGATACCATTCATTCATGTGGAAGAAGAGTTGTTTGTAAATGGGGAATAGGAGGAAAATTAGATCATAGAAAATCACCTTCTTTAAGGATGTCTTCAAGTTGACTTTCCTTTTCAAGTCAAAGGTCGAGTAACGGTCATGTTCAAAGGGTTAGACCATGTCCCATAAGGTATTTTGCCTCTTTGGAGTCAAACAAAAAGTTATACCCAGTCACATTCACTTCAAAATGTGAGGATGAGTTTCACAGTCCCAAGGATCAGTTGCAATGCCTTTACAAAAGAAGTGCGAGACAAACTACAAGAGGCATACTTTTTCTTTCTATTTGACACCATGGTAAACAAAGTGGAGAATTGGGTTCGTATCCACATTTCACTTTCAATATCAGCTATGTCTATTGTCAAATCATTTACTTGTTTTCCAATTATGAGAAAGGGAAGCTATTTTGCACAGCCAATTGCAGGGTTCATTTATCTCACATGTGCCTACACCATTCTTACATTAGGGATATGTTTTTTTTAAGAATAATTACTTGCATTGCACACTCTACATGTTTCATTTGAACCATGTATGGTTTTTAGTTTTATGTGTTTTGTATTTCGTCTTCACTCCCGCATAGTGTGTCGAAGGTGAAATTTTCAGAACAGGGAAAAATTCAAGTTTTAATAGAGTTCCATGATGTCTCGAATCCGGAAAATGTTTACTCAAATTTCTGCAGTGTGTCATGCATTCCAGGTAATCATGGGTTCTAATGTGCTTCATATTCGACAACATCGGATAATGGATAGGTTCAAATAGTCTACTTCAAGTTTGGGATTAGTTTTGGAATAACAAAGTGACTCCATGCCCAATTGATGTTAAATACTACTAGAGTCAAGCTTAGCGGGAATGCATCCCCGAGAGGTTTCCAAAAATGTTATCCTTTTTTTCCCCTCTGGAAAAAATGGACAATGGTGGTAAATTACACCTTAAGACCGATATTTTTCTTCATAGAGAAATTCATGAGGTTGGTTCATTGAATGAGGCTGCAATTTTGAATCCATCTTGACCTATGAGTTACTGAAGAAATCAAGTTCACACAATGAGTATTTTTCATAGCATCACATGGTCCAAAAAAGAGGACGTAGATAAATATGTTGAATATTTTACACAATTTGATGAGGAAACCAATATCAGAGGTTGCTTGGCACCATTTGGGTATACCCCTCAACTATGTTATATCTGCAGAAATTTGCAAAGGAAATAAAGAAAAAGGTAAATTGATTGAGGTGGATGATGTTCAGAACTTGAATGAAGAAAGACTTAATGAACTAATCGATCTTGTTATAGGTTTTGATCCGACGATAGGTAAAATCTCGTGTTTTTCGAAGATCAAAATTGGCCCCTGTAAGGGTTACTTTTGGGCATCTCAAGATAAAGTGGTTAAAAATTGATAGGTCAATTTTAAGGTGTTCATATACTTTCATTGTTCTCCTGATGTGAAAGATTCAAAATTTTTGAGGGTTAGTACACAATTTGAAAATTTATCAAAGGAGTCATAAGGGTTATAAGCTTGAAATAACTTCAGAGAAGCTCATGTGAGCTGCTCGGTGAGATAATGTGAGTATTGAGAGTCACCAAGTGTTAGATATCTCGATCGAGCAATTTTTAACGTGACCAACCGGTGAATTGTTCCCAAACCTTGGGAATCCGATGAGGAGCTCATGTGAGCTAAATTTTCTTATCAAAGTAGCTCAACATTTAAATGTTGGTTTGGATTTTTTTCTCATGCATTGACCCATGAAGGTTGGGCTAACGAAAGAATAGGTGAGATGGGTGGCTCATTCAATGTATTGAGGTGATTCAAATGGACTCGATGCAAGGTGCTCATGAGGGGATGGTGATCTAGAGCTCAGTGTGCGTGAAGGGGGAGTGTCATTGTAGAGATAATCCCGGACACCATGTTAATCTGGTACGTCATTGAATGACAGGGTGGATTAATGTGAACACAAAATTTTATAAGCTCGGGTCAGGATAAAAGTGTATACCTTTTTGCACATGAGATAAGTCACACAGAACGATGCAAGGCCATGGTATGATAGATGAGGTGTTGATGGAGCCCAAAATTAAAGCTTGTAGCTAATATCTCGGGCTCGTTGTGAAAGGAAATGAGATTAATTCACGTGTGAGCATGGTAAAAAAGAGGAGATAAATCCATTGGGAGTTCATGGTGAGTCACATCGAAAGGAGTGAGTCGATCATCATTTATGTAGGACAAATTACACTCATATAACCCAAGGAAGATGCACTAGAAAGAGCACATGGGTTTTGGGTTCATTGAATTGAGCTAGTGGAGGATAGGAACTCAGGCTGAGGCATTTGGCATGACTCGTAGGGGAGCCCATAATCGAGGCCACTCAGATGAAACTGTGAGCCATTTCACGCTACGCTTGAGGAGAACAGTCGTTTGATGAGGCTGAGATAAGTAAAATGAGCTCAGGGAAGATATTGGGATAGGGTGAAGAGAAAGTTGTGATGAGATGCTTGACTCAAAGGTTTCAGAATCATTGTTTATCGCTTGGTAGTGTGCGAGTTCCAGGTGCGCATTAGTGCGTTCAATTTAGAATCAAACATGACTCGTTGGGCATGATGGATTAGCTTGATGCAGTGATTCTTGGAGTAGTTCATCCGATTTCTGCTTTATCGAGTTAATAAGGATAAATTCGTAAGAGTTGGAGATTCATTTTAGGATCAAACATAGGCAAGTTGCTTAATGAATGGAAAGCTCGACACAGAGCTTATTAGCGATGTCGATGGAGGCCAAGTTATGTCCGTAAAATAATTTAGCTTATCAGGATTTTGGATATCTGTTAGAATCGACAAAGTGAAGTTTGCAGACATGTCACGATGAAGAAGGATGAGCCAAGCCAGAAGGTGAAGAGAGATCAAATAAATTTCACAAGTTGGCTCAGGGTTATGAATTCAAAGTTTGAACCGATCTCATTTCAGAGAACAATGACTTAGGATTTTGGGACATACACTCTTCAGAGGTTATGAGAGTTGAGGCGATGAGTTGATAAAATATAAGATCAACTTCTGAACTTTGAAGTCAAAAATTTAGAATTCATATTTAGGGGTTGGATCATTTCGGGTCTCGGCAACTCGGTATTTTTGGGGATGAGCACATGATGGTTCAGATGATCACCAAAGATTCATTTCAAATTCCTTGGACTCTGAAATTAGATGCGACTCGGTCTCTGTGGCAAAAGGATTCCCAAGGAACTCAGCCAATACATTACCGGGGTAGTTATAGAGTAAATCAATGCTATCGGTGGGAAGATTCAAGCTGCTCGGTTAATAAATGAAGCCTAGAGCCGAGATACTTGACCTAGCTATCACGTCAGACGTTGGTATAAGTCACTAAGCAGACGAGAGTTTAAATTGGCCATGGAAATTCCAAATCAACCACCGAGCTATAAAAGTGCATATCGGTTGAGGTATATGGTAAGCGGTTGGGGCTTTGACCAATGTGGACCCGACATGTAAAAGTGGAGCGAACAAATAATATGCCTGAGTACATGGAAAGTTAAGAGGAGAACTTGGTGATTGATGCCGACAAATTTTCAAAGGGTCTCGTTCAATTTTAATATGAAGCGTTCAAAATAAACAAAGGAACCCACCAATATATAAATACCAATGTGTAATGTCGAGTTAGTCGACAGGGGTAGAAACAAGGTGGTAAGTCTTTTAAAATCCCACGATGTAAAGATAAACAATGGCATTCACCTAGTAAGAAAGTAACTCGCCAAGCCATTTTATGACTTGACGAGCTGATGGAGTACAATGCACGAGATACCCAAAATTAAATTTTTCTCAACAAGTCATAAATTCCTCCCTAGTTGTAAGTTTTTTACAAAATGACATTCGTTGGAATTGGAAGAGATATAGCTATGGAATGGAGTCATCAAGAAATGGATTTTCGAGAGGTTTTGTGTTCTAAAATTACAAGATTTCCTCATTCCAAAAATAGTGCCTCAAAAGGTGGAGTTGCAATTAATGAGGCAAGCATGGTTGACCTGTTCTACTACAAACTTGCCTAGTTTTTAGGGATTCTTCCTTCCTTCTCTCAAAACTCAAAAGTGTTATAAATTGTAAAGCACTAATTATTTCAAAAAATGTTAGACATTTTCCAAGCTTCCCCTCTCTTCACAAGCTCAGTTGTTCAATTTGCAAGCTTTCAAGCCTTTCTTCTCAAAATTGTAATGACAACTTATGCCTTTCCCTGCTATAATGATGCACTGTGCAAGTGCTTGAAGTAATGGAAATTATGTTTTTGATCAATTATATGTCCTTACATCATTTTGTTACTTCTATTTTCCTCTCTCATGTTTGAAGGTTATCTTTTCAATAATGTTTCTTTTAAAAGTTTTTGAGGTCATTGTGCTTATCAAGGAATGAAGTACTATATGTAAATTGAGTATGTGATGTATCTTCGTCCTCCTCATGATCATCTCTCTTCATTGGAAAGCCAGAATTCTTCTAGAAAACTCCTTGTTTCTTGCATCACCACTTCTAATTTAGCTTTTATTTCTTGCAAATATCTCTCCCTAATCCCCTTGAAATGTTAGTATAGGTCTAAGTAGTTGTTTTTATTGCATTAGAAGTAGTGTAGTGCTTAGTTTAGGAAGAGGAAGCCATACTTCTATGGAGGTTCACATCAAACCCAAGTCCAACAGATTGAGAGGTGATCCCATGTTTCCCAATCACGCCGAATTTCCAATGCACACACAGACATTCGGGGGTGCAAGGTGATTTTGTGATAACAAATATGACACAAGATCATGGTTACCCTTAACAAATGGATCATTATATCTTCAACTAGAAATTGATGGCCTTTAAATTCCAACGAGGAAAGTTCGGACATTCATACTCAATAACTTAAGGCATAGAGTATAATCATATATAGATACATATAATCGATTCCTCACTATGAACTACACATACAATATAAACAGGATAATTTTGCCATAGCTCATGATGATGAATCACATACAAATAACCATTATTGATAAATTCATATGTATTCACGGTATAATAATATAATTTTTAAGTGATATTAACTTGGATACAAATGTATAGTCATCTTGACTCATGACACTTCACTTAAACAAAACCTTAAGAGAAAAATAAGACACAACTCTATGACAAAAATCATTGATATAGAAATATAAAGACATATTTTTGAGCATTAGAATATACCTTAGACAGATAGATGACCTTTTGACTTGAGGGATAAGACCAAAATACATAGAGTTCGTAATAAATTTAGAGATTGAACCTTAATGAAACATGCCTTGAAAGTATAATGAAGAAAATTTTTACTTAATACTTTTCATAGAGACTTTTCAAGACATTATCTTTCTAACACCACGTATTTAGACCTTAACACTAGATAATTATCAATAGGACTATGAAAGAATTGATTCATGGAGGCACATCGAGAATCTTATTAGATAGAAACAAGTCATACTTAGAAACCTATCAATTTCAAGAGATTTAACACATATGTAAAGATCACATATCATACAAGATTACCATTGAACTATCCCACACACCTAACTTATTCAAATTATCATGCACTAAAGCATTGAAGCACATGTGATCTTCTTTAACTAGAGTAAACTTGCTTCCTTGACTTGATTTTTGCTTGATGAATTTTTTTTCCACCTTGATATCACAAAATTCCTCCTTGATGGACTTCACACTTTACATAATAGACTAAGAATCAATTTCATTGACATTATTTTATTGATCAACAATATTATTTTCCTTAGGCTCCTATATAAAAAAATTTATTCATTCATAGGACTGATTTTCTTCTTCAATACTATTATATTTTAAGTTTGAAAAGTTTTATTACTCTTTGAAAATTCAACTTGATGATAAGAGGTAGCAATGTGTCTATGTTTGTGACATTTAAAACACACAATCCCATTATTCCTCCTTGACTCAAACACACTCAAATTTCAACCACACTCCTTAGCCTCGTTAGCATACCCACAACAAGATTTACATTCACCCTTAAGGAAAATTTCAACATCATTCTTAGAAGACCCTCTTTAGAAATATCTAGCTCTATGACTAAAATCATGACAACCATAACAACAATCATTAAATGAAGAACCATACCTTGCAGAATTAATTTTTATAATGAACTTATAGCTTCTTTTATGAGCCTTCTTGGTCACTTTTTGATCATCTTGAGTACTTGTTATAAGTACACTTTCATTCTTCACATGTTCACCTTTAAACTCTAGGCCTGTTTTTTCACTAGTCATTCTTTGGCTATCCAAGATCCCATAAAGAGCTTCAAAACTCTTCTCTAACTTCCCATGTATCTTGAATCTATTGGAATCATATTCTAAAAAATATTCAAAAAAATTAAACCTCGTTCATATATGGAACACATGTCTTCTTTCTCCTTGGGGCTTTAGACAATCTTTTAATATGTGACTCCAAACCCTTTACTCGAATTGACCATGCTCTATCTCAATATATTTTATCTGATCTTGTAAGCCATGAATCAATGATCAAGAAAATTCATTCCTCATCCTAAACGTAGATTCAACATCTAAAGACATTCCCATTATTTGTCCTTCTAGGATATCCTTTAAGTGATTAAAATTGCTTCTCAAGGACATGTTTGTGATACAAAATTTTGAAATCAAAATTCACCGAGACAAGGGGCTGAATCAGTCCTACAATTATTTTTACTTAATTTACCAAACCATACATTCATCAATAAAGTTTTCCATACATCATACATAACCATGTGGGCTTATTAAGATATTCAACATTCAATCAGAACAACATAAAGCAAGATGCACAACAAAGAAATGCCATATTTAAGTGTGAAATCACATGGAGAATAAAAACCACTAAAACTCTTCTTATATTACACAAATAAAAGAGATTTAGTAAATCAACGAATTCACAAGGAGCACCAACCATTCAAGGAAGAAAAACCCCTAATTTAGTGAAGTAGTCACTCCACAAGGTGGATACAACCTCCTAAGATGAATAAGACCTAAATAAGTCACCTGATTATGATGATATACAAATTCATCGCTTTGAGAACTGATGGATATCTCTAATTCAAAGCACACACATGACATTAAAACCCTCATTCACCTAGCTCTCTCTTTCTCTTTATTTCACACCTTATCTTGGCTTCAAAAAATTACACACATGCTCTCAATAATTACTCAACCTATAATTAACTTACTTAACCTTAAAATCAAGTTTTTATACATTACACTCTCACATATTAGTCATAATTTTTCCTCTAAGATTACTAGTTCAAACATGAATTGTTATCGCTGAATCACAACACCCTCTGATTTGCACAAGTGTGTGTTCTTGAGCTAACGGTGTGACTGGGTAACATGAGTAATATCTCCAAGTTGTGGGACTTTCTACTTGAGATATACCTCCAGAGAAAGTTGGTTCTTGCTCCTAAACTACCTACCACAATCTACTCTAATGCAAGTAAAACTGTCTTATCCTAATCTATCTTTCCAAGTGACTAGCAAGAGAGAGTGCATGAAAAAAAATCCTACACTAAAGCGGTGATAGACCAAAAAGGAGGGGATCAAGGGTAAGTTCATATGTGTATCTACTATTATTGGAATTTTGGAGAGACTCAAGTAACATCGAAGCTTCTGTAGAATATTAATAAACCTATATTCCTTGGTTGGTTTCTATTAGCAAATTAAAACATTGGTTTGTTATGTGTCGATTATGCTTTGGGTATGTTATGTGGCAGTCATGTAGATTAATATTGATATGTACATGTTTTTTGTATAGCTTATGACTCCATAGAGATGCCTCCGTATATGCATACTATGGAGACTCCTTTAGATAATGTCATAGCATCTACAGATCCACTAACTGTGGTATAATTTTTAAAATTAGTTAAATTTTGGAGGAATTTTTTCTTATTACTTATCTACAATATAAAATTTTGTACATGAAATATTTAATTTGAACTATTTATTTGTATGTAGCCTACCCCTCGTGAGTCTACCATTGACCCTACAACGTCGATGACAAATTGATAGGATCATGAGATTGCGGTAAGATTTCACATGCATTATAAATTCTAAGTTTCTAAATTTTGAATGTATTTTAAAATTTTGGGTGTTAAAAACCTGTTGTTTATGAACGTGCAGAGCTAGGTTGCAGCCTTCTTAGAGACGCCTAGGACCACATGGATGAAATCTATAGTGGCATCTCCCTCCACTACATCCACATAGTTGTGGACATGCTTCTTCTAGTAGGGAAAAGAGAGGGAAGATGTTTCATGATTAGATTCATAGGACCTGGATGTATAGATATATATGTCATCTAGTCCTAGTATATAGTCCATGTATATAGCCTTATGCGACTGCATGTGGTCCTATATGTATGACACACTTAGTTTGATACATGTTATGAACTTATATTTTCGAGACACATCCAACACACTTAGTTTGATACATTATATCCATGTTGGTTTTCATAACGATATTACTTCTATGTTTGATTTGATTTCATTGCACATTATATCCTTCTATGTATGTTTTCATAACCATATTACTTTTATATGTTTGATTTGATTTGATGGCCTTGATTATGTGACCATTATGGATATGATATATATGATATATGATGTTATGTTATTGTTAAATTATATATATGATATATGTTGTTATGTTATATAATGGTTTTGAAGGATCTTGGGTGCAAGATCATTTTTTTTCAAGAGATTCAAGTGTGGACTTATATCAATTTTCTTATTTTAAACAATTGGTTAATACACTCCAAAGTGGGGTAAAATGTACAAAATTAAAAATGGTCTTGAGGAATTTATTATGAGTCATCTTATATGTATTTAGTGTACTTACAATTTATTTGTTAAGTATTAGTCTAAATTAAATGTTATTGATGTGTGTAACAATAAGGTCCTAATTTGAATTCACTTGTAAAAAAATACAGAAACATTGTAGAACTTAGTTGGCACAAGATATGTAAAAAATATTCTTAACACTCTATTGTGTATTAACATGCTTTAAAAAGATATCATTTAACAATCATTAGAGTATTTACATGGTAATGTGTTAACCTTGTTGCAATCTCATTGATGCAAGTCAAGTAGTGAGAAGTGATGCCTCGGGAAATTGTGAGAGTAAATTGTCACTTGAACACATTCGATTGGGGGTGTATATGCCTTTGGGTGATATAGAAGGCTCTAGGGAGGCCCGGTTTGGAGTTAGACCACCCGATCTGGAGCCTTTTTGGCATTTGTTGAGCCTTTATGGCATAATTGTTTACAAACTTCCTTTTCTAGGTAGTCCTAGGAAATGAATGGAGGCGAGTAGTGATAATTCATGCCTTGGGATGTCATGGCACCGAACCGACTACACCATTAAATTTGATTGGCCAGGTGAACACTAGAGGAGGCATCATTTTGGTTGCTAACAATGTCATTGCTTGAGGCTACTTCGTTCGAACGTAGTCCCTTAAGAGCCCTGAGACCAAAAAACCCTTCAACTTCGATGGGTGACTATTCGGACTCTGTGGCACCTATATATGTCTTGTCAAATCATACACCTCAAAGCATAGGTATCCTATACAATAGCTTGTCTTTTTTTTTTTTGTCTCCAATTGGTGCTCTTGCTGCCCTCTTATATGCAAACATGCAAAATAGTGTAGTTTGAGCCATTGTAAGGTGTCAAATGTTATATTTTACAAATGGTGGGTTATGGAATTGAACCAAATACGCTAAAATTTCCAAGTGGCCAAGTGGAATGCTAGAGGAGGCATAGTTTTTTTACACGACAACATCGTTGTTTTCGGGCTACTTCATTCGTGCGTAGTCCCTTAAAATCCCAGAAACAAA
The DNA here is from genome assembly GCA_018340775.1 of Taxus wallichiana var. yunnanensis. Lineage (NCBI taxonomy): Eukaryota > Viridiplantae > Streptophyta > Pinopsida > Cupressales > Taxaceae > Taxus > Taxus wallichiana. The sequence goes on from CM031239.1 coordinate 901,949,319, forward strand.
AAAATCGTTCAAATTTGATAGGTGACTACTCAGACTCTATGGCACCTATAAATTTCTTATCAGATTGAATACCTTGGCATTGAGACTGTCTACAATAGTTTGTCATGGTTTTTAACATCTCCAATCGGTGCTCTCGCCATGCTGTATTATTTGCAAATGCATGAAATAATGTAGTTTAAGCCATTGTAAGGCTATCAAACCCTATATTTTGAACCAAACCGAATCACCCAACACATCTAGGTGGCTAACTGAAAGCTAGATTAGGCATCATTTTGGTGTGTGAAAATTTTGTTGCTTTCGGGCTATACTTCATTTGGGCATAGTCCCTTAAGAGCCTTGAGACCAAAAAACCATTCAAATTCAACGAGTGACTACTCGAACTCATTGCACCTAGAGACATCCCGTCGAGATCCTACAACTTAATATTGGGACCCTCTATAATATTCTCGACTCAGCTTTTTCCATCACCAATCAATACTCTTGTTGCCCTTTTGTTCGCAAACGTGTGAAATAGTGCAGTTTGAGCCAATGTAAGGCTATCAAATGGTATATTTTGCAAACAATGGGTTAGGGCACTAAACCGACTATGCCAACACATATGGGTGACCAAGGGAACACTAGAGGAGCTATGATTTTGGTGCATGCAAATGTCATTGCCTCCGAACTACTTTGTCCAGCGTAGTCCCTTAAGAGCAACAAGACGAAAAAATAGTTCAACATCAATGGGTGACTACTCACAATCTGTGGCACCTAGAGATGTCTTGTTGGATACTACACCTCATGGTAGAGACTCTCTACAATAATTTTTCTCGCTTTTTTTGGTCTCCAATCGGTGTTGTCATTACCTTATTGTTTTGCAAACACGCGAAATAGTGTAGTTTGAGCCGAGTGTAAGCCTATCAAACACTTTATATTGCAAACCATGGGTTATGGCACCAAACTGACTATGCCAACAAATATAGGTAGCCATTAGAATGGTAGAGGAGGTGTAATTTTTTGTGCGACAATGTTGTTGCTTCGGCTACTTCATTCGGGCATAGTCCCTTAAGATCCGGAGACCAAAAACTATTCAAATTTGACAGGTGACTACTTAGACTCCATGGCACCTAGAGACGTCTCTTCGTAGATCCTACACCTCAAAGATAGGCACCCTCTATAATAGTTTTTCTTGGTTTTTTCCATCTCTAATCGGTGCTCTCGTTGCCCTATTGTTTGCAAACACGTGAAATAGTGCGGTTTGAGCCAAGTATAAGGTCATTAAATGCTATATTTTACAAACAATGGGTCATGTCAAAAAACCAACTGTGATAAAACATCCAAGTGTCAAGGTGATCACTAGAGGAGGTGTTGTTTTTGTGCACAACAATGTCATTGATTCCGGGCTACTTCATTCGGGCATAGTCCTTTAAGAGCCCTGAGATCAAAATTTGTTCAACTTTTATGGGTGCTTACTCGGACTCAGTGGTACCTAGATATGTCTTTTCAAATCCTACACCTTGGCATAGGAACCCTTTACAATATCATGTCTCACTTTTTCCATCTCCAATCGGTGCTCGTTGCCCTATTGTTTGCAAACACGTGAAATACTGTAGTTTTAGCTAGTGTAAGGTCACAAACGCTATATTTTGCAAGCAAAGTGGGTTGTGGCACTAGACCAAATGTGCCAAAACATCCAGGTGGACATGTGAACACTAGAAGAGGTGTTTTTCAGTGCGTGAAAAGGTCATTACTTCGAGGTACTTTGTTCGGGCGTAGTCCCTTAATAGCCACCGAGACTAAAAATAATTCAACTTTGACGGTGACTACTCGGACTCAAGTGTCACCTAGATATGTCTCGTTTGATCCTACATGTTGGTGTAGGGACCCTCTACAATATTTTGTCTTAGATTTTTCTATCTCTAATCGGTGCTCTCACTTCCTATTATTTGCAAAAAGCGTGAAATAGTGCAATTTGAGCCGAGTGTAAGTTTGTCAAACACTATATTTTACAAACGGTGGGTGGTGGTACCAAACCGATTTCTCCAAAATGTATGGGTTGATAGGTGAATGCTAGAGGAGATGTTGTTTCAGGTGCACAAAAATTTCATTTCTTTTGCACTAATTTGCTCGTGTGTAGTCCCTTAAGAGCCCTCGGACCAACAAACTATTCAACTTCGACGGTGACTACACCAACTCCGTGGCACCTATAGATGTATCGTTGGATCCTACACGTTTGCAAAGTGACCCTCTATAATAACATGTCTCATTTTTTCCATCTCTAATCGGTGCTCTCGCTATCCTATTGTTTGTAAATGCATGAAATAGTGTAGTTTAAGTTAGTGTATGGTTGTCAAACGCTATATTTTACAAACTGTGAGTCATTGAACCAAACCAACTGTGCCAAAACATCTCGGGTGGCTAGGTGAACACTAGATGAGACATAATTTTGGTGTATAAAAACAATGTTTCTTCTGGGCTACTTCATTTGGGCGTAGTCCCTTGAGAGCCCTGAGACAAAAAAACCATTTAACTTTGATGAGTGACTACTCGGACTCCATGACATGTAGAGAAATCTCGTAGTATCCTACACCTCAAAGCATAGGGACCCTCTACAATATCCTGTTTTGGTATTTTCCATCTCCAATTGGTGCTCTTGCTACTCTATTATTTGCAAATGTGTGAAATAATGTAGTTTGAACCAGTGTAAAGTTGTTAAACGCTATATTTTATAAATGTTGGGTCGTGGCACCAAACCGATCGCGTAAACACATCCAAGTGGCCGGTGAATGCTAGAGGAGGTTTATTTTTTTTTGCATGATAACGTCGTTGCTTCCGGGCTACTTCATTTGGGCGTAGTCCCTTAAGATCCTTGAGACCAAAAAACTGTTCAACTTCGACGAGTGACTACTCAGACTCCAAGGAACCTAGAGACATCTCGTCAGATTCTACACCTTAGTGTAGGGGCCCTATGTAATAGCTCGTGTCAGTTTTTTCCATCTCCAATGGGTGTCCTCACTTCCCTTTTTGCAAACACACGAAATAGTACATGCAGTTTGAGCCAATGTAAGGTTGTCAAATGCTATATTTTACAAACAGTGGGTTGCATGCACACAACCGACTAGGCCAAAAAATATGAGTGGCTAGATGAACACTAGAGGAAGCATTTTTAAGTGCACAAAAATTCATTACTTCCAGGCTACTTTGTTCGGGCGTAGTCCCTTAAGAGTCCCGAGACAAAAAATATTGTTCAACTTCATAGGTGACTAATCGGACTCCATGACACGTAGAGAACTCTTGTAAGATCCTACACTTTGGCATAGGGAACATCTACAATATCCAGTATCGTGTTTTCTATCTCCAAATGGTGCTCTTGATGCCCTATTAATTGCAAACACGTGAAATATTACAATTTGCGCCGGTGTAAGGTTGTCAAACACTATATTTTTCAAATGGTTTGTCATGGCACCAAACCGATTACAATGCACATGCCTAGGTATGGCCTTGTAAACTCTTGGGAGGTGAAATTTTTGTTCTTTATGCTCTGGGATACCTCCTTCGGAGAAAAAACCCCCTCCATAGGTAGATAAATCATTGTTAATTGCTTCTCTTTTCTTGTAAAATAATGAAAGATTCTCTTAGATTCTATAATATAAAATTCTCTACTAACAAGGCTAACCACATGACGGTGGAATATTTTTTTGGTACCACTAACCTACATAAAAGTGTTAGTCAAATAAATTTAAGTTTCAAATCAAAACCATACTAGATATATACAAAATACACAAATTTAATAAAATATATCAACTTGAATCTAGAACTAACAAATTTAAACAATTCAAATAAATTATATATACTAGACGAGCTGAGGTAAATTCATTCCAATGTTCACCATCAGGATGTGAAAGTGGAATATTTTCTCGGCATCCGGAACCACAAACCTATATAAAAGTGTTAGTCAAAGAACTTTAAATTAAATCAAAATAATGTATACTAGATATATACAAAATATAAAAATTTAATAAAATATATGAACCCGAATGATCTAGTTGAAAATTTTAAAAACTTCAAAAAAATTATATATACCATATGTGAGAATGTAAATTCATTCCAATTAACCATCATGATCGACTACTCGAATAGAGGACAAGATTGCTTCATGATATGATTCTTGAACCTTCCAAGGAATATTTTTATTAGGCCTTCCTCGATATTTATACAAATGAATATTTGTCACTAGAACTAGTTGCAAATATAATAGTATTTTCCCGTGTGTCTCAAAGTCTTCAAAACCCAAATAGACGAGTTTTTTAATGGATACTATCGAATCCAAGTTCCATTAACTACCACTGACCCTATAGGGTACTCAATATCTTCGCCATTTATAATAGGATAAGTCAACTTATTTCTTTCCTTGATTCAATGACATAAAAATATTATGTTCCTTCTTTATTGTCTTCTCGTTGCAATAAATGCAAACACATGTCCTATAAAAACAAAGGTTTCAACTCAAATTTAAATTAAATAATAATTTCAATGGACACAACTCTGTTGGTGTAGGTGTTTTTTTTATAACTTTATTTCATTATTTAGTATTATTTCCACCTACACCATGTGAGTCATCTCACTTAGGTGGACATGGACTTAGGTGTCATTTTAGTTATGACAGATTCTCTTACAGAATCTTGTCATATGTGTAAGTGTGTCATAGGAGTTACATTCCCATTTGGGAAAGTAACTCCTCTTCTCCATTATGGAGGAATCTTTTCTTACATGGGAGTTACACATTCACTCCCCTATTTGTACTCCTCCTCTTTTTGGTCCATGGAAATCCAAGAGCATTCTATTCCACTCCATTTTTGAATCTTGAGTTTTCTATGCATGCACATTGCTTCTTACAAGTTTGCTTGCCTTATCTTACAACTCCTTTCTTGGTGAAGTGCAGCTGTTTGGTGCACGTGTATTCCTTCCAGACCCTTGTCCTACACTCCTTCATGGTATCAGAGCTTGGGGATTGGAATCACATTCCTCATCATTGTTACTCCATTGTGTAGTTTCTTGTACAAGGTTCACTTTCTGCATGTGTTTACTTGCATATTTCAAGATTCTAATGGTTATTTTTCAGTGGTTTGTTTTGTATGCTTCTTGCTAGTTGTCGCTGTGTTCAGGTTCAAAATGTTGCAGGTTTAAGGTGCCAGTTTCAAGTTTTTTACGGTTGGAAGAGCCTCTCAAGACCATCTCCGTCCCAGCTCTCCATGCTGTCCAAACAACTCGCTTGTCTTATTGATAAACTCATTTTTTTGTGGCTTGCATTGTTGAGAACATGTTTTTCTTGCAACCTACTTTAGCCTCGACTGCAACTCATGTTTACAACCTTCATTGTTGGCTCGTGGTTGTTGTTTATTCCTTCTATGTGGTCATTTTTTGCTGCAGCAGTATTACACGTGCCTTCTACCTTCTGTGTGGGCTTTTTTTGCTACAGCAGTGTCTACACGTGCCAACAACCTTCTGTGTGGGATTTTTTTGCTACAACAATGTTTACACGTGCCTTCTACCTTCTGTGTGGGCATTTTTTTGCTACAACAGTGTCTACATGTGCCAACAACCTTCTATGTGGGCATTTTTTTTCTATAGCAGTGTTTACACGTGCCTTCTACCTTCTGTGTGGGCGTTTTTTTGCTATAGCGTGTCTACACATGCCAACAACCTTCTGTGTGGGCATTTTTTTCTGCTATAGCAGTGGCTACACATGCCAACAACCTTCTGTGTGGGTGTTTTTTTGCTACAGCAGTGTCTACACGTGCCAACAAACTTTTACGTCCCCCCACCTCTCACCAACTCACATTGACTATCTTCAGCTGCATTGACACCACTGTCACCTGGTCTTCTCGGCCGTTACCTACATGCAGTTCGGTTACAGTGCCAACCAGCTCTAAAATCTGGTCATGCCTTGACAAAATAAAGCAAGCTTTTTACCACCCACCCAATCACCAAAGATCAACGTGGTCTTTCCTCTTTAAAACGTGATTGGAGGTAAATTTAAATCAGATCATACCTTTTATAAATGTTTTAAGGTATTAAAACATTTCATATTATTGGCTGTCTTAAAATCTGGGCATTTTACTTGTATTGGTGGCCCTTCCTTCGAGTGTCGAAGACGGAGGGTGAGGTCCGGGATTGGCAGGAGGCTAATCCCCCCTTGCAGTCAAAACAAACCCCCTCTGAAATTTGATGTCGTTTCCAATGGGCACAAACACGATACCTTTTGAATGTGTTTCAGGCACTTTTTTAATGTTTTGCAGGGCTAACTAGCTTTTTTTAATCAGTTACGGGAATTTCTTTAAGCCATAACTTTTGACTCGTTGCTCCTTTTTTAGCACTTCTTTAGTCAAAATTGGATGTTTTTCTGCAATCTACATGATGGGAATATTAGTTTTGTAAAACATACTTTGTGTTATAAAGTGCCACTTTTTGGGGGTATCTTTCCTTTTTCGCACATTTCTTTTCTGTCATGGATAATCATGGTGTTCCTTTGCTCACCCCATTCAACTATCAAGAATGGATGAATGCTATGAACACTTGCCTTAAAAGGAAAGAAATTGTTCCGCATTTCCACCGGTCTGCAAGCTGAACCTGATGATGAAAGAGATAGAGAAAAGTGGCTTGATAAGTGTGATGAAGCCATTGGGTTCATGACCATGTGTGTATCTCTAGAGCTGTGTTTTCACATTTCCTCTTCCACCACACCCAAAGAGGTTCTGGATACTCTCCAAAAACTTTTTGGGAAACAGGATGAAATGCGGGGACATGAACTTGAGAATAGCCTAATAAGCCTTAGTCCCAATGATTTTGACACCCTTCAAGACTTCTTCTCCAAATTCATATCACTCAGATTGCAGTTAGAAGATTGTGGAATACAGAAAAAGGAATCTCAACTCATTTTATCCATCCTTACCAAACTTGGTCCCGAATACTCTGTATTTGTCTCCACCTTCCATGCAACAAAAAGGGCACTTGGAAAAAGTTGGTCTATGCCCTCTCTTGATGAGTTTATTGTAGATTTGATCAAGGAACAAAGTAAATTGATTCAAATGGGTAGCTTGAAATCCACAAAATCCCATGCTCTCATTGCTGGAAAGGAAAACCGAGAGCTTCTAAGGAGAAGAAACCGGATCATCAAAAGAAGGACAAACCCCAAAACAACTCTTCCACCTCCTCTTCTACCTCCCGAAATTCCAAAGAATGAATCAAATGTGGATATTACCATGGCATGCATGATGACGAAAAGTGCTTGAAGGAAAAGATTGCTCTCCTCACTGATCTTCTTGAGAAACACAATATTGGAGTCCCATTCTCTCAAAACACCTTCATCACCCACTGACAGTTCTAACGAAAAATAGAATGAAAAAGAGAAAGTACAAGAGAAAGAAAAAGTAAAAGAATCCAACAAGGAGAAACCAAAGGGAAGAGATCTAGTGACAGTTATGCCACCTACCCCTACATGGATCATTGATTCGGTGTAACTCATCACATGGCATCATCAGACATTGAGTTTGATTCACTTGAGCCATGTGACATGTCCTCTATTCAGCTTGGTTATAACACCACTACACAGGTTTTTGGAAGAGGATCAATTGAAGTAAGTGGTGGTACTTTCAACAATGTTCTAAGTATCCCTTTACTCTCAACAAATCTTCTTTCAGTCTATCAGATCACTCATCTTGGACAGGGCTTGCGAGTTGAGTTCACTCCGGACTTAGTTTATGTTAGGGAGCTCCACAGTGATGTTATTGTTGTAGTTGGTATAGCTAACCATCACACTCGGCTGTACTCATTCTCTCACTTTGCTCCTCCTTTAGATTCTTCATCCGACTCAGCTAGACTTGAGGATACTTCTGAGCCCATTTCTGATGTTTTGGACATCTCTTCTAGCATAGTTGATTGCCATGATGATGGGGACCCACCTCCACCATCCACTTATCACTTGACACATCTTGAGGAGTTGTCTCTTGATCTTCCCACTTCTGGCCACTTCAGACACTTCAGGGAGCCGGCACTATGATTCAGGACTCATCAGGCATTGGGTACACTTCTTCATAGGTTCAGGGCATTCCACCTTCCTTCATTGCCATTGCTTCGGATATGCACTTCTTCATGGAGTAGCTGGATTTTCCACCTCACATACGGAGCATTGTTCCCTTGATTGGAACAACACCTTGGCACTTCGGGGGTCCTCTTCCTCCTCTTCACTTAGCATAGGGTGGCTCATGACTGGATCATCTTCTTGGGAGGTAGGATAGTCTCCTTCTTCTCTCCTTCTTCTTAGTAGTTTAGGATAGTTTTGTTTGCTATCTCTTGTAAGTTGAGGTTTTTCCCACTGGGTTTTCCCTCACTACTTGAGACCTTTTGTGCATGGGTACCTCATCAGGCTTATAGCAGGACCCATTTCTTGTTTTTCTTGCTGACTTACCTTGCCCCATCCTAGTTTCGATGAAGGGGGGGTGTTGGTGTAGGTGTTTTTTTATCACTTTATTTAATTATTTAGTGTTATTTCCACCTACACCATGTGAGTCATCTCACTTAGGTGTCATTTTAGTTATGAAATATTCTCTTACAGAATCTATCATATGTGTAAGTGTGTCATAGGAGTTACATTCCCATTTAAGAAAGTAACTCCTCTTCTCCATTATGGAGGAATCTTTTCTTACATGGGAGTTACACATTCACTCCCCTATTTGTACTCCTCTTTTTGGTCCATGGCAATCCAAGAGAATTCTATTCCACTCCATTTTCGAATCTTGAGTTTTCTATGCATGCACATTGCTTCTTACAAGTTTACTTGCCTTATATTACAACTCCTTTCTTGGTGAAGTGCAACTATTTGGTGCACGTGTATTCCTTCCAGACCCTCGTCCTACACTCCTTCAAACTCAATATAGAAATTGTAAATAAACATTTACCTTGTCGCATGAAAATCAAAATTTCATCAAATTCCTTTGATGTTGCAACTTCATCTGTAGAAACAAATCGTAATGCCTATTGTTGTTGATAACTAGGAAGCGAGTTAGAGGCATACAAATCCATCCATCTACCCATTCTTGTGAATCACACTCAACAAAGGACAAATTAGATACAAGATGTACAAAAACATTCCAAATTTCTTATCCATGTGGCCCACGAAGTAGTGTCTGAGCTACAAAATGAGTGCATATCACTAGAAACCTGCAAGTGTCATACAATCCTCATAGTTAGCAATTTGTTATTTCTCTATCAATCAATTTTTTTGAGAACTATGGAATTTTCTTGAGAACCTCGAGCCATGCTTTGTCAATACACCATTCCAGGATGCTCTTTACGTCTTTCAATTTAGGACCATATTTGTACTTCAACTCTTCTCGATAAGACATCTTTTCACATATTCCCCTACACTTTGTCATGCGATCCTTTTCCATGTCCACCTTTCGGTAAAACTCCGGATATGTTATACACCCATCTTGATGTGCATCCCGCTCATCTAATAAAACATTCACACATTCTTAAATTGAGATGTATAATTATCTCGACCATATATAATGTTGTTGTAAGTGGATTTCCCTTTCGCAGACAAGTTTCCATAAAATAACTGAAACATCCTTTCACAAATTCAAGACAATGACTACAATCATCATTGATATAAAAGTGGAAATCTCTTAAAAAAATTGATCATTCTATGTAGTGTTAAGAGAATATATAAATGTTATATGCACAAAAATGACAACTTGTACTTGAGTTGTAATATTGCGATTAAACCTCCGAGTTGTGGTTACAATGTGTAATTCTCTACAAAATCAACCACTTTGAAAGAATAGTAGCGAGAGGAAATGTGTCCTTCCATATCTTGAACTTTTCATCGAACCATTGAGATCTATGTGTATGCCTAGCGTACTCATAAACAATTTCATCCTTCAATTTTCTCATAAATTGAAAAATAGGAATATGTTCTATAACTAGCTCACACCATATAGAATCCTTTCCATCTTTCGGATGGTATGGTACTGATTTATATTTATCAAAATCAACTCAATTATGTCCTATAAGACCTTCAATTTTCTCATGGATGAAACATTCTAATTTAGGTAATCCACCGCATGTACCACAAATTCCATCTAAACAATCTTCACTATAATTTTTTTCTAACATTTGTTTCACAAAATATCATAGGAATGAAATTCCTAGAAGAGATTGGTGGAACTTGAACACCACATTCGATAACATAGTTTCGGAATGAAAATTAGAAAAAATATGTAAATATTTAGCATAACGCATCACAAATTCAACATGTTGCCTTCAAAATATGGCGCAAGCATGGTTGATTTTCACATAGAATGGTTTCAATATTAAAAAAAACGTTGAAAATTTTTAATTTCTAGATGATCTTGTTCAAACTTATGAAAAAAATGAGTTTGATTCATATATAAGAAATGATTTGGATGTGGTTTACGATTAGTAGAACCATCTGTTTTACAAAATCTCTTGTATTAGGTTAAACTCTTGTGTTATCATGCAAAAAATGAATAACAAATTCTCTTCTAGCATCATATTTTTCTTTGTCCTTACACGGTGCTCTAGCAGAAAATGCCCAAAAATCAATGTTATTGAGTGAATGAAGGATGTTACATCTTTCAATTGATTTCATTAGATTTTTTCGATTAAATTTCAACATTCGACTTGTTTGCATAACCAAATGTTGTTTTTTAATTGATTTACTTACAACACTAGTAGCAAGTACACAATGCACAATATTACTATCCCTAGTGCGTCTCATGACACCAACAAAGATGTGATATGCATCATGAAGGTTTTTAACAATTGTAGAGGTTTTACCTTATAAATTAGAGTTGTCAGTCCTAAGGTGTTTAATGTAGGTCTCATTTTAATCGATTTCATCAAACTAACCAAAACTAACATCTTTGCAATCATTTAAAATTTCAAAATGATTATCCCAAATTTCAAAGTGGCTTTTCTTCTAATTTTCCATTTAGAAAGTTTTTCAGACATTAGTTTCACAATGTTTTCATCTATTTAAATAAATGAATTAGGTTTCTTACATAAAATCCTAGGAGGTGTTTTTGTCAAATTTTTCTTGTCTCAGCTTTCAACCTAAATATCCCGATTCATATTTTCATTCTCCTTTAATTTCAACATTAGCTACATCACGAGTATTTAATTATTCTTCAACATTGATATTAAAAACATATTCATCAAGAGTATTTAATTCATCTTCAACATTGATAGTAGAAACATTACCTATTTCCTCATTGCTTACATAGTAGGGGTTGAAGATGAACCTCTTCTTAACTCACAAAGATTCTGCATTCCCTCAATAATTTGAAATTCGTTTTCCTCTAATTCATCTAGTGTTTTTTTACTTATTGACTTCCTTTTTGACTTCATTTCTTGTCTCCCATGATGTTTTGCTTCCGGTGATAATAAACGCATGCGAAAGTGACAAAATATCGTAGTAATTTGTATGGTAAGGTAAAATAGTAAAAATCACATGGTAAGTTGATCATTTCGATGCATGTAAATATGATTTAAGAACCACGATTGCAATTTGTAAACTGTGATTGTGGTTTATAAATCACGATAATGGTTTATAAAGCGCGATCTCGGTTTACAAACCATGATTGTAGTTCTATCTATATCATCAAATCTGACCTAAGGCTCGAGAAATATTTTTCTAAACCAAAGGTATGGGAGGTCATTATTGCATGTAAAAGGTCAAAAATATAAGTTTTCTCTTCCACGGACTTGAACCACGCTGAAAAAGTTAAAACATATCACAAAAATGGTGCCATCACGTAGGGGAGACTGTATTAGCTTCGTAGAAATATTGATTTTTAGTGAATAGAATAAGATAAATATCATTTTATATTTTTTTACTAACAATAGGTCTTTAAGACATTATTTCCCATGAATTTTCATGTCTACGTTTAAGACTCAAATTTTGTTTCGCTTATCAAAATGTGATAAAACCTATACCATCCCGAGTGTGGTAAAATTCTATACATGTTAAGAAAAAATATTTGATTTGGATATTTTTGATATATAGTTATGGAGGAAAAATGGAAAGCGCTCCTTTTATAATTTTTTACACCACATTCATGGAAAAATCATTAAAAAAATTATATTGCTCAAAAAAATAAAAAATAAAATCCATCCCAAGATAGACAACGACATATAACTTTTCACCAAAGGAAAAAAAACACAATATTTGGTCATCCAAATAGCGGTCAAAGGGACTACAATATTATAGGATTTTTTTAAAAATGAAGTCACATAATTTAGAGCATTTAATATCACTAAAATTGTCTGCTTTTTTTTTTTTTTTTTTAATTATTAGTTTAGAAACTAGATTCCGGATGCTACAATTCATATTAAAATAAAACTTTCTAATGTTGAGTGTGCATATTGTTAATAATCTCTACAAGTTGAGATTTAACTTTTTTGCAATATGATGTCCACTTATGTCCCCTTTTTTTCCACTAACTTGCTGTACTTACACCGAGAATAGTTTTCCAATGTGTGAAAAATGGAAGAAAAGTACATACTTGGAGAGGGTGATAACAATTCTCCACAGTTTAGCAACTCGCATTCACAACAATATTTCATACACACGTGCAATGAAAATGAATCCCTGAAAGAGCATAAAATAGACACAATATATTTGTAATGAGGTTGAAAGGGGAAAAATAATGCAAACAAACACAACAAGCTAAGATACATCAACAAACTTGCATCTATTGCTTCATTAATAGGCACAATTCAATCTATTACAAAATAAGGGTCTAGATCACCATGCAAATATTCCACTATAAGGGCCTACAACACATTGGATTCAAAACATCAAAATGATAGAGTTTTTCTACTCAAAACTATCTCCCCCTTAACAATGAGCCCAACATTCCAATTTATAGATTTTTGGAAGAGAAAGACAGAAGGGATGTAAATCCTGAAATTTGGTTTCCAACTACTTGCACGTGATAATAAATGAAGTTAAATGATGGTATGTTTCTTGCAAAAGGATCCCCATGCTGTCCCATAACCTTGTAGTTGGAGAAAATGATGACCATGCTCATTTAATGCCACTCTAACCACTACTAAATTGCCATTCTTAATTGGGAAATTTTTCTACAAAATCATTATCTATTCTTCATCAATTTCTGAATTTATTTATAACCGTACATCATTCTTGGAGTCATGATTCCAATGAGACCAATTTTGCAAAAAACCATTGAGAATTGCAAAAATTATGGTCTTTTGAGTGTGAGTAGTTGTTTTGAGTTTGCCACGGATTTCTTGCATTCTACGGGACTGAGCATTTAATTTATGACCATTTGAAATCCAAAATTTATTACCATTTAAATTTCAAGGTCCAAGTGTTTCACACGGCTCTCATAATCCGCATTTAACCACTTTCCCTTTGTATTGTAGGTATTTCTCCTATTTCGTGAACGTGAGGCCCATGGGAAGCTAGGGCCAATTATCTCCGCCATACCCACATCCAGTTTCCTGTGAACATTTTAGTTCTACGGGGAACTCACATCCCCATGGTACTTGGCCTGTTTGGTCCTACTTTATCCATGTCATCCTACTTGAGTTCTTCTATCCTCACGTGTCCGTCATTGATTGGGCCGGATGGAATGTTTACCACCAAATTCCCCACATCAACTTGCCCATGGGTGTTTTGGTGATTTCAGTTCGAGCCACACAAGTGTCCCATGGGCCATTTGTGCCTCATTTTTCCACATCTTCTACAACTCAGGCCTTTAACCTTCTTCGCGCCCTCATAGCCTTCTCTCTCGCAATGTGTTGACCGGGTCATGATGGCTGTTGACCCCTAACTTTTCCGCATTGTATATACACGGGAATTTTGGATTTTTAATCACAAACGGTCCAAGTACAACTTGGGCTTTCTAACTCCACATTTTCCAAACAAGTCCTTCCTTTTGGCCATTTCTTATTTTTTAATCTTGTGTATTATTTGGTCCACCCTAACCCATTTTTTCCAAAAACTCCCGAACTCGTTCGATGGCTCGACGAGCCATGCAACAAATTTACCATGCATTTATTATTTCCCTTCTTTACTACTCAAAATAATTTGATCTTGCTCCACTTTATCGAGAAATAGGTCACTTCATGGTTCAAATTTCTCGAGTTAACAACATGTGAATGGCTCGGTTCTCATATTACATGGCTCGATAAATCCTTTACGAATTTTGTGCCCAAAAGTTCTTCACTTAGCTCTATTTTATCCATGAAACAACTCGTTCTCTTTGCGAGCAGCTTGGTGGGAAATGTTTTGGCTCAGACATGAGTTCGACAATCCCATTGGAATGCACAGGAAATTTTGACCTTTCTCAACCCCTTCTAATTGACAGATATTCCTAGGAAAAGGAAAATACATGAGTACTTGAATTTCCCATTAATGTTGTATATTGAGTCCCTCAATACAAGCTTATCAATCATCCAATTATGCCAGGTAGCAAAATCGAGAACATGAACTCAAAACACTTTCTTTATAGGATTTTGTTCCTTCAAACACAACAGAGGTCAATAATTCATCCTAATTTTGACCAAAAAACTTAAAAACATCCCAATAAATTCATTACAATTTTTACATATGACCCATATAGGTCGGCCATGCCATGCCCAAAACCACTCATTTGACACAAAACAAGCTCAAAACCCAATGAATAGGATGATACAAAACAAATAATTCAAGAAACATGATTATTAAAGCCCGAAATACATCACACATGTGTAATATATCACAAAAAAATTATCCATAGTAATTAATTATCTTGGACAAATCAAATAATTCGTAACACAAGCCAAAAGGCTCATATCCTTCACCAAACATATTTTCTAGCACCATGTATTTACCTTTGGACCTCAAGACCACTAAAAATCAACTCAACTATGACATGTAACCGCTATATGTAATCCTCAATATATGTAGATAAAATACATGGATAGTATCTCATGAAACATCCATATTTGCAAAGTATACCTACTTTCCTCTTCATGAGATTAAGCTTCCTCGAAAGCAATTTCACAAACTCAAAAAATTTCCACCCTTAATGTAACTTTAAGAAACTAAAAAGGCCTTCACTAGGAACTAAATTCCTCATTCATCACTCTCCAAGTTATAGTAAGTATCAACCAATAAATTTCATGTCTTAACTAACTCAAACTTCTAGCCTCAAAGAACCCGTCCTAAAAGAATAACCTTTTGTTAGGAAATTAATATTAATGTTTACTATGATAAAGAATTAATGAGTGATTTGTAATAACAAATCACGTATATATTTTGTTAGTATATAAGTTGTTATTAACAACTTATATTTACGAATATATTGTTTGGTGATATATTGTTACAACAATATATCACGAATAGATTATTGTTCTAGGAGAAGTTATAGGAGATGTTGTAGGAGATATTTGAGGAATTGGAATTCCTCATATTTAGGAGTAGTCTCTCCTTTATATATGCATTGTATGTAGAATGAAAGATATTCGAATATACAGAGAGTAATATAATAGTTTTGTGCTTTTTCCTATGAAATTCGATCCAAACTTACATTTGGCATCGTGAGCGAGATGGGGTTCTAAGAGATTTGGAGGGTAGTGGTTTCACTCTATGTTGTCCCAAATTATAATTTTCTTAGGGCTATTCCACCATAGTTAATAGTTGTGGTTACGTATATTTAATACTGTCAAATCTATGCATGGCTGTGCATATCGGAGGTCTTTGACACATCTAAGTTTTCCTTCCAATGTTTTGTGTATGATATATATGTTGTTTGCCATAGTCTTCATTGGATCACATGTAAAACAAAGCATCCAATTTCTGTTAAGACTTCTACAGTGATCAGATCGTGCCATACCAGGCTTGCATGCACCTCGATTGTAGTATATTAGTTCTTTGGATTTATTTACCGAAATTTGAGTTGGTGTTTGAATATGATGCACTCATGTTTACAAACATACAAGGAAAGTTTAACTAAGAGTTACATATCAGGTAGCATTCGACATTAAATTAGAACAAAATTCTCCTCCACATAGGATCATAGTGTCGATTTCGTATCTCCAAGCACTTGGTGATCTTGATTTGATCCTCGTCACATATCAAGCCATCAGGACTTTATGTGTGCAATCATTCTAAGATCATTATATATACATCAATTAGCTCACTTCATGCTGAAAGGCTGAACCTAGCTCAACCTTGACGTTTGTCATTGTTCTTTGTGCATGCATCTTATAGATCAAAGTTTCATTCAGAATGTCAATATGTTCTTTGTGCATGCATCTTCCAATATCACCATTAATGGTTAAAATTCATATTCATTCAATATTTTCATATCCATCAAACAAATATGCCCCTCGTGCTCACCCTCTATGTTTTAACGGTTGAAGGATTTAAATACTTGGTTACCAAAACTCAATCCCATGGGCTTATTAGGGAAATTATGTTCCCTCTAATGATGGATCCAAAATGATCAATGGCCATTTTGTGTATGAATCATTGTTTATGCTCATTTAATAGGAAAGTAACATTACTAGCGACGTGTCATGCCTATAAATATTTTGTTTTACGTCTAGATTTTCCATCTAATGGCTGAAAATGTAGTGTTATAGATAGTCCTTCATTCCTTCAACCTATTTTTTGGTATCATATGATTAGAACATGATCAATCATGAAGAAATGTTTTACTTCATTGGAAATTTTCTTACTTTTAAAGATCCTCTTGCGAAGCTATGGTAATACATCATGCAACATGTGGCTCGAATGTAGAATACTAGATCACCAAGGCATTGTCTTTATGTGGAAAATTTCATATTTGCACAAAAAATTTCAAGCCCACAAATTTTTACTACTCCTCCTACTTGGGTTCCATCTAAGAAGTCTATGCATAATATTGAAAAATACTTAAAGAATTTCGTGGAACAATTCTTCCTCGGATAAATGTTTTCACATAGTTTCTTAGGAAACGTTTTACCTTCCTAGAGACTTAGGTACCTTAGGCCACATTGAGATTTTACGGAAAGGGAAAGAACATTGTGCCAAATGGATTATCCGAAGAAAATATTGATAAGAATCCTGGAATGTGTTCCTTTGAAATGGTACTGAAGAAGTCACCCCATATAGCCAGTCTACCCAGAAATGCATCATATTTTCCAATCTTCTCATTTTCACTATTCCAATCAATTTTGTTAGTAACTTTGTGCTCAAAATAATTTGGAAATATTGGGAGAAAATTAAGCCATGGGTCTAGTGGAATGGGAATATATTTTGCGGTGGACTTTCATTTAATCTCAACTCTTTTTTTTTGGGTGTCTTTTCATTCAATTATAGGATCATTCTCTAGACAAGCTCCCTTAGATTCCTATTCTCTCCCTATTTAAGTGTTTTATTTTCACTATCTAGGATATTTTCTCAGTAACCACACTCAATCTCTGTTATCCTAAAAAGATATCAAAGCATACTATAAATTAGCTCTTCCAGATAGAGCTCTCATTCATGACATCATTTCCTTGGTGCTATATCACATGATCCATAAGATACTATTATTTATACTAGTTTATGGTGTGCGTAATAGAAATGGTATGTGGAACTAAATTATTCATCTATCCAAGGCTATGTCTGGATTTTTATACATCTACCTATGGCGCGAAAGCTTAATACAGTGGGGAATTCGATCCTCACAATAAATCTAGAAAAGATGATTTTTAATTGTTTGTTCTATTTGCATGGAACCTAAAATTACAAAAAAAAATTATGGTGTTTTCTTCACCAAGACCTTCTTCTTGGTGCACATCTTGCACATTTGAGATTTTCTACCTCTAAATTCAACTTTTGTGGACATCGGGAAACCTTTTCTCACATGTTCTATTACTTTCACAAATCCTATAGGGATTAGAATTGGATTCATTATTTCTTCCTACATTTTCATCTAGAGTGCTTCACTTGGAATTATATGCTCTTCGGAGACGATCCTTAAATGCCACACAAATGTTTCTAGAATTGGCATTATTTCAAAGGGTAAATATTATTATCATTATGGAAAGAAAATAATTCTTATTTATTTGATAATATTGAATCTGATCAACAATTCTTTATTTATAACAACTATATGGTTATCATGAATCACTTGTTGTAGATTCAATTTCAAGCTAACAATGTATTGATTAAAGTTAAGCACCTATGAACACTCTTGTTGCACTGGGTGAAACTCCGTTGAAGTTTTTCTAGAGAACCTACATCCCCATCACACCACTCCCCACCACATGGTTGTGCTAGCGAGATTGAAAGTGGTGCTAGCTTCTAAATCCCCTCTCAAAGCCAATTTTTCAGTCATGCCCAATTTTCCCCTCATAACCACCCTCTTTTAAGGATCTTCTCTCCTCAAACTTCAGCTTGCCACTGAGGATGAGACATCCCACCTTCTATTCATCTCATATGTGTCTCGTCAGTTTATGATGATCCATGAACTTATGATGGTTGGAGCATCCCACCTCTTCTGGTAAAATTTTAAGGTTTTTATCACCATCTAACCCTCTTGGGCCCTTTCCAAAGATAAAGAAGAAGTAATTCATCTTGAATCTAGTTAGGAAATGTTGGATGGTGGAAAATATATACCTGATTTTGGTTGTTATGATTAGGATCCACCACCTGTAGGATAACAATTCATAGTGGCTACTTAATCTTTCTTCCTTTTTTATTTCTAATTCTTTGTAATTTTCCTTATTCCTAGGATTTCTTGTTTCTAGTTTGGTTCATGGTTTTCGAGTTTACTTCCATGCTGCCAATTTTTGTAATTATCTTGTATCATTTTACTTGTTAATACAATATAAGATCTTATTCATTAAAAATATCCAGAATGATAGAATAATCATATCTAGACTTAGAATATATATTTTACGTATTTTGAACATGCAAGTCACTTCTCTAATACTATACAAAGATAGATACATATACATTTGTGTTTTTAGGAAATTTTCATATTCTATTACCATAGGTGATAAGATTTAACTATTTCTACTAGAGTTTATTTTTAATGTTTATTATTTTATATAGAATATTAAAATTACAATATCTACTTTACATTTTAATAATTAATAGTTATCTATATATGAAATTTGAAAAACATAAAAACACCTTAACTTTGCCAACAATTTATTTCTTTAAATTATGGAGGTGTCGGTTAGAAACCTTACCCATTCTGAATTCTATAACCTCTTGATTATAATTTTAATTATTATATATTATTAATCCTATTATATATCATGATTATTTGAGTCTTCTAGTTTTAGATTTGGGTGGGGAATGAGTGAGCGATGGAAGAAAAAAACTCAAACTCCGTGAGGAATGGAGAAAGTGAAATTGGGTGTGGTGATGGGAAACGTTTCATGGAAGGGGTATATTCTAATCAATAGGGAGGACTCACCAATGTTCCCATAAAACAAGGGCTTAATAGTAGACTACGGGAGGTCGTGACATGGAGAAGTCTACTTCAAACCCTAATCCGAATCCACATAGACCGGCCAGGAGGAAGACAAGATAGGGGTGGGAAGGAAGAACAATAAGTCACTCGAAAATTAGGGGCGGTGTTGTTGCCTCTAAGTTAACCTCTTTAAAGGATATCACCGCAATAGAGGTGGCTATACTTCTTGAAATCGGGATTACCTAGTTGATTTGGTTGAAGATATCCCTACCTTAGAGATACAAAAACCCCAAGGTGGAGGAATACTAGGAATCTCTTACTTGAGATGCTGTGATCAGGCACTTCAATGGCCTTTGGCCTTCCTCTACCGCGTTATACTAGTGGATCTTTGAAAACTAGTTGAACAAGTGTGAAATATCACTCTACTCTAGGAGTTTTTTTGTGTATATAAGAGAAACCAAAGATTATCGGCATTTCCTATCGGAAGGACCTTGGTTATGAGGTAATGCTAGTCTATATATGACTCCTTAGTTTCCGAATTTGATCCAAATACTCATTCCGTTACCAAAATGCATATTTTGCTAAGGATTTCTAGCTTCCGTCTTCATTTATGGTATGCCTAGATGATATTGGTAATTTTTATTAAATAATATTTGGATAAAACTCACTCGGGTTGTTCATTTATGCTTGCATTTATGTTGAAATTGATCGATTAAAGGACTACGAGAATGGAAATTATTAAAATTTGGAATAATTCAACATTCACAGGTTTTGGATTATGAAAATACCACCTTTAGATTCGATTCTACAAAAACCCAAGACATTTGCAAGATTCTTGTCCTTTAAATAAAAATGGTGCTAAAAAGAGTAGCTCGATAGCTTCTAGTGGTTGGGGCTTTGTGAATCAAGATTCAAAGTCTGCTTGAACATTAAAAATGGGAGTTGAGCATAAGACAACAAAAACAACAACAAATAAGCAAAAGGTTTCAGAAATGGGAAATCGAGAGAATGTTGAGATAGTTGGAGGAATGAAAAGAGGACACACATCTGACAAATCAGATTTGGATCAAGATTCTTTTCCTGACAATATAAAAGTCTCAAGGAAACCCCAATGATCTTATGATAATTTTCATGTTTGAGAATGGAAAGTGGCATGAAGTAAAGAATAGGAAAAATAAAAAAGGTTGAATGGGTAATTTTGAAGACTTCTTTCCATCTCTTGGTTGGGAAATAGTTGGTATTTGGTTATTTAGCTAAGTTAAGTGTTGTAGGCTTGTAATATAGGATATAGGCCTAATAATTTTAGATAACCATCTCGGTATTTAGGCCAAATATTCTTAAAAGGGAACGAGTCCCTTCGACCCGCCTTATCAAGCAAAAAAAAAACCTATTATATATAGTAAAGGATTTGATTATCATTTCTCATGAATTTATTTTATGCAAATTTTGAATAGTATCTAGCTTTACTATATACCTAATGATAATATACATCTTGAAATTGATACTTGTAATAATCATTGTTATATGGACTCTTTTCCTCTTCCCATAGAAGGTATTTTTATATTAATAAAAATTATTAACATAATGTGTATTTGGATCCCATCACAGTATTTAGTATGTAAAATTATGCCCTATCACGTATATTTATAGGATGATAAATAATCCACCTATTTACAAATATGCATATCAAAATTTTATTATTAAGAGCCCCTCCCAACACAATATTTAAATTATTAAAAACCCTTTTTACCATACATACAAACTATCATTTTTCCCCATGACATTTACATACCCCTCTTTACTACCATCTTAGTTTTGGATTCAATATATTAAAATTTAACATAATTAATTATACATGCACTTGTAAATATTAAAAAAATCAAATTAGAATTGAAAAATAAAAACCCTAAATATGTGTAGTTTGACATGTGTCTCTTCCTTTCTTACGTATCTAAATTTGTAACACTAATAAAACATTATATAAGAATCTAAAGGGTCACAATTGGTTTTATTACTTGTGAGTTATATTTATTAATCATCGTGACATCTACTATCCCAAAATATAATATTAAATGAAAATTAATATACCTTAACAATGATACTATGAAGGATGTCTCACATTATCAATGTTATCTACTTATTTTATTATGGAAATAAACGTTTCTTCTATAAAAACCATACCACCACTTTTAAATAACATAGAATTAAAATGAAATAAATGTATGAATTCCTCATATACCCCATTACTAATACAATTTCCTCCTTATTAATCCAAATACTTTTCCATTTTTTATTTCTGAAATCATTTATATTTTAATGCCTCAAATCCATTAATATGGGGAAATATATTAGGTCCATTATAACTACTATTCAAAACCATAATATGAACTCACTTGTGAGTTAATTCTTGTTCAATTAAAGCCCCTATGGATCCCATTCACATGTAAGATAAAAAATATTTCATGTTTATGATATTATCGATCCTAATCATGAATATGTTAATCTTTTAGCTCAACTTTTGAAAGTAATTCATGGTCACCGCTATGATCAAAATAATATAATAAAGTTAATTATTTCCTCTAAGTTTTATTATAACAATAAATCTACCAAAAGATTCAATTTTTTTGTTTCTTCTACCTAAATCTTCCACTATAGACACATGTATTATTGTTACAACTTATATGCCTATAAATATATGGAACCCCATATTCCCCATTAAAACGTTATAATGTATATTCCTATCTTTATTATTACTCGACATGCATTGTGAAACCTTGTGTTATAATTACAAAAAGCTAAGTCGAGCTCTTTTAATCTCGGTGACTTTACTCAATTACTTCACAACCCTCTTACACCTAAAGTTGATTTTTACCCATTACCTATTTTTTCAGCTCCTAAAAACTTATTTATAGCTATTTTTCTTGAAAACTCCTAAAAAATTGTCACTATTTGATAAACTTGGTCAATATTTCCAATTTTGGTCCATTTACAATTGTCAAGTTCATGACACTTTCTAGTGTGTCCAAAGTGTTTTTAATAACCTTGACTATATTCATTAGAATATTTTCAGATTTCACATCATGTTAGTATAGTTCCATTCATATTTTGGAAGATCAAACCGGTCTTAAATTCCCATTCAATCCTCGGCACTTATTGTGAAAAATTAAATTAGGTATCTAAATGAAGGTCATCTTACACTTGGAATTTCAAGAACTCTAGGAGTATCAAAAAGGAAATAAATGGTCGCATGAAATATTAGGGATATTTAATAAAATTTATATATTATATTAAAATTTTGATGCAAATATTTTCTATAAATAATATACAATGAAATATAAATTCTAAACAATTTATTTTATTTTAACTATTAAAGGAAATGAGAGGGGTGAGGTAATTATCTTAATTTATCTTATCACGTAATGAGTCTAGACTTGAAATTATGATGAAACTGAAGCACTTACCATCACAACGAACCACATAAAAATGTAGCATAGGTGGAATTTGTTGGATTTCGGATCCTCTGGAAAGGAAAATGGGTGCCTGCAGTGCCCTAGACACTGTTTCTTAGCACTGGGTACTTTAAAAATTCTGAAACCTAGTTACGATATGGTTTCTAGGTATTTTCATTTTTTCGCCTTTGGTTGTCTGTTTCACACACTTGGATTGTAGAAGTACTCGTAAATTTGCACAAAAATATCCTCTTGTAAAACCCGAAAAGGCATAAAATCCTAAAAAATAATGATGCAAAATAAGGGGTCGAATATCCTCAACTATCACAATGACGAACTTACGATTTGCATTGCACTATATCTCGGACCCGACATAGTTATATGTTCCTTTTTCTGCAATAGTGCTCCCCCTCGTGTCAATGATGCCAAGATAGTGATTGATAGCTAGATAAAATGAAAATGTGTGGATGGAATAGAATGAAATAACCTTCCTATGCGGTGTGTATGTAAAATAATGTTCCAAAATATATTCCCTTGATGTATGTAAATAACTATCCCTTGATAAGAATTATCCGCCCTTATAATTAATTGTATGTTGTGTTTATATAGAGATATATTTCTTGAATTGTGACACTAATGACCCGACATGCTGACTATATATGAGAGGGAAAACCAAAAAGACCAAACTCAAATGTAAAAATAAGATCAAACATAAAGAGGAAATAGGTGCCTAAGATGGAAAGAATTCCTAGTGCTAGTGTCTAGAGAGATAAGTGATGACAATCGAGTAATTAATGACCTGACGCTTGCATCGCTCCAGGATCCTATGACCTTGACCGAGAATGCGTGTGAATGAGTGAAAAGTGTGAAAGATAGAATCAATATAAACCAAAAAAAATGACAAGTGGATGGAAAATGTAATGTGCCATCAATTAATACTTTTCTTACACAAGATCCATATATTAAACAACATAATTGGTAGTATAGTAAATAGTAGTAAGTTTGTGATTTCATGTCTACATTTTCCCCCACTTTATGTTGTTGAGAAAAAGCTTGGTAACATAATGTAGTTAGATATGCATACACGAGAGAATTACGGAGAATCCCATCCCACATGTTACATAAGTATGCATAGATTTTGATATAAGTATGTTACGAGTGAGAACACATAGCATTGCGAACTATGGATCAATGTGTTGATCCATTTAGAATAAGGAGAGACATGGAAACATTATGAGGAACACTAAATGAGATTGATGATTGTGATGTTGAATGATTGGAGATTTTAATTTTTTCGTTGATGGAGATGTGATGGGGTAGGGAGTGATTAGCTCCCAACCTAATTGTGTGTGTGTGAAAAATGATGATTTAGGCATCCTACCATTAGATGGAGAGTGTAGGGAGGAGGTCTAATTTTCCTCTCCAACCTAACCTACATCCTCAAAATATCTAGCTATTGTAGACGGACAAACACCAAATTTTGGATCCAATTTTTATCAAACATGAATAACCCATATAGGAGCAGTATAGGAAAGGAAATGACATCTCATTGCCCCACTCCATGTGTTTTTCTATAATGTGTCTATGGTGTCTTCCATTTTACGTCATCTGAAAGAAGTTATAAATTGTAGAATAACTCTCCATATTAGGTAATATGGGAAAGTGGTGATATAACTACCAAGTTAGGTCATCTGGGAGGATAAATATGTTGTGTTCATGTTGATTGATTAATGTGATTGCACATTTTGTATATTTGAATGTATGCTTATTAATTTATTGGTTACTCATGGAGATATTTTACGCTTATCGCCCCCATGGTTAGGTGATTAGGGTGAATCAATAGAGAGTGATGTGAAATTCCACATGGTGTATGATAAAATGTTCAATAATGATGTGTTAGAAATTTAGATTGGTCCTGTAATGGTGCAAGGGGAATTATATGATGATGACCCAAATTTAATGCTCCTCTTTTGGTGAAAAGCAAGAGTGGTGGTGAGAATGAACACTTAGCCGAAAGTAAGCGTGCAATGTTGTATAGGAGAATATAAGAGAGATATCATGAAAGTGCATATATGTTGAGTGGAAACAATGTTAAGGAGAAATATTATGTGTGTAATGCATATGATACAATAGTAGGTGGAATTATGAAAATAATGACATGAACGGGATTGAAATCAGAGTAAGTATTCTCAAGATATGCATGGAATTGTGCAACATATATTAGTTAAGAGAATGAGCGCAAATAATGACTATAGTAAGGTAGGTAATGAAAAGTTACTATAAATAGTAATGTGAAAAAGTGAATAGGTAATTCATTTGATTATTGCACTAGTGTGATTGTGAGTTACGGGTGTGCGAGGATGCCTCAGTGAGAAAACCATGATTGATTCAGTTTGAGATGATGATAGTAGTTGTGGTGTCACATACGACAGTGGAGCTAGTAAGTGTGATTTTTTCAAAAAATGTGTTGATATTAGTCATTTTTGATGAATTTTCACAAATTTTTTATTTTTGAATTTCTTGACATTTTAGACCTAGACAAGAGTGGTGGAGGAACTTTGTTGAACCTCATGACACTAGCACCCATACATAGGTGCTAGTGATCTGATCATAGGTGCCCTAGTCTTTATTTTGGGTGATGTCATCTCAAAAGGATTAGGTTGAGCTAAGATTGTTGTAGATGTGAAAATTGATGTGTGTTTATGTTATATGTACATTGGATTACATATATGATGTTCGATGTTGTGTTTGTTGTTTTTGTTGATGTGTAATGGGACATCCATTCAAGAGATTTTTGTGGTGGCTATCATTTGAGTACATTCTTAGGATTGGGGTTATAAAATGATAAGTTCAACTTTCTAGACCGTGTTGGCTTACATGAACATATAGCGAGGATGGGGGATGTGCCCTATAATATGCCCATGATTACAATGTTCAACAAGATGGTGTATGCAGATACTAAAACCTTTTTCTTACCTACAAGGGAGATGAAAATTACTTTGGAGGACGTGTATCACATACTACAATTTCCTATCATTGGTAAGAGGGTTCAGGTTATGGTTGTGGATGATGCATAGAGGTAGATGCGGGATGCTTGGAGGTATTTTAAGGGGATGTGAGTTCACATTGAGGTCCATATTATCCTATAAGGTATTATGAGATCGGGGTTCCATGATTGTGTAAGTTTATTTCCATTATGATTACTTCATCGATTGTAGTAGAGGGTGGTGTAGTAGGCATCGTGTATAAGATTCGTAACATCTGCCATTTGATAGAGGAGGAGAGAATGAGGTATTCCTATGTATGATGTGTATCAAACCATATTTATAGAGATCTATATATATTTACACATGAGGATCATGGGATGGTATTATATCTACGACATTGTCATGTGTGGGACTATGAGAATATTGTATTAATAAGGCCGATTGGTTTACCATGAGGAGAGTGGGTGACACCAAATATATTTGTTGGGAGATGGGTAGGTTTCTGTGGAAGGAAGATAGATACAAACACCTATAGGAAGATTTTAGATCATATGGGGCAAGAGCTCATGATATGGAGGCCATACCAAGACTATGGCGGATGGCCAAAGGATGTAATAGAGCTATGATGCATTCATAGGCTATGTGTCTAGCGGATACGTTTGTAGGGGTGACTCGAATTATTTCATGTGGAGCTTATATCACAAACATTTTGGTATGGACCAAGATGTGTCTAGAACCATATGTAGAGCCATTAGTGTACGAGGAAGGCAAGAACTAGACCAGGGGACCACAAGAGAGAAGATAGTACATCATGGGATAGAAGAGGTAGATGCAGCGATAGTTTTAATAAATGTGGATGATATCAGTGTACATAGGTATAATGTGAATTGTGGGCATCACATTGGTGGGTATTTTTGTTTCTGGTTTTTTTTTGAGGTGGGACAACCATCTAGTGGAGGATTAGAGGTGAAATCACATGCCCTAATAGCGTAGAGACATCGATAGAAAAGCATGAATAGTTGCATAGTTATGTTTGAAGATTCACTATTTATTTGTGTAATTGTCATTGTTATCTCATGCGTGGATCCATGGATGAAGGTGATGCATACTAATTGCTAATTATGGACACATCCATCTGCACATTGACGTAAAATATGCCCACTGATGTACTTTTTGGTGTAGGTATGATAAAGCATGTGGAATTTATTATGGGTAAGCATGTACATTTGTTTAATCTAGTGGTGATAGAAATAACGACATGTACCTTGCTACTAGGAGAGAGGGATGAGGTACGCAAGGAAACACGATGAACTTGAGAGATGACTAGTGGTGGTCCTATAGCATAGGGTGTATTTGTGCTATTTGTTGAGTTATAGGCTCTTTTGATAGAGCGATCAACTGAGGTGACATTATTGCATAGGTAGGTGGAGAGATATAGGGTCCACGATGAGCGGTGTAGAGTTAGCATTGAAGCTTCTAGTTTTAGAGCTCTCGAAGTGGCAGATAGTGAAACTAATGATTAGATATGATATATACTAATGTATCGATGTAGGGGAGTTTCCCCCCAATGATGAGATGTTTTGTAACTAATGTATATATATATGGACTTATTGGTGTGTGATCATTGTATTTTATGTTTATTGATGTGATTATGTGATGATTGGGACTTGTATATTTATGTATTATGCATTGATTATGCTTGTTATATGTGATGCATGATGTGTTTAGTATTGTTTTGAATTTATTTGAAATATGCACATTTTGATATTGAATAATGTGATTATAAAGAGAAAAATATGAGATAACATATATGATTATATGTGATGTATGTAGTGAGATTGAAAAAAATTGTATTGTGCATATGCATAGAGTTGTTATAAATGATAATGAAAATAAATAAATGATCTGAAAGAGTATCCGAATAAGATGATCATAATAGTGTAGTGAAGTAAATGTTAGTATGATGAACAGGAGGGGAGGAGAATACTGGTTCCCCTAGAGTATAGATGATATCGTTCATTTATATAAGACCCATCAATAGTAAATAATGAACTATAAAAAAGAGTGTGTCATCGAGAAAATGATATTATAGTTTTTGTGACATAGATTAATCAATGAAGCATGTAACACCAAAGATGATGTTCTTATAGTAATATATCCCTTAACAAATCATATAATAAATGCAAGAACACGAGTGCATCATTTGGGGTAAGGTGATAGAAATCACCTACCAAAGAGAAAGTGGGTGTGGAGTGGTGGAAGCATTTTTAAAGAAAGAAACATGAGAATATGATCCAAAATAAATTTCATGTTGAATGGTTCCAATGATAGGTGATGTAGTGGTGGGAATTGGATATTGCAAGGGCTATGGAAGAAAATGTGTAGTAGAAGCATGACGTATAAAATGATATCATGTGATGATGGATGGATGAGATGGAGAGTGCACATGATTAGTAATGATGGTGGATGAATAATAGCCTTAGAAATAGATGAAGGAGATAAGTCAACCATACTAAGCACACACATGCGTGGGAGTGGAGACATATACCACTCATGAGAGAGATATCCAAGGAAATTACACCCTTATCTTGTAATTTTTGCAAGCATTCATGAAGGGTATAACATTCATTATCATGATGGTCATTTATTCGATGATAGTTGCAGTAAGGTCTATCATGTTTCCATTGCAAGCAATGAGGTGGATGTTGCTGGTTACAAGGTAAGAAAATCAAACACTTTTCAAAAAGGTACGTAGAAAATCATGAGGTCTCGCATGATGAGAAAAGTGTAATGGATCCCATGAAAAGGTGTAGAAATCGAGGGTGTAGTCTCGATGCGAGAGGATGAAATGAAGGACACTTATACAATGGAGAAGATTGAACTTTCTTGTAAGATGGAGGAAATGGAGACCATGGAGGATGCTCAATATATGGGATTTGAGAGGAACTAGATGATTCAATAAGTAGCAATGATAAGAGGAGGATCTATAATATGTGAAACAATAAGATCTTATTCTAGATCAATGAGCTTATAACTTAATAGCGTGAATGTCTCACATGTGTCATATTACAATCATTTTTTTAAATAATGAATAAATTTATTCTCTAAGTCAATAGGTTGGAATAATAACTTATGCTTGTAAGCATTGAATTACAAAATTTAATGAATGATAGGTTGTGCTTTTCCTTGATGTAAGCCGTAGTTGATCATATGTGACTCTAGAGTCGTTGTTGAGTATTAAATGATGAAGAACAATTTCCTCCATCTCAAAATAGTTACTAATATATCCAAAGGGTAGATGCGTGAACCATTAGATAACGTCATACGTAAGACTACGAGAGAAAGATTTTAGCAATATTCAATCCTTAGATTATGCATCGATAGATATAAAGTAATGTTTAAGATGCAAATATGTATTCATAATACCATCAAAGCATGAAAATGTAGGCATAATGAAATCTTAGAGAATGAGAAATTGTGAATATTTTCTAGAATAGGGTTGCCCTACAATAATATTTATCCATAGAATCATAATAGGATTTTATTTCAAGCATGAGAGATTAGACCTAACATTGTAATTGGAAAATAACATGCATGAGTGATAAGATGTCATTTGAAGGTATTATCAAGATGTGAGTAATGTTTTAAGTGGATGAAGCATCCCATTATGAGTAATCGTATGGATGTCAAGAGAAGAAATAGAAGATACCAATGCTAAGGGAACACTAGATATATCTATCAATGAAGTAATGGGTGGTGAAGTAGTAGGACTAGCATCAGAAATTATTAGGAGATGATGTAATAGAAGGAGATGAATCATGCATGTTATTAGAGACAATCTCAAAAGAAGATGAAAGTGGAGTGGGGGATTCACATTCAGTAGTATGCAAAGAAGTATAATCATGACTTACTAGTTTCCTTATCAAAATACAAAAATATTTATATGTAAGGATTTCATTAAGCGTATCATCAACATATAATGAAGGAGAAGGAGAACTAGTATGTGATGCATCATGAGAAACATTTTCAGAAATAGGAGTATGAGATGTAACTAAAGAATCATCCTGACTAGTATGAGAAACATAATCATGCACATGTTTATTGTCTTCTGTTTGTGAGATAAATCATCATCATCAAGATTAAGAATCAAACTAATAAGAGTATTATATAAATTCTTATTAGAGATAACAAAATCAAGTGTATTGTTAATTGAATAACAAGATATACAACTAGAAAATCTTGTCGGATCATAAATAGTGCTAATGGTATAAAGATCAAAGCTAGTAGGAACATTGCATTCATTACCTAAGAGTTGTCTTTATGTATCATCTGGAAGAACTACATTGTGATATAGAGCGTTGAGTTTAGCTATGGTCATTTCACCATAGATAGGATTGATACTCACATGAGGCACATGAGATATGACTAGTCAAGAGGGAGAAGATCTATCCTTAGCCATTAGGGTTTTAATGGATCAATAAAATTTGTATATTTTATTAAAATCTGAATGCAAATATCTGTTGTAAATGATATAAAATGAAATATAAATATTAAATAATTATTTAATTTTAACTATGAAAGGAAATGAGAGGGGTAAGGTATTTATCTTAATTTTGGTTAATCTCGCAATGAGTCTTGATTAGAAAGTATGATGAAATAGAATGATATAAGGTCACAACAAACTAAAGAAAAATACAAAGTAGAGGTGGAATTTTCTTGACTGGGGTGCTTGGAGAGGACTAGGGAACCTACGAGCACCCTAGACCTATTTTTGGGCACCTCGGTTTACTGAAACTTTAAAAACATGGTTATGATATGGTGGCTAGGATTCACACTTTTATCCTTTTGTTGCACGTGTTTTAGACTTATATTTCTGAGGTACCTATAAAGTGCACAAAAATATCCTCTTGTAAAACCCTAAAAAAATCATCAAATCATAAAAATGAAAGATAACAAATGATGGATCGTACTATCCTCACCTATCACAAAGGTGAACTTACAACTAATAAATTCACTACATATTAGATTCAATGTAGTTCTATGTGCTTGTGTGTGTAATATTATTCCTAGGGATCTTTTGCATCAATGACTCCAAGATAGCATGTGGTATCTGTTGTCACCGAATCACTACATCCCCCGAATGGCATGAAAGTGAATCATGACATTCGATGTGATTGGGAAACATGGGATTACCCTCAAGCTATGTGACTTGGGCTCAAGGTGAACCTCTAGAGAAGGTCGGATTCTTCTTCCTAAACTGAATGCTTAGTACTCATAGTTAAATGAAATGACCATCTAATCCTAAGCTAACATCTTCACTAGTTTTAAGGAAAGAGATTTTACTGAGAACTAAAACTATACTAAGGGTGGTGATGCACTCAATTAAGGGATGTTTAATATCTAGAAGGGTTAATGTGGGAGGGATGCTTACATCACCGACCTTCACCTATCACAACTAGAAAGGGTACAAAATACCACAAACCAGGGGCATACGTTCCTTCATTAAACTTGAGTGTACATAAGGATAGATTAAATTGGATTCACGACACAATTAATTTATCATGAGGAAAACACACATGCATATATCAAACATCTATTTCTGTAACTAGGGATAATGATGACATAACTTAATACATAAGGAAAATAAATTTTTCACAACTGACATAAAATAAAGTCATATTATTCCTTAACAACATAAAATAGATAACCTGAAATAAAGGTAAGATAATCACTCACACTAAGGAATTGCAAATTTACAAATTAAACATTGATTAACCATTTAACACAATAAATCAAATTTCCAATAACAAGGTGTAACTCTGTATATAATTAAAAGGTTTCTTAGAATCTCTGAAGCACTCTTCCAATCTTAAAGAGCAACTCCTTAAAAAAATCTATCTCTTTAATAACTTGAAACATTCAACTATTTATAAGTTCTTAGGTTGAGCCATTACAGCTGGGCCCTTAACTAACATTTTTCTAAAAATAGAAATGTCATTAAATTAAGGGAACATGCTCCCATGAAAATAGATAATTTGTTACAAGGGTTTGACTCAATCAACCCTGCAACTTTGACCGATCCAAGATTGGATTTGTCCTTTCATGGCCACTCAACTTTGGCCTGGTTCAACTACACCTTCCTCACCTGCAAGTTTCTATTGTCCTCCTTCCCACATAGCCATTCAATGCTTGTACTCAATGAAGCACTTGATAATTCCCTAAATTTCTTCATCTCCAGGCCCACATGCATAGTGATTCACTACATCTGTTGTCTTGATCTCCTTTGTGATCCTAGCTGGAAATCTTCAAAGTTTATTTGTAACTTTCTTTAGTCTCCCTATGAAATTTTGGCACAAGACCAATCGGTCAATGGAGTCACTATTGAAATTTTTGGTGACCTCATCGTCACACTTCACCAAATCCTTGAAATTTCCCTTAATTTGATCCTTAGGAAGAGCATCAATATTTTCATTGAATAATTTGCAATTGGAAATATCAAACTCTTTTGAGATGTCATTCAAGGCATCCGTGATTTCCACTTGTTTCTCCTCCAACTTCTTAATCAAATCCTGCAATACTTGGCACCGAAATTCCATGGCTTTTTGATATTCAAATAATTTTGAGGCATCATCGATCACCTCTTCTTGAAGAAGCAAGTCAAGATCTTCCTCTCTGATCTCACTCCATGTTGCCAAATTTAAATTTAGATTATTATTATCTTCAGAAAAGGCCTCATCCATTTTGGAAATGGTGGTTTTTACAACCTGCAGATCATTATATATTTCAATTGCTTCCTTGATTAAAGGATTGGCTTCTTGAAAATTCTCTCCATCCATCCACTCACTGATCTCCCTTTCTGGCCTAGCTTCTCGAGCTCGTGATAATAAATATCATCGATTGTAGACAAAATCTTCATAGCCGTAGTAGTTGAGACTTCAGTGGATGGAGTGGGTTGGGTTACTTTGCATAGTAATGTAGTGAGCTTCTCAACCTTGGCTTTGAGTTCATCTTTGGTTGCCTTATCTTTGTCATATTTTTCCAAAATATCCCCAAGAGTAGTGTGCACATCTTTCTTGGCTCCTTCATGAGTATCCTTCCCCAATGAGAATTTTGAAATCCAGTAATCTGCAGCTGTGATTGTTTCTTTAGTTTTCCCCTCAACGGGGTGGTAACTTCTATCACCTATTCTCCGGATGGGTTAACTGTTAGACTTGACATGGTTCTTGGTCTCTTGGCTTGTCTCTTGGGCATATGCTCCAATATGCTGAGATCTATAACATCTCCCAGAGGAACCTTCTTCTTTTGCTTGGGATTTTTCCTAAACAACCATTCTGGGATGGCTAAAGCTGATGAAGATGGAGCAGCAGATCCAATACCTGAAACATTGGTTAAAACAAGATCACTAGAAACCTCAGCTAGTATTTGAGCAGAAGTAGCAATGATGGATGGTGTGGATGTAAGGACAGCCATAGGAGTTGATAGAATGATGCTAGGAGGTATGATTGAAGAAAATGGAAGTGTTAAAGGAAGTGAAGAGGAAATGGGTGACCCAATATTTTCCCCAGCTAATAGAACTAGAAGTGATGAGAATACTTGGGCCATAGAAGGGGATGGGAAGGAAGAAATGATTGTGGAAGTGGAAGAAATTATATTAGAAGTGATAATGGAGGAGGAAGAAGATGTGATGGATCTTGGGAGATACTAGGGGAGTCACTGACTTCAACCACTTTTGTCACAGGCACTACAGAGACGTGGTCTTGGGAGTAGAAGCCTTGGAGAGAGATGAGCCACCAACAACAAATGAAATATTCTTTGGGATTGTAGGAGCCTTTTGAGTCAAAATTTTTCCCTTAGTGGGTGTTGGTTGGCTTATTGTTGGTATAGCTCCTGTATTTGTAGGTTGATTTTCCCCTTTGGGTGAGATTCCCAAGGTGGCCAACCAACTGAAAGTCCTCTTTAAAATGGGTCCCACCCTCTCCTTTGTATTGCTGCATTCTTCCACATACCAATCAATCCATAATGGTTGATTGGCAACATTATCATCCTTGTATGATGAATCCAAAACCTCATCACTGTCTTGCATGTCCTTAGGCATATCGGCTAAACCAAAGTATCAAACCTTGTCAAGGTTCAATCTTTCATAATCTCTTTGTTGCATGTTGTATTAATCCTGATAATGAATCTAGCTATCTTCCAATTTGGCATGTGGGCATTGGACCGACCTGTTTCCCCAAAC
This sequence comes from Taxus wallichiana var. yunnanensis, assembly GCA_018340775.1. Lineage (NCBI taxonomy): Eukaryota > Viridiplantae > Streptophyta > Pinopsida > Cupressales > Taxaceae > Taxus > Taxus wallichiana. Next base: position 901,983,454 of record CM031239.1, read on the forward strand.
TTACCTCAATAATCAAAATTAGTCTCATGGATGAAAGGTTCATAGGGTTACCTCAACCATTTTTACATCAACATTTTTAGCCCTATGAATATTTGGGCAAGATTACCTACCAATCGAAATAGGGAAATGCATTCCTGCTTTGTGACACTTGTTTTGGATTTGATGATAATCCAATAATTGTCGAACTAATTCCAATAGAATCCATTTGTCAGTGGGGCACCTTGGCAATTTTCTTGGGGCACCTATGAAACCCAGAATCTAGATATAGGTGAATGTAGGAAACTGAAAGTAGATTGCTCCCCATTCCCACACTCCTTGAAGGATTCATCATAAATCCTTTGGTTGTATAACTCTTTGTTGAAATGGTAGAGGATGACAACAAAGAAAGCATCATTGACTCTATGGAAATGCCTAGCTTCCCTCATCCAGAGTGAGTTGGGGATAAAATTCATATATTTGGGAAGTGCTGCGAACACCCCTGGTATTCAAACCAACAAAATCTCCCATAGCAGTAACAACATACACTAGGAAGGATGTCATGTAGAAAGTCTTCATATCTGACACTCTACCCAATTGATAGAAAATGGAGCTACTAATATGCTCCCCCCATCGGATAAAATCATCATTCTTCTTGATGGTCATGATGTACAAAAACATCCATTCCTGGAATTCCTTTACAGAAGGAAGACCTGAAACTCTTCTTAGTAGCACAATAAGATCACTACCTCCTGAATAAAATTTGATGATGCATAGTTTTGGGTAATTTGGTGAAGCTCTTGGCCAGATAAGTTTTCATCATGATTTTTGAGCATACTTCCTCTTTCTTGTCCCAATGCTCCACTGCTAACTCTGTGAAATTGTGGCATAATCTTAAATGTCAAGAAGTTTAAGCAGATCTTTGAAGAAGTCTGGGTCCAAATGGATTACTACCTTATCATCATCATCTTTGAATGACATGGATTCTTTGTCAAAGTGGGATGCTACGGCTAAAAAAAACTATGGGAAATGCATGGATGTGGGAAAACTAAGCGTAAGGGAAATCCCACTATCATCGATGGTTTGCATCCATGATTTCTTGTTTGGAGCCTTTAATCTTTCCCAGAAATATGGAAAATCAATTTTCCCTAGGTCGTGTCCCCTATATTCCCTAAGTTGGAAGATAGGAAGGAGTGAGGAGAAACCCCAAGAAATGAGTACTTCATCTTCTCTTTTCCCTTTGAAGTGGAAGTAGACATCAAGCCATGTGTTTGGAAGCTGAAGTTGGAGAAATTCTAAAAACCCGAAGGAAAAATCTTCCAAAGTCCCAAACTAAAAATTTCTAATAATAATCACCAAACTGAAATCTCTAAAGTCAAAAGTTCCAAAAGAAATCTTTGAAAAATTTCTTTGAACAATTTTTCCAAAAAAAGTTCCGAAAAGAAATTTTCGAAGGAATTTTTTGAACAGTTTTTCCGAAAAATTTTCCAAAAAAAAAAAAGGAAAAGGAATTTTCCAAACAATACTAACTCCCAAATTCTGAAAAATGAGAATTGAGAAGAAGTATGGGAGACTCAAGAAGATCCTTCGAACAACTCTGAATACCTGAAGAAAACTCAAAATGTGAAACATGGTGAACAAAGGGGGCAACATTTCGAAAAAATACATAGAGGAAGACCAAAGAGAAAACAAAATGAGAGGGAAACAAAGAAAAAGACCTTAAACCAAAAGAAAATAAACAAATTACCATACCTTGAAAAATATGTTGCAAAGTACAAGAAACAAAATGTTAGAGCAAATGTGTCAGGTAAAAATGACGAGTAAAAATCGAGTTTAAATAGAAAACCCGATATTAATGGCAGAAATCTGATCCGTATGGAGGTAGGTGAAAAATTAATTGCATGGAGGACCTCAAAAGTCCGAAACCTAAAATCCTAAAATTTGTAATTTCGGGGTTTTGGACTTCGGAGATTGGGAGATGAAAAAGTGAATTGGTAATGAAAATTTCTAAAACCTGAAAGCTCGAAAGTCTGAAAATTTAGACTTTCAGAATTCGGAAGTTTGAAAATAAAAATCCTAAAATGACTTGGAGAACTCTAAAACCTGAAAGCCTGAAATTTTGAATTTTGGAATTTTGGACTTCGGAAGTCCGAGAGGGATTTAAACAAAATGGGGCCAAAAGTTTCAAACCTGAAAGCCCGAAAGTCTGAAATTTCAAACTTTCGAGGTTTTAGAATTTAGAGAGTTAAAAGAGAAATTTCAAATCTAAGCAATAAAAATACGAAAGATAAAAATACAAAAGATCTCCGAAGTCCGAAGATCAAAAATTTTAGATTTCGGGCCTTGGAGAATTTCATTGTACGAAGGATTTCTAAAAATTTTATCTGACATATTTTCCTTCAAGGTAGGTTAAATGGTTAACATTTTTGGTGACCTCCAGGGAATTCTTTCTTGCTAAGCTTTCATACCAATATCCTTAAGCAAAACATTGGGCAAAGGAGTCTAAAAATGAAAAACTAAAACAAAAAACACACAAGCAAAAGAAAAGAAAAGAAAACAATGTGTAGAGCGCATGGACGAAAAGAAAACAAACATTGTTCAGGGTGGAACATCCTCAAAAACAATATTTGAGGTGTATCCCATTCACATGAATGGGAAATTATTCTCCATTGAGTTTGGATAGGTGAAATGAATTCACCTCTTTGCAACTTGTAATAACATAGGGCCCACTCTAAAGAGCATTGAACTTTGCATGCCTGCCGAGGGTTTGGTGCGATCTTCATCCCATTTTAGAACCAAATCTCCCTCCCTGAATAGCCTATCAGAGGCTTTCTTGTCGAAGGATTTCTTAACTTGAGCCTGATGTTCTGTCAACATATTCATGGTTGTGTTTCAAATTTCCTCCAGCTCCATGAGTTCAGCAAACCTCACTATTAAGGCATCATCCTCCATAACTTCAAGCCGATAAGCCAAGTCCAGGGAAGGCATCTCCAAGGAAAGTGGAATTTTTCTTCCCTTCCATATACAAGCATGAAAGGAGAAACCCCGATGGCCTTTTTAGGTGTTATCTCGATCAGCCCATAGGGTGATCTTGAGCTGTGTATGCTAGGTTCTTTTATTGGCCTCCATCGTGTGCTTGATGATTCTTATGAGATTCTTCTTCTTTGGATTCGCCAACCCATTCCTATAGGTAATAGTTAGAAAAATTCTTGACATAGAATCCATTCTTGACGACCCATTATCTAATCTTCATCTCGAGGAAAGCCATAGCATTATATGAGATAATAGTAAAAGGAACACCAAACCTTGTCATCAAATTTTCTAGAAAATCTAGAACAACCTTTTCATTACTTTCCTTTAGGGCCACTACCTCTGTCCAATGAGTGAAATAATCTATTGTAGTAAGGACCCATTTATGTCCCTCACTTTGGATGGAGGATTGATCATCTTGATGAAATCTAATCCCCATTAAATGAATGGTTGATCAACTTAAACGGGATGTAATGGGAGAGTCTCAGCCTCAGTTTTCATGCGAAAAGAGCACACTCCTTACATTTCCTCACCCAGATATGAGAGTATTTGAACAATCTGGCCAGTAATAACCAGCTCACATGATCTTAGTAGTGGTTTTTCATGCAGAGTAATGTCCTCTGGACAGGCCATTGTGAAATTCCTCTAATATCTTGTTCACTGTTCTAGCTTGATGCAGCGTAGAAGAACACCATTTAAATCCTTTCGAAGAGAAAATTATCTATCACAAAATATTGAATATAATGAAGACGGAAATTACGTCTTTGGACTTTATCCATGTTTGGAGGGTATATCCCTGAAAGAAGGAAATTCTACATCTTAGTTGACCAATCAATCTGATCATTTCCTTCATCAACATTTAGAAGCATGACATCTTCTATATCTTTGGTCTCCATGTCCATGGCCAGCTGCTGACATAACCCTTTTCCCCTGAAAATCTTAGTGACCTTGATGTGTACGTCATACTCCATTACTTTCGTAATCCACCTAGTGCGTTTCTCATTCATCTCTTTATTCAACAAAAATTCTTTGACACTAGGATGAGAAACCATTAAATGGAATTTGTTGTTAGACAACATATGCCTAAACTTCTTTAGGGATCGAATGACTGTAAAGACCTACTTTTCGACAAAGGAATATTTGAGTTCATATTCCTTAAGAGACTGATTAAAAAAGGAAATGGGCTACTCCATCAAGTCATCATTATGCTTTGAGTGAGGATTCTTGAAATACTTTCCTGACCTACGAAAGCATAAAGAATGAAATCCCTATCAAACCAGGGATTCACCAGTATAGGAGCTTGGGAGATAGCTATCTTGATGGCTTCAAAGCTTTCTCTTCCCTCCTTCCTCCATGAAAATTGGATTTTTTTTTTTAAACATGGTCATTAGTGGTTTTTCCAACGTTGCAAACTAAGGAATGAATCAATGAACAAAATTTATAGTTCCTAAAAACTCTAGAGACCCTTTTTATGACTTGGGAGGGATAAGGACATAATTCTCATGCTTGGAGTAGACCAAATTCTCTACACCTTCAAAAACTTTTCTTAGATGAGTGATATGATCCTCAACATGCTTGGAGTAGACAGTGATATCATCAAGGTAAACCAAGATCATATCATTGATGAGTCCTCTAAACGCCATATCCATGGCTCTCTGAAAGGTAGCCCTTGCATTAGATAACCCAAAAGGCATCTTGTTGTAAGTGTATGTGCCCCATTTGGTGGTGAAAGCCATTTTGAATTGATCATATTCTTGAACTAGAATCTGATTATATCCTGAATATCCATCAAGCAAAGAAAATATTTGAGCCCCTACCACTGTTTGGAGGATTTTCTCCATTGACGGGAGAGGGTAGTGATCCTTCAATGAGGCACGGTTCAGATCCCTGAAATCTATGCACAACCAAATTTTTCCATTCTTTTTCCTTATAGGTACAAAATTGGTTACCCACGAAGAATGCTTGATGGGAAAAATTATGCAGGCCTCGATAAGCTTGGTTAGCTCTTTCCTCATCAATGGCTCAATTTTGGGATTGATTGGCCTCTATTTTTGATGAACTAGCTTGGAGTTCGGATCCAGTTCAATAGTATGTTGAGCTAATTCGGATCGAAACCACACAAGTCCTTGTAGCTCCATGTGAAAATATCATGGTATTCCTAACATAATTTGATGAAATATTTCTTCTTACTGAGCAGTGCATACCTTACCAATTTTTAAAACCTTTTCACTTGCCACCTCGACCTCTTCAAAATCCTCCTCCTTGACCACCATATTAGTGCTCTTCTTGGCTTGATCATCCAAATTGAAGATGGATTCCAATGTAACCAGGCCTTTTGGTAACTTGTTTCCTTTCAGCTGTATAATTTGATCACCGTAAGAATTTTGGAGTTTATCTTGATGTTTGGCAGCGAACTCTGCTTCTTGTTATAGGAAGAGAACAATTTGTTGATCACTATCGAACACCTACCAACTACTCACATTATCTGGTACTGCAGGATGGACCACCATTTTTACTATTTACTGCTCTTCTTTCATGATGTCCGTAGGTACATTGTATTGAGAACAAATAGTAGCCAATCACAAGATCTTCATTTTGCTTGATGGGGATTGCATGAATTCTAGATCAAATTTTATGCATATGGGCATAACCCAATTTTTGTATCATTACAACCATTTTTTGATGCATTAATAACTTGGTGCAAAACCAATTTGATGGTGGTCAAGGTCCGGATTCCTCTTCTTTGGGCCACTGAAATCCTTGTATAAGAGGTTCATATTCAACAACATTATTAGTGTAACTAAACCGTGTAAGCGAAAAGAAGATAAATATTTGTTTCGTTATGGAAAAATTAGCATAACCCTTGCACCAGATCCATTTTTACTTCGTGATCCATCAAAGAACATCTGCCATAGTCTGTTTGTATCACTTGATGCCTTAACAAGTTGAGGTACGATGGCATCTTCTTCATGAATGTAATATGTACCTAATCCAGTCTCTTCCAAAAATAATAAACCAAATTCTTCATTTGCTAATAAATCAGCATAAGGGTCATATTGATGATCTATACTCACCTCATTGAGAATTGTATCCGGAACCTCTTCTACGAGAGTAGTTGGCTCATGATCTGCATCCTCATCTTCGGGGTCACAAATAGTGTAATTACCATTTATGGGTTTGGCTGTGTAAGGTTCCACGTGATTGTGACAAATTGGTTCTGCCCTTATAGTTACCTTAGTCCCATACCGAGTCCTCAGGATCATATGTGACCAGTCTGATGACAAATAACCACCCATTTTTGTGGTGAAATCTTGTGATAAGAAAATGGAAAAGTGGGGAAAAAGATCAATGATAGATATGTCCTATCTGAATGTCAAGCTAGGACATGTGTGGCTAATAAGCTTAAACCCCTTAATGACCCCCATATTTTGGACTGCAGGTAGCATATATTTGAACAAACCCCTCTTAAAATTGGAGTATATGGAATTTTTAGTACATCTGTGACCTGCTTGGGCATTACAAAACTACTGGCTCTAGAATCGATCATACAATTGTGTACCAAATGGTCACCAATAATCAACGAGATATAGAATGGTGGAGGTTTGTTGGGCTTAGCATATATTTTTGTTTTGGGTTGGCATAAGCTGGTTGCCACCGCTACTTCTTGACCTAATGATCTATTAGTAGTGCCAAAGTTGTTCAAAGCCTCCCATAACAAGTTCCTCTGAGAAGGAATCGAGAGTGCATCCCACATTGTGACACTCAAATTGGTCTTCTTCATTTTCTCCACGATGTTGAATGGAATCACTCCCACTTTTCTAATGCCTTTTGGGGCATTGGGGTCCTCTTTTGGAAAATTCCTATTGGGCATTGTGATACTTGAAGTCCCCTCCTTCTTTGTAGACTGATCTATGGATACTTCTGATGATTTCTTTCTCATGCCTTTATCATCCGGTATTTGTGTTGGGGGATGAGAAGTAGATGCCTGATCAGTATTGGAAGACTGTGGATCTATTTCCATTTTCTTGGAAATGTGTTGGATGCTATAGTGGAGGCATCAGTATTCAAACCAAAAAATTCTTCTGCTTGCCAATTTAGTAGTGTGGTTTCATCAGGAGGTTGGTCTTGACTTTCGGGAGTGGATGGTCCGAAGATGATTCAGGTAGAGTGGATATGCTTTGGGCCATAAGGGCTTGGCTTAAAAATCCATTTGGGCAGAGATTCTAATTATGGGCCGAGAAAAGGGTAACACCATTCATAGTATTGGATGATATTTTTCTCGGCTCGAGACTATAGCTCTAGAAAAAATGACAGGTAAAAGGATTATAGAAGTTTAAAGGGTCTACATTCACAACTTGGCTTGTGGCTTGATTTTTGATTGACCATTTCCTTGGAATCAAGGACATATCATTTGATATTGGGGTTGAAAGGGGTGAGCATACTGGGACTGCTGCCTCTTCATTACTACGAGTTCATTCCCAAAATTTTGTAACAATGAATTTACCTCAGCCAGATCATTTGAGGGATTGGACGCATGTGTAGCCATCAGACTAGAAGCTACCGGAACTAGGGAAATGACTGGCTATTTTCCTACAAGCTCTACAAATACAGGTATGGGAGGTATAGGAGCAATTTTACCTACTTGAATCAAGCAATTTTTAGCTCTTACGAGATTTCATAAGCATCAGGGATAACGGTACCCCCATAGATTGAATCATGATGGCTACATCACTATTTAATGCCCATAAGTAATACATAAATGCACTCTTTGGAGATGGTCTTACAAGTGACTGGGATCTGTTTCCAATTCTTATCAAAACGGAGGTTGAAATCACTCATATACTCTTGAGGAGACCACTTGATAGTATGGAATTGTTCTACAAGCGAGAGATGATCAATTTTGTATTCAAACTATTTACAAAACTTTTTTCCTAACTCGTTCCAAGTGATAACACATCCAACAGTTAAAATCTATAACCATTAAAGTGCTCTACTTTTGAATGAAGTAGCAAGGAGTCAAAATACCATATTATCTTCTGTAATACTTTGTACTGCACAAATGCTAGCTACATCCAATATGTGCTCCCGAGGTGAAACATTAGTCTCCCCAGTGTAAAATGGTTAACTTTTTAAAGCAGTTGCCGGTATGGTGTCTCTTTGTGCTAACAAAAAAGAATCAAGCTAAGCGTTGAAAGGAGGAAAAAAATTGGTTGCCATGGCATTCAAAAGTTAGTTGTGTCTAGGTGGAGGAAAACTTCCCTCAGGAGGAGTTGAATGCCCTCTACGAGGTAAAGCGGTGGTTGGTGCTGCTAAAAGGTTTCTTCCTCTTCTCCTTGGGGGAGACAAGGAAAGTTTTATATGTTTATAATTTTCCTTCCTTGAAGAAGCCCTTGTGTGAATTCTTCGCATAAGTTGATTGTACTAAACTTTGAAATCCAGAGAGATGGAGTCACCAGGTATTTTTAATTATTGGAATGAGAAGATAAGTACATCCTTTGTCCCACCAAGCGTGCCAAAAAATTGTTATCACCAAATCACTGCACCCCCCGAATCCCCTGAAAATAAATCACAACATTCAGTGTGATTGGGACACATAGGTTCACCTTGAGCCCAATTCCCACATATTGAGAGGTGATTCCATGTGTTCTCAATCACACCGAATGTTGTGATTTACTTTCATGCCATTTTGGGGCTGTAGTGATTTAGTGACAACAATATCAAGATAAAATGCAAATGTGTGGATGGAATAGAAATAACTCCCCTTATAATGTAGTGTGTATGTAAAATAGTGTGCCCAAAGGTAGTCCATTGACGTACGTAGATAAATAGATCTTTATAAGAATTATTCACCCTTATAATGGTATATATGTTGTATGTATATAGCCATATCTTGTTTGAATTAAGAGACCAATGACCTTACATGTGGATAAGTACCTTGAGATATGAGTGGGAAAATACTGACGTCAAATGTCAAAAATAAGATAAAATATAAAGAGGACACAGGTGCCCATGATGGACAGGAGATCCTTGCGCTAGTGTCAGTCCCCAGGCACTAGTGCTTAGAGATGAGTGACATAAAATTAGACAAGATACAACAGTGACTGAAAAAGATCCCCGTGACCTGACAAAAACTGTGTATGAGTGAAAAGTGTTAAAGATAAAATCAATATATACCAACAAGACAATTGGATGTACTATGGAATGGCTCATCAACGAATAAATTTATTACACAAGATCCATATATAAAACAACATACTTGGTGGTATAGTAAATGGTAGTAAGTGTGTGATTTTATGTCTACACACGGAATAATATTCATTCCCCAAACATTGGATTTTATGCAAATCGTCTCAAATTTGTATAGTATCTAAACTTATTGTTGCTCCTTCTTACACCAAAAGGGTGAGTTGGCTCATGATTAAAAAATAATATAATTTCATCTATTGAAAATGCTTGTAATGGATTTTCTTGTGTTTTACAATAAATATTGAACATTATACCACCCCTAAAATTAAATTTTTGGGCTCGCTTTTTTGTATAATGTCTATTCCTCAAGGATGTACACAAAGGATAAAATAATATGATCATAATAGGATTTAGATTAATGTTGAGAAATGTCACCATTACCACATTTGAAAAAAATTACATAGAATAATTCCTAGACATAGAACATTTTTATAGACTATTATCTCTTGTGGAGTCTATTGGTACCCAAATTGATTCTCCCTTAAGTGATGAGCAGCATCACGGATCAAGGAGGATGCTAATATACATATGAATCATAATATAAGTTGTTTTGTAGCCGGGAGGGGATTCAACTGACTCTTTGTCACTCAGGCATTAGAGAAATGGATAACACCGTATTAAAGGATTTGATCTATCCTTACTACTTTAGGTTGTGCCTTCAACCAAGGTGAGAGGACCCATTTTGTAACCTATATTGATGAAGGATATCAATAGATCCTTCTTGAAAAACTTTGAGGAAAACCTTGAGAAAATATGATCAATACAACACAATCTAACTCTCATGAGTTGTCACTCTAGATAATGGAGATATTTTTTTGGACAAGGTTCAGGTTACTAAAGACAATAATTGAAGCCTGATTGTTTTTGCATACTTTGGCAATGGAATTTGTTCATTTGTGGATACACAAGTACAAATAGGGGTAGTTCATGTAGGATTCATCATTTGAGAAGTTTTTGGTGGGAAGTTAAGCAAGATAAAGTTGATTATACTAGATCTTTGAGAACCTTTAACATAAATTGGGAACTCACAGAACAGAATGCTTCAAAATAGCCAAAATATTCCTTCAACTAGAAGATGTGAATCAATGGAAGCCTAAAGATGCATGGTTTCACACATTCTTCAATAATTCAACACAAAGGCTCATGTTAAAGACTCAATTAAACATTAGAAATCCTTGTTCGTCATGCCTAAGATACACTCATAGAATTACAAACAATATTTATCAACATAGTGAAAGTAAAGTGATTTTAAATTGTTTATTTCATTACCAGATGAAATATCTTCTCATAATGAAATTGAAAATTCCAAAATACTAACACATGGACAAGATCTTGTGTGATTCAGAGAGATTTTAACATAATATTGCAATAGGAACAAGAAAAACTATTTGAAAACATTCTGAAATAAAAGTAGACACAATTATGCTCATGATCAACACAAATTAATTCGAGGCTCATTAGATTTATCAGCTGGGGAAAGTTTCATTTACAATCTCAGAGCTTATCAATGGCTATACACTTGTAACCATCTTGACATGATTAAATCTAAAAACACAGGAAATTAATAGGTTTCTCAAGAAATCGGTCTCTCTCAAACTTTTTTAGCAAAATTAACCTCTCCTTTGGCATCTCCAATTCATGCCTTTATATCACTCACTTTACATCAAAGCTTTCCCCCCAAAAGAAGAATATTCGAGGAATACTTTGTTTGTTACAAATTGTTCCAGAAAGTGATATTTACAAAATATTACATCAAAAACCACCAGGTGTACAAAAGATAAGTCTTTTCTATTATTTCCACCTATTACTTTAACTGGGGTGTCCGGTCATCTCCTCTAGTAGCATGTCCATCCTCTTTCGATCCTGTAGCTTCCTTCTCTTCATTCTTTTCCTCTCGCATCAAGATCCTGTGAGCGCCTCTAGCAACATAAACATCATATCTCTTGAATAATTCATTCACTTCATCTTCATCAGGTCCAAGGTGATACTAGAAAATTAATGTTTGTCTTGATATTAAATCCAAACATTGAGCCATTTTTTTCTTATACTCCATTGGCCTGGCTTTCAATTCCTCAATCCTATTTTCAATTTTTATCATAGTTTCAATATTTTCATAGGAAAATTCATCTTGCTTGGATATTACTTTCAAAGGAATTGAGCAAGAAATCCAGCTTTAGGTCTCCATAGCTCTTTTTAAATTTATCCACCACCATGTCCTCTAGCCTTCTATCAATGGCATCAATTAAATCATCAACCCAATCCCTTTTGATCTCAATCCTTTTCTTGATTTCATTTAAGGTGTCCAATCTGATCTTTGTCAATTCTTCAAGGGCGTACTAGCTCCCTTTGCGCTCTACTTTGGTACAATACCTTCCTTCTCAACCAACTCCTCACTAATCCTGGTTATGCGGTCAAGCTTGGGGAGAGTTCCTTCCAAATAAAGAATCTCATTATCACAATCTTCAGTTAATCCATCAATTTCATTTAAGCAACTTCTGAGATCTTCATATTTCATCCTTGCTTCAGTAATGATTTCCTTTCCTTTCTCAGTCAGTTGCTCAACCTAGGAATCTACCACTTGGACCTTCTTAACAACATTATTTATTTTGTCCATACCCTCAAGGGTGTTCATAGAGGCACTTGTTGGCTCTTGACTAGTTTTTCCTGTTAGTTGTTGCAAACATGAACTTAAGGCCCTAACTTGATCCTTAAGTTGCTTCTTTGTTGTTCCATCTTCATCTACCTTTTGTAGAAGACCACTCATAGCTTCAGACACTCCCTGATTTAGTTGATCCCTTGATGGTTTACCCAAGGGAATGACCTGAATACTGTAGTCATCATTAGTTATATCTTTCCTTGTCTTCCCCTCAAAAGGAACTACTATTTCAAAAGTTCTTGCCCCAGATGCATCAGTAAGAGTTCTTGTGATGGTTCTGGCCTTCTTTGGGGCTCTCACAGTCTTTGGAAAAGATAAATTAGTAAGCTCAACTGCTTGTACAGGAAGGGTCATTTCTTCACTTGACATTAATTCACTAATCAAACCCTTTTTCAAACCTGTTTCAACCTTTGTTTCTTGCAATCTCTGCTGGAGATTTTCGAGACAACTACAATCTGTTTGGACATTTTTGGCTCCTTTTGTACAAATGAATCTATCTTTTTCAGGAGCACTTATCTCAATTTGGGATGTTGATTCCTCTAGATGCTTCTTTTCTTGTTCTGGCACTTTAGATTTATCATTCTTAACCTGATTTGCATCCAATTTCAAAGGAAGCTCTTTTGTTGTTTCATCAGTTAAAACCATAGTGGCATGAATTTCTTCCCTTTCACCCCTTTGTATTATAGTTTGAGCAATGGGCTCCTTCTCTCCCAGGACTGGTTGAGTTACCAAGCTACTATCTTCTTTTCCAAGTGATACCTCAGGAAATGTTATGGTAGGTGGTTTTACTAGAAGTGGATTCACACTTCCTATTGAAATTTGTGGTTCTTCACCAACCTTAATAACATCATCATTGATTAAATCTTGTGCCATTTTCAGTCTTTCTTCAAAAGACAAATTTCCTTCTTGAAGAAGGTCATCACTTCCAGTAATCTCAATAGGAATGGGCACAACATCATCAATCACTAACTGAGCATCAACATCTTTTTCCACCAAATTTGTTTTCGATCTCTTACTTCAGTTGTTATTGTATGAGGATATCTTTTTGATTCCTTATCTATGTGGACGTTATTTACTGGTGTCAACAATGGTTCCTCCATAGATAACTTGAGCTTATCCAACATAGAAAATCCCTCAGTAGCATCTAAATCAATTACCTCAGTTTGCATACCTTCATAATTATGCACTGCTTCCACTAGAGGTGTGTTGATATCTCTAACAAGTAGAGCCTCAGGAATGTTCATACCTAGAGTAAGAAATCTATTGTCCACTAGATCAATTGTATTTTTCCCCTGAGTAACTAAGCTCAAAGTGCATTCCACCTCTTTTTCCATGAATAATGAATGAGGAATCATAGGAGTTGTTTGCCCCATACCTGGCAATGATGTAACTTGCTGCTTCAGGACATTATCAGTTCTTTCCATTTCTGGGGGATCAATTACCCCATCTCTATGCTTGAATTTATTTGGTGTATGGGAACCTACCCTTACCAGACTGGTTGGTGAATAATTTTGGGTTTCTTGTGCACCCTCTCAAACATCATCAACTCTGGTGGTGCTCTCTTTTCCTCTTTGTGCTACCTGGGCTGAATGTGACCACTTGCAATGGCAGCACTCATTAACTTTTCAGTACTATGTTGCTCTGGCACAACATTTGGGAGGACCACATGTGAAGCTAAACCCTTTCCTTTTCCTGGAGTGGCACTATAGGAGTAATTAGGGCATTTTCCATGGACTTCAAGAGCATTTTTTTAGTTTTCTGCCTGAGTGCAGACATGGAAGTACCTGTCTCACTAGTGGCTATTGTCCATTCATCAATGAGCCCATTAGTAGGCCTCCTGGAGGGAAATAAAGGAGCTCTTCCTCCTAATGGATCAATCTTATCAGCACCCTCCTTTAGAGGTGGGAGATCATCATCCAAGTTCCCCAGATTTCTGAATGTATTTAGAACTTTTGTGTTTTGTATTGATAGGTCAATGTTCATCTGGGCCAACCAATCCACCGTTCTCCTCATGACATCAATTATTCTTATGTATGGATCATCAGACTCTTCCTCATCCCAATTTGGGGGAGCTATAGGTTGACCTTCTACTTTCTGATCAATATAAAATTTACTCACCATGTTTAAATCATCCACCACTCCTTCTGGAATGACTGCAACTTTGAAATCTACAACTTGTGACAAATTCATTCTTGAAAAATCCCTCAACCAGACTTCTTCTTCATCTCTGCAATTCATCCAATAATCCTCAAAGTGAGGCTCATGCTCAAAAGTGTTAGCAACATTGTTAAACACCCACCGAATGTCATAATTGGCTCTAGATTGAAATGTCTCCATTGCCAAAATTTTCATTTCTTCCTCAATCAATCTAGATTTTACAATGGAAGGGAAAGAAAACCTTCCAATTCTGATAGGGAATTTGACATTAGTTTTGTGCCTCCCAACAATCAACTTGTGCATAGGCACCAATTTCCTTGCCAATTCACATAAACAAAGCTTGTCATCCACATACCTTGGTAATTTAAAAGGTTTTCCTTGAAAACCACTAACTCTGATATAAGTGAACTTCTTGTACTGAATGAAGTAACACCCATACTCCATGATTACTTGCCTTGCATGCTCAAAAATTCTATACTACCCCCATTCTGGTTTAAACAGGAAAATGATTGGTGCAAGGAAAGCATCATTTACCAATCTAACATTTCCACTCAAGTTGGTTAACTACAATTGAGGGAAAATTTCATGCATTGGGCACTTTTTAACATCAGCCTGTGGTGACAAAGTTGGGAAACACCTATGTGCTGCAACATTATAAACCAGATATGTCATCATATAAAACTCTAAATCTATAGTTTCCCCCATCTCAATTCTCACTGCCAGAGTAGCCATATGACCATGAATTACCTCTGAAAAAAAAGTGGCCCAACAGATATTCCCCTTTCTCTCCAGAATAATCCATATATAAGTGGCCATCCACTCCTTAAATTCATTTGTAGTCTCTAGACCGGCCATTCGACTCAGAAGCACAATGATGTCCTCAACCTCTTCAATGAATTGAGCCCTAACCAATCTCTTGGGGATTTTAGTAGATGCCTTTCTATCTATAAGGAGCCATTTTGTGTTTATCATCTTTGCAAACTCCTTCTTTACTTCATAATCCGCCAAGGCTAATTTGATACCAATAGTAATGGGGTCTGCAATTATGGGTAACTTCAAAATCACTCTGATAGCTACCGGTGTCAAATTCAACACCACATCTCCACTTCTGTCTAATACTTCTCTCTTCTCGAGTCATAATTCATTACGCAATACCATACTAATTCAGGGCATTGAATAGAAGGTGGGATGGCACCCACTGAGGCAATACGGCTATCATGAATTGCCTTCAAGGATTCACTCATATGGGCACTACTTAACCGTTGATGGAAATCATTCAAGTCGGCACTCATCAAATCTGTATCTATAATTCTATCGAGGTCACTCGTGACCCCCGACGTACCCAAGGAAGAAAACGACATAGTCTTCATCTCAAAAACCCTAACTTTTCTTTAACTGGTTTGCCAATGGAAAAGACACGAAACACAGGAGTTTCAAACTCTTACCCATTTTCTGTAGGTGCCCAAGCAACTCTATTTCAAAACTTCAACTTTTGCACTTCTCAGATTCACAAATCAAGCTCCACAACAATTCAATTGCACTTTGCTGATAAAAACGACAAGAGATTATCAAATTAACAACAAAGGATGAATGTGTTTGAAACCCACAAGGTATTTTGTTTGCATAGGAGCATTAATGGTGGTAGATATAAATGCTTTGTATTACAACCATTAATTCTTCTTTTCTCAACTTTGAATTTGAGCTATCCACATGGAAAAGATTTGAGTTGAAGCGGCCTAGGGTGCTTTTCACATTTTGTATCACTTAAAGAAATTGTGCATTTTTGGACAATTTGGCCCACCCATCCACTTTTGATATAGGCTTTACACATGGCTTTCCTGGGTGTCGACGGGGCTTGACTTACTTTATGACTTTCATTCTTTTTCAAAACAAATCCGAGAATCTCAAAATTCCCCAGGTGACCCGCCTCCCAGCTTTTCAATATAGGTTTAGCATATGGCTTTCCTAGGGCGATGGTAGAGTCGTGGCTTATTTTTACAACATTTTACCTTTTCAAAACAACACCAAAATTCCATAATACCTCCGGAATCCTACCTACCCACTTTCAATATAGGTTTAACATGTGGCTTTCCTAAGGTGATGGAGGAATCACAACTTATTTTTACACCTTTTTACCTTTTCAAAATAAATCAAAAATTCCAAAATACCTCCGTGGCTAAGATCCCCACTTTTAACTTAAAAATCAGCCACGTGTCCATTTGCAGCTTCTAGGCATTTATTTACACTATATTACGCTTTCATCATAATGTCTCAAAATTCCAACAGGGCCCGCCTTCTCGCAACCACTCATTTTATGACAAGTGTACATCTTCTGGGGCCCAAGTAAGAAATTTCTCTGCCACATCACAGTTTTGACTATCCAATTAGAAAACATCGGAGCCATGGGACCAACTTAACATTTTTTGCAAAAGTGACAAAAAGTGACAAGTTCACCAAATAGACCCACCATGTCATGTCCAATCAAAGAAGACCACGTATCCACGGGTGTTGGGATAAAATTTGATAGGGAAAACATGACCATGGAAAAATAAAAATAAGGGGAAACCCCAACGATTCTCGCCTAAATAACAAACTGGTCCACATGGAAAGAGAAACTATAAACAACATAGAGCTCAACATGTTTCATGACCATAGAAAGTGATTTGATGACAACAACTTGATAAAGATAAAACTTCAATCATCCACACAGGGAGACAAAAAATATTTCAAACCACACAAACTAAATTTTTTTAACAAACAGTCAATATTGAATCGAGTAGCAACAAATTCTATTTTACTCCAATTAACATCTTGTTAGAAAATAATATGTCTATAAGACAAACTAGGTAATTTCAACCAACTCTCAAGGACTAGGTCCCTCTCGCTTGAATGAGGTAGCTCCATTTATTTCATATATGGAAAATACATACACTATTCTATCAAACATGGATAGTCTTCCAAGATGGAATCATACCGAGGCACTTCCCTACGCCTATGAAAAAACTCTTGTGGAAAATACAAGGGATGAAAAAGGTTGAATAAAAGGTATGAAGAGAATAAAAAGAGGGGATTTTGTGCAAAAGATGGTATAATAGATTTTATTCTTTCAAAACAATAACATTTTCCATGAATTCAACGGGAAGAAAACCATGAGAATCATAAGGTACAAAACAAAAATAAATAAAGTCTTAATGAATGATACTCAAAATGTATATTGATCATGGATTATAGTTTAGATGGAGAAGAAACATAAGAAAATAAAATGGAGTAAATTTGATCACTTGTTTTTAGAGATAATATGGGATCTAGTAAACAATATTAACTATCCTTTGAAATGAGTAAGTTATTTAAATTTATTAGTTTACATTGCAACTCTTCGTCTACCCCCAACATGATTGTCCATATTCCCATTATAAGTGAATTTTCACATAACCTTAGGAAATAAAAATAAGTCCCCTTTTATTATCAAGCAAAAGGATTTTTCCATCGCACAAATATATTTTAGTCACCTTAACAAACAAGACAAAAATTTATGGTTTCTTACAACAAATAATTAGAAAGTGGTAGAGAAGATTAGAAACACTAAAGAGATAAGAGAAGGAATTATCTAAAGCACGATAAGGATGCCTCTGCCTTGGATGAAGATCCGCTATGAAAAATATGAATATAAAAATATTACCCTTGATCACCCTCCATAATTATGTTATGATGAAAATATCTTATGAAGACTTGTTTGAACACCTTTCCCCATTTTGAAAACTTTTGAAATGATGAACCTTTACCATACTACTTGAACATAACGAGAAGTGGATTCATGAGATCTTAATAAGTAGGCTATTGAGAATATTAATAGATTATTCCCCTCATTGCGTAAATAATTATGATCTTTGTAAAACCAAAGACAACTTTATGAAAAATACTTCACATGAGAGAAATTGTATTCACTTTGTTCACATAATTATGATTTTGTTCTTCCACCGCAGAGCCCCGATTATGAGTTAAAAATCCTTCCAATTATGGAGGAAAGGAAAAATAATGAAATCAAAATCCATGTCATCCACCTTTTTATTATACAATCCATGTGAAAATGAATTGAAATAGATTTTGGAACATGTTATCTCTCGATTGTTGTTGTTCTAAGCTTGCTCTGATCTCTCACTTTCGTAGATACAATGGAAACACCTTAGGTCTGTGGGTATACCTATTGTTTAGGTGACTCTCTGGTATCAAGTTCGGTTCCTTTTTATGTATCCTAAACTAATTTTTAAGGGTTTTGAGGGTAAAAGATGACTGTAAATGAATTGAAAATGGGGTGATACACCAAACTTGTTGAGGGATTTGACTGAGTACATGCATAATCAATTTGAGAATGGATTTTGGATGCACAAACCAATAGTTTTCAGCATAATATCAAGGCAAAACACTTGGTGTATTGAGGGAATGAGTCACAACAATACAATAAGATAAACATGCACACTAATATTATGCATAAATTACTAAATTTGTAGTAAGGTAAGATGATTAATTAGGGAATTTGACATTCACAAGAATTAATGAGATATACACAACACTGCAAATAATTTGAAATGAAAAAATCAGTTCTCATTCAAGGGAAAAATGGAAAAATTTCTTTAGAACTCCTATGTCCAAAATGTCCTCTCTTGTTCTTTGCAATTGCACACAATATATATCAAGATTATTTACCCATCTCATCCTAAAAATAGGCTAAACTTTGTACTCGGCCATGCATGATAATTTTACCCCTTTATAATGCATAAAATAAATGAATAAAAATAGACATGCTAATACAATGAGGCATTAATAACCTTGATTACAAAAATACATTCAATCAAACTGTGGTTGACTGATCTATTTTAAATAAAGTAAGATGAATAATTTGGCTAATAATAACCCTTTCTTGTTTTGTAAGTCTCTTCCAATGTGCATTAAATCTCTGTCTTTTAATGCTTGATGTGACACTTATAATTTGATCCACTTGCAATGATAAATTTAGCACTCTTTAATTCTGCCCCTTGGATGCACATGCAAAACATAACCTCTCTGTGTGAGCAAAAACAATTCTTTTATTTGCAATAATTTGGAAAAATATTCACCCATGCATTCCATCAACTGTGGGGACCACCTGCAAGTTCTGATGTTGACCTCTACACATACTCCATTTTGTATGTTGATAATGACATCTTTAACCTTTGTGACTATATGCAATACTATCTCCTCCAAGCATAGTTGATTCAACCTCCAAATTCTCCCACTGTGTGGACCACCATGATTTTACCTTGAATGAATAATTTCCTTTTTCTTTGCATGGGCATGCATTTTATTTCACCATTTGATTGAAAAGGGTGACCATTTTTTATTTGGTTTATAATTAGAAAATATCATATATAACTTAGTTTAAGGTTTCCTTGTAAGTGATCATGAGAATTTTGTCAACCTCCTTTCACTTGTACATGGCACATGACTTTTCCCCTTCTATTTAAAACCATTGAAAATGATATGCTTTTCGATATTTTGAGTAATAATCATCACCACCTTTTTGACTAATCAACATTACATATTTTCAGACCTTAGTACGGTTAATGCAATGATTAGGATTATTATGTGGCGGGTACCCTCTTTGCATGATCACTCCACCCTTATATTTTTCCAGTGACTCATCCCTAACTCTGGTAAGGTTAGGGTTCTCCTGTTGATTTCCATGTGTGCAATTTTTTAAATCGTGGTTGAGTTGAGGGTTCTTAGCTACGTTGATCTTTTGTACATGTTTATTTATTCACTGTCGATCCTCTCATCATTGGCAGAAGGGTAATTGTACTGTGGATTAACTATGAACCTTCGATCATTTCTACTATTGCATCTCTATCATCAATGAATGTAAAATTTGTTTGAGTTAAGCTAGGGTTTGTATTGATTTCGAGGTGGTTTCTTAGCCTTTGATATTTTTACTCACTAATTTTTACCATTGATGGCTCTGGATCTGGAAATGAGGTAGGTGAACTATGGATAGAATCTGAATCATCGAACTTGGTACATTTTTGATATTAGTAGTTGATATTAAACTTTGGTTAAGTTTGGCTACATCATGGTTGGTTGTCGATCAAGTTAATTTTTAACCTAAACTTGATCATTTCATATGCATGCCCATTTTGGAGGGCGAAGCCCTAAAAAAATTTCTTCAGACATCCATTTTTGTGTGCTCCCAAACCTGTTTCTGGTTCATTTCAAAGGCACTTTGCATTCTGTATCTATCATTTCTCACATTTTTGAAGGTTTTTATTGAAGCTAGATTTCTTAATATTGTTACTTCTTCCATTATTCTTTTAATTAGAGCTTAACTTTGATGCATTTTGAAAACTATGTGAACTATAAATCTTTGATCTTTAGAATTTTGAGGGATAACGATCACCATTTCTGATCATCGAAGTTTTGATTTATTCTTTGCGAAATGAAATTTAAGAGTTGGGTGTAGATACTTGTATTAAAACCTACTGTAGCTTAGTTGAAGTTTCACTATGAATTATTCTTTTCCGTCGATATGGAGGCATGCTTTGGTTTCTCTGGTAAGTGTTCACGAGCTTCTCTTACTTCTGATTTTGATCATTTGAACTCCATTTTTGATGTGGGTATAGATACTTGTATTAAAACCAAATGTGAGATTCTTAGTTGTATCACTACTTGAGTAAAATCACCGTCATTTTCATAGATTTGATACTTTTTATGGGTAGGTATTATCTCTAGTTTTAAACGTATTTTTGTTCACTATCTTCCATAGTGTTATAAAAAACATCATTGTTGTGTATGGAGATATATCCTTTATTTTATCTGAATCTATCCTAGCATGAGTTGGGTTGTTTTTTTATAAACTCTGTCAAGATTCGTTGTTGCATCTCTTCCCCAAATTTTTGTTAATGGAAACCATAACAACATTTATGTGCTCCTTTAATGTAGCTTTCAACGATCCAACTCAGTTATTATTCATTCTTCTGAAGTTATTTATATTTTTAATTCATTATAACTTCTGAGCTTCATACTGCTATAGCCTGAATTGGGTTTGATTTTTCCTAAATTGTCATTGCATCTAAGATTCGACTGATAACAATCACAAGGATCTCTAGTTTTATATTTATGACTAACATTACTGAAGACAACTTGGGTTTTGATGTTATCTATGTGACTTGAATCAAGGATCTTCTCTTTTGTGTTTTTTTCATCATTCTGTGCTTTGGTTTTATGAGTATTTGTATCTTAGAAGATCTGATTTGTATGAAGAGATAGCTCATTTACATCCAGCTCTCCATTTCTAATGAAACCTGAAGCTATTTATGTATTCTTCCATTTTTTAAAACCTGAAGATCTCATTGTTGTATTTTATGTACATCATTATAGATCGTTGATTGTATGTGATGGAATTTATCTGTTCTTATTCACTCTGGATTTCTTATTTTAATGTAAATTTTAAGGATAGCTTCATCCACCTTTAATTGATCCATATTAGCTGTAGATTGCTTAAGTGTGATATTTTGCATATGTTTCATTTATGGGCCCTATACTTAGTAGTTTGTTGCCTCTCCGTACAACTATTTGATGATATAAGTATGAATGCAAGAAACTAGTCACAATATCCTCTAAAACATGTCTTGCTTTAAAACTAACTCTTCCAGTTTTCTGAAAACTATTACTGTGGTTGCACAAATAGCTTTGATATTTGTTTGAATCCTGAATAACTATACCTTATTGCTTTGAAATATGTATCTTCATTGTTCTTTGTATCAATTGTACTCTAAAGTATGTTCTTAAATTGTCTCATGAAGTCTATACTTTTGATCTTTTCCAGGCTGATGGTTATATAACTTGTAACCTGGTCTGAGAATGATGCTTCGAGTTGTAACTCATATCATTTTCTGTACCTTTTTGATATATCATGAACTATAATTTAGGGTTCTCATCTTAAGGTGATGAAATCTGAAATTTATTACTTCTCTTTATCATAACAAAATGTTGGTCATGTCACTTATTTTTGAAGCCTTGAATTGATACACTGCTTGTTGAACTTGCACAAATATATTTTGGCTGAAACTATGACTCTTATTCATAAAAATTTAGCTGCAGATATGATATTTTTTAATATAGAATGAGAAGTTTGAAATTTTGATGGGTTTCACAGAAATGTATTATCGATTCAGAGAGTATTGCAACTGTAATTTTCTTTTCTTCTTCTTTTCAATCTGAGATAGGTACAATTTAAGTGTACATATGTCTTGTAACTTTCTATTCTTCACTTCCTATCTTGTAATGGATGTATTTTGTACTTAGTTCTTTGTACTTGAGGAGTTGTTTAAAGATTACATACTTTATCACCTCCTTTGAAAATTATGCACCGTTGGATGTTCTTCTCTTTCGATGGCATAATTTGATGTTGAGATCTAAGATTTTAGAAGAAACATATGTTCACTATGCTTTGAAAGCCATTATGTTTCTATATTAATCTTGAAATTTACATCTTATAATGATTGAAGTCTTCTACTATTGACACAAATTTACCCTTTTGAATGATTAACTTGATGATGCGTACATATAGCTGTAGTTCTTTTGGAACCTATTTCAAAACTTGCACTTTCATTTCTTATTACCCTGAAAAGTTGGTGTTAAAAAAGTTACTTGCTGTAAATGTTATCTTTGTTCTCTTAAGTTTGATTTGAATACAACTGTACATACACTTACATAATTGGTAGATTCAACTATTTGATTTCCTTCTGTCATTATTTTGAGATACATGCTGAAAACTAAAGATTTTTGTAAATGTGCATTTCTTTTTGGTAGCTGAAAAATTCCATAGTTCACTTTGAAAATTTGGTGAATGTACTTTTTTTCTTATGAAATATGAAACAAGTCTTTGAAGGTTTCTTTACAGTTGTAATTTGATCTTTTAGCTTTGATTCTAATTTGGAAATTCCATCTTGTCCCTTCATAATAAATTCTCCATAAAATTATATTTGACTGATATATCATGTGCTTGCTGCACATACCTAAAATATTTTAAATGTTCCTTAAAAATTGTATTTTCCATTTGAGACCTTAGAGTTTTCTCATTTGTGTTATCTCATGTAACTATCATCTTCATGGGTTCTTATAGAGGTCTCATTAATGAAAACATAAAGATATTGTTGATGACGAATCACATCACCCCTGAATGTCTACAACTCGATGGGTTGAGATCGTCAGTGTGATTGCATAACATGGAGATTTTCCCAAAGTGTGGGACTTTGCAATCAGGAAAGCTCTCCAGATGAAGGCTAGTTCATATTCCTCTGTTTAGGTGCACACATACAATTTGTAGAGGGTCTACTCTAAAATCTACTCTAATTTTCCAAGGAGACAGGGTTAAGAAGATATAAGAAAATAAACCTAACTAACAGAGGTGATGCACCAAAGGAATGTTGAACACCTACTTTGTAATTAAACACAAACCATAGAAATGCAATACAATCACCATGCACAGTTAACCAAAAATTCAATGAGAGATCAAGAGGATGTAATGAACACAAGAGAGGGTTGAAATCATCCACAGACTTATCTTATTGCTCCAAAAATTGATACAATGCATTACAATAGCCAAGAGGCAGAGAATTGCATTACAACTTGAATGGGAAGCTTGAAACTCCACAAATTAACTTGTATAATAGAGAATAAGGGAGGGTGTAAAATAAAAATGTCCAACAACTAGAAAAATGCCCCTCCTTACAATATATATGAAGAATATGAGAAAGAAAGGAGAGAAAAATTGAATCTGTCTTAACCACTCCAAAAAGCATTGAATTTTCCCCGTAGCAATTATGGGTTCCACTACAAAACACCCATGCCTCCATGTGTTATTCCTTGTCGGAAATAAAGGAATCCCATACTTCATTATGGTGGTAGGTGAGAAGCCTGAAACCTAAAAAATGGTGGACTATATTTTTCATTTTAAGAACTATAGTTGAGTAGTAGATGTTGATAACTTTCCAAAATGTCCCGTCTTACTTAAATATGAGATTCTAGTCTAAAGTTATGATCATCTGAAGGTCAAGATCGGGAATTCCACGTAGGCTCTTACAATATTTTAAAAGATATAAGCATTTAAAATTCTTGGTGGGCTTCATGATTCATCTTTCATTATTGGACCCTAGACACGTGGAGGGCTTGTGCTCATTTGGGGACCTGCCTTTGGATTTTACCTTTGAAGTTGCACTAATGAGGCACATGGAGGCTTTTGCTAGCTCTTCCCATGCTTATAATTTTCAACGACAGGGGAAAATTTCTTAGTCTCTGACCACGTGGAGAGCTTGTGCTTGTTTAGGGACCTGCCTTTGGATTTTACCTTTGAATTTGTGTTGATGAGGCACGTGGAGGCTTCTACTGGCTCTTCCCATGCTTATACTTTTCAATGGCCAATGAAAATTTCTCGAGATCTGACCACGTGGAGATCCTACACTCGTTTGGGAATCTTTCTTGTAAGTATCATACCAAAGGTGCACCGAAGAGACATGTGGAGGCTTCAGCTGGCCCTTTTTACACTTAGCCAATTTGGGCCTTGAGTGAATAATATTTTAAAATATCTAAGCATTTAAAATTATTGGTGGGCTTCATGATTCATCTTTCATTGAATTGACCTTCCACCAATATTTTCCAAACTGCTTTGGGTTTGGAGTCTATCCGCAAGATCCACATGGAAGCCCCACACATTCTTAAGATTTTTTTCTACCTTTTAGGGTCTTGGGAATGTGATGTGCCAAAACTTGGCACCGTCCGTGAACATGTTGCTTCATTCCTTTGGGTGAGTAAAGGGCCCCACTATATATAATGTCAAAACCCCTTTTCGGGTGGGACCTTTGTAGTTAGCTCCACGTGGAAACCCTATGGGCTTCCAAGACTTTACCCCTCCTTTCACTCTTGAAGTTATGATGGTTGGACACTTGGCATCGTCTCGTGAGCCTGCTATGTGATGAGATCCATGTGGGGGTCAAGCACATCCCTAGGGTCTCTAATTTTTTTGCACCTTTTGAAAGTGCGTTGAGCTGACACATGGCACCTTCCGCAAATTTGTTTCTTTGCTTCGATTCGACTCACTCTAGGCTCGATTTTGACTTACCAAGTTATCTTTTCTTCAACATTTGTATTTTCCATTCATTTTCACACCTTCCATTGTTTTGGGTTTAAAAATGTAATTTAACAAACCACATTCCGGGAACATCAAGTCCCTCCTCTCTTTATGGGAGAGGCTCCTTATTGAAAGCAAGAAGCAAAGCTTGTATAAAAAGTAAAACTTTCAAAGTGTGGATTCCTAATATTTTGAAGTGTTTTATACCCTAAAGAATATCAATACAAAATAATACAATAAATAAGGAGATGAGAGAGGAAGCACATAACAATACCTTCAGAAATATAGATAGAAGATTATAACCTTATAAGTATTGATCAAGGGAGATGTAGAATAAAATCATCCACATTCACAAAAGACATAATTTCATAGATGCAAAGTTCCCGAAATCATATTAACATGAACACAAAGTTTCTTATCATGCAAATATGGATGATTCACAAATTCAAAAGGAAACAAGGAATTACAGAGGAAGAAAGGGAAAAACTTTTGTAATGATTACTATCAAGTTTATTACATATACAAAGTAATAGGATCCAACCTAAACAATGGCGTAGAGAACTGCTAAATAGCTTCCAAAAATGGTTACATTTAGTTACAAATTCTTTTAATGAAAATATTAAGAACTAATTAGGAATTAAAAGAAGTGTTTCAAGATCTTGAAGAAGAAATGCTCTACTAAAGTTCAGAGGTGCTAAGTGGCTAAAGAATCCAATGTTTTCAATTATTCAACGCCTCTATTATTTCCATGCCTAGTGGAAAAATAGACCCATTGAATCATAGCCATTAACCCGCTTTTGAAACTTTAAAAATGGGCCATCAACGTGGAAGAAATTTGCTGAAGCGGGCCTGGGGGTGCCTTTTGCATTTTATGATTTTTATAGAGATTGTGCATTTTAAAAATTTGGTCCCCCCATCCACTTTTGATATAGGCCTGACATGTGGCTTTACCTCAGTGGTGATGGAGTCACGGCTCATTATTACAATTTTAACTCTTTTAACAAAAATATCAAAAACTCTAAGTGCTTTCTGCCGACCCACCTTCCGAATTTGATTTCTCAACGGTGGGATTGCAGATCATTTTTATACTTTATTAACCCTTTTGGAAACAAAATAAAAATTCCAAAAGTGCCCTGACGGTCCGCCTCCCCACTTTGACTTTTCAATGTAGGCATCAACACGTGGCTTCACCGGTATCGGTGGGGTTACACTTCACTTTATAACTTTACGTCCTTTTGGAAACAAAGATAAAATTCCTAAAGTGTCGCAACAACCCACCTCTCCACTTTTGACATAAAAATATCCACGTGTCCCTTTTTGAGCCTTAGGCATGATTTTTACATTTTACACCTTTCGTCATAATGCCTCAACACACAAAAAGGACTTTCTTTCTTTTCCTTCTGACCTTTCAAAGCATAAAAACAAAAAGGGCCCTCCTTTCCACCACCACTTGTTTCAGCCAATCAATATCCTTTGGGTGACAGGACCAATTTGACACTTTTACAAAAATAATAAAAGTGGCAACTTTAAAAGATAAACCTACCACCGCATCGAATCGGGATGTCCATGTATCCATGGATGTCGTGACAGACTTTGACGCCCACCATTAACGATCGTGGAAAAATAAAAATGAGAGGGAAAGCCCCATCGTTTAAGCCCGAATTTCAAATTGTTCTCCATGCAATGATAAATTGTAAAAATACTAGGCTCGACGTGATCCATAGCCAAAGAGAAGGATTGACAATGAAGTTCGAATGAAGGAAAATATTTTCAAGATCCAGATGGAGAAATAGAAAATACTTCAAACTGGGAAGATCAAGAATTTTCAAATGAAAGGGCGAGATTAAAACCGAGCACCAACAAATTCAAAGCACGAATTTCTCCATCTCTCCAGACTTCTTACTCTATTCTAAACATTCCTCAAAGGCACTAACTCAAAATATTCAACACTCAACTTGGAAAATGAGGGGGATTTTAAGGGTGACAATAATTGGCTCTTTCTAGGGATGACTTGAAAAGGAACGAGGCGAGATCAAGAACCATAGAAAAACTTTGGGAAAGAATACTCGGTGCTTTTTCCATTGGGAAAATAGAGTCAAAGGCAAAACCAATATAGAAGAAAACACACACACAATAGGAAAATATATAAACCAAAAATGAAAGACTAAAAACAATACACAAAGGAACGGCTAAAAACCAAAACACTGTACACAATATACGTATGACTACTAATCACCTAGGACTTGAATAACTTCAAATATTTCCCTCTATAGGGAAGTGGGAGAGAATATCCATCCATATAATCCAAGTAGAAATAATTTTCTCCAAAG
Organism: Taxus wallichiana var. yunnanensis; assembly: GCA_018340775.1. Taxonomy (NCBI): domain Eukaryota; kingdom Viridiplantae; phylum Streptophyta; class Pinopsida; order Cupressales; family Taxaceae; genus Taxus; species Taxus wallichiana. Next base: position 902,011,007 of record CM031239.1, read on the forward strand.
AAAGTGTCTCGATTTTGAAAGAACCAAGCCAAAGACAATCAAACTTACCATGGCTTCCTCGAGGTTCATGTCTTTTGTTCCATAGCATAACAATGTCTCCCACTTGAAAATATTTGGGTCTATATTTATCGTCAAACAAATTTTCACCTTCATTGATGAGCTGATATTCTATAAAAACTTACAACCTATCTTCATCCAAATTCTAAAGATATATGATCCTCTTGTCCAAGGAACGGCTGGAACTTGTATCTTTAATAGCCTTCATTAAGTGCAATGCTAGTAATTCCACTATTATCGGTAGATGAACTTCAACACCATACGCCACTTGAAATGGGGACATCCCAAATGCTCTTTTGGGTGTAATCCTATCTTCCCAGAGAGCATCATAAAGTTTCTTTTACCAATTCCTTTGAGATTCATTGACAAGCTTCCGAACAATGGTTACCGATTCTTATTTGTTGATTCAACTTGTCCATTCCCTTAAGGATAATAATTTAAATAATGAGCAAGAGAAATTCTATAGCCATAACAAAAATCCATAATCTCAGAAGAAGAAAAATTTGAATCACTATCACCACAATATTGTTTAGTACCCCAAACCTTATCAAGATGTTCTCTTTGATGAAAGTACACACCACCTCGAAGTAGTTTTTTTGACTATAATAGCCTCTACCCACTTTTGAATTAATCAGAGCAAGCTAGCATGTGAGTATGTCTATCAATGGAAGGTGGTTTAAGATTTCCAATGAAATCCAATCCCCAGTTTTGAAAAGGCTCATCAATCACTATTGGTTTGAGTGATAAAGCAGCCAACTTAGGTCTCCCAATAAAAGTCTAATAGGCTTCACACTTACCTACCCATTTTGATGCATCTCTAAATAATGTAGGCCAATAGTACCATACATGAAGGATTTTATGGGAAGTGAAAATAAAAGAGAAATTCCCTCCACAATCATGATCATGAAAATATGATAACAACTTCTTTTATTGCTCTTTGTCCACACACTTCAAGAATCTTCCATCTATGCCTCACTTGAATAAAGCATTTTCCCATAATAATACTATTCATACCTTAGCTTAATAGATCTATTTTCCTTAGAACTCAAGTGGGATGGAAACTCTCCATAAGTAATAAAATGTGCAATATCAACATATCATTCATCTATTGAACTCGAGGAAGAGGAAAACATGAACATCAACTATGTCTCTGACAATTCCGCATCAGCCTTCTTCAAGAATAAGCTCATGCCTTTACCCCGCACTATCTTAGTTGGATTGATATCAAGGTCATATTCTTGGAATTTTTCTACCCAACTTCCTCTCTTAGTTCCAAAATCCTATTGTGTAAGAATAGACTTGATGGTTGTATCAGTACAAGCACAATAGAGTGAGAATTAAAAATATAAAAATGAAACCGCTGACAACTTTGACAAATGCAAAAACATGTTTCTCCATCATAGTATATTTCAATTCATGAGATTTCGAACATGGATCGTGAATGAAATTAGAATATCATGATCATCATAATTCCTCCGAGTTAAAACAATAGCCAAGGTAGTCTCTGTATAATAGCAATAGATGATAAAATCCTTCCCGAAATCAAGACATGCTAAGATGAGAATCTTAGCAATGGCTTTCTTGATACCTTCAAATTCTTCTTTAGCTTTGGTATTCCAACAAAATATTTTCTTTCCTTTCATCATGTGAGAAATAATCATATTCAGTTCTACAAAATGAGTAATGAACCTCCTTAGGAAACTTATCTTATCAAAGAAAGAGTGAACACCCTTTTTTCTTGTGGGAAGAGGAATCTGCTAGATTTCTTGAACTCTTTTTGGATATATCTTAATTCCTTATTTGGAGAAAATATTCCCCAGCAACTTGGATTCAATAACAAAAATAAAAACTTCTTCCTAGGATTGAGAGAAACTCCATATTCTCTACATTTCGGAGGACTCGCTTCAAGATGCTAAAAGTGATATGCCCTTGTTTTGGAGAAAACAATCAAATCATCAAGGTATACAACAAAAAAATTTCCCTTTAGACTACAAAAGCCAAGTCCATTGCCCTTTGAAATGTGGCACCAACATTATAAGACCAAAAGGCATTCTCTTGTAGGCAAAGGTGCCCCAAGGAGTAGTAAAAGTAGTTTTGTGTTGATCTAGGGTACTGACTTCCACTTGATTGTACCAAGAGAATACATCTAGCATTGAAAACATCTCGTAGTCTGTGACATCTTGAAAAAATTGATCCATCATGGGGAGAGCATAGTTGTCTTTCGAGAGTCCTAATTCAAATTCTTGAAATCCACACAAATATGAATCTCGCCATTCCTTTTCCTCAAAGGCACAATTTTGGCAATCCATGTCGAATGATGTCTAGGAAAATAATATTTTCCTTCAGAACTTTTGGATCTCTTGAAAAATAGTCCCAACAACCTTGGGATTGTATTTCCTTTGTTTCTTATTGAATGGTTTTATCCCAAGTTTTAGAGGGATAAAGTGTTGCATCTCCTTTGGTTGAAAATCCTTTAGATCATCATATGAATAGGAAAGAACATCAACATAATTTTTTAATAGGTTTACTACTTTCTTCTTCTCTTCTTGAGTGCAACATTTTCCAATATTCACCATCTTGGGTTCCTCATGACTTCCAATATTAACCTTTTCACACTCAAAGCATATTGTCGAGAACCTTGAGGAGCTTTAGATTTTATATACCTATCATGCTTATCAAACAAATCTTCCAAACTCACCAGCCCTTTAGGGATCTTGTTACCTTTAAATTTGATGCATCCATCTTGATCCATCTCTTCCTTGATATCTCCTTCATTACAGGATACACACTCTCTAGGAAAAGTGTCACTTCCTTCAAAATATAATCTGTTGAAGTTGTCCTTAATCTCCAAGAATGAGATAAAGTGTTGATCATCATCAAAAAAATTCCAATTACTTTCATTATTTGGTACACTCGGGCCTATGAATAATTTCAATGGTAAATTTCTCTCGAGATAAATATGAGTGAGGAATCAACAAAGATCCTAAGACAAATTGCTAGAGAATCAACTCTAGTGTTCCTTTCTCTTAAAGCATAGATTCAATGGAGAAAGAATCAAGAAACTCAATGGAATCCCACAAAATATTTATATAATGCTTAAATATCCTATTCTTCACTTGAAAAATATCCCCGACTTGTTTCACAATCAGCTCTCCATCGACATGAGCAAAAAGATTCTTCACTCCATTTCTTTTGCCATGTTCAATCCAAGTATGATGATTATTCAATGTATTATTTGTATTTTCAAAATAAATCTTGAAAGATAATGGATGAATCTTCCTTCTAGAGAGATCAACACCATTCTAGCCCTAAAACCAATCAAGACTAGCTTTCATTAAATTCCAAAGCCTAGATGCCATTAGGATCATGAATCACTTCCTTAGGAGGTTTTGCCTCATCTTGTGACATGATCATGTAGTTTCCATGCCATATATATTCATAGAGTATCTGTGCTTTTGGATCATCAGTCTTTTGCACAATGAATTTATTTTGTTTCTCAGGTAACAACCTCTTCATTTTTCCATTGACTAGGATCAAAGCGTGCGACCAATCCATCCGAATTTCACCTCCTACCTCCTTACTAAAATTTCTACTCAAAGAACATCCCATATGAGGAGGTGTTAGTCTAGAATAACAACACACCCAAATGGCATGTTATTTGAGTGGGGCGTTTGGTGTGATTGGAAAACATTGGACCATCTCTCAAGTTGTGGGACTTACAAACTTGAGATGGCCCTCCAAAGAAGGTTGGTTCCTGCTTCGTAAACTACTTTCCACAAGCTACTCTAGTGTAGGAAGAAACTATTCTAATCCTAATCTAACCATTCCAAGGGGATAACAAGAGAGAGAGAGAGAGAGAGAAAGAGAGCCTACACTAAGTAGTGATACACCAAAAAGGAAGTGGCTGGTCACATATCTAGCTACCTAAAGTGGAGAGAGGTGAGAAAGGAGAGGGTGGACAAGATGAACCAAAAAAAAAGGTAGATTCACACGTAACACAACTCCAAGACCCATTAAGCACAAATCCTATAACCTACAATAGACATCGAGTATGCACTTATATACCATGCAACGATGAGAGGTAAGAAGAGACAATAAAATGAGCCAAGGATGGAAAGATGCATCACGAACATATTTTATTACTCCAAAATGTTACGTGATATATCATCAAGTGGGCAAGATGCAATAAAATTCCATTACAAAGCCATGAGAGGAGGCTTAGACTTCTTATTCTACCCTAAGGAAGAAAGAGAGAGGGGCGTAGAAGAGAAATAATGACGAACCCTTTACAATGAGTCAAAATCCCACCTTTATAGATGCAATGAAGAGAAGAGGAGAGAAAGGAGGTAGGAAACCTGATTTGAAGCACAACCACCAGCCATCAATACTCCTACAATCCACCTATAATATTTCCATTCTAGTTCCCCATGTTTGTTCGGTGTGTTAAAGAAGGAAGAATGGAAGACCAAAATCGAAAATCCTTGAAGTTGAAGCAATCAGATCCCGTATTAATGGGGGAAAAGATGTTTTCTAGATTTTCACCCACTAAATTCTACTAAAAATAATATTTTATGTTTTTATGGTATAGTGGAGGTCGAGACCTTTCCAATGGTACTAAATTTGTTGAAATATGAGATCTAGATCGAAAGGTATGCCCATTTGAATGTTTAAGTCGGGTCCGTACAAAAATAGTGAAAACTAGTTTAGTAGAATGGGTCTGCAGGCCCAAAATTCACTTTGTGCCTTTTCCACAAAAATACAAAAATGTAAAAACGCCCGCAGCCTGACAATTCACTTTTTCCAAAAAAACCATCTTCAGGCCCACCGGTCTGTATTTTCCATTTGGGTGAAAAGTCCTCCCATAACCGTTAGTCCGCATCTGGAAAAAATCTCCTTCCAAGGCCCACCTCCCCACTTGTAATTTAGGCATGACACGTGGCTCCTTTGGGCATCAATGGAGGTGCAGCTTATTTTGACACTTTATGCCTTCTCGGGATAAAAATTTCAAACTGCCTTTGGCAACCAACCTTGCCTTGAAACATGGACACGTGTAGAGATGGCGTGCATTTGGCATCCATTTTTGTATTTTACCTTTGAAGTTGTCTTTGAAGAGACACACAAATCCTTATGCAGCCTTTTCTCTTTTCTTTATGTTTTGGCTAAGTCCATTTGTTTAGTGGGGGCATATGTTTATCTCAGGACATGTGGAGGGCTAGCACGCATTTGGGACCTACCTCTCGATTCTACCTTTTGAATTTTCACGGAGATGAAACGTGGACGCCTCTGCCATCCCTTCCATACTTAGTCAATTTAAGCATCCAAATTTTTCCCTTTTTGACTTTTGGACACATGGAAGCTCCATGCTCACTTGAGACTGGCCCTTGGGCTGCCCTTTTTGAATTTACATCATCAAGCACATGGCACCCTCCACTAACTCTACCCCATCTTGAATTTTCAACTGTCGACTCTATCTCTTTTCGGACCTAGGACACGTGGAAGGCCAATGCTTGTTGAGAGACCCAATATTAAATTTACCTTTAAAGATGCACCAAAGAGACATGTGGTGCCTTCCGTGAGTCTATGATACTTAGTCGATTCAGGATGATGCCTTTCTAAAACCCTAGACATGTCAAAGCCTCGTGCTCATTTGAGTTTCCGCTCTTTGGACTCAGCCTTTAGTGTTACGCCGATTGGACATGTGGAAGCCTCCGCCGACACTCTTATACTTAGCCGATTCAAGGCCTTGAGTGAACACTACCTTATTGGGTTACGGGACACGTGGAATCTCTCGTGCTTATTTAGAGACCCGCATTTTTCTTTGCCCCTTGAAGGTACACCATTGAGACACTTGGAGGTTTCCTCCGGTTTTTATATACTTAGTAAATTTGGCGGTTCAAATTTTGGTTCTACCACCTTTGTTTTGACTCTCTTGGCTAAGTGGCGAGCATGTGCTCATATGAGGTCACCGTTTTGGATTCTCCCCTTTGTTTTGAAATGAGGTGGCACATGGCACCTTGTGTTAGTCCATTCATCATTGGGCGGTTTGGGCCTTGAGTTGAATCGTATGTGAAGCCTGAAACTTTGAGCCCCTTGATTCGATCTTCTTCTGTTGAGTTCTGATCTCCTTTGACGCCATTCAGCCTCATTTTCTAACCTTTATCCTCCATTTTAGAGCTTGCATGTCTTTGATTATTGGATTCAAATGTGAGCTTGCAAGATAGATCCAACCCTTAGGTTTTTCTTCTATACAGGGTCATGGTGTTTGACGAATTTTGTCCGGGGAAAAATTGGGATAATAGTTTGGCAACTCATAGGGACATATTCCTACTAGATGAAGAGACCAATAGCCTTGAAGCATCCATTGGGCATGGAGTCAAGAATGATAGTATGATACTGATCCTTTTTATGTGAAATTTCTCCCTAATTGCCTACATCCCAGTGGTGACCTTGAACTCACCCTCTTGCTAAGGATTTACCTGCTCCTAAGAATGGACTTCCTCGAATCCAATTTTAGTTTCTCTCGTATTTGTGTTTCATTTGAAAGTAGCAAATATTAGAGGCAAACTATGAGTATCTTTGTAATGAATACCGAAGGGCTCTAGGCATATGGTACCTCAAGTGATACGAACAAAACTTATGTACAAACATAAAATCATACATGCCTCGATAGACATGCAAAGTGTGCAAAAAAACTTCTTCGCTTAAAACAAACCTAAAATATAATAGGAAAATGGGCATACACACTTAGAGGAATAAAACCTACTACTACCCTTACACTAACCCTAATAAAGAAAATTTTAAACAAAGCCTCCTACATGAAGGGAGAAATAGCTTCCCTTTCTCAAAATGGGTAGCCATGTAAATGATTTGGCATTGAATATGGTTGTTATTAGGAGTGGAAGGTTGAATGCAAATTGTTTCTTCACTCCCTCCATCAAGGTATCAACTGGAAACAAAACAAATACCTCTTTAGTCTTCTGCTCACTTGGTTCCAAAAGGTATTATTGTTAATCCCTAGAACTCTGAGCTCTTCTCATGCTTAGAAGTAAACATGATTGGTTGTGGCTTCTCCCTTAGCTCCAATGAAGCCAAGTATATGATTGGGAAAGGTTTTCTCCTTTGAATTTTCCCCTTGCTCGAATTTCAACTCAAAGAATGGAGTCTTCCACCGACCTTCCTCGGTGGGTGGTGTGAGAGAGATGATGACATCCTATTACTCTTTCCTTTCCTTCTCCTATGAAGAACAAGAAAGATTCATATCTTCCAACCTTGGTTCCAGAGAGGTGTTATGAAGTGTAGGTTTTTATCCTTAAATGTTCTCCTTCATGGCAGCAGCTCATGTTCTTTGAAGGTGAATGATGGAGGAGAAAATGGTGTGATCTCCATGGGATCCTCACCATCAAAGTAATCTTCCAAGTCGACAAATAATATGCCTCATTTTTGTCCTATTACATGTGCTCGATCTCCTCCGTGGTGTCCTCCTAATCTACAACTTTCTCACCATGGTTCCCTTCATCTTTGAATAAGAAGTTTGAAATATCAAACTCTTCTTCACATTATATCTTGAAGGGGATAAAGTGGGAGGAAGAATTGAATGTTCTTATCTAGCCTGCTCCACACTTGGAGCCTCTGAAACTACATGGTCTTCCTCCACAACCTGGAATGCAATCCTCTTATTTTATATTTGGAGTACTTTCTTCTTCTCACACTTGAGTTGTAGTTGAAGCTTCCACTACTTATGGCTTTATCATAGGCTCCTCTTTAGTCTTAACTAAAATGGAATCTTTGTAAACCCAAATTTGGCAGCCCAACTCTTCGACTTTCTATCATTTCTTCTTTGTTGGGTTCCTCTTCTTGTTTTTCTCCTTGAGTGGATTTTGGAGTCTCTCCTTAACATGGACTTGGGAGAGTAGGAGGAGTGGTAGATAGGGTCTCCACTAGTTATTTATTTCTTTGTGGTGGAGGAAAGACATTACTTTTATCTCTTGTGGAAGGGACTCTGATTTGGAAGGGAAAAGGGAAGAGGAGAAAAAATGGGATGGAAGACTAGAGGATGAAGAAAGGAAATCAACACTTGGGGTAGTAATGGAGGGGCTTGACTCATGACACTGCTATAATGATACTGATTGAGGAAGAGGAAAAGAAAAGATAGGAGGTGGTGGACTTACCCATTGACAAGGTTGTCTTGTGTCCAACTCATAAGCCTCAATCTCCTCAATCCACTATGCAAGTTGAGGCAACATTTTAGTCATGAAGTCAACCTTTCTTGAGGGCTGTAATGTCTTGGCATAGGGCCAACCCATGGGCAAGGTTCCCTATAGCCAATTATGAATGCTTTCATCTATGTTGTAGCCCTGGATTGTACCACGCTAGCCTCCATTCTTTTAATCTTCTCTAGCAATCAAAAATTTCCATGTAGTTGTCACCATTATATGTGTCCCCTTATTCTCCCATGGACAAATTTGATCTAACACTTCTCATATGGGTAAGCATAGTGGTTCTAGATCTGATCATAATGTTGATCTGGAGGAGTTGGGAAATACATTAGAGGTGGACCGCATTGATGCTTCTACAAGTGTTAATTCCAAGATGGTAATGAAGTCATGATTCCATAACTTCATGAATGGGATAAAATGAAAGAGATGGAAGAAAAATGGATGAAAATGAATGGAAGAAGGTTTGTAACTCAAAGGATGGGTTTTTGACTAGATGGAGTCACCAAAGATGTTCTTGCATGTGCCTCAAAAGGATGAATCTCACCAAGAACACATCAACTTGATGAAATAAAGTGGTAAGGTGCTTCAAACTTGTCCCACCGGGCATGCCAAAACTATTAGTGTGGTTGCACGGTGGCTTATGATTTTCTATTGATAATAAGACACCTTGGAAAGATAAGAGATCTAACCTCACCGATGAGTGCATTGTTTGGCTCATTTATATCATTTCTTCGGACCAAAATACTCTTTGTGATATGACTTATTAGTATATGGGGATGTTTTGTTTAGTCATGTTTAGTAGGTTCATGCATTTTCCTTGCTATTATTTATGGAAACTGTTTATCCCATGAACTTCCTACTAACTGGATTTAAAGATATCAAATGTGATGATGTGTGTAGGGAATAATGGAAGTTACTGGTGGATAAGAAGCCCGAGTTCGAAGCATGTGGCTGAAGAATGTTTCCATCAAATTGACCTATTAGCTTGGGGTTGACTCTAACAGCCGTAGGAATCTATGAGTTTTAATTGATATTTGATGGAAAATGTTTTATACGGCCTGATATGGTAGATCTTGTAACCAACATTATCTATATGAAGACTTTGTCTTCAGAACTTGTGTACCACTTTTTGATTATCGAAGAAGATTATCTGCATACTGTTATGGATTTATTTTTGATATGTTATGAACTCATTTCAAAGTTAATGAAAGCCATGAAATTTTGAGAATCAGAAGTTGTTGAATACTCTATCCCAAGGAAGAGCAAGGGCCCACTTGACCGAGGAGATACGAGGTTACTTTGATTTTTCATGCATACAGTCCTTCAATTAGTTTTACTGCAATTATCATTTGATGAGTTTTTGCATGCATGCTTTGATTAACTATCTCTGTTTTCTCCATTATCACTTTTTCTTAGAGTAGATGCTTTTGTTATGCAAATCTAGTTCATGAATAGTCTTTCTTTCTGCTAAAAATTCCAGTTATTCAGTTGTGGTTTAATTTGTTAAGAATAAGTGTGTGTGTATTTTGCTTTACAGTAGAAGATTAGTTGCTGAAATCCCTTTCATTGCAAACAATTGAATTCCATAGACTTGTATTTAATTTCAGAGATTTTAACTGCACTTCCGTAGAATAGCCACTAAAACTAGGCAACCCCCCAACAGAATCACGTATAACTAGTTCTCCTAGACTTCATTACATATTGCCTAGGACACAACCCTAGTTTAGAATGACACTCGAAAAATATTATGTCGCTTAAATGATTGGAAGAATACAACGACCCATCATTTTTGGTGACGTTCTGTGGGGACTACATAATCATAAGCTCCATTATTTTATTCCATATGCTATTGGTGTTAATGGAGTTCATATAGGAAACCAGTAGTTCTCTCGGACCTCGATTTAAACCAACCAACCTAGATGCATAGGTCACGAGATAACCAAGGGAGATTTATAGCACACAATATTCAACAAATATCTTTAGAAACTTCACAAGAGAGAAACACTAAGAGTGATACAGATTCCAATTCAATTCCTAGAACCTTTTCTGAGCATTCTGTATCCTCTTCACATCATTCTGCAATGGGGGATCTTGGGAATGCTGAAGAACAACCTTTAGGATGAACATTTACATACCCCATTGTCCTCGATGCAGATGAGGATGCACCCATGAAAAACATCTCACCATCCATCCTCCCCCTCTTTTGAGGAATGACCAAAGAAGACCCTGATCAGTTTTTGTTTGAATTTAAAATCCTATGCCAAACATATGATTACCAAACTGACAATCAAAAACTCAAATTATTTCCCTCCACTCTCAAAGATTCTGCTATGAGATGGTTTATGGGGTTACCATATAACTCCATTAATTCCTGGGAAGCCATGGAAACAACCTTCCTGGATAAATACCAAGACTATTGTAGAGGAAGGGATAGGAAGGAGGAGTTCTTCCAAATATGAAAAAGGAAGATGAGAATCTAGAGGATTATCTAGATAGATTCCTCTTTCTCCATAAACGTAGTGGGTATGAGTTACATGCAAACATCACTAAAACTATCTTTCTGAAAGGACTGGATGAGGAAACAAGGATTCTCTCCATCTCATGGGGGTGGAGATGTGCATAAGCTTACTTACCATGGAACAAATTACTGAGTGTGTAGAAAGATATTCTAGAACACGTGGAGGAATATGAAGGAAATAAACATCCAAGTCTTTGGGTACCTCTGAACTTCTAGAAGAAATGGCCAACATGAAAATAGACATTCTAGTGTAATTAACATCCACCATAGATGGACTCAAGGAAAAATCCACCCTTGCTAAAGAACCATTGGACATGTATTTCCCTAAATGTTGGGAGATACACTCCTTGAGATAATGTCCTTTGGATGTCACAGATATGTGCTTAATCTGCGAAGTTACTGACCATGACACTAAACATTACACACTTCTACCACAATTGAAGGGAGGTTTGAATGCCATCTCTCAAACAAGTGTTGAATTAAATTTTGTCCAAAGACCAAACAATCAAGGTGGGTTCCCATCTAGACCAACTTAGAATCCCTAGAGAATGCCATGGCCAAATCAGGCCTCTCAGTCTTCTTGGGAAAACCTGAGTGGGAAAACTCAAACTGGATGACTTATCCATATCCACCACCTTGAAAAATCCCTACACTCAGCGGGTTGGCTCCACCACCCATAACCAATCCTTGGCACAATCAACAAAGTGGGGTCCTCAAAAAAATTTTTTAGCCAAAATCACAACCCGGGCACCACCACAAAATAAGTAATCAACAACGCAGTTCTAGCAGCCACAATAAGCTTTAATGCCTCCACCTCAAGCCTACCAAAATCAAGGACAAGAAACACAAAACACAACTTCTGGCTCAGCTGGTATCCAATCCTAAAAATCAATAAACAACTTCGATTGATGAAAAGACACAGGTAACACCATGCAAGTTAACACTATTGGTAATTTACGATTACGATCCGCAAAATACTTGAACCCCTTTTTTATCACATAAATACCTAATGATGCTTTGATAAGGAAGGAAAACTTGAAGGTAACACTATTTCTTCACCAATGTTAGATAAACAGGATGATCAAATACCCAAACCGACTACAGCCCCTTTTCCTAAGTGATTACAAGACACTCGGATTGCAGATGAAACAAAACTAGTTCAGGAATTGAAAAAAGTACATATTGAGGTTCCACTGCTACGTGCAATAAGGGACATCCATGAACTAAACCAAACCATTAGAAACAAATGTATAAAGACACCAAGAAGAAAAAATAAATACCCAAAGACTATTAGAGTCGAAGGGAATTTAGCTGATTTAGTTGCTGGCACCCTCATCTCACCAAAATATGGGGATCCCGGGAGCCTCGTCATTACTATTTGTATAAAAACCAATCAATATCTAATGTTTTGGTGGATCTTGGTGTTGCTATTAATGTCATCACAACATAAATGTTTAACCTACTATCCTTGATAGGACTTCAACCAACCAACACATTATGCAGTTAGCAGATCAATCCATTGTTGTACCTGATGGTGTGGTTGAAGATATAATGGTCACTGTTGAATCATGGGAGTACCCAATTGATTTCATGGTTTTGCAACCTAAAGATCGGAAGTTGGGATATCCAGATCATCTTAGGAAGACCTTGGCTAGCTACGGTTGTTGCTTACATTGACTGTAGGTTAGGCAACATGACAATTCTAAATGGGTAGAAATCCAAACACATTTCATTATATCCTCCTACCCAGCCTTATATGAACAATTGTGACCAGGTATGGGTGGATTATTTGGATGCTAACTCTTTGAATTCTTCTTTTCTAGCCACTATTGCAGTACACAATCATATGATGGAAGCTGCGAGAATCATATGCGCCGATCGAATCTAAGGACTCGGAACTACGGAAATCAGCACTACTACTACAAATTTGAAATATCGCATTAGACATTACCTCTGCTAAGTCTGGTAGGAAACTCTATGCTTATAATTCTAAACATTTAGTTCCTAATTTCTATTGTCCTTTAACTAAGCTTCTGTCATTTGATAACATATCCATCCTGCACATGCTTCAGCCCCATGTTTTCCCATTGAATTATTTTATCACTTGTCAGAGCTTTCTCTTGTGAACGATACTAAGCATGTGCTTGCATCGGATGGGTAGAGAGATGACTATAAGAAGTGACTTGAGGTCAATCAAGAAGCTAGGTGCTTGAGATTCTAAAGAAACATTCTCATGCTTTTTCTTGGGATTACACTGATATGAAAGGAATTCATCCTAGCATCTATACACATCATATTTACACCGATGATGTCAAACCTATAAGGTAGCCGCAATGAAGAATCAATCCAGCATTGAGAGATAGTCAAAACTGAGATCGAAAATCTCCTAAAGGTAGGTTTCATCTATCCTATATCTGATAGTCAGTGGGTTTCCCCATTATTTATTGTTCCCAAGAAGAATGGTAAGTGGTGAATATGTGTTGATTACAGGGAACTTAACAAAGCCACCAAGAAAGATTATTTTCCCCTACCTTTCATTGACCAAGTCTTGGACAATTTGGCTGGTAAGAAATATTTCTTTCTTGGATGGGTTTAGTGGGTATAATCAATTAGTATTTCCCTAATGATCAGGATAAGACTACTTTTACGTGCCCTTGGGGTACATTCACTTATAGAGTCTTACCTTTTGGGCTTTGTAATGCCCCTGCCACATTTCAGAAGGTAGTCTTGGCCATTTTTGTAGATCTTGCTAATGAATGTGTTGAGGTTTACATGGATGATTTCACTGTCCATGGATCCACTTTTGAATAATATTTGAATAATCTTGAGAAAGTACTCAGTCAATGTGAACAACACCAACTATCTCTGAGTCATGAAAAATGTCTAATGATGGTTGATCAAGGAATTGTCTTAGGTCACCATGTTTCAGCCCAAGGTATAAAGGTGGATCCCAAAAAGATATCAGTCATCACCCAATTACCTACACCAGCTAATTAGACTAACATCAAAAGTTTCCTTGGCCATGCAGGTTATTACCACCGATTCATAAAATATTTTAGAAAAATTGCTGCCCCAATGTTTTCATTGCTAACCAAAGATTGTGTTTTTGAATGGTCTTCTCAGTGTCAATAGGCATTTGATTCTATCAAAGAAAAGCTGACAACAACCCCTATCTTACGTGGCCCTAATTGGGGACAACCTTTCCATATCCACACTGATGCTTCTAATACAGCCATGGGCGCTGTCCTTGGACAAAAAGACTCAGAAGATCATATGTATGTAATTTATTTTATCAGCAAAAATATGACTCCTACGAGAAAAGAATTACACTACTATGGAAAAGAGTTTTTGGTTGTGGTATATGCTTTGAATAAATTTCATCATTACATCACTAGATATAAAAAATTTGTTTACACTGACCACTCTGCCATTCAATATTTGATGAACAAACCAATTGGTTGGTGAAAGGCTCATTCACTTTGTTACTCTTGTTGCAAGAATTCAATCTCTACTATTATAGATAAGCCAGGGAAATCTAACATTGTTGCTGACTTTCTTTCTAGAATAAATGTTTTAGGTGATGACAAAGTAGTCCAAGACCAATTTCCCAATGAACACTTGTTTCCTATCTCCACTAAGTCTCCTTGTTCGATGATCTCGTGAATTATTTAACAACAGGGAAGTTTCCTACCTATTTTACTAATAAGGAAAGATGACGATTGGTTAGAAATAGTGCAACGTATAAATGGTGTAACAAATTGTTATTTAAATTTTGTCCCGACATGGTTCTTCATAGGTGTGTTTGAAAGGATGAGGTACATGACATAATGTGAGCATGTCATGATGAGACCGAGAGGTGGACATTATTCGGTGAAATGAATAATTCACAAGATCCTTGGGCAGGTACTATTGGCCTTCCCTCCATAAGATCATCAAAACTATGTGTGGCGCAGTGTGATGCATGCCAATGAATGGGAAAAACCTACACTTTTACGGAAATGCCTCTAAACCCTTAGATGGTTCTAGGACCATTTGAGAAATGGGGTATTGAATTTGTTGGACCATTTGATCCTCCATCTTTCGGGAAGGAGTATCTCTTGGTATGTACGGACTACGTCACCAAATGGGCTGAAGTTAAAGCATTGGCATCTGCCAATGAGGATGATGTTGCTGATTTTCTCTACAACCGAATATTGTTGTGATTTGGAGCACCAAGGCCATTGTATCTGATCAAGGTCCTTAATTTGTTTCAAATATGATTGAAGCTTTCTTAGGAATCTACATAATCGGCACCGTAAATCATCACCGTATCACCCCAATCCAATGGGCAAGTGGAGGTAACTAATCGAGAGCTTGAGAATATTCTCACTAAGGTGTTCAATGCCGATAGAAAGAATTGGGTACCAAAGCTTCCTGAGGCCATTTGGGCCTACAACATGACCTGGAAAATAACTACTGCTTTCTCTCCCTATGAGTTGGTCTTTGGGAAGAAGCCATCATGTTACTGTTGAGTTCAAGTTGTGCACCTAGCAAACATCGTTGGAAGTTGGGATCGATTTGGATGAAGCACATCATGAAAGAGTGTTGCATTTGAATGAATTAGATGAAATGTGGATGGAGGCACAACATGAGCCGAAATTCTATAAGCATCAACGAAAACTTGGCATGATGCTCACATCAAAAAAGGATATTTCATGAAGGACAAAGTGGGTTTTTCTCTTTGATTCCCACTATCGCCAGCTTTAAAGGCAAGTTGTGTATGCATTGGTTAGGTCCTTATCGGGTGCATCAAGTGTTTGATAATGGCTTTGTTCGATTGATACCGATTGATGGAGACAAATGGACTCTTACGTAAATGGGCACAAGCTCCGATTTATCACCAACCATTGGATAAGAAGACTTTCACCGATGACATTCTGTTATGAACATACATGCATGCTTTGAGGAGGCTCTTTTCCTCTCACACATGGAGTAATCAATCTTTTTCAAAATTCAATAGAGGAAGATGGTCCTTCATTCGATCTTCTTCCCTTAGTTAGCAGTTTTTATTGTAATTTCCAATAAATGTAGGAATTTTTCATTATTTCTACTGCCGCTAATCATGTTTCATCCCAAATTGCAGGCATAGGAATCTACGGATATCGACTAACTAAATGTGGCATGGGTAAGTGTATTTAATTTTCTAATGATATTTCTATGTGAAACATTTCCCCATGTAGTCATTTGTCATTATGATACCATCATGAAATGATTGTTATGATCATTTTGGATCTCTTCCAAATCTAGCTCTATGAATGATGGCATAAAAGGAGTAATGGCTCATACATCTCCACATGATTTGATGTGTCGCACTCTCCAATGTCAGGACAGATGGCACTTGTTCCTCAACCATGGGATATGTGCCACCACAAAAATCTTAATCTCACACAAGTGGTGGGTCTCATCACTATTTTTCTGCCATCACATTTGGTTGATGTTGTGCTACCCAAGAAATATGGTGTCATTTAAAATTTAATTCTCTACAACCGCTTCTTCCCGTTGTGGTATGCACATCAATCATGACTAGTTTTATCAAAAACTCGATGGGAAGTGGAAGAAACGCTCTACTCTGGTTTTTCCACTACTATGTATTTCTTACTTTTTGGCTCAGCATGGGACCATGAAAGACATCAGAACCTACTTCACCTAACGCCTTACTCCACTCTACCCTTTTGCCATTTTTTGGATGGTTGGATTTCATTTGGCAATTTGAAGGTTTTGATGAGAGAATTTGGAAGAATTCTTGAACAATTTTGAGTCCACATGCTTGCAAGTTGGTGGACGAAGAGTTAAAATTACCATTCAGGTCATTTTGACCTATCGGCCTACCAAACTTGGTTTAAAGGTTATGAAGAATGCCCCTTTGCAAATTATGATTGCTCGGTTCCACGACGAAGGAGAGGAACTCCCGAGGTCATCCCCGAATCCATTGGGTGTCTATAAGGGTGTTAAGTGGAAAAGTTTACTCTGGAATCAGGGGTGAGATTGCTAAATGGGTCAACAGTATTTTATATTTGATGACCATGCCTTTTCATTCAGGTGGGGATGCGCTCAAAATTCTCATTCACCTTAAAAAGGGACATGTCAACTAGGCCTTTCAGGTAAATTTGCCATAGTACCTTGCAGACTCCATCATTAAGGTATGCCAGAAACACCGCTCCAAAGGGGGGGAAAGTCTATGAGTAAGCACCCGGGGTTGATTCATCTATTGTGTTCACACCAAGTTTTATTTTGACCAAAGTGGAGGCTCGAGGGAAATGTTGGTGGCGAAGGGTCTAGGCCAAAGCAATTAAAATCTGGTCTCTCTTCTACACCTCGGTCCACCCTTGCATTGGGCCCTTCACATCGTCAAGAAGAGGCAGCTGACGTTCCTGAGCATGCCGACACGATTGGTACTCCTGAGGTACCATCCCCATCCATAATTTCTGATTCAAAAGGAAAGTGTCCCATGGCCCCATCTTCCTCCATGCAACTATGGTCTCGACGCGGCTTAGCTCATTTTTGTAGATAGGTGGTTTCCAATCGGAGTCCTTGCCTGATGATACCACCCACATTCGGGAGGAACTGCATACGGAGGATGTCTCAACCACTCCATCATTTGTTGTTTTGTCATCTACGGAAATTCACACTATAACTCCGGAAATGCTTGACACCCAAGTGGCACCTTCTCACAACTATCTGGAGGAGATAACACTGCTAAAATCTTAGTTACAAGGTATGGAAGAATCCACCCTTTTATTACAAGTTGAATTTACACAAAAGACAGTAGAAAAATTTTGGGAGATTTCTTCCCTGTAGCTTGAAGTGAGTTGTTTAAAGCGACAACGTGATAAGAGTCTTACCCTCTTGAATAATTTCCAACAGTTGTCCCTTCAGGAAAGGGAATTGCGGAAAGAAAATCAAAAATTAAAAAAAGAAAAAGAATCTCTGGAAGAGGAAAAATGAAAAGTAACATCTATCTTAGACTTTGTCTGTCCTTTAGCCATCAAACTACTGTCTTGTAGGAAACCCTCCTCGGTCTATAGCATGTATGTCCAAGAAATTTTTTATTCTTGGTAGTTATTTCAATTTTGTTCTCAATCTCCTCACGAAATTCCCGATGGCCCTAGCTTTTTATCTCGTCTACAAGAGTAACACTCCAGAAATTCAAAATTTGCTCTATGAATTTTATCTACATAACATAATAGTGACCAATGTCCCTGATTTCTTGATCAACCTATTTGTGGGTGATTTTCAAATTAAATCCTTTCAGTCTGTATTACGGAATCAGATAATTTGAGGCAAAAATAGATAGTTTCAATAACAATCGCTCAGTCCATCGGATTTTACATTCACCCAACTCATCATACGATGTCGCCCTATGGAAAAACTTTAGATCATTGTACTATTAGTCAGGGGTTGGGGTGAATACTTCTTAGATTTTGCTTCAGTGTATTATTGATTTTGAAATTATTAATAGTCAAGAGAATTTTGGGGATGTTTGACAAGCTTGTGATAGGAGATGGGATACTTTAAGCCTACCTTTGAAACATAGGGAGGTCCTCTCTCCCTAGAATTTGAGCTGGAGCATGCGAAGGGGTGATGCCCTCATCACCATTATCAAACAAACTACAGAGAAAACCAGCCAATAATACACTGATGAATGGGCAGGCCTCCAAGTATAGCCACCACTCCTCTTGAGCCCTCTCACGACTTGGTAGAACAATGCAAAGCATAGTCCCATGACGCTTTCACTACACGGTGGAAATGACCTCCAATACTTAGGGCTGGAAGAATACCACAAAGCAATACACTGATCAATTTGAGGAGTATGACATGGTTGACCAACTTGGAAGGAGAGCGGGTGTAGATGAGTTGTATTGGGACATGCAATAGTAAAGTTAGGGGAAAATGATGAGTGCATTGTTTGGCTCATTTATATCAATTTCTTCACACCTAAAATACTCTTTGTGATATGACTTATTAGTATATGGGGATGTTTTGTGTAGTCATGTCTTAGTAGGTTGATGCATTTTCCTTACTATTATTTATGGAAACCGTTTATCCCATGAAATTCCTACTAACTACCTTTATGAGATCAAATGTGATGATGTGTGCAAGGAATAATGGAAGTTACTGGTGGATAAGAAGCCCGAGTTCGAAGCATGCGGCTGAAGACTGTTTCCATCGAATTGACCTATTAGCTTGGGCTTGACTCTAACGGCCCATAGGAATCTATGAGTTTTAATTGATATTTGATGGATAGTGTTTTATGCCACCTGATATGGCGGATCTTGTAACCAACATTATCTATATGAAGACTTTGTCTTCAGAACTTGTGTACCACTTTTTGATTATCAAAGAATATTATCTGCATACTGTTATGGATTTTTTTATATGTTATGAACTCATTTCAAGTTAATGAAAGCTATGGAATTTTTAGAATCAGAAGTTGTTGAATAATCTATCCCGAGGAAGAGCAAGGGCCCACTTGACGAAGGAGATACGAGGTTACTTTGAGTTTTTAATTCATACAATCCTTCGATTAGTTTTACTGCAATTATCATTTGATGAGTTTTTGCATGCATGCTTTGATTAACTATCTCTGATTTCTCCATTTTCACATTTTCTTAGAGTAGACGCTTTTGTTATACAAATCTAGTTCATGAATAGTCTTGTTTTCTGCTGAAAATTCCAGTTATTAAGTTGTGGTTTAATTTGTTAAGAATAAGTGTGTGAGTATTTTTCTTTACAATATAAGATTAGTTGCTGAAATCCATTTCATTGCAAATAGTTGAATTCCATATAATTGTATTTAATTTCCGTAGATTTTAACTGCACTTCCGTAGAATAGCCACTAAAACTAGGCAACCACCCAACAGACTCACGTATAACTGGTTCCCTAGACTCCATTGCATATTGCCTAGACACAACCCTAGTTTAGAATGACACTACAAAGATTATGTCGGTTAAATGATTTGAAGAATACAATGACCCATCACTCACTGTCTCACCAGGCGTGCCAAAATTGTTAGTGAAAAATCAAAACACCCCGAATGTCCGTAATTTGACGGGTTGATACTTTTATTTTTATTGAATAACGTGGAGCGTATCTCAAAGTTTGAGACTTTTAAATCGAGAGAGATCTTCGAGATGAGGGCTAGTTCATATTCCTCTATTCAGGTGCACACAAATAAATTGCAGAGGATTTACTCTAAAACCTACTCTATGTTTCCAAGGATAGAAAGTTGAGAAAATGTGAGAAAATAAAACTAATCTAACGTGGTGATGCACCAAAGGAATGTTAAAAACCATTTTTCAATTTAACATAGACCATAGAAATGCAATACAACCACCATGCATAGATAACCAAACTACAATGAGAGATCAGAAGACAACAATGAACACATGAGAGGGTTGAGAATCATCCATAGACATATTATTTCTCCAGAGTTGATATAGTACATTACAGTAGCCAAGAGGCAAAACTTTGTATTACAACTTGAATGGGAGGTTTGGAAAACTCCACAAATTCACTTGCAGACAAGGGAAGAAGGGAGGGTGCAAAACAAAAATGTCCTAACTTTTGATCTAAGGCTGAATGCAAGCCTCTGTACTAACCGATTAGAATTTGCTCCAGAGGAAGAGGAAGAAGGAGATGCTTTAGATTTGGAGGATTCTCTTTTCAGTTTACTGTACATGATTAAATCATCCTTAACAATAATATCCAAATGTTGATTAACATCAAGAGTTGCAAGGTTATCTCTCCTTAGTGCATAGCTTACTTTAGGTAATTGAGCATTGAGGAAGAAGCATTTTTGAATTTGATCTACTGGATGAGTGTTTTTGTGGAATTTTATGAGATTTTTGAATTTAGCCACAAATTAGCTCATGGCCTCGAATGGTTCCTTATTGATATGAGATATTTTAACAAATAGAGCATGCACATCCTCAATAGGTTTGGAACATTACTCAACCGAGGAGTTTTCATGGTATTCCAATTAGTGATTGACCCAGCAGAAGATGATAGAAACAATTAGCGTAATTATCCTCCAATGTTTCCACAAAGAGCCCGACAGAGAACATCTTCATGTTCAACCCCAAGAATCCCACATGCAACAACAAAGGCTGCAATGTGTTCATATGGGTGTACTTTCCCATAAGCTCGAATTTAGGAAAATTTTCCGGTTACCTCTAGGTAACTCATGCAATGGTTGAGGAAGACCAAGAGACCCAACCTGTTGTCCCCAAGGAAAAGGGGCTGCCATCTTTGGAAAAATTGATCAAGTAGAACTGAAACACCTGCAAGTATAAGAGCATGAAGATTAGTACTAAGTTTTTCTTGAGGAATGATATTCTTGGAATTTCCATCTTTAACAGAGAAACTGAAACCCAATACATCTACAATACAAAGAAAATAATGAAAGGGGTCGGAAGGGCTAGTTTTTCCAAACCCTTTGACAGGGTTGCATTTGGATAGTGAAATATTTAACTGTGATGGTCAATTTGGGTCCAGGGAAAAGAAGTCCTAACTATTCTCATATATCTAAAGTATGGAACCACAAAACCCGAGTACATAATAAACCTTCTATTGTTTCTTTTTATTCTATCCAAACCATGGCTCAGAGGTATTCTGGGGTGTTGGGACAATCAGGCATCACAGCCTAATTCATTTAATATGCTAGCACCATTTTCTGTCAAAGAAAAATGGAGAAGAAATTTGGGACAAGTTTCTTGGCAAGTTCAAGAAAAACCCTAATATTATCAGAAGGACAATTCTAGCCCCATTCTCTCCTTCAACTAATCTAGAAATTGATGCCCCTACAGAAGAATAGATGGAAATGGAAAGAGATAATATACCAAAAAGAAGAAGGTATGTGAGAAATATCAAAACAACATAGTCTTATTTACCTTTAAAGGAAATTACTTCTTTTGCAGTAGCTTTAGGGGAGCCAATAAATGTCTCTGACGACGGTGATAGCTCGCCCATGTAACAGAAAGAAAGTATAAGTAAGAAGAAGCTTTAGAAGGAATTCCACCACCGGGCATGTTGAAACTCCCAAAGAAGAAAAATTCATAAGAGGTCAAGGGAAACCCCGAGGGAAGGAATGAGTAGAAAAGGATGGAAAATGAAGTCACTGACATTTTTGCAACATGGCCATGACTCCTCCTCAGCCAATTCAAGATGAAATGGATAGAGGAGAGGAGATACTTGAAGAGATATTATTAGGAATTGGATGAACCATCAGCATTGCCACATGAAGAAGAAGAGTTGGCATCCTGGAGAAGAAAATGAAAATTTCCTTTAATAGAGGAAGAATGCCTAACTTAAGTAATTTTAGAGGAAGAAGAAAGACATCAAGTTAAACAGGATTTGTTCTTGTCTAGAGCAGAGCTCATTATCAGAGAAAAGGATGAGGAATTGGATTTCCTCAAACTCAAATTAGAACAAAGGGAAATGCTCATTGGAGAGCTAACAACTCAGCTTGTAGCCAGGACTGAGGAATTATCAGCAACCAAGAAACAACTGATAGAAAAAGAGGAAGAATTTCAGACTTCCAGAAAATAGAGTGTTGTGTCCATAGTCTCTGCACAAACTGAGTTAACCTATTTTCCACTTAAACAACTATGGAATGAAACTTGCAGGGAACTCAGAGAAGCCAAAACATCAAATGAATAATTGAAGACCAAGATGGAAGAAGAGATGAAGGCAAGAAAAGAATGGGAAGAAAATTTTTATGAGGAAGGAAATAAATATAAATGTCTTGCAAAAATTCATATGGTCTATATTATGAGTGAAAAATTGCTTGCCTGTAGGAGGCCCTCTCCTACATATAGTGTGTTTTTAGAAGAGTAGTTCATTCGCTAACAACTATCAAGGATTGCATGTGGGCTTCCACATGAACTAAAAGATGAATCTGAATTCATGACAGGTTACTCTCTATCTAGTCCTAAGTAGAAAAATCTTCTATGTGAATTTTATCTTTGCAATTTTATGCTAGAGAAAAACACAGGATTTATGATCAATTTATATGTAGGGGAGAGCCAAATCAATGCATTTGTCTCTTTTCTGCAAAACCAAATTTCATGGAAGGAAAGGGAATCTAAATTTTTATTGAAAGCTAGCTCAACAGGTCTTTGTATGAGAGTTCACTATGGTAAACCTTCTACCTTCCACACACATTTTAGAACTCATGCCTTTGATAAGAGATTCAAGACACATTACCTTGCCATTTTGAAAAAGAGTATTGATGCATTCACCTCCTATGAGGAGGAAAATTTTGAAGAGATTTATGAAGAATGCTAAAAGAGGTGGAAACTCCTTACTATCTCCTTGAGAAGAAGAGAAGTAATATCCCCTACAAATCTGATCTAGAGTTTAGAAAGGGAAAAAGCATTGCGCACAATAATTCCATAGGTAAATGAAACCCATGGGAAAATATGGATGGGAATGTGAATAAGACCCCTCTACTTCTCACCCCCCATGTCTCCTTGGAAAATCATAGAACCTCAAGATCCTACCGAATTTGAAGAGTGGGAGAAGCAGGGGAGTAGGGTATAGTCCATCTAAGTTTAAACATTGGAAAATCTAGTTTTAGCCATTTGATCTGAGCAATCAAATGGAATGTAGAACATATAACCCCACTTTTAAAGAATGAATTTTGTAAAGGGACTTACAAATAAGTAAGTTTGGGGGAAATGATGAGGCCAGAATATGTTTGATTAATGTATAATATATGATCTCATCTTACTCTCCTTTTTATTAAGTTGATTGCATTTTGTGACTTTTAGTTGATCTGATATAAGTTAGGATGTAATTATCTATCTTTTGATTGATTGTGATTCTAATGTTAAAAGCTCTAGAATTCCTAACGAAGTGTGTGTTTGAAATTTAGTTTTGTAATAAAGCAAGTCTAATCACCAAGGAAATGAAGCAGTAGCATTCCATATGTTTTTGGTAGCATTTGTTACTACACAAACTTAGTTCCATAACTTTTAAGCTAGTTCGAACTCCATCACACAATCAACATTTAGTTCCGAAATTTTAGACTTATTTCCATAATTCCTGGTATAGCTCGGGAACTCTTACGGTGTTAATCCTTAATGATTTCCTATGGTTTTGGAATTTCTAAAGTTCTCTTACACCGAACTGATGGGAGTTATCTATTCTAACCACATCCAGATATTTTTCATCTATAACCCTTTCAATCAGGAAAGGATGAGAAGATTTCTGAATGCAGATCCAGGGATAGTTATCTTACAGCTATCTGATCAGCCACAATCCGACTTAGCATCTATTCTAGGCATGATTCAATTTCATCATAATCATTGAGACAACTGTGATTGTAAAATGTATATATAAAGTAGACCTACAAGAGATAGATATAAGACAAAATATGATATGAGATAGAAATATAACAGAGAGAAATATAGACTAAGTACTGATCCAAGATTTTTTTGTAATACCGAATGTCTTATCAATAAAATAGCCATTCCAATTTGAGAGAATTTTGAGTTGTTAAATCTTGATTCGAGTAGGAGGAAAGGCCCACTCCCCCAAGGCCTAGCATATTCATTTATTTTTATTTATATTTCTTCAGAGAAAGCTTAGATCGTTTGATTTTGTATTGTTTTAATTCTTTTAGTTAAAATCTGTTGTATACTTATTTCTCAGCAGGTGTTTAGATAGATTATTATATATCTTGCAATTGTTTTCAAGCATTCTAAATTGAGTGTGTTTATGTCCAAAAGCAAGTGTTTTTACTTTCAGAAGCAAGTGTGTTTATTTTCCAACATAAAGTGTGTTTTTTTCCATTCTCGCACAAAGCAGTGTTTCCTTTTAGGAAATCTTTCAAAGTGTGTTTACTTTTAGCAAGTTTTCATAGTATGATTTAAAAAAGTTTTTACCAAGAATTACTTAAGACATTGAAAAGATCCCCCAAAAATACAAAAATAATTACAACCAATTACTATATATCGATAAGATAACTCTTGTTGCATATAGCTTTAGATAGACCCTGTTTCATATGACATCAACAAGAAGTTGATTAAATGAAGGAAATAAAAACACCCATCAAGGGCCAATTTGAAACTTTTGTAAAAAATAACAAAAGTGACAAGTTTAAGAGATTAACCCACCACACCACATACAATCGGGGATGTTCACGTATCCATGAATGTCGGGAAAGAATTTGACACTGTCATTCACAACTCAGGAAAAATATAAATGAAAGGGAAAACCCCACAGCTTTACGATTGAATTTTAAAAAATTCTCAATGGAATGAGAAACTCGCAAACAAAACCAAAGCTTGATATGATCCACAACCAAAGAGAAGGATTGAAAATGATATTCAAATGACGGAAAACATTTTCAAGCATCTAGATGGGGAAATAGAAAATACTTCAAACTATGAAGACCTCAAGAATTTTAAATTGAAAGGGTGAGATTAAAACTGAGCATCCATAACTTCAAAGCATGAATTTATCCATATTTTTAGACTTCTTACTCGTTCTAAACATTCCTTAAAGACACCAACTCAAAAAAATTTAAACTTGACTTGGAAAATGAGGGGGATTTTTAGGGTGATAAAGCATTGCCATTTCGAGCTCGCTCCGTAACTCCGATTATTAGATTTGAAATGTGAGCTCACATGACTGAACCGACCTCTTTATTTCTCTGGTGTGGAATTTCATGTTTGATCAAACTTTTCCCGAGGGGAAAAATTAGATAACAAATACCCTTTCTCATTTTCTATGTTTTGATGAAAACTTTTCTCTCAAAGAACTTTTACTTGTATCTTGCTTCTTATCTTCTCTATTTCAGTTGTTCCAATGCTTCCTTTATATGCATCATACCTTATTCGAACAATTTATACAAATTTTGATACTCATTATAGACTTTACACTCAACTCTTATCTAATGAAAACCTTTGATGAAAATCTTTGTTTTCTACTTGGATTTTCCTTTTACCTAAATTCCTTTAGCAAGCACTTTCTTTTAGTATAGTAATTAGTTTTGAAAAGGGATTTTTCTCTCTTCATCTCAAGCTACATGTACTCGCACACTTAAGAAAATAGTTAGAAAGTAAATACGTTTTTTTTGCCTCTCTTATGTTCCATAGTTTTTCTTTTCTCTTTCTTTTTCTCGAAATGATCCCGGGAATTATATGTTATGATGTAGAATGCTACTCTTATCAATTGTGTATCTATATGTGATGTACCTATTGACAATTTTTTCACTTGTGTAAAAATGGACAACTTGAAACTTCCTTACGATGGACAATATTGAAGGAGTGGACCTAACTAGGGGAATGCATTACAATATTATCATGTTTTCAGCTTATAGAAATTGCTTATTTAAATGTAATTCAAAGTTGTGTGTGTTGTTACAAAATGTAACACCTCACATAGACTGTCATTCCATGTTCATCTTCAGCAAGGAAACACAAAATCCCTGAAGGAATAATGCATTTCCTTGATGAACGTGGGAATCACAGTTTATTTGAAATGTTAGATTTTGGGAGAGCATTACAAAGTTACAGCTTTACAAGAAAGAGAGTTCATTATTAATTTATAGGTATTCCAAAAATCTTTATTTTTACATGTAAATACATTTAAGTATGTGTTTGAGTTGTTTATTTCGTTATATAATCAATATACATAAAGATGAAAGTTAAAAATTATATAAGTCAAGTACATAAATTAAATGCCATTTATTCATACAGAATTACAATGTTTCCCACACAAGCTATGGGATGTAACTCATAAATACTTTGAATAAATAAGTACATATGCATGAATTTAAAAATAAAAAGGTATAGAAGAAACCCATCATTGCCTTGGGTTCTCTTTTGGTTTCTTCACTTCAGCTCTTGTTCCATCTTCTACTCAGGCTCTCCTAAAGTAGCACAATGTACCTAAAAATGAAAAGAATTATTGTTATACATTGAGCTCGTGGTGTAATCTATACCCTTGTACTATCTAACTACATGTAGATGGATTTCTAAAAAGAAGAAGTATAAGATACATCGAGAAAGATATAGAATTGATAGGTGCAATATTCTAAATCAGCACATATGATTCCCATAGTCATTCCGAAAAGAAAGAGAAAATAAAAACCATTGAAAATAAGAGAGACCAAAAAGCCTAAATATTTTCTAACTATTTCCTTAAGTGTGTAGGTACATGTAACAGACTAGAGATAAGAAATATTTTTCAAAATTATTACTTGTACAAAAAGGAAAATACAAAGTGAAAAGAAAGCCTTTTATGAAAGGTTATCATCGAGATACATCACGGTATGAAGCACATAATGAGTATCATAATCAGAAAGAACTGTTCCAAAAGGAAAATGCATATGGAAGGTTATAAAAGAAAGGTATTAGGACACTGAAATCAAAAATGAGGAAGCAAGGTACAAGCAAAAATCTTAATGATCAAATTTTCCCATCAAAACACAAAAATAAGAAAGCGTATCTTCTAGTTTCATTAACAAATCTCTACCAAAACTCATGAAGAAGATAGTTACATGAGATACCATAAGAAAGGAAACCTTAGAGATATGAATGAGAGATATAAGTCCAAAATAATAATTAAAAGTGGTCAAGTATGTGTATTAAAAAAATGATATCAGTCAATTACAATTTCATGTAGAAGCCGCTATAAAGGAGAAAATGACATTTCCATTTCAGAATCAAGCTAAAAGATCAAAGTACAACTACAAGGAAGCATTTAAAATGTTTTGCATTTTACGAGCTTGATTTCATAACAAAGTGAATACATAAATATAAGAATTGAAGAAATTCAAACTAGAAGTCATTAAGTGCATCTACAAACTTCAAGAAGGATTCCAAATTTTGGATGCATGCTTTGAATGAAAATACAAATTTCTACATCATAATCATGCATAGAAAAGCAAAGGTGTATTAATATATGATGGACTATATGAAGCCATTGAGAAACTAAGTACAAATTGTTAGCGTAGAATCACAACACCCCGAGTGCCTATAACTAGATGAGTTGAAACTCTCAGTGTGATTGCACAACATAGATCATCTCTCAAAGTGTGGGACCTTGTGAGTTGAGAGAGCTCTCCGATTAAACCCGCTCCTATTCCTTTTTCGGTCCACACAAATAAATTGTAGAGGATCTATTCTAAACCTACTCTATCTTACCAAGGAGACAGGGTTGAGAAGATGTAAGAAAATAAACCTAAGATAACGAGGTGATGCACCAAAGGAATGTTAGACACTCATTTTGCAAATTAACACAGACCATGGAAATGCAATACAACCACCATGCATAGGTAACCAAACTATAATAAGAGATCGAAATACAACAATGAACACATGAGAGGGTTGAGAATCATCCACAGTACATATATATTATTTCTCAAGAGTCGATATAATACATTACAATGGCCAAGAGGCAAAAATTCTACATTACAACTTAAATGGGAGGTTTGAAGCTCCACAAATTCACTTATAGGTATGAGAAGAAGGAGGCAACAAAAATAAAATGTCCAACCATTTATAATGAGCTTAGCTCCTCATTTTATACATGTAGCACGTAGAGAGAAAAAGGTGAGAGAGGAAAGAAAAATAATTTGAAACTTAGCTACCAGCCATCAATGCCTTTGCAAATCTGCCCCAAATCTGTCAAATCTGTCTCAATTACTTGTTTGGCATGTTGAAGGAGGAAGAACGACGTATTAGATCAAATTCAATCTAGTTGTTAGAGTGATTGGATCCTATATTAATGACACGAAGACGTTTTTCCATTTTTTCCAACCTAACTTCTTCAAAATTAAAGTTTCAGATCTCCATGGTGTAGATGAGGTCGAGATCTCTCCAATGGTGCCAAATTTGTTGGATTTCAGGAACTGGATCAGAAGATATGCCCATTTGAATAGTTGAACCGATTCCATAAAAAAATGGTGGAAACCAGTTAGTAGAATAGATCCACAGGAACCAAATTCACTTTGCACCTTTTGGCACAAAAATTCAAAGATGCAAAAAATGCCCTACAGCCCTGCAATTCCTTTTTGTCAAAAAACCACCCTCGGGCCCGTCAGTCCACATTTTTTTCATTTGGGAAAAAAATCACTTCAAGGCCCATTGGCCCACACGTAATTTAGGCCTAACACATGTCTCTTTAAGCACCAATGGAGGTGCGGATCAATTTTATACTTTATGTCTCTTGGGAACGAAGCCAAAAATTTAAAATTACTCCTGAGACCCGCCTTCCCGCTTTGACATAGACCATGGCCATGTGGCGGGTTGGCACACGTTTGGGGACCACTTTTAGATTTTTCTTTTGAAGTTGTGTTGGGATGACACATGGCTCCTTCCATGGCTTTGCTTTGTTCCTTTATGTTTTTGACCAAGTCTTTTTGTTTGGTGGGGCCTTGTATCCGACTCGAGACATGTGGAGACTTGGCACTTGTCTAAGGACCCGCTTTGACCGCACCTTTGAATGTGTTCCGTTGAGACACTTGGTACCTTCTCACCGACACTTTCATACTTAGCAAATTTAGGCCCGCTTTTAATTTGACTTCGGTTGACCCTTGGTCATGTGGAGGGTTGGCACAAGTTTGAGTCTCTACCTTGGGCTCCCATCTTGAAATTACGTTGAGATGACACATGGTTCTTTTCATTTGTTTGGAATTTTAAACATCCAGATCTATCCTTTTTTAGCATGGGACACATGGAATCTCTATGTTCATTTAAGTCTTCCTTTTGAGTTTAATCTTTAGAGATGCACCAATGAGGCACATGGAGGCTTCCGTTGATTCTTCCATACTTATCCAATTTTGGGGCTCGCTCTAAATCATTTGTAGAGCCTGAAGACTTCGAGTCTTTCTCCGTTTCTATCCTTTGAGCCTCTGGTTTTCTGTGACACTGTTTGGTCATTCCATGACCCTTCTCGTAAATTTTAGATCCTACCCAGTAACTTATTTGTTGGATTTGAAGCATGAGTTTGTATGACGGAACCGTTTCTTGAATTTCTTCCTTCAGAGGGTCATGTTTGATCAATTTTTTCGGGGAAAAAAGTGAGATAACACATATAATGATAAATTTACAGTGTTTCATTTTCAATCAATAGTAATTTTAAGAACATAATACATTCAATTACATCAAGGTTTACGAATTGAAACATGGATCAATCAAATGTGAATCAAGTTTCGTCAACATTAGATTGAATAGGAACATAAAAGATTGCAATACAATTACTTCTAGACATAGTAAAAAGAGCATATTTTTAGTCGATTACAAAAGCATCAAAATTCAAATAGAAGATAAAGGTTCACCACCAATAAGTGTAAAGTACTTTGAAAGTCCATTAGTAGCATGTAAATCTCCATTATCCAAGAAAGCTATAGCCATACAATAAGGAAGAAATGCCTATATATACATTTGCAAATGTAATACAAGTTTCAGTTTTCAAGTCACATAAAAAGTAAAGCAAAAATGTGAGGAATCAAAGTTTGAGTTTTGCATTGACAAGAGTTAACAAATGTTTATATTCTATGAAGAAGGAATACATTCTTGTGTACATAGGTAGTAATGGTTATGTATTTCTAGGGTTGGGAGGATGATTGTCATCAAAGGAATGCAAAGTCAATTACACCGTCTAAGGTCAATAAAATAAGTAGATCATTTAAGTTATCAATTCACTATTGAATTTTAGTGATATTCTTAGATCAAAATTAAAGCCATCAACCATTTTTGTTGAGTATCATAAAACAAAATTAATATCACAAGCATTATTACAAATAACATTCTATACTGAAATTTCCATAAGAAAGACAGATTTGAAAACACAACTCAAAGTAAGTTAATCTATAGATTTTGGAATAGGTGCAATAAACGTAACCTTTGAGCTAAGAAAGAAAGAGAAGGCATGTACAAACTTGAATGTAAATTTTCAATGTTTGCAACACATGAATGATCTCATAATGCAATTTCAGCTTTTAGATCAACTTCAGAAAATAATAAGGAAAACTCGAGATGTCACAATAACGAAGGAATAATTATTTTGAAGAAGAAATAGAGAAGATAAAATATAAGTGTTCATATTTCAGCTATCTTTTATTTTCTTGAGATCATAAAGTCTACAAAAGATCAAGGCTATGATTTACAAAACTAACAATGAAAAATAATATTGATATCGAAAGGAAATGGACCGCCATAACAAAGAAAGAAGTTATTCTATCTTTGGAAGATCATAAGTACAACTACAAAATTTGTCACACATAAAGGCTCTTCCAGGATCAAATGCAAATTATTAAATATTTTTTAAAGAAGTCCGAATTAAGAGAGAATTTTTGTTTCAGTCAAGTTTACACATGCTATGAAATTCCTACAAAGAAAAATATTAAGAGTCATGTTTTGCAAATCAGATAGGTGTGATGAACAATGGTAACATTATGTGATACACACTCCAATTATTACAAGATTTACAAAATAAGCATAAATATCACAAAATTCATCAATGTTCTTTGAAAACATGGGAGAAAATATCTATAGAGTTCATGCATGTTTCGGTATGGGATAAAGAAAAGAAAATAGAAAAAACAACATCATAGAAGGAACTAAGCTACCTAGTGAAAACATATATTTTCAAAGCAAGGACTCATAGCAAGAACCATCTAAACAATGCAAGAAACTCAAAAATAGAAAGTAATTATATGCCATGGATATTTCAAAGAATCAAAACCTTTCTTTTGCTAAAGTATGGTACATGTATATCATGCTCAGTAAGAAAAGGAAGTTTAGACAATTATGCACAAAGTGAAGGATAATATCAGTTACCAAAGCCAAGAAATAACAATACGGTTTTCCATGAAAACATGACTCAGAATAAATTCAAATATAGTCTCATTAAATCTTTAGAAATGGTAAACACTCATAAAGAAAATGAAACTCGTGGAGAAACTTATTTTTAGTAAATCCCACATAAGGAAGTGTACATATATATGAGGAAATAAAGGTATGATGCATGTAAATTAGAAAAACATATACCTAAAATGAGTTCAAGCTTAGAATTACCTCAATTCCATCAATATAACAAAGAACCAAGTCTATATGTATGCCATGAAGATGTGTTCATAGAGATTTAGAAAGAAAAGAAGTAGATATGTATGCCTTTCAATAAAGTCCACCAAACATAGAATTGAAGCATAAAGAAATAAAGTTCGAGACTCGAGTACGTGCAAAGATTTGAGAAATTGAGAAGAAACTTACTGAAAATAAACAATGTTGATCAAAACCCTCAAGGATAAAAATTCAATCCAAACTACAAGTACCCAAATTAAATTTGAAGCTCAACGTTGCCAAAAGACACATTAAAAAAACAATATTTCAAGTTTCAGTTCTAGAGAAGTGAAAATGACAAGAAATAATTAGTACAAAGTTGTTGTAACAACCACAAACCTTTTACCTCCTTCAATCTCAAGTGGTATTTTAGAAAAGAATGAGCTCAAAGTTTCCTAATAATGGTGGCCATCTATGAATAAATCAATCACAGAGCTCTAAAGGACAAAAATAAAAGAATGACAAGTGCTCAAAGTTACATCAACCCACTAGAGGCCCGAGAATGAGAAAAATAATCCCACATTGAGTGTTAAATGAATTCCCTAGACTCAACTCAACCTCAAAATAAAAGATCAATGACACCCAATATGACCAGATTTCAAAGATAGATTACAGATCTCACAGAGGCTCATGATTCCATGAGTATAATTTCCATGAGGGCTTCAAATAAACAATATTCAAGATCAAAGATAAATGCAAAGCTCAAGTAGAAAAAATGCAACCACCTCCATCAAATCGTGCACATAGCTCAAGCTGCAAAAATATGAAAGGAAGTTTCACGTTCAAAGCTTCACAACAAGACTGGTTCGTAGAAGAAAGTGGGCTCAAGAGCACAAAGAAATGGTGGTCTAGTGAAAATTCACCAGGGATTCACCCCAAAAATATATATCATGTAGATTGAGAAACAGGGATTTAAGCCCGTGTAATTTTATTAATCTCAATCAACTAAAAAATTACAGTGAATAGGCTGCAATATTTATAGATATTGCACAGCCAAATACATCTGGGAAAATGAGTTGCACAGGTGCAACCAAATGCCAGAATAAACAAGCTTCCAAATCACCCAGGAAGCAACAATTGCATAAAAACAAATATATTGTTTAAAACAATATAACAGTGATGCATACAGACAAATATGGTTGATTAACCATATAACAATATAACCATTTATTATTTAATTAATGAAATTAAATAATTATTAAACTATGCATAATTAAATATTAGGATAATAAAATTTATCCTAACATTCCCCCCCTTAATTGTGCATTGTCTGAAGAGATGAGGAGAGAAATGCTCTGAACAACTCGAACTTGTCACGTGCAAGTGACTTTGTGAAAATATCTCGCTTTTGTTGTTCAAATTTGACAAAATCAAGTCGATGTTGTGTTTCAACACATGTTCGCGTATGAAATGAACCTGAACTTCAATGTGCTTTGTTCTCTCGTGAAAAACTGGATTGCGAACGAGTTTGAGAACACCTTCATTGTCAACATACATGGTGGTCGGTTTGTCCTGTGGTATTCCAAGTCCTTCTAGTATGCGACGTAGCCAAATCGCTTCATGATGCTTCTCCTCCGCAGAACGATACTGCTTCAGGAAGAGCAAGAAACAAAGTGTTGTTTACTTCCCATGATATTGGTCCGTATCCCATAAAGAATACAAATCCGTAAGTGGATTTTCTGTCATCAATGTTACCCGCATGATCCAATCCAAATATCCACCAAGAAGAAGTTTTCGCTTTTCTCAGTATTCTAGACCAAGATCCACCGATCCTTTGAGATATCTCAAAATGTGCTTTGCTGCTTTCCAATGACAAATTTTGGGTTCCCGCATGAACCTCGGATAGATAGCTCACTACAAAGCTGATATTTGGTCTAGTGTAGGTCGTAAATGAGATTCCCAATCAGCCGCCGATAGAGAGTGGCACTTACCTCGTGGGATGGATCTCGAACGAGATAATTGTAATCTGCTTCTCCATAGGTGTAGCAATTGGTGTGCAATCCATCATCCTAAACTTCTCGAGTGTTGTCTTGGTATATTTCATTTGAGAAACAAATATGTGATTCTCTTTCTCGCCATACTTCCACCCCAAGACAAAAGAGTGCATAAGCCCGAGATCCGTCATGTCGAATGATCGCTTAAGATCTTTCTTTTTCATCAATCATCTTCACTCGAACTCGCCAAAGGATGACTAGATCATCGACATAAACTAGAACAATCACCATCTCCCCCCCTTTCTTTTTGAGGTAGAGATTGGGATCATATGGATTTCTAACGAATCCATGTTGTACGAGATGCTCATCAATCTTGATGTACCATGCCCGGGGTGCCTGTTTGAGGCCATACAGAGATTTCTTGAGTCTGCATACCTTTTCTTCTTGACAAGGTACAACATATCCCTCAGGTTGAGTCATGTAGACTTCTTCTTGTAAATCTCCATTCAGGAAGGCACTTTTTACGTCCATTTGGTGAACTTTCCATCCAAACTGAGCAGCTAGAGCAAAGATCATCCTGATCATTTTGATCTTAGCTGTGGGAGAAAATGTCTCCTCATAGTCAATGCCTTCTTTCTATGCATACCCCTTTGCTACAAGTCTTGCTTTGCACTTTTCCACCGTCCCATCTCGCTTTGTACTTAGTTTTGAATATCCATCTCGCATCCAATGGGTTTCTTCCTTGGTGGAAGATCAACAAGTTGTCAAGTGTTATTTTTCATCACTGATTGATATTCAAAATCCATGGCATCTTTCCAAGCTTTTGACTGTAGGGCTTCCTGGACTGTAGAGGGCTCGCCGATTCAATGACTCTACTCATCAAAGCAAAGTTAACTTCTTCTCTTGCTTTATCATGCGAGTCCGTGGTCCAGGGGTGGATGTATCTCGGTGGAGCATCCAGCCTGCATCTCGTAATGTGCTTGTACACCATTTAGGAATATGTTGACTGCTCCCATGGGTTGTGGTTCTATCTCGATCAACACCATCATCCCCATCATCACTTTCATCTTCCGAGGAACATTAGCTTCAGCTTTTACAACCGGTAAAAATCTACATCTTCATGAGTCCGGAGGAGGAGTCTCTGCTTCCTTCTTCTCGAAAACTCAACATCTCTCGCTTGTGTAGACTTTTCTCGGTCTTAGATCCATCAATCTATACCCAAGAGTCTCTTCACTGTATCCAATGAAGATGAGATTTTGTGACTTCATGTCCAATTTTTTTCTGTTTTGTTTGGGTATGTGCATGCTGGCTTTGCACCCGAATACTCTAAGGTGTGCAATGGATGGTTTCCTTTTTTACCATGCTTCTTGTGGTGTAATTCCATCAAGAGCAGCCAGGGCGCTCTGCTTAACAAATACACTGATGTTTCGCTACTTCTTCCCAAAATGTCTTTGTAAGTTCGAATCATCGATCACGCATCGCACCATTTCCATGATAAGACGATTTCTTCTCTCGACAACACCATTTTCCCAAGTGGTGTGTGTGGAGGAGGCATTTGTCGACGAATCCCGTGAGTTTGTAGATAGTCTCTGAACTCATCACTGGTGAATTCCCCCCCTCGATCTGAGTGGAGAGTTCTGATGTGACGACCAATTCTTTCTCAACTGCCACTTTGAACTTTTTGAATGTTTCAAAGGCTTTACTTTTCTGCAAGAAAAAAATCCACATTTTCCGTGAATAGTCATCAACACATGAGCATGAAGTACTCGAACCCCGAATGACTTGGCCGCATCGAACCGCACAGATCGGTATGAACCAGTCAAGTTTACCATGAGCTCGAAAAGCACTCATTTGGAATGAAACTCGTGTTGTTTTCCCAAACCAAGGAGGACACTTGTCTCGTATCCTTCTGAAGAGATGGTAGCCCATGTACCATATTACACCGGTGAAGTGTTTCGAGATATTTGAAACTTACATGACCAAATCTCCGATGCCACAACTGAGCTGAGGTGGAGTTTTTAGCCACAAGTGCTTGATCATTTTTGTGAATGAAATCAAGTTGAAACATTCGTCCCACATTTGAGGCTTTTGCAATTATTTTCGAGCCTCTGGATTTATCTCGAATCAAACACATTTTCTTTCCGGATTGACTATCAAAGTCAATTTTCAGGTTGTGATCTAGGAGTTGACTGACCGAAAGAAGATTCTTTGTCAACCCAGGGACATATAGAACATCTGATAGTCTGCATTTGCGTGAACCAAGGGGTAGAGAAATGTTTCCAATCCCCTGAACTGTATATGAAGAATCATCTCCCAACGAAACATGATTTTTCGATGGCGTGTCCTCTATCAAAATAAACTAGTCTCTCGTGGCGGTCATGTGTCGAGTGGCTCCCGAATCAACATACCGACGCTACTAGATGACGTGGATGGTTCACTTGAGCGAGCAGTGAACAAGAAGTCTTCATTATCTAACTGTTTCGTTGCTCAAAGAATATTACTCACCGGTGGGGTATTCTTTTCCAGCCCGCTTTTTCTACCCGTGATAGTTGTTTGAATGTCCTCTTGTAAGTTTGTTGTTGTTGTGGTCTAGAATTGCTTGATGAACCTTTCTTATATGTGTTAAACCAACATTCTTGCAAGTCATGTCCTCTTTTGCAAATTGACATCGCTTCTTCTATTGATTGTCCCCATGATACCGATTCTCGATGTGGGGACTTCGATAAGATTTAGGTTTTCCTTTACCTTTTCCTTTCCATTTTTGATGTGAAGACAAAGGCTTTGCTCCTCTTCATCATCCTTGTTGTGCATTGCTTCCTCTTGTTGCAAAGAGGTTTACTAGCTTGTCAAAACTAATTGTCGTATCCGACAAGTTTAGAGTCATGACAAAAATGCGGTAAGAAGAAGGGAGAGCTCTCGTAACAATGGGAATGAGAGATTCATCTTTGAATTCTTCTCCTAGGGCTAGAAGTGAAGCCCTCAACTCGAACTCTTCTTAGAAGGCTTCAATTTTCTCATTCTGTTTGAATTTCAATGTATGTAACTCGACTCGCAAAATGAGTATGACATTCTTGTTCTTGGCCTCATATATTGTGCAGAGCTTATCCCAAGCTTCTTTTGCTAATGTGGCATCTCGAATGTGGGCTTGCATCGTCTGATACTCCAAACAAGATGATGAGTTTTGCTTTCTGATCTACTCTATCAAATTCTTGTTGTTGTGTTGCATCCGTTGGTGATCTCGTTAGAGTACCAAACACACAGCCATATTTCTTCAAACTCAAGTTGTGTCTTTATTTTTGTCTTCCATGCAAAGATAGTTGCTTCCTCTCGAGAAATTATGAATCCTAAGAAAAATTGGGGGCATTGGTGCCCATTTTGCAGAGATCACCGACAGGTGGTTTGGCTCTTATCACCTGTATTAGGTCTCCCAATCTATATACCGTCAAATCCGATATACCGAACCTTTCTATATACACGCCCTTCTTCCGATATACCCGCTTAGATCGTGGAAGAAGCTTGCCTTTCTATATACTCCTGCAGACGTGAAAGAGGCGTTAACGCACATGAAAGAATTCGATACGTGGTACCAAGACAAGATTAATGGGGTCTGTAAGCGACATCGACACTCAGCTCAAAGAAATATCCTCATATGCGCGCGTAACTTCGCTATAGACTCGATAATTTCTCAACCGATTTATGTCTTCGCAATCATTCACAGACGGATGGGATGGTTCATAGTGTGCACCGTGACCTTATTACTCCCGCGATTTATAGGGACGATTCCTGCACGACATTGTTGCAGCAGCTATATTAGGCGTTAAGTGCGTAGTATTCGCGACGGCTTTACCCGCAAGCGCTTCCCAGAGGCACTATATATACCGAACGCTGCGAATGAGATCTAGGATATCGTGAGTGTTACAGAACCAATTTTACTGTTTTTTATTACAATTTTGCTTTGGCTTCGAGTTAAGCATAAAGTTTTCCAGCTGACTATGGTAACCTGAAAATTAGTACAATATGTAGTACAATTTGAATAACAGGCCAAAAATTTCAGTTTTGGGGTCCTGGTGACCTCCTGAGCCCAAGACGACCCAAAATGCTAAAAATTGCAAAAAAATAGCTGAAAATGCAATTTTTAGATGGGTCTCCTTTTGCAAAAATGTCCTGAATGAGAAAATGACTGATGGGAGAAATTTTTTTTTACCCTAAATTAGGATTTCTCCGCTAAATTTAGTTAGTCAGAACTAAATTCAAAAAAGTCTCGCTAAATTTAGCAAATTCCCAAAAATCCGCCAGATGCAAAAGGAGAGTTTTTGAGTGTTTTTGGGATTTGACCCTCAAACCTCTCACTCCCAAGGCGCATGCACTAGCCAACTTGCCCACTTAGGGCGCTCACAAAGGAAGCAAATTGTATTTAATGATAAGTAAAATTGACTTACCTTTAAAAAAATGTGACTTGGTGAGCCTCCACGTGGCGCATGCTGGTGAAGAGGCGTTTTTAGGGTTGTATTTGCCTAAAAACGGATCTGAAGCTTTGTTTGCCTCAGATGGCATTTCCTCCTTTGCCGCATTTTTAGCTATCCACGCACGCATTTTGTCAAGTTATTTACTTGTATAAGCCGCATTTCTTCCTTTGGCCGCGTTTTTTGGCTTGGCCACATTTTTTCCTTTCTTTCTTTGATTCTTTCTTTGATTCTTGCTCAATGTATTATGCAGTCGCATTTTTTTGAGTCAGCGCCAATTTTCCTTGCGCTAGCGGGAGTCTTTTATGCCATCGGCCGCCTTTTTTAATGTTTGCTTGCATATCTAACCCCGCATTTCCTTGCATGCAAAGTTGTCAAGACGAAAAATGGCGCGGTGAGGGAGAAGGACGCTCTTTTGCTCCAAAAAAATGTTTTTTCTCTTGTGTAGGCCGCGAGGGTCAAGAAAAACGCGTGGAAGATGTTTTGGCCAATGTCTACTCTTCTTTGGCCGCTTATTTCTCTTCTTCCACTGTATATTTTGTGCAGGTCCAGCGTGGGCGCCTCCTTCTCCTTTTTTTTTTAAATTATTCTTTGCTCAGTGTATTGATCACAACTCGATCCTCAAGCACATGATGTTCAGTTTGATCTGTGCAAGACAAGACTCAGCTGGGGCTTGATGAATAGCTCAATAGACCTCCAAAACAAGCAAAACAACCTCCAAATACAATAGATACTAAATGATTCTCTAATTTAGAGACAAAACCCTTATTGGGAAAAAAAAAAAAATTTATTATTATTTTCAATACTTGGAGCAATTTTTGCCTCAGGTTCGAGGTGCGCAAGCAAAAAAAAAATTGCGTTCCAAACACCTGGAACGAACTGGGGGATGTGGAAAGGCAGAGATGAGGGCCGAAGGTTGGCAGAGGCCGCACAGCTCTCTATTGCTGCATACTCTTCTCCAATCTTCTCTATTTCTCGCTCGTATTCTTTTTCCACTCCTTCACAGGCTTAATTTCACTGTACCAAATGTAGATCGAGAAACAGGATTTGAAGCCCGTGTAATTTTATTAATCTCAATCAACTAAAAATTACAAGTTGAATAGGTCTGTAATATTTATAGATATTACACACCAAATACATCCAGAAAATGAGTTGCACAGTGCAACCAAATGCCGTAATAAATAAGCTTCCAAATCACCCGAAGCAACAATTACATAAAAACAAATATATTGTTTAAAACAATATAACAAAGGTGTATACGATAAATATGGTTGATTAACCATATAACAATATAACCATTTATTATTTAATTAATGAAATTAAATAATTATTAAACTATGCATAATTAAATATTAGGATAATAAAATTTATCCTAACATATATTACATACAAAATGGTCAAAATTAGATTAAAAATAAACTTTTCTAACCATCCCATAAGAACCTATCCCAACCTGTGAGTTAAGGATCAATGGTGCTAAATCAACCATGTAGAAAATTGACGGTGCCAGATGCTAACCCAAGACAACTAACAAGTGACAAATCAACATGTTAAGATCAACAAAGTACTAAGATGAAATGGCCATGAATCAATCAGGGGTCGGCTTAAGCCATAATAAATCCAAATTCAGATGCTCGGAGGATCAACAATGAATAGATGAGAAAGTACACGATTAATGGTGCTCAATAAACCATAAACTCAACCAAGGTCAACAAATAATACCACATGTCAACAATAAAAGAAACCTAATCAGTGGTGTGATTAAGTATGTCACCAAATCCAAAATAATGGTCAAGTCATCGTGTAAGGAGGGGGCCATCCCAATTTCTTTTAAAAATCATTGCTTTGACCTATTAAATATCTAAACCATATACTTTGACAAAATTAAACACTCAAAATAATAATCAATCAAATAAGTATTAATCAAAATCTGAAAACCGTAGTATATGAAATCATTGAATTAATTTCAAAGGGGGCCTCATATGATTTATGACATGTAAAACAAGATCAATAATAATTTGATCATAATATGTGCCAAGTCAAAAGGAGTCTATGTTAGAATAATAAGCTATCATACAAACATAACAAAAGTGCATGGTCAACATTATTTGACCCTTAGGAATATTATTTTGCACATACACAAGTCAAAAGTAGAATGAGTTTGGTTTTGATCATGAAGTGACTAATTATGTCTTAAACTTGGTGAAGAAGGTCACATCACTATGAATAATATGTGATTACACAAACAGGACAAAAGCCTTTATAATTATATAAATGTGAAATCATTCCAAAATATACAGGGAGGCTGCAATATGTGTGTGTGTGTGTGTGTGTGTGTGTGTGTGTGTCAACCAACCGATACAAACAATAAAGGATGTTGTACAAGTATGTAGTGCCCGCTTCCCTTCGACACCTTGTGATATTGATTCAGATACTACTGACTATATTATGGACATTGTAATAGTTTTATTTAGTATGATGCTAGATGTTAGATCATGGTTTATTGTGGAGTTTGATTCATATGTGGTGCATGATGATTGTTGGAAACTTTTTATATATTGATGTTGATATACTGTTTGACATGGTTATATTATAGATGTGGTTCGAACATGTGATATTTGGATATTTTGAGTAGACCTAGAAAGTGGAATTAATTTGATGATCATATAGTTGTCGATAAAACTACAAATGTTATTGTTGTTTGCCTTGATGATGTTGTGATTCATATATATATATATGGTTTTGAATTATGTTTATATTCATTTTGGATGTTCGATGTGGCAACAAGCTCGAAGGAGGTATTTGTATTTTTCAGGTTAAAAATATCACAACAAACATCGGTTGATTGGAGAAAAACCACATTGGAATTCTAGATGAATTCAACAAGGTCACCATGGCTACTTGTATTTGTTTATGTGTGTTTGATTTTGTTAGGGATTCCCATGGGCGGAATCACCTCCGAATGTAACCAAGGGACTTTACGCTTTTCTTTTTATTTTTCATTTGTTAATGTTGTATGTGTTTTATAAGTGATGTGTTTTCCTTTTCATTATTTTATTAAATTGTGATTTGAGAATGTAATTAATAGATTTGTTGGTCTTGGTGTAAGTGTTGTAAGAGATGTGCAAGTTGATTTTAGAGTATTAAAAGCTCCACCTTCTTGGAAATTCAAATTTTTCGTAGGAGGTTTATTTTGAGGCTTGTGGGACAAGTTAAACTTGTCTCATAAATCTTAAATTTATTTAACAACCATACCTATGGTTGGAGTGTTAGGAGGGGCTCCCTATTGAAAGCAAGAAACAAAGCTTATATAAAAAGTAAAACTTTCAAAGTGTGGATTCTGATATTTTGAAGTGTTTTATGCCCTAAAGATTATTAATACGAAAGAATAGAAGAAATAAGGAGATAAGAGAGGAAGCACATAACAATACCTTCACGAAATATTGATATAAGAGTATAACTTTATATGTATTGATCAAGGAGATGTAGAATAGAATCATTCACTTTCACAAAAGACATAATTTCATAGACACAAAGTTCCCAAAATCATATTAACAAGAACACAAAGTTTCTTAGCATGCAAAGATGGATGATTCACAAATTCAAAAAAGAAACAAGGAATTACAGAGGAAGAAAGGGATAAACTTTTTATTTATTACTTTTGAGTCTATTACATCTACAAAGTAACAAGATCCAACCCTAAAAATGGCGTAGAGAACTTGCTAAAATGCTTCCAAAAATTCTTACATTTAGTTACAACTTCTTTTAATCAAAAGATTAAGAACTAATAAGGAATTTAAAGATGTGTTTCAATATCTCGAAGAAGAAATGCTCGACTGAAGTTCAGAGGTGCCAAGTGGCTCAAGAATCTGACGTTTTAAAATCTTCAACACCTTTGTTATTTCCATGCCTAGCGGAAAAACTAGACGCATTGAATCATAGCCATTAACCCGCTTTTACAACTTTAAAAATGGGCCATCCACGTGAAAGAATTTTGTTGAAGTAGGCCTGGGGGTGCCTTTGCATTTTATGATTTTTATAGAGATTGTGTATTTTAGAATTTTTGGTCTACCCATCTAATTTTGATATAGTCCTGACACGTGGCTTTAATTCAGTGGTGATGGAGTCGCAGCTCATTTTTATAATTTTAACTCTTTTCAACAAAAATCTCAAAAACTCAAAGTGCTCCACCGATCCACCTTCCCGCTTTGATTTTTCAATGGTGGGGTTGTGGCTCATTTTTATACTTTATTACCCTTTTGGAAACAAAATAAAAATTCCAAAAGTGCCCCAATGGTTCGCCTCCCCACTTTGACTTTTCAACACAGGCATCAACACATGGCTTCACCTGGGCGTCAGTGGGGTTGTGCTTCACTTTATAACTTTACATCCTTTTGGAAACAAAGATAAAATTCCTAAAGTGTCCTAACAACCCACCTCTCCGCTTTTGAATTAAAAAGAGCCATGTGTCCCTTTTTGGGTCTTAGGAATTCTTTTTACATTTTACGCCTTTCGCCATAATGCCTCAACACACAAAAAGGACCCGCCTTTCCACCTTTGACCTTTCAAAGCATCAAAACACAAAAAGGGCCCACTTTTCCGCCACCACTTGTTTCAAGCCAATCAGGATCCTTTGGGCCATGGGACCATTTCACACTTTTGCAAAAAATAACAAAAGTGACAAGTTTAAAAGATAAACCCACCATGCCGCTTCCAAGGAAGGATTTCCATGTATCTGTGGATGTCAAGACAAAATTTGATGCCCATCATTCACGACTGTGGAAAAATAAAAATGAAAGGGAAAACCCCACCATTTATGCCCGAATTTCAAATTGTTCTCCATGGAATGAGAAACTACAAACAATACCAGGCTCGACGCGATCCACAACCAAAGAGAAGGATTGACAATGAAATTCAAATGAAGGAAAAGATTTTCAAGCATCCAGATGGGGAAATAGAAAATACTTCAAACTACGAAGATTGAAGAATTTTCAAGTGAAAGGGTGAGATTAAAACCAAGCACCCATGAATTCAAAGCACAAATTTCTCCATCTCTCCAGACTTCTTACTCTGTTCTAAACATTCCTCAAAGGCACCAACTCAAAATTTTCAAAACTTGACTTGGAAAATGAGGGGGATTTTGAGGGCGAACAACAACTGGCTC
Source organism: Taxus wallichiana var. yunnanensis (assembly GCA_018340775.1). Taxonomy (NCBI): domain Eukaryota; kingdom Viridiplantae; phylum Streptophyta; class Pinopsida; order Cupressales; family Taxaceae; genus Taxus; species Taxus wallichiana. The sequence continues at coordinate 902,054,473 of CM031239.1, forward strand.
TTTCTCGGGGATGACTTGACAAAGGAATGAGGTAAGATCAAGAACCATAGAAAAACTCTGGGAAAGCAAACTGGTGCCTTTTCCTTTGGGAAAATAGATTCAAAGGAAAAACCAATACATAAGAAAACACACATGCAATGGGAAAAGAAACAAACAAAAAGGAAAGACCAAAAACAAAACACAAAGGAATGGCTAAAAAAAAACATTGTACACAATATATAGAAGGACTACCTAATCACCTAGGACTTGAATAACTTCAAATATTTCCCACTATAAGGAAGTGGGAGAGAAGATCCATCCATATAATCCAAGTAGAAAGAATTTTCTCCAGCAAAAGTGTCTCGATTTTGAAAGAACCAAGCCAAAGAGAATCAAACTTAGCATGGATTCCTCAAGCTTCACGTCTTTTTTCCACAACATAAAATTTCTCCCACTTGAAAATGTCTGGGGTGTAGATTTCTTGTCAAACAAAGCTTTCACCTTCAGTTGATGAGCTGATATTCTATCAAAAACTTACAACCTATCTTCATCCAACTTCTAGAGATACATGATCCTCTTGACCAAGGAAGGACTGAAACTTGTATCTTTAATAGCCTTCATTAAGTGCATTGTTGGTAATTCCACTATTACTAGAAGATGAGATTCAACACCATACACTAGTTGAAATGGAGACATCACAAACATTCTTTTGGGTGTAATCCTATCTTCCCAGAGAGCATCATAAATTTTCTTGTGCCAATTCATTTGAGATTCATTGACAAGCTTCCGAACGATGGTTACTAGATTCTTATTTGTTGATTCCGCTTGTCCATTCCCTTGAGGATAATAATATAAATAATGAGTAAGGAAAATTCCTAGCCATAGTAGAAATCCATAATCTCCAAAGAAGAAAAATTCAAAGCACTACTAGTCACAATCTTGTTTGGTACCCCAAACCTTATCAAGATGTTCTCTTCGATGAAATTACACACCACCTCAGAAGTAGTTCTTTTGATTGTAATAGCCTCTACCCACTTTGTGAAGTAATATGTAGTAGTTAGCATGTGAGTATGTCTAGCACTAGAAGGTGGGTTAAGAGTTCCAATGAAATCCAATCCCCATTGTTGAAAATGCTCATCAATCACTATTGGCTTGAGTGGTAAAGCAGCCAACTTAGGTCTCCCAACAAAATTCTGAGACTTCACACTTACCTACCCATTTTGATGCATCTCTAAACAATGTAGGCCAATAATACCCTACATGAAGGATTTTATGGGCAGTGAAAATAGAACAAAAATTCCCTCCACAATCCTAATCCATCTTCTATTGCTTTTTGTGCACACACTTCAAGATTCTTCCATCTATGCCTCACTTGAATAAAGCATTTTCCCATAATACATACTATTCAAACATTAACTTAATAGCTCTCTTTTCCTTGGAACTCAAGTGGGATGGAAACTCTCCATAAGTAATTAAATGTGCAATATCAGCATATTATTCATTTGTTGAACTGAGGAATAGGACAACATGAACATCAACTACTTCTCTACACACTTCTGCATCATCTCCTTCAGCAATAAGCTCACATAAGCCTTTACCCCAGACTAGCTTCATTGGATTGATATCAAGGTCATATTATTGGAATTTTTATACCCAATTTCCTCTTTTAGTTCCAAACTCTTGTTGTGTATGAATAGACTTGATGGTTGTATCAGATACAAGTAAAATAGAGTGAGAATTAAGAATATAAAAATGAAAACTGATTGACAGCTTTAACCAATGTAAAATCATGTTTCTCCATCATAGTATATTTCAATTCATGAGCTTTCAAAACATAGCTCATGAATGCAATTGGAAGTTCATGATCCTCGAGTTCCTCCGAGTTAGCACAAAATCCAAGGTACTCTTTGTAGCATAGCAATAGATGATTAAATCCTTGCTAAAATCAAGATATCTAAGATGGGAGTCTTAGTAATGGATTTCTTGATACCTTTAAATTCTTATTTACCTTCGAATTCCAACTAATTTTTTTCTTTCCTTTCATCATGTGAGCAATACTCATAGTTAGTTCTGTAAAATGAGTAATGAACCTCCTCGGAAAGTTTATCTTACCAAAGAAAGAGTGAACACCCTTTTTCTTGTGGGAAGAGGAATCTTATATATTTCTTGAACTCTTTCTAGATCTATCTTGATTCCTTCTTTAGAGACAATATTCCCCAAAGAACTTGCCTTCATAGAAAAAAATATAGACTTATTAGAATTGAGAGAAACTCCATGTTCTCTACATTTCTAGAGGACTGCTTGAAGATGCTCAAGTGATATGCCCGTGTTTTGGATAAAATAGTCAAATAATCAAGGTACACAATAATAAACTTTCCCTTTATAATGCCAAAATCCAAGTCCATCACCCTTTGAAAGGTGGCACCAGCATTGATAAGACCAAAAGGCATTCTCTTGTAGGAAAAGGTGCCCCAAGGAGTAGTAAAAGTAGTTTTGTGCTGATCTAGGGTACTGAATTCCACTTGATTGTACCAAGAGAATCCATCTAGCATAGAAAACATCTCGAACTCATGACATATTGAAAAACTTGATCCATCATGGGGAGAGGATAGCTTGTTTCGTAGAGGCCTGATTCAAATTCTTGAAATCCACACAGATGCGAATCTCACCATTCTTCTTCCTAATAGGCACAATGTTGGCAATCCATGTTGAATGATGTATAGGAAAATAATCTTTTCCTTCAACTTTTAGATCTCTTGAATAATAGTGCCAGAACCTTGGATTTTATTTCCTTTTTTCTTCTTGAATGGTTTGAGCCCGTTTCAGAGAGGGATAAAGGGTTACATCTCCTTTGGCTGAAAATCCTTGAGATCATCATATGAATAGGCAAGAACATCAATGTACTTTTAAAATATGTTTACTTGATTTCTTCTTCTCTTCTTGAGTGTAAAATTTTCCAATATTCACCATCTTGGGTTCCTCGTGACTTTCAATATTAACTTTTCACACTCAAAGCAGATTCTCAAGAACATTAAAGAGATTTAGATTTGATATACCTTTCATGCTTATCAAACAGATCTTCCAAAGTCACTAGCCCTTTAGGGATATTGTTACCTTTCAATTTGATGCATCCATCTTGATCCATCTCTTCCTTGATATCTCCTTCATTACAAGAACACACTCTCTAGGAAAATTCTCACTTCCTTCAAAATATAATTGGTTGAAGTTGTCCTTAATCTCCAAGAATGAGAGCAAGTGCTGATTATCATTGAAAATTTTCCAATTGCTTTCATTATCTCGGTACACTAGGCCTATGAATAATTTCAATGGTATATTTCTCTTGAGATAAATTTGAGTGAGGAATCAACAAAGATCCTGAGACATCTAGAGAATCAAATCTAGTGTACCTTTCTCTTGGCATAGATTCAATGGAAAAAGCATCAAGAAACTCAATGGAATCCCATAAAATATTTCCATAATGCTTCAATCTCATTTTCTTCACTTGAAAAAAATCCCTGACTTGTTTCACAATCAGCTCTACATCTCCATGAGCAAAAATATGATTCACTCCCATTTCTTTTGCCATGTTTAATCCAAGTATGATTTCCTCATATTCAAATGTATTGTTTGTATTTTCAAAGTAAATATTTAAAGAGAATGAATGAATCTTCCTTCTAGAGAGATCAACACCACTCCAGCCCCGAACCAACTAAAGAGTAGATTCCATCAAATTCCAAAGCCTAGATGCCATTAGGATGATGAATCACTTCCTTAGGAGGTTTTGCCTCATCTTGTTACATGATCATGTAGTTACCATGCCATACATATTCATAGAGTATCTATGCTTTTGGATCATCAGTCTTCTACACAATGTATTCAGTTTGTTTCTCAAGTAACAAATTCTTCATTTTTCATTGACCGAGATCAAAGTCTACGACCAATCCATCTGAATTTCACCTCCTACCTCCTTATTAAAATTTCTACTAAGAAACATCCCATATGAGGGAGGTGTTAGTGCAGAGTCACAACACCCCCGAATGGCTTGTTATCTAAGTGGGGCATTTGGTGTGATTGCAAAACATTGGACCATCTCTCAAGCTGTGGGACTTGAAAACCTGAGATGGCCCTCCAAACAAGGTTGGTTCCTACTTCCTAAAATACCTTCCATGATCTACTCAGTTGAAAAAATAACCTATTATAATCCTAATCTAACCATTCCAAGGGGACAACAATAGAGATAGAGAGAAAGAGATCCTACACTATGAAGTGATACACTAGAAAAGGAAGTGGTGGTCACGATATCCGGTTGCCTAAAGTGGAGAGAGGTGAGTAGAGGAGAGGGTGGAGAATATGCACCACAAACCAAAGGTATATTCACACGAAAACCACTCAAAGACCCATTAAGCACAACTCCTATAACTTGCAATAGACATCGAGTATCAAAGTATACCATACAAGGATGAGAGGTAAGAAGAGACAATAAAATGAGCTAAGGATGGAAATATGCATCACTGAACATATTTTATTGCTCTAAAATGTTACACGGTACATCATCAGTGGGAAAGATACAAGAAAATGTCATTACAAAGCCATGAGAAGAGTCTTAGACTTTAAATTCTACACTAAGGAAGAAAGAGAGAGGGGGTCAGAAGAGAAACAATGACCAACCCTTTATAATGAGTCAAACTCCCACCTTTATAGATGTAGTGAAGAGAAGAGGAGAGAAAGGAGGCATGAAACCTGATTTGAAGCTCAACCACCAGCCATTAATGCTCCTACAAATCCACCTATAATATTTCCATTCTAGTTCCCCGTGTCTGTTCGGCGTGTTGAAGAAGGAAGAATGGCATACCCAAATCAAAAATCCTTGAAGCTAAAGCAATCGGATCCCATATTAATAATAGAGAATTGAAAATTTTAAATATTTTCACCCAATAAATCTTATAAAAATAATATTTTATGTTTTTATGGTGTAGTGGAGGTCGAGACCTTTCCAATGGTACAAAATTTGTTGAAATCCGAGCTTTGGATCAAAGGTATGCCCATTTGAATGTTTGATTCAGTCCGTACAAAAACAACAAAAACCAGCTTTAGCGAGAATGCATCCGTGGGCCCAAAATTCACTTTGCACCTTTTACACAAAAATACAGAAAATGCAAAAAACACCCCATAGCCCCATAATTCATTTTTTCCAAAAAACCATCTTCGCCCGCCATTCTCGTGCATTTTCTATTTTGGAGAAAATTCCTCCCTAGGCCCGTCGGTCCACATCTAGAAAAAAATCCTTCCAACGCTTGCCTCCCAAATGTAATTTAGGCATGACATATGGCTCCTTTGGGCATCAACGAAGGTGCAGCTTAGTTTTACACTTTACGCCTTTTCGGGCTAAAAATTCAAACGCCTCCGGCGACCAACCTTGCCTTGAAAACATGGCCATGTGTAGAGATGGCGCGCATTTGGGGACCACTTTTGGATTGTACCTTTGAAGTTGTGCCAAGAGACACGTGGCTCCTTTTACCATCCCTTCCATACTTACTCAATTTAAGTAGTTGACTCTATCCCTTTTTATCTTTTGGACACATGAAAGCTCCATGCTCACTTGAGACTAGCCCTTGGGCCACCCTTTTCAAATTTTCATCGTCGAGGAATGTGGCACCCTCCACCGACTCTGCCCCATCTTGAATTTTTAACTATCTCTTCTCGGACACAGGACACGTGGAAGACCAACACTTGATTGAGAGACCCACTTTTAAATTTAGCTTCAAAGATGCACCAAAGAGACATGTGGCACCTTCCAAGAGTCCGAGATATTTAGTCAATTCGGATGATGCCTTTCTTGAACCCTGACACATCGAAGCCTCACGCGCTCATTTGATTCTTCACTCTTTTGACCTAGCCTTGGTGTTAAGCTGATTAGACATGTGGAAGCCTCCGGCGATGCTATTATACTTAGCCGATTCAAGGTCTTGAATGAACACTTCCTTTTGGGTTCTAGGACACATGGAATCTATGCGCTCATTTTGAGATCTACCTTTTTCTTTTCCCCTTGAAGGTGCGTTATTGAGACACGTGGAGGCTTTCACCGATTCTTCTATACTTAGTCGATTTGGTGGTTCAACTTTTGGTTCTGCCCTTTGTTTTGACTCCTGACTATGTGGTGATCCTGTGCTCATTTGGGGTCTCCATTTTGGACTCTCCCCTTTGTTTTACATCGAGCTGACACATGGCACCTTCCATGAGTTTGTTTATACTTGGGTGGTTTGGGCCTTGAGTTGAATCATATGTGAAGTCTAAAACTTTGAGCCCTTGATTTGATCTTCTTCTCTGCCTAGCTCTAATCTCATTTTTGACGTCGTCGGCCTGATTTTCCAACCTTGTTTCTCCATTGAGAGCCTTCATGTCTTTGATTATTGGATTTGAATGTGAACTTGCAGGATAGAGCTGACCCTTAGGTTTTTCTTTTGTACAGGGTTGTGTTTGACCAATTTTTTCATGGGGAAAACTAGGATAACAGTTTGGTGACTCACAGGGACATCTTCCTACTAGATGAAGAGACCAATAGCTTGAAGCATCCATTGGGCATGGAGTCAAGAATGATTTTATGATACTAATCTTTTCTACTTTGAAACTTCTCTCCGGTTTCTGCATCATGCTGACCCTAAACTCGCCAATGCTTTGAGATTTACTGTTCTTAAGAATGGACACTCTCGAATCCAATTTTAGTTTCTCTGTATTTTTGTTTCATTTGAAAGTATCAACTGTTATAGGAAACTATGGGTCTCTTTGTCGTGAATACTAAAGGGTCTAGTGTATGGTACCTTCAGAGTGATACAAACAAAACTTATGTACAAACAAAAAATCATACATGCCTCAGATAAGACATTCGAGTGTGTGCAAAAGAACTTATTCTACTGAAGAAAAACCTAAACTATAACAAGACAATTTGCATACACACTTAGAGGAATAAAACCTACTACTACTCTACACTAACCCTAACAAATAAAATTTTAAACAAATCCTCGCCACAGAAGGGAGAAATAGATTCCCTTTCTCAAAATGGGTAGCCATGTAAATGATTTGGCATTGAATATGATTGTCATTAGGAGTGGAAAACTGAATGAAAATTATTTCTTTAATCCCTCCATCAACGTATCAACGGGATACAAAAAAAATACCTCTTTATTTTTCTACTCACTTGGTTCCAAAAGGTATTGTTTTGATCCTTGGAATTTTGAGGCTCTTCCTCATGCTTAGAAGCAAACATGACTGGTTGTGACTTCTCCCCTGGCTCCAATGAAGCCAAGTATCTGATTGGGCAAGGTATGGTTCTTTGAATTTTCCCCTTGCTCTGAATTTCAACTCTAAGAATGGAATCTTCTTGCTGACCTTCCTTAGTGGGTGGTGTGGAAGAGATGATGGCATCCTCTTACTCTTTCCTTTCCTTCTCCTATGAAGAACACGAAAGTTTCATATCTTCCATCCTTGGTTCCAGAGAGCTATTATGAAGTGTAGGTTATTGTCCTTGAATTTTCTCCTTCGTGTGGCAGCAGCTCATGTGATTCAAGGTGGATGATGGAGGAGAAAATGATTTTATCTCCATGGGATCCTCTCCATCAAATCAGTCTTCCAAGTCGACAAATAATCTACCTCCTTGTTCTCATGTTGTATGTGCTCGATCTCCTCCATGGTGTCCTCTTAATTTGCAACTAGCTCACCATGGTTCCCTTCATCTTCAAACAATAATATTGAAAAATCAAACTCTTCTTAAACATTATATCTTGAAGGAAATAAAGTGGGAGGAAGAATTGAAGGTTCTTCTCTAGCCTACTCCACACTTGGAGCCTCTAAAACTACATGGTCTTCCTCCACAAACTAGAATGCACTCCTCTTCATTTGGATTTGGAGTAGTTTTTCCTTTCCATGCTCGAGTTGTAGTTGAAGCTTCCACTACTTATGACATTACCATAGCCTCCTCTTTAGGCTTAACCAACAAGGAAATCTTTATAAACCCAATCGCTACTAACTCTTCATGCTTTCTATCATTTCTTCTTTGTTGGGTTCCTCTTCTCGTTTTCTCCTTAAGTGGGTTTTGGAGTCTCTCCCCACATGGAAATGGGAGATTAGGAGGAGTGGTGGGTAGGGTCTCCACTAGTTGTTCATTTCTTTGTGGTGGAGGGAAAGGCATTGCTTTTGGCTCTTCTCGAAGGGACTCGATTTGGAAGGGAAAAGGGAAGAGGAGAAAAATGGGATGGAAGACTAGAGGATGGAGAAAGGAAATAAAACTTGGGGTAAAATCGAGGGGATTGAATCATGACACTGATGCAATGATACTAATTGAGGAAGAGAAATAGAAAAGCTAGGAGGTGGTGGACTTACCCATTGAAAAGGTTGTCTTGTGTCTAACTCATAAGCCTCAATATCCTCAATCCACTACGTAAGTTGAGGAGACATTTCAGTCATGAAGTGAACCATCTACTAAGTTCTGTGATGTCTTGGCATAGGGCTGGCCGATGGGAAAGGTGCCACATATCCAATTATGAATGCTTTCATCTATGTTGTAGCCCTAGATTACACCATGCTAGCCTCCATTCTTTTATTCTTCTCTAGCAGATCAACATTTTATATATAGTGTCACCATTGTATATGTCCCCTTGTTCTTGATAATCTCCATGGACAAACCGGATCTCGACACTTTGCTCATATGGGTAAGCATAGTGGTTCTGGATCTGAATCATAATGCTGATCCGGAGGAGTTGGGAAATACATTGGAGGTGGACCGCATTGATCTTGCTTGTAAGTGTGAATTCCAAGATGGGAATTAAGTCATGATTGCATAACTTCATGAATGGAATAAAATGATAGAGATGGAATAAAAATGGATTAAAATGAATGGAAGAAGATATGTAACTCAGAGGATGGGTCATTGACTAGATGGAGTCACCAGATGTGCTTGCATGTGCCTCAAAAGGCTGAATCTCATCCCGAACACATCAACTTGATGAAATAAATTGGTAAGGTGATTCAAACTTGTCCACCGGGCATGCAAAAACTATTAGTGTGGTCACATGGTGGCTTATGATTTTCTATTTATAATGAGAACCTTGGAAAGATGAGAGATCTAACCTCACCGTGTCCACCAGGTGTGCCAAAAGTATTATTGCAAAAATCAAAATAGCCCCGATTGTCTATGACTTGATGGTTTGAGACTTTTAGTGTGATTGCATAACATGCAACATCTCTCAAAGTGTGGGAATTTGAAATTGAGATATCTCTTCGAATGAAGGCCGGTTCTATTCCTCTGCTTCAGTGCACATAAATAAATTGCAGAGGATTTAATCTAAAACCTACTCTATCTTGCCAAGGAAACAAGGTTGAGAAAATGTGAGAAAATAAATGTAATCTAACATGGTGATGCACCAAAGGAATGTTAAACACCCATTTTTCAATTTAACACAGACCATAGAAATGCAATACAACCACCATGCACAGATAACCAAACTATAATGAGAGATCGAAGAAAAAAATGAACACATGAGAGGGTTGAGAATCATCCATGACATATATTATCTCTGTAGTTGATATAGTATATTACAAAGTAGCTAAGAGGAAAAAAATTTGTATTACAACTTGAATGGGAGGTTTGGAAAACTCCACAAATTCACTTGTAAATAAGGGAAATAGGGAGGGTGAAAAACAAAAATTTCCTAACTTTTGATCTAAGGTGAATGTAGGATTTGTACTAACCGATCGAATTTGCTCTGGGGAAGAGGAAGAAGATGATGATTTAGATTTGAGGATTCTCTTTTTCAGTTTTCCAGACATGATTAAATAATCCTCAACACTGATATCCAAATGTTGATCAACATCCAAAGTTGCAAGGTTAGCTCTCCTTAGTGCATAGCTTACTTTAGGTAAGTGAGAATTGAGGAAGAAGCATTTTTAATTTTATCTACATGATGAGTGTTCTGTGGAATTTTATGAATGATCTTGTTGAATTTAACCACAAATTCTCTCATGGCCTCAAATCGGTTCCTTCTTGATATGAGAGATTTGAGCTAATAGAGCATGCACATCCTCAACAGGTTTGAAACGTTGCTCAAACCAAGTTATCATGGTATTCCAATTAGTGATTGACCCAACAAGAAGATGATAGAATCAATCAGCAGCATTATCCTACAATGTTTCCACAAAGATCATGACAGAGACATCTTCATGTTTAACCCCAAGAATCCCACATGCAACAATGTGGGCTACAATGTGTTCATATGGGTTACTTTCCCATCACCTTAGAATTTAGGAAAAAATTTCCGTTACCCCTAGGTAACTCATGCAATGGCTGAGGAAGAGCAAGAGACCCAACCTGTTGTCCCCAAGGTAAAGGCACTGCAATCTTTGGAAAAATTGACTCAAGGGGAACTAAAACACCAACAAGTATCGAGCATGAAAATTAGGACCGAGTTGTTCTTGAGGAATGCTATTCTTACAATTTATGTCTTTAACAAGAGGTGTGCTTATAAAACATTCTCCTCTATTCCTTATTACTAGAAGAAAAGAGGAGTTTTTGTTCCCGAGAGCTTGAAAATGGGAATCCTCTACCCTGAGAGATTTCTTCCCATGTGTATAACATAGAGTCTCCAGACCAAAAATGATCTTGAATTTTTTCTTTTAGAAAGGGATACATTTGAAATTAATTCCCCAGAAGAGTTGCCAAAAACTATTGGGTTTTAAAAATGTACTTTAACAAACCATAGTCAGGGGATAACAAGTCCCTCCTCTTTATGGGAGATGTTCCCTTATTGAAAGCAAGCAAAAACGCTTATATAAAAATGTACAACTTTCATAGTGTGGATTCCTGATATTTTGAAGTGTTTTATGCCCAAAATATTATCAATACGAAAGAATAGAAGAACTAAGGAGATGATAGAGGAAGAACATAACAATACTTTCGAAATATTGATAGCAGAGTATAACCTTATATGTATTGATCAAGGGAGATGTAGAATAGAATCAGTCACTTTCACAATAGACATAATTTCACGAGACAAAAATTTCCCAAAATCATAATAACAAGAACAAAAATTTTCTTGGCATGCAAAGATGGATGATTCACAAATTCGAACAAGGAAAGAAGGAATTGCAGAGGAAGAAAGGGAAAAAAATTGTATTGATTACTTTCAAGTGTATTGCATCTATAGAGTACCAAGATCTAACCCTAAACAATGGCATAGAGAATCTACTAAATAACTTCTTAAAATAGTTACATTCAGTTGAAACTTATTTTAATCAAAAGATTAAGAACTAATTAGGAATTAAAAGAAGTGTTTCAAGATATGAAAGAAGAAATGCTCGACAAAAGTTTAGAGGTGCCAACTGGCTCAAGAATCCAATGTTTTAAATTCTTCAATGCCTCTGCTATTTCCATGCCTGGTAGAAAAACCAGACACATTGAATCGCATCCGTTAACCCACTATTACAACTTTAAAAATGGGCCATCCACGTGGATGAAATTTGGTGAAGCGGGCCTGGGGGCACCTTTTGCATTTTTATGATTTTTATAGACACTATGCATTTTAGACATTTTGGTCTCGCCCAACCTCTTCGATATAGGCCTAACACGTGGCTTTACTTGAGTGGTGATTGAGTCATGGATCACTTTTACAATTTTTACTCTTTTCAACAAAAATCTCAAAAACTCAAAGTGCTTTACCATCCTACCTTCCTTCTTTGAATTTTTAATAGTGGGGTTACGGCTCATTTTAATACTTTATTACCCTTTTGGAAATAAAACTGAAATTAAAAAGTTCCGAGATAGTCCACCTCCCCACTTTGTATTTTGAACATAGGCATCAACATGTGGCTTCACTTGGGTGTCAGCGTATAGGGTTGTGCTTAACTTTATAACTTTACGCCCTTTTGGAAAAAAGGTAAAATTCCTAAAGTGTCTCAAAAACCTGCCTCTTTGCTTTTGAATTAAAAATCACCACATGTCCCTTTTCAGGCCTTAAGCATTCATTTTACATTTTGCACTTTTCTCCATAATGCCTCAAAACACAAAAAGCACCCGTCTTTCAACCTTTTTCCTTTCAAAGCATCAAAACACAAAAACACCCCACCTTTCTACCACCACTTGTTTCAGCCAATTAGGATCCTTCAGGCCATAGGGCTGATGAGGCCGAATATATCCGATTAATGTATAATATATGATCTCATCTTACTCTCCTTTTTATTAAGTTTTATTGCATTTTGGGACTTTTAATTGATCGATATAAGTTAGGATGTAATTGTATATCTTTTATTGATTGTAATTCTAATGCTAAAATATCTAGAATTCCCGACAAAGTGTGTGTTTACAATTCATTTTTCTAATAAAGGAGGTCTAATCACCAAGGAAATGAAGCGGTAGTGTTTAGTATGTTTTTGGTAGCATTTGTTCCTAGACACATTTGTTCCAAAACTCCATCACATAGTTATCATTTAGTTCCGAACTTTCAGAATTAGTTTTGAAACTCTAGTATTTAATTCCGAAATTATCATACTTGGTTCCTAACACCCGGTATAGCTCCGAACGCTCATGGTGTTGATCCTTAATGATTTCCTATGGTTCTGGAACTTCTCTGAAGTTCCTGAACTGATGGGAGTTATCTATTCTAACCACATCCAAAGATTTTTCTTCTATGTGCCTTTCAATCGGAAAGGATGAGAATATTTCTAACATAGATCCTTGGATAGTTATCTTATAGCTATCTGATCAGCCACAATCCGACTCAACATCTATTCTAGGCATGATTTGATTTCATCAGAATCGTTGAGATAACTGTGATTATAAAATGTATATAAAAGTAGACCTGTAGTAGATAGATATTAGATAGAATATGATATGAGATAGAAATAGAATAGAGAAGAGAAATATAGACTAAGTACTCAGATCTAGTACGTTTTGTAATACCAAATGTTTTATCAATAAAATAGCCATTCCTATTTGAGAGAATTTTGAGTTGTTAAATCCTGATTCGAGGAGGAGCAAGGGCCCACTCCCCCAAGGACCAGGATATTCATTTATTTGGTATTTATATTTCTTCAACAAATATCTTAGATCTGTTAATTCTGTATTGTTTTAATTCTTTCAGTTAAAATTTGTTGTATACTTGTTCTTGTAGGTGTTTAGATAGATTCTTATATTTCTTGTAATTTTTTTCAAGCACTCTAAAGTGAGTGTGTTTATTTATAAAATAAAGTGTGTATACTTTCATAAGCAAGTTAGTTTATTTTCCAATAACAAGTGTGTTTGGTTCCATTCTCACGAGCAGTGTGTTTCCTTTTCAGAAAGCTTTCGGTGTGTTTACTTTAAACAAGTTTTCATAATATGATTTAATTAAGGTTTTACGAAGAAGTTCTTAAGACATTGAAAATATCCCCTATAAAATATAAAAAATAACTACAGTCAACTACTAGATAGATAATATTACTCTTTTTGCATATTGTTTTAGACACACCCTTGGTTTGATATGACATCAACAAGAAATTGATTAAATGAAGGGAATAATTACACCCATCATTTTTGGCATGCTTTCTAGGGACCACTAGTTGGAACTTTCTAATTAAGTGTTAGCAAGAGCAACAAAACATACATCTAATGGTTGAAGGATCTTCCCTACTATTTCACAAAATATATGAGTAGACCAAGAGACTCATAGGGTATATTCCTTCCAAAAACATCTTCACAAGAATTCATAACATCCTCTAGTCAATGTAAGGAAAGTGATCAATAATTGGAGACACCATCATCCCCTATCGGACAAGAAACAAAATTGGTATTTTCAGAATTCTTAGATCACCACCAAGGAATTGGAAATTTTAGGAGAAGGCTTATTACTCAAGATCCATTTAGGGTGAGTTTCAATTATCAATTGAGTATTCAACTTCCTACTCCTGATTTTTCACCTTCCCCAAGGCATAGCGCTTACCACATTGATTGGGAGGAAAATTCAGAAAATATTTTTAAAATGGCACGAGAAGCTGAGGGAGTACCTAATAGGACCTTTACTTATCCAATCCAATTGGGATATGATGATACATCAATGAAAAATATCTCACCTACACATTTACCCACATTTAGAGGGATGTCATCTGAAGATCCTAACCAATTTTTGTTTGAGTTCAAGGTACTATGTTAGACCTATGATTATAAGACAGATAATCAAAAACTCAAGTTGTTTCCATCCACTTTGAAGGATGTAGCAATGAGGTGGTTCATGGGATTACCATCCAACTCTATTAGCACTTGGGTACAAATGGAGACTACCTTCCTAGATAAATACCAAGATTATTGTAGAGGGAGAAATAGGAAGGAAGAATTCTTCAAAATCAAGGAGGAAGATGAAAACATAGAAGACTATTTAGATAGATTCCTCTTTGTTAGCAAAAGATGTGGATTTGTGCTTTCAGAGGATTTAATTAAAACCATTTTTACTAAAGGTTTGGATGAGGAACCTAGGGAAGCCCTTAACTTGATAGGAGGTGGAGACATTGATCAGATAAGAATGAATGGAATTAAGGAGATTTGTAGAAGCTATTCCAGAACAAGAGGTGGACCTAGAAAAGGAAAATCACTGAAAATTCTAATCCAAATATGAAAAAACTAATGGATGAGTTAGCAAAGTTTAAAATAGACATTTTAGTGCAATTAAGCTCCACTATAGATGGATTACAAGATAAAGCAAATGCCAAAATCTGAACCATTGGCTATGTATTATCCTAGATGTAGGAAGAAGCATGCACTAAGGGATTGTCCTTTGGATAAAATAGAAATATGTCTTATCTATGAATCTAAAGAACATGATACTAATGTTTGTTCTTTACTTCTAGTTATTAAAAATCAGCTTAAACAAACCAATACCTCATCTACAACAGAAGAATTGAAATTTGTTTAGAGACAACCTAACCAATGGCAGTTTATGCCAAGATCAGTCCCTAATCCCTGGATGATGCTATGGGCTGCTCAGTTAGTACCAAAAATTGGGGACAACCACCTTGGGTACCTCAACCAACTTGGAACCCTCAAGATTGGAAAAATCAAGCTTGGTATGCTCAAGGACATCAAAAACCATGGGCTGGTCAAGGAAATCCTTATGCTTGGTCACAACCTAGATGGAACCCTAGTAATTATTCTCAAGGAAGAACATATCCAAATCAGAATCAATAGGCCATCATGGGATCTCCTGCACAAAATTCACAAACTGAGAATGTAGTCCAAATGCAAATGCTAGCACAGCCAGTAGCAAATCCAAGAAACAAACAAAAAAATCCTGTTTATGGAATAGAACTAGAAAAATCAGTTGATTTACATGCTATGGATTGTAAGGATATTAAAAATAGATATGGGAAAATCATTAATCCACCCCTTATAATCACCGAAATGACAAGAAAATGAAATCCCTCATAGTGTTGTTCCGAAAGAGGATATAGAAATAAACGAAAAGGAGCCGATAGCAACACTACTTGAGGCTCCATTTCTAAAGAAATTCAAAGAAGATATAGAAATCAAGGAGTCTGAATTAGTACAAGAAATAAGAAAATTGAATATTGAAATACCATTATTACAAGAATTAAAGACATTCTAGAATTGAACAAATTAATCAAAATGTTAGGTATGAAAAATCCTAAAAGGAAGAAATAGTACCACAAGACTATCAAAATAGATGGGAAACTTGTTGATTTATTAGTAGGAAAATTTTACTTCCCAAATACGGAGATTCTGGAAGTCTTGTTATTTTTGTCTTTATAGGAAATAAGGATGTACATAATGTTTTGGTAGATTCGAAGAGCTACCATCAATGTAATGACAATGGATACTCTAAAACATTACCATTAATTGGTATACAACCGACTAATACCATATTGTAGATGACAGACTACCAGTAGCAAAACTAGAAGGAATTATTGAAGATGTGGCGCATATGGTGGAGTCATGGGAATATCTAGTTGACTTCCTTTTACTACAACCAAAAGGTAAAACATTGGGTTATCCTATTATTTTGAGTACACCATGGTTAGCTAATGTTGTTGCTTTTATAGATTGTAGGTCAAAGATATGAAAATATTGAATTATAAGAACTATTTAAAAATTCTCGTATATCCTACTTACGACCTTTACTTAAAATCATGAACAATTTTGGGTTGATTCTCCCGAGGTTGATAAGCAAAATTTTTCTTCTTTGGCTATGATCACATTACAGGATCATGTAAGAGAATTAGAAGAGATGATTAATCCACCATTGGATAAGAACTACCTATCCTTAAGGTAATCAGAAATAGTTCGGAACCTGTGAACCTAGTTCTGGAACCTGTGAACTTTTTTCTATAACCTGCGGCTATAGTTTTGTAACCACCACATTTAGTTCCATAACAAAGACAACAACAATTATCTTTGATTGAAAATAATTTCACTCCAAAGGAATGAAATTTATTGGGGGAGAGGATGAATCGGTAGCTTCAATTTTAAGTACAACAGAAGTGGTGAAGAATTTCTGAAAGTAGAAGTAACGAAGAATTTGGCCTAAAAAGAGATGAGTATCATAATTCTCATTACTATCATTTTTCCAAAGATTTTGTCTCAAGAAACTTTTGGATGTTGTTACATACCATATGTTGTTACCACGTGCATGTCCATTAAATAATTTAATGAAACCCTTCCCACAAATCGAGTTCATCACATATTGGAACCAAGTATGT
Organism: Taxus wallichiana var. yunnanensis; assembly: GCA_018340775.1. Classification (NCBI taxonomy): domain Eukaryota; kingdom Viridiplantae; phylum Streptophyta; class Pinopsida; order Cupressales; family Taxaceae; genus Taxus; species Taxus wallichiana. Next base: position 902,071,183 of record CM031239.1, read on the forward strand.
TGAAATTCAACCAGGTAAAACTTTAAACATTAACAACTTGTTGAAGGATGATGAAGAAGCTAAATTATTTGATGTTCTAAAAAATCATACTAAAGATTTTTCTTGGGATTACAAAGACATGAAAGGGATTCATCCAAGTATCTACACTCATCACATCTATACTGAAAACATTAAACCAGTTAGGTAGCCTCAAAGAAGGATTAACCCAGCTTTAAGGGATATAGTCAAACAAGAAATTGAAAAACTATTACAAGTAGGTTTCATCTACCCTATCTCAGATAGCCAGTGGGTATCTCCTCTTGTAATTGTTCCCAAAAAGAATGAAAAATGGAGAATATGTGTTGACTATAGGAACCGAACAAAGCCACAATGAGAGATTATTTTCCCTTACCATTCATAGATCAAGTCCTAGATAACCTTTCGGTAAAGAGTACTTTTATTTCTTAAATGTCTTTAGTGGGTATAATCAAATTAGATTTGTTGTTGAAGATAAAAAAACTACATTTACATGTCCATGGGGAAAATGTGCCTATAGGGTGTTACCATTTGGTTTATGCAATGCTCCCGCAACTTTCCAGAGAGTTGTACTTGCAATTTTTTGCTGATCTAACAAATGATTGTGTTGAGGTATATATGGATGCCTTCACCGTATAAGGATATACATTTGAAGATGATTTGAGGAATATAGACAGAGTGTTAACAAGATGTGAACAACACAACCTATCTCTTGGTGATGAAAAGTGTTTGATGATGGTGGATAAGGGGATTGTATTAGGACATCATATTTCAAAAAAAGGAATTTAGGTGGATCAAAAAAATTAGGATCATTTAAGATTTACCTATTCCTCGACCCCCACGAGATATGAAATCATTTATAGGGCATGTTGGGTACTATAGGTGCTTTATAAAATATTTCAATAAAATTGCTGCCCCCATGTTTAATTTTCTAACCAAGGACTCGTGATTTTCTTTGGGATTGAGAGGACCTAATTGGGAAAATCCATTTTATATCCAAACAGATGCCTCAAATTATTCCATTGGTGCAAGTATTGGGAGAGAAACATGGGGAAGGAAAGATCTATCCCATTTATTATCTTAGCAAGAACCTTACTCCCACCGAAAAGAATTACACCACCATTGAAAAAGAACTTCTTGTTATGATTTATGCAATCAATAAATTAAGAAGACATTACATTACAAGATACAAGATATTTGTACACATGGTTTGCTGATCATTCAACAATGGAGTATTTTATTAACAAACCAGTGGTTGGAGGAAGAATAATTAGATGGTTATTACTTTTGCAAGAATTTGATAATAAAATTGTCGACAATCCAAGTAAATCTAACGTGGTAGTTGATTTTTTATCAAGACTAACCACCATAGGGGGAGCAAGATCCACCAAGGATAACTTTCTAGATGATCAATTATTTGCAATCTCAGTAAAGTACACCATGGTTTGCTGATATGGAAACTTATCTTACAACAGGGAAGTTTCCTCCTTCTTTCACTAAGAAATAAATAAAGAAGTTAATTAAAAGTAGTGCACAATTCAAATGGTTAAATGGAATGCTATTGAAAGGTGGTCCTGATTTTTTCTTACACAGGTGTGTAAGAGAGGATGAAATATTTGACATCCTCAAAGCATGTCATGATGAACCAAGTGGAGGACACTATTTAGTGAAAATAGCAACTCATAAAATACATGGCAATATTTACGGTTATTGGCCATCTCTGTACAAGGATGTGAAGAGATATATCAAGAGGTGTGATCCTTGTCAAATGATGGGACAACCAACTTTCACCAATGAAATGCCTCTTCAACCTCAACTTGTGGTTGAACCATTTGAGAGATGGGGATTGTATTTTTTTGGTCCCTTTAATCCTCCTTCACAAGGGAAGGAATATATTCTTGTGTGTACTGACTATGTGAAAAAATGGGAAGAAGTGCAGGCATTGAAAAATGCCACTGAAGAAGTAGTTGTTGATTTCCTTTGGAATAAAATTATGATAAAGTTTGGAGCACCAAGGAGTATAGTTTGATCAGGGACCACAATTCATGTCTAATATGATCCAAGATTTCACAAGGTATTACCAAATCAATCATAGGAAGTCATCTTCTTACCACCCACAGTCAAATGGACAAGCTAAAGTAACAAACAGAGAATTAGAGAAAATCCTTACTAAAACAATTGATGCTGGAGAAAATATTGGGTAAAGAGACTAGCCTCAAAGCTTTCGGGCTTATATTACAACTTGGAAAACTACAACAGGGTTTTCACCATATGAATTAGTCTATGGGAAAAATCCTTGTTGCCTATAGAGTTTGAACTTCAGACATTGAGGATAATAGTGAAGGTGGGAATTGAGTTGAATGCATCTCAAAAAGAAAGAATCTTTCAACTCAATGAGTTGGATGAATTAAGGATGGAAGAACTTCAGTAGATAGAGATAATTCAAGAGCAAAGGAAGCAATGGCATGACACACATATCAAGAAAAGGAAATTCAAAGTAGGAGACTGGGCATTGCTATTTGATTCTAAGTACCAACAATTCAAGGGAAAATTGAGAACCAGATGGTTGGGACCCTATCAGATTGAGAAGATATTTGACAATGGTTCTATTCAATTACTTCCCATTGATGGTAGCAACAAAACACTCTTGGTCAATGGACATAGGTTGAAACTATGTAGGAAGCCTCCTACTAAGGATGAATTCTTGAGGAAGATTGAAGTAGACAAAGACTTTAAACATATGAAATGAACCTATTCTTCCAAAATGATCAATTAACCAGATGATAGATCCAAAATAAAGGGAAGAAGATGAAAACCAAAAAATGGTATTTTCTTCCCCAAAAAAATTCTCTCAAAGGTCAATTGAAAACCAAAAAATGGTGGTTGACCTCTTTTTTTGGCTAGTTCAAATAAAAGAGAATTATTTTAAATTCCAATTGTCTTATCTAATCATGTTTTGTTCCACTTGTAGGAATGACGAGTCATCATAGCAAAAGTATTACATCATCAAGGACGGTAATTATATCTTTTAACTTATTTAGGGTTGAATTAAATGTTTGCATGTGTAATTTGACTTAATTTAAAAGTAGGTATGATGATTCATCTATTTATACATTATGATTACAAGTGTGTAATCATGAAGATGATTTGATGGAATAAGTGGTGGCATGGTTATCATTAGTAATAATTATTACAAAAATCAAGTGAAATAAGTTGCAGAAATATTTTGAGGAAGGAGAAGCGAATTAAGTTTGTGTTCCACAACAAAGAATAGAGGTTCCACAGCTAATAACGAGAGGTTCTCCAGCCAAATTCATCAGTTTCATAGCTAAGCAAGAAGGCTTGTAACCAATTTGCACAAAATCAAAAGATACAAAAATCAAGCCAATATGGGGATTAAAAATAAATCAGAACCAGAGGATGTTTCCCAATACTCACAGAGACAAAGAAGTGGCATCTATCTTTGAGCATGTAGGATGGCTAGAGTTCCTGAAGAAATTTTCAAGGCATAATGAAAAATTGGTTGAAAGAGAATTTGTCATAAACCTAAAGCAATCCAGGACAAAGGTGAGAAATATATTTATTCATTTTTCTATGAATATTGTAAGTAACATGTCCTGGAGTTCCAATTGTGCATGTCCCACAACTTACCAAAGGGAATTTGAAAGAACCAAGTTGAAGTCTTACTACCACAATATATGAAGGTTCTCGGCCATTTTCAATTTCGTAGCTAAACGAAGGCTTGTAACCAATTGCACAAAATCAAAGATACAAATCAAGCCAATATGGGGATTAAATAATCGAACGGAGGATGTTTCCCATTTTCATGAACTGAGAAGGAGAAACTGAACCCTAGTACATCTACAATACAAAGAAAATCAGAAAAGGGGTCGAAAGGGCTAGTTTTCCCAAACCCTTTGATAGGGTTACATTTTGGATAGTGAAATATTTAACTTGTGATGGTCAATTTGGGTCTATGGGAAAAGAATTCCTAAAAATGCTCATATATCTAAAGTATGGAGCCACAAAACCTGAGTACATAATAAACCTTCCAAGGTTTCTTTTTTATTCTATCCATACCATGGCTCAAAGTTATTCCTGGGTGTTGGAACAATTAGGCATCATTGTCTAATTCATTTAATATGCCAGCACCATTTTCTTTCAAAGAAAAATGGAGAATAAATTTGGGACAAATTTCTTGGCAAGTTCAAGAAAAACCCTAATATTATCATAAGGACAATTCCAGCCCCATTCTCTCCTTCAACTAATCTAGAAATTGATGCCCCTACAGAAGAATAGAGGGAAATAGAAAGAGAGAATATACCAAAAAGAAGGTCTATGAGAAAGATCAAAACAACAGAGCCTTCTGTACCTTTAAAGGAAATTCCTTCTTCTGCAGCAGCTTCAGGGGAGCCAATATCTATCTCTAATGGTGATAGCTCACCCATGCAAGAGCAAGAAAGAATAGTAAGAAGAATCTCTAGAAGGAAATCCACCGTTGGGCATGTTGAAATTCCCCAAAGAAGAAAAATTCATAAGAGGTCAAGGGAAACCCTAGAGGGAAGGAGTGAGTAGGAAAGGATGGAAAAGGAAGCTACTGATATTTTGGGCAACATGGCCATGACTCCTCCTGAGCCAAGTCAAGCTGAAATGGATAGAGGAGAGGAGAGACTTGAAGAGAATATTTTTAGGAATTGGCTGAACCATCAAGCATTGCCACATGAAGAAGAAGAGTTGGCATCTTGGAGAATAAAAGGAAAATTTCCTTTAATAGAGGAAGAATGCCCAACTCAAGTAATTTTAGAGGAATAAGAAAGACATCAAGTTAAACACGCTCTGTTCTTTTCTAGAGTAGAGCTCATTATTAAAGAAAAGGATGAGGAATCGGATTTCCTTAAACTCAAATTAGAACAAAAAGAAATTCTCATTGGAGAGCTAATAACTCAAGTTACAGTCAAGACTGAGGAATTATCAGTAACCAAGAAAAAACTAATAGAAAAAGAGGAAGAATTTCAGACTTGGACAGAAAATGAAGTGTTGTGTCCATAGTATTTACACAGACTGAGTTAACCTATTTTCCACTCAAACAACTATGGAATGACACTTGCAGGGAACCCAGAGAAGAAAAAACATCAAATGAAGAATTGAAGACCAAGATGAAAGAAGACATGAAGGCAAGAAAATAATGTGAAGAAAAGTTTTATAAGGAGGAAGGAAATAAATATAAATGTCTTGCAAAAATTCATATGGTCTGTATTATGAGTGAAAAATTGCTTTCCTGCAAAAGGCCTTCTCCTGCAGATAGTGTATTTTTAGAAGAGCAGTTCATTCACTAAGATCACAAAGGATTGCATGTGGGCTTCCACATGAACTAAAAGATGAATCTGAATTCATGGCAACTTACTCTCTATCTAGTGCTGAGTAAAAAAATATTCTGTGTGAATTTTATCTTTGTAATTTTATGCTAGAGAAAAACACAGGATTTATGATCAATTTGTATGTGGGGGAGAGCCAGCTCAATGCAATTGTCGCTGTTTACAAAACTAAATTACATGGAAGGAAAGGGAGTCTAAAATATTATTGAAAGCTACCACAACAGGTCTCTCGTATGAGAGCTCACTATGGTAAACCTTCTACCTTCCTCACACATTTTATAACTCATGCCTTTGATGAGAGATTTGAGACACATTATCTTGCCATTCTAAAAAGAGTATTGATGCCTTCATATCCTATGAGGAGGAAAAGTTTGAATATATTTATGAAGGATTCTCAAAGAGGTGGGAACTCCTTCACTGTCTCCTTGAGAAGAAGGGAAGTAATATCCCCTACAAATCTGATGTAGAGTTTAGAAAGGGAAAAAGCATTGTGCACAATAATTACAAAGGTCAATGAAACCTATGGGAAAATATGGATGGGAATGTGAATAAGGCCCCCTCTACTTCTCACCCCACGTCTCCTCGGAAAATTAGAGAACCTCAAGATCCTATTGAATTTGAAGAGTGGAAGAGAAAAATAGAAGTAGGGGTAGGGTACAATACATCTAAGTTTAAATATTGGAAAATCCATTTTCAGCCATTTGATCTCGAGCAATCAAATGGAGTGTAGAACATATAACCCCACTTTTGAAGAATGAAGTTTTAAAGGGACTTAGAAACAAGTAAGTTTGGGGGAAATTATGAGGCCAAAATATGTTTGATTAATGTAAAATATATGATCTCATTTTACTCTCCTTTTTATTAAGGTTGATTGCATTTTGTGACTTTTAGTTGATCCGATATAACTTAGGATGTAATTTTCTATATTTTGATTGATTGTGATTCTAATGTTAAAAGCTATAGAATTCTTGATGAAGTGTGTGTTTTAAATTCAGTTTTGTAGTAAAGTAGGTCTAATCACCAAGGAAATGAAGTAGGTAGTTTTCAATATGTTTTTGGTAGCATTTATTCCTACACAACTTAGTTCCATAACTTTTAAGCTAGTTCGAAATCCATCACACAATCATGATTTAGTTCGAACTTTCGGAATTAGTTCCGAACTCCAAGTATTTAGTTCCGGAATTTTCAGACTTAGTTCTGGAAATCCTGGGTATAGCTCCATAACTCTCATGGTGTTGATCCTTAACGATTTCATATGGTTCTGGAACTTCTCTGAAGTTTCAAAACTAATGGGAGTTATCTACTCTAACCACATCTGGGGATTTTGCATGTATGACCCTTTCAATTAGGAAAGGATGATAATATTTTGAATGCAGATCGTGGATAGTTATCTTACAAATTATATCCGATAAGCCACAATTTGACTCAAAGATCTATTCTGGGCATGATTCAATTTCATCGAATCATGAGACAACTATGATTATAAAATGTATATAAAAAGTAGACATGCGGAGATAGATATAAGATAGAATATGATATGAGATAGAAATAGAAATGTAGAAGAGAAATATAGACTAAGTACTCGGATCCAATACATTTTCTAATACCGAATGTTTTATCAATAAAATATCCATTCCTATTTGAGAGAATTCTGAGTTGTTAAATCCTGATTCAAGGAGGAGCAAGGGCCCACTCCCCTAAGGACTAGGATATTCATTTATTTGGTATTTATATTTCTTCAGCAAATAGCTTAGATCTATAAATTTTTATTGTTTTAATTCTTTTAGTTAAACTCTATTGTATACTTGTTCTTGCAGGTGTTTAGATAGATTCCTATATTTCTTCTAATTATTTTCAAGCATTCTAAATTGAGTGTGTTTATTTCCAATAGCAAGTGTGTTTATTTTCCAACATCAAGTGTGTTTGTTTCCATTCTACACAAGTGTGTTTCTTTTCAAAGAAGCTTTCAAAGTGTGTTTACTTTCAAAGCAAGTTTTCATAGTATGATTTAAATAAGGTTTTACCAATAAGTCCTTAAGACATTGAAAAGATCCCCTAGAAAACACAACTAAAAACTACAATCAACTACTATATCGATAAAATTACTCTTGTTGCATATAGCTTTAGACATACCCCTAGTTTGATATGACATCAACAAGAAGTTGATTAATGAAGGGACTAAAGACACTCATCAAGGGCCAAATTGAAACTTTTGTAAAAATAAAAAAGTGAAAAGTTTGAAAAATTAACCCATCACACTGCATACAATCAGGGATGTCCACATATCCACGGATGTTGGGATAGAATTTGACACCCTTCATTGGCGATTTAATCGTGAAAAAATAAAAATGAAAGGGAAAGCCCCACCGTTTATGCTTGAATTTTAATTTTTTCTCAATGGAATGAGGAACTGCAAACAATACTAGGCACGACATGATCCAAAACCAAAGAGAAGGATTGAAAATGACATTCGAATGAAGGAAATTATTTTGAAGCATCCAGACGGGGAAATAGAAAATACTTCAAACTATGAAGACTCAAGAATTTTAAAGTGAAAGGGCGAGATTAAAACCAAGCATCCATGACTTCAAAGCATGAATTTCTCCATCTTTCTAGACTTCTTACTCTATTCTAAACATTCCTCAAAGACACCAACTCAAAACTTTTGAAACTTGACTTGGAAAATGAGGGGGATTTTTAGGGTGATAACACATTATCATTTCGAGCCTCGCCTATAACCTAATTATTAGATTTGAAATGTGAGCTTGCATGACTGAACTAACCTCTTCATTTGTCATGTGTGGAAGGTTGTGTTTGATCAAAATTTTCTTGAGGGGAAAATTGGATAATAGATACCCTTGTTCATTTTCTGTGTTTTGATGAAAAATTTTCTCTCAAAGAACTGTTACTTGTATCTAGATTCTTATCTTTTCTGTTTCAGTTTTTGAATGCCTCCTTTCTATGCATCATACCTTATTTGAACAATTTCTACAGATTTTGATACTCATTATGTACTTTACACTTGACTGTAATATGATGAAAACCTTTGATGAAAATCTTTGTTTTCTACTTGCATTTTCCTTTTTCCTAAATTCCTTTAGCAAGCACTTCCTTTTAGTACAGTAATAAGTTATGAAAAGGATTTTTCTCTCTTCATCTGCTACATGTACCTGCACACTTAAGAAAATAGTTAGAAAATAATTAGGATTTTTGGCCTCTCTTATGTTCCATAGTTTTTCTTTTCTCTTTATTTTCTGAAATGATTCTAGGAATCATATGTGTTGATGTAGAATGTTGCTCTTATCAATTGTGTATTTGTATGTGATGTATCTATTGACAATTTTTTCACTTGTGCAAAAATGGGCAACTTGAAACTTCATTACGATGGACGGTATTGAAGGAGTGGACCTAACTAGGGGAATCCATTACAATATTATCATCTTTTCAGTTATAACCATTTATTATTTACATGTAATTAAAATCTATGTGTGTTGTTACAAAATGTAGCACCTCACATAGAATGTCATTCCATGTTCATCTTCGGAAAGGAAACACAAAATATCTAAAGGACTAATGTATTTCCTTGATGAAGGTGGGAATCACAGTTTAATTGAAATGTTAGATTTTGGGAGAGCATTACAAGGTTACAGTTTACAAGAAAGAGAGTTAATTATTAAGTTATAGGTATTCCAAAACTATTTATTTTTGCATGTAAATACATTTAAGTATGTGTTTGAGTTGTTTATTTCATTATACAATCAATATACATAAAGATGAAAGAAGAAAAAAATATATAACTCAAGTACAAAAATTAAATGTCATTTATTCATGAAGAAGTACAATGTTTCCCACACAAGCTATGGGATGTAACTCATAACTACTGAAGAAAGAAGTACATATGCATGAAGTTAAAAGTAAAAAGGTATAGAAGAAACCCATCATTGCCTTGGGTTCTCTTTTGGTTTCTTCACTTCAGCTCTAGCTCCATATTTTACTCAGCTCTCCTAGCAGCCACAATGTACCTAAAAATGAAAATAATTGTTGTCAGACATTGAGCTCAAGGTTTAATATTTACCCTTGTACTATCTAACTACATACAGATGGATTTATAAAAGGAAGTATAAGATACATCATAGAAAGATATAGAATTGATAGGTGTAGTATTCTACATCAGCACATATGATTCCCAAAATCATTTCAGAAAAGAAAGAGAAAATAAAAACTATGGAAAATAAGAGAGGCCAAAAAGCCTAAATATTTTCTAACTATTTCTTTAAGTGTGCAGTACACAGTAGCAAACTAGAGAGCAGAAATATTTTGCAAAATGATTACTATACAAAAAGGAAAATACAAACTGAAAACAAAGCCTTTCATCAAAGGTTTTCATCATATTACAGCCAAGTATAAAGTACATAATGAGTATCAGAATCTGTAGCAACTGTTCCAAAAAGGAAAATGCAGATGGAAGATTATAAAAGAAAGGTATCAAGACACTGAAATCAGAAGTGAGGAAGCAAGATACAAGTAACAATTCTTAATGAGCAAATTCTTCATCAAAACACAAAAAATGAGAAAGGGTATCTTCTAGTTTCATTAACAAACCTCTACCATAACCCATGAAGAGGATAGTTACAGGAGATACCATAAGCAAGGAAACCTTAAAGATATGAATGAGAGATATAAGCTCAAAAGAATAGTTAAAAGTGGTCAAGTATGTGTAGCAAGCAAATGATATCAGTCAAGTAAAATTTCATGCAGAAGCCACTATAAAGGAAAAAATGATATTTCCATCTCAGAATCAAGCTAAAAGATCAAAGTATAGCTACAAGGAAGCATTTAAAATGTTTTGCATTTTACAGAGCTTGATTTCATAACAAAGTGAATACATCAATATGAGAATTAAGGAAATTCAAACTAGAAGTCATTAAGTGCATCTACAAACTTCAAGAAGGATTCCAAATTTTGGATGCATGCTTTGAATGAAAAATACAAATTGCTACATCATAATCATGCATAGAAAAGCAAAGGTGTATTAATAGATGATGGACTATAAGAAGTTATTGAGAAACTAAGTACAAATTGTTAGTGTAGAATCACAACACCCATGAGTGCCTATAACTAGATGAGTTGAGACTCTTAGTGTGATTGCACAACATGGAGCATCTCTCAAAGTGTGGGACCTTGCGATTTGAGAGAGCTCTCCAAATTAAGGCCAGTTCCTATTCCTTTGTTTAGGTGCACACAAATAAATTATAGAGGATCTATTCTAAACCTACTCTATCTTACCAAGGAGACAGGTTGAGAAGATGTAAGAAAATAAACCTAAGATAATGAGGTGATGCACCAAAGGAATGTTAGACACTCGTTTTACAAATTAACACATACCATGGAAATGGAATACAACAACCATGCATAGGTAACCAAACTACAATAAGACATCGAAAGACAACAATGAGCACATGAGAGGGTTAAGAATCATCCACGAGACATATATATTATTGCTCAATAGTTGATACAAGACATCACAATGGCCAAGAGGCAATAGTTCTGCATTATAACTTAAATGGGAGTTTTGGAAGCTACCAAATTTCACTTACGGGTAAGATAAGAAGGAGGCAACAAAATGAAAATGTGCAACCTGTTACAATAAGCCCACTCCTTTTTTATAGATGCAAAGAGAGAAAAAGGAGAGAGAGGCAGGAAAATTAATTTGAATCTTAGCTACCGGCCATCAATGCCTCTGAAAATCCACCCCAAATATTTCAAATCTATCTCGATTACTTGTTTGAAACATTGAAGGAGGAAGAAGAATGGATTAGATAAAATTTGATCTCGTTGTTAGAGAGATTATATCCTATATTAATGGCACGAAGACATTTTTCCATTTTTTTCCCACCTAACTTCTTCAAAATTAAAGTTTTCAGATCTCCATGGTGTAGATGAGGTCGAGATCTCTCCAATGGTGCCAAATTTGTTGGATTTCGGGCACTAGATCAGAAGATATGCCCATTTGAATATTTGAATCAGGTCCATACAAAAATGGTAGAAACCATTAGCAAAATGGGTCCGGGCCCAAAATTCACTTTGTACCTTTTGGCACAAAAATTCAAAGATGCAAAAATGCCCTATAGCCCCGCAATTCCTTTTGTCAAAAAACCACCCTCGAGCCCGCCGGTCTCGCATTTTTTATTTGGGAAAAAATCACTTCAAGGCCCACCTACCGCATGTAATTTAGGTTTGACATGTGGCTCTTTGAGCACTAGTGGAGGTGCGGCACAATTATATACTTTATGTCTCTTGGGAACGAAGCCAAAAAGTTAAAATTACTCCCGGAGACACACCTTCCTGCTTTGACTTGGAACGTGGCCACGTGGAGGGTTGGCGCACGTTTGGGGACCGCTTTTGGATTTTTATTTTGAAGTTGTGTCGGATGACACATGGATCCTTCCATGGCTTTTCTTTTGTTTGTTTATGTTTTTGATTAAGTCTTTTTTTTGGTGGGGCCTTGTATCTCGACCCGGACACATGGAGACTTGGTGCTTGTGTAAGGACCCGCTTTGGACAAATGCGCCTTTGAATGTGCGTCATTGAGACACTTGGTTCCTTCCGTTGACACTTTCATACTTGGCGAATTTGGGCCTGATTTGAATTTAACTTTTGTTGACCCCCGCCATGTGGAGGGTGGGCGAAAGTTTGAGTCTCTACCTTGGGCTCCCATATTGAATTATTCCAGATGACACGTGGTTCTTTCTACTTTTTGCAATTTTCATTAGTTAGATCTGTCCCTTTTTGGGCTTGGGACACGTGGATTATTTGCTCTCATTTAAGTATGATTTTTGAGTTTAATCTTTGGAGATGTACCGATGAGGCATGTGGAGGCTTCCACTGATTCTTCCATACTTAGCCAATTTTGGGGCTCACTCTGAATCATTTATAGAGCCCGAAGACTTTGAGTCTTTCTCCATTTCTCTCCTTTGAGCCTCTAGTTTTCGTGACACTTTGTTTGGTCCTTCCCCGACCCTTCTCCTCCATTTTAGAGCCTACCCGTAACTTATTTGTTTCATTTGAAGTGTGGGTTCATTTGATAGAGTTGTTTCTTGAATTTCTTCCTACACAAGGTCGTGTTTGATCAATTTTGTCAAGGACAAAATTGAGATAACATAGATAATGATTAATTTGCAGGTTTCATTTTCAATTAATAGTAATTTTAAGAACATAATACATTCAAGTACAACAAGGTTTATTAGGAATCTGAAACATGGATCAATCAAATGTTAATCAAGTTTCCTCAACATTAGATTGAATAGGAACAAAAATATTGCAATACAATTACTTCTAGACATAGTAAAGAAGAGAAAAATTTAGTCAATTACAACAACTAAAAAATTCAAATAGAAAATCAAGGTTTACCAACAATAAGTGCAAAGTACTGAAAGTCCATCAAGTAGCATGCAAATATCCATTATCCAAGAACGCTATAGGTAGAAATTAAGGCAAAATGGCTATGTATACATTTGCAACAAAATACAAGTTTCAGTTTTCAAGTCACATAACAAAGTAAAGTAAAAATTTGAGGAAGCAAAGTTTCAGTTTTGCAGTGACAAGAGTCAACAAATGTCTATATTCTCTGAAGAAGGAATACATTCTTATGTACATGCTCGGAATGGACATTATGATTTCAAGGAACATAGGTAGTAATAGAAATCATCAAGTATGGTTATGTATTTCTAGGGTTGGGAGGATGATTGTCATCAATGGAATGCAGAGTCAATTACACTGTCTCAGGTCAATAAAAGAAGTAGATCATTTAAGATACTGAATTCACAATTGAATTTAAGTGATATTCTTAGATCAAAATTAAATCCATCAACATTTTTTGCTAAGGACTATCATAAAACAAAATTAATATCACAAGCATTATTACAGATAACATTCTATACTGAAATTTTCACAAGAAAGACAAATTTGAAAACGTAACTCAAAGTAAGTTAATCTATAGAGTTTGGAAAAGGTGCAATAAATGTAACCTATGAGATAAGAAATAAATAGAAGGCATGAATAAATTTGAATGTACATTTTCAATGTCTACAACACATGAAGGATCTCATAATACAATTTCAGTTTCAGATCAACATCAGAAAATAGTAAGGAAAACCTGAGATGTCGTCAATAACGAAGGAATAATTATTTTGAAGAAGAAACAAAGAGGATAAAATACAAGTGTTCATATTTCAGTTTCTATTTTCTTCAGATCATAAAGTCTACAGAAGATCAAGGCCATGCTTTACAAAACCAACAATGATAAAACAAAACTGATATCAGAAAGGAAATGGACCAGCCATAACAATCATGAAGTCATTCTATCTTTTGAAGATAATAAGTACGACTGCAACTTTTTTAACACATAAGGGATCTTCTAGGGATCAAACGCAAATTATTAAAGATTTTTTAAAGAGGTTTGAATTAAGAGAGAATTATTTGTTTCAGTCAAGTTTACACAATCTGTGAAATTTCTAAAAACAATAATAGTAAGAGTCATGTTTTGCAAATCAGATAGGTGTGATGAAAAAAACATCACAGAAGGAACTAAGCTACCTAGTGACAACATATCTTTTCGAAGCAAGGACTCATATCAGGAACCATCTAAACAATGCAAGAAACTCAAAAAAACATAAAGTAGTTATATGTCAGGGGTATTTCAAAGAAGCCTGAAACATTTCTTTTGCTAAAGTATGGTACATGTATATTAGGCTCAGGTAAGAAAAGGATGTTCAGACAATTATGCACAGTGAAGGATAATATCAGGTTACCAAAGCCAAGAAATAACAATACGGTTTTCCATGAAAATAGGACTCAGGAATAAAGTCAAATATAGTCTCATTAAATTTTTAGAAATGGTGAATACTCATAGAAGAAAATGAAACTCAGGGAGAAACTTATTTTTAGTAAATCCCACATCAAGAAGTGTACAGATCTGAAGAAATAATTAAAAAACTACATTTATTCAAGGAAATCAAGGTATGATGCATGTAAATTAGAAAAACAAATACCTAAAATGAGTTCAAGCTTAGAATTACCTCAGAGCCATAAAATAACAAACAACCAAGTCTATACGTATGCCATGAATATGTGTTCGTAGAGCTTTAGAAAGAAAAGAATAAGATATGTATGCATTTCAATAAAGTTCAAAGACCGAGTACGTGTAAAGATTCGAGAAACTGCGAAGAAATTTACTGAAAATAAACAATGTTGATCGAAACCCTCAAAGGATCATAAATACAGTCCAAACTTCAAGTACCCAAATCAAATTTAAAGCTCGAAGTTGCCAAAGACACAGAAAAACAAAATATTTGGAAGTTTCAGTTCTAGAGAAGTAAAAATGACAAGAAATAATTATTACAGTGTTGTAAAACAATCATGGCCTTACCTCCTTCAATCTCAGGTGGTATTTCAGAAAAGAATGAACTCAAAATTTCCTAATAATGGTGGCCAACTGTGAATAAATCAATCACAAAGCTCGAAAGGAGAAAAATAAAAGAAGTTACATCAACCCACTAGAGGCCTGAGAATGAGAAAAATAATCCCACACTGAGGCTCAATCGAATGCCCTAGACTCAACTCAAGCTCAAAATAAAATATCAATGACACCCAATATGACCAGATTTCAAAGATAGATTACAAAATCTCGCAGAGGCTTGTGATGCCATGAGTATAACTTCCACGAGGGCTTCAAATAAACAATCTTCAACCTCAAAGATAAATGTATAGGTCAAGTAGAAAAAATGCAACCACCTCCATCAAATCATGCACGTTTCTCAAGCAATAAAAATTAAAGGAAGTTTCACGTTCAAAGATTCACAACAAGATGGGTTCGTAGAAGAAAGTGAGCTCAAGAGCACACAAAAATGGTGTTATGGAGAAAATTCACCAAGGATTCACCCCCAAAATAGATATTACATGCAAAATGGTCAAAATTAGATTAGAAATTAACTTCGCCAACCATCCCATAGTAACCTATCCCAACCTATGAGTTAAGGATCAATGGTGCTAAATCAACTATGCAGAAAATCGATGGTGTCAGATGCTAACCCAAGCCAACTACCAAGTGACAAATCAATATGTTCGAGATCAACAAAGTACCAAGACCAAATGGCCATGAATCAGTTGTAGGGTCAGTTAAGCCACAATAAATCCAAAGTTAGATGCTCGGAGGATCAATGGTGAATAGATAAGTGAGTACACGATTAACGGTGATCAATAAACCATAAACTCAACCAAGGTCAACAAATAATACCACGTGACAACAATCAAAGAAACCTAATTAGGGTGTGATTAAGTATTTCACCGACATCCAAAATAAGGGTCAAGTCATCGTGTAAGGAGGGGGCCATCCCCATTTCTTTTAAAAAAATAATTTCTTTGACCTATTAAATATCTAAACCATATACTTCTACAAAATCAAACACCAACAGTAATAATCAATCAAATAATTATTAATCAAAATCTAAAAACCATAGTATATGAAATCATTGAATTAATTTCAAAGGGAGGCCTCATATGATTTATGCCATGTAAAACAAGATCAATAATAATTTGATCATAATATGTGCCGAGTCAAGGAGGAGTCTATGTTAGGATAAAACTATCATCCAAAGATAGTAAAAGTGCATGGTCAACATTATTTTACCCCTGGTTTATTATTTCCACCTTAGCATGAAGGAATATTATTTTGCACATACACAAGTCAAAAGGACAATGAGTTTAGTTTTGATCATGAAGTGACTAATTATGTCTTAAACCTGGTGAAAAAGGTCACATCACTATGAAGAATATGTAATTACACAAACAAGGACAAAAGCCTTTATAATTATATTAATGTGAAATCATTCCAAAATATACAGTGCAGGTGCTGCAATATATATATCTCAGTATTACACAACTAGATACAAACAATAAAGGATGTTTTACGGTATGTAGTACCCGCTTCCCTTCGACACCTTGTGATATTGATCCGAGATACTACCGACTATATTATGGACATTGTTATAGTTTTATTTTGTATGATGTTAGATGTTAGATCATAGTTTATTGTGGACTTTGATTCATATGTGGTGCATGATGATTACTAGAAACTTTTCATTTATTGATGTTGATATATTGTTTGACATGGTTATATTATAGATGTCTTTCGACATGTGATATTTAGATATTTTGAGTAGACCTAGAAAGTGGAATTAATTTGATGATCATATAGTTGTTGATAAAAATGAAAATGATATTGTTGTTTGCCTTGATGATGTTGTGATTCATATGTATATATGGTTTTGGAATTATATTTATATTCATTTTGGATGTTCTGATGTAGAAACGAGCCCGTAGGAGGTATTTTTATTTTGTAGGTTAAAAATATCACAACAAACATCGAGGATTGGAGACCAACCACATTGGAATTCTAGATGAATTTAACAAGGTCACCATGGAAACTTGTATTTTTTTATGTGTGTTGGATTTTTTTAGGGATTCCCATAGGAGGAATCACCTTTGAATGTGACCAAGGGACTTTATGCTTTTATTTTATTTGGTCTTTTGTTAATGTTGTATGTGTTTTATAAGTGATGTGTTTTCCCTTTTCATTATTTAATTAAATTGTGATTGTAGAATGTAATTAATAGAGTTGTTGGTCTTGGTTTAAGTGTTGTAAGAGATGTGTAAGTTGATTTTAGAGTATTAAACACTCCACCTTCTTGGATATTCTAATTTTTCCTTGGAGGATTATTTTAGAGGCTTATGGGACATGTTAAACTTGTCCCATACCTCTTAAATTTATTTACCAACCATACCTATGGTTGGAGAGTTGAATTTAGACTTTCATTATTAATTTTTGTAAGTCAAGTTGTAAGTTTTAATTACACTTTTCTTACATGTTTTATTTTTAGTCCTTTGGAGTGTGGGCTTGTTTTGGAGTGTGTAAGTGATCTGTCATATAATTCACCCACTTATTTAATATGCCTTGGAGAATGAAGTTGACTTGGGTGTTGGAGTTGAGGATGTGTGATGTGGCATCCTACATGGATCCACCTCATCCTCTTCTCTTCCCTCTTATGTATATTCAAATTCCCATGATTTTTTTTGGGTTACTTTACCTTGGAATGCTTCATTTTGGGTGAATTATTTTTCTATTTGAAATCTATTGCTTTAGAGGGGTTTGAAGATTGTTGAATGCTTGTGCTTGGGTAATATTTTGGATTTCTTGCATTGGAATAAAGCTTGCTATTTTTTAAATTGGAACAAATCCATCATGGAAAGGTAATAGCTTGGCCCTTGTTATGCTTTTTTCTTTCCTTTTTATGCTTATGTGAGTGGTTGAGTGTGTGAATGTGTTTTTTTATTCATTGGTTGGTTGGGTAGATGGCCTAGGAAAGTTGTAGAAGAAGAGTATGGGGATTTTTATGGGGAGATATAAGTGCCACGGGGAGTTATAAGTGTGGAGGGATTTGGGATTTGGGTTCCACCTTGCAAAAGAAACAGCTTGCATTTCTTTAGTCGTTATGGGGTGCCAGAAGAGGTTGGGGAGGCATAAGGAAATGGGAGGAATAAGGGGTACTTGGGGCAGGCATAAGGGCATGTCAAGGTTTTGAAATGATATGTTTTGGTGGTTTGTTCTCAGGTGGTGATACCTATTTCCCCTTGGGAGGCATAAGAAACATCCCCCATAGATTCTTGCTCCTTTGGCTTGCATGAGGAATCTTAGTGTTGTTTGTTGTCTTTTATCTGTGGTTGTAAATTGTATTTTTGTTCTGGAATGTGTTTTAAATATGAATTTGTATGTGTGTTGTGGAAGCCTATTATTGCCATGAGTTGAAACACATTTCTTATTACATTGTGGTTGGGGCTCGGGGGCCAATGAAGAAGGATTGCTTCTCCTTTTCATTGGATGTCTTGGTTGGGTGGAGAGTGTTGCCTTTCTCCCTGATTTTGTTGTGATCAAACTGGAAAATGGAGGATCTTCATGTTGTTGTACTGGAGCAGAGGAAAAAGAAAAAATTGATATTCCTGGTTGAGATTATTTCTGATTTTAACCTTTTCCTACTTTGAAGTGGATGAAATTGTATATTATCTATGATCGAAAGGCTACTCTATTTTAGTTATGAAAGTAGTTGTGATTATGGAAGAATATATCTTGTATTCAATTCTATGAACATAAAAGAAAGATATGTATTATGTATGTTATATTCTGAAAATAAATGGGAAAGAATTCATAAAAGATTCATTTAAATTAATGGAAGTTGTGTACCTTTCTCAAATGATTTTGTTTTCATTGAAATCTGCATTTGAAATATAGTATATGTTAGCACAAGAGCAATGTAAAATAATGTCTGAATGATCTATTGAATGTACGAGGGGTGAATAAATACATAGTGAAAGCGGTTAGGAGGTGTAACCGCCTTATACCCAAACTAACCAATAAACAATGTATTAAATATGCCAACATTCCCCCCCTTAATATATTGTTTTTACAAATCTACCCCAGATTCATCATCTTGTTACGTCATGACATGTCCTATTTGCTTCTTGCAACAAGGACTTTGCCTGGATTTTCTTGAATCTCTATGACAGATGTGCTCTCGTTTGTAGAAAAATAGATGAAGAAGTGAGCTCAAAAGCTCGTGTGGTGCGCCACAGATGTGCCTGAGGGCATTTAATCTCGCATTTGTCATCTGGATCGACACAACTCTTCTCCGTCTATATGTCGAACAAGACTCAGTCCATTATGTCCTCGGATTGCAAGTTTTGAGACTTAAGAGTGATACCAATGCTCTTCGGTTCTCTCAAATGTGGCACGTCTCTATGGTTGCTTGCAATGTTGCTAACATCTCTGGGCATGACTTTCATGCTCTCAGACTGTTGCATGGGATCATAGGCTGGTTGTTCGCGTCCATCTTTGATAGCAAATTTGATGAATGAATGAAGGGGCTTAATCTCGTTTTGTTCCGATTTGATTCAAACAAATTCCACGTCTCTTGATCTTTTGTACAAAGCGCTTGCTAATGTATCGCTTGGTCTGCGAACAACAGTTTGGGGGAAGGAGTCTTCCAACGCACACCTGGGTTTTCGGTGGTCGATGCCACTCATGTCAAACTCCACACAGTGCTGATAAGTTGGTCAGTGGTCATTGCCACATGCTCTCTTCTCCCTCTTTAGTGACGGATTCTTCTTTTTGAATTCTTGAACTATGGGCTTGTACCATGGGTTTCCTCCTCTGAGTACGCTCACACACCTGACTATTTACTCTTCTGGTCACTGTTGTTTCCTCACACGCCGAGAAATGGTTGTTGATGGGATAACTCGCAGTGGACTTGGATCAGTTTAATGATCGATGCCACATTGGACAGCCGGAATACAGGTCAGAAATGCATGCTGGGAACTCTACTACCTTGAGCACGGTATTCAGCCCGATGGCCAGATGCCTAGCGATAAGACTGTTAGAGGCGGAGATGATGCCTTCAACACGTTTTTTTTTTTTCATGAGACAGGAGCCAGAAAGCATGTTCCCCATGTTGTATTTGTAGATCTGGAGCCCACTGTTATTGATGAAGTCCGCATAGGCACTTACCATCAGCTCTTCCATCCGGAGCAGCTTATCAGTGGAAAAGAAGATGCGGCTAACAACTTTGCCCGTGGCCATTATACCATCGGCAAAGAGATTGTGGACATCTTCCTGGATCGTATCAGGAAGCTTACAGATAACTGCACGGGCCTCCAAGGGTTCCTTATCTTCAATGCAGGAAGTTTAAAACGGTTTCAAAACTGAATGCTTTTTCACGGCTCACCAGCAGGGAAATGTTCTTCCACCAAACTCCACGAAGGAATATTTTCACTTGTTGCTGGGTCTGTAGATTTCCACGCAGGAGGGAGCACCAGCAAAGAACTCCAAACGAATCCTCGATAATGTCGCACGCAGGGCATTCAATGGATTTACAGGAAGGGGCCTGGGACGAGCTCCATGTGACCGTCACACGTGCAGGGAGAGCAGCAACACCAGATATAAAACATATCTTCACGCAGAGAAAAGGAAAGGCTGAAAGGCTGTCTACGCTCTTGCACCAAACAGAATTTATCCTCCACGCTACTCTGGTGTGCTACTCCCACTTCCACGCTCTGATACCAATGTTAGCACAAGAGCAATGTAAAATAATGTCTGAATGATCTATTGAATGTACGAGGGGGTGAATAAATACATAGTGAAAACGGTTAGGAGGTGTAACCGCCTGTACCCAAACTAACCAATAAACAATGTATTAAATATGCCAACAGATAAAATCTCTAGTTGGAAAATTGAAAAGTAAATACGCATGAAGAAATGTTATATCGCTATGCTATTTTGAAAATCATGATTTAGAAATCAGAATTATATGTTGGCTTTTGAATACTTGAATTGAAAAAAAAAACTAACTTCATATGTTAGATTTGATTTGGAATAAATTTCATATATCAAGTTCGTAAAGGAAACTTGGATCTATTTAAGATCAAGTATAAACTCCATCCTTTATTTCATTGTATACTTGCAAAATTTTATCAAAAAGTATAGAGCGACCCTACAACATTGAAAAGATAAATTGAAATACCAATGGAACTTGTGGGATCAAAATGATCCCAAGAAAACAAAAATACTTAAGGAATTTCCATAGAACCTTTCAATTCGCTCAAACAGTTTCACAGTCGTTGTTGTCAAATTGGGAAATTTTCAAATGTAAATCAACCAAACAACTTAACCCTTGTAATCTATCCTAAAATCTTCCAAGAAAATTCCTCCATGCCTATTTGGCATGTTGAGAAGGAATTATGGAAAATTCAAACAAATTTTATAAGTTGAACAATCCAGTTCACATTTTAAGTGACAAAAAGACATTTTCTTAAAATTGACCATTCAAACTTCATCAAAATTTAAATCTTAAGCTCTCTGTGCAAAGAGGACTTGAGATATTTCCAAAAATTCCACATTCACCAAAAACAGAGCTCTAGGTCAAAAGCTATGGCCTTCTAAAGTTCCACTTCATTTTGGCTTCAAAAATTTTCTAACTCTCAAATTTAATTAATAAAATATTCTTGGGTGGACCCGTGGGATAAATCCTTCCTTTTTGCACTTTTTTCCCAAAAATTATTAAGGCATGAAGGTCCCCACTACTCTACTGACCAACAAACATTCTTGTTGATCAAAACAATTCAAGTTCACAAAAATAAATTTGGGAAAAATCTCTACATTTCCCAAAAATCTTGTTGATCGATGCTACCACATGGCTTAATGAGGCTACGCTGGAGGCAAATAATCCCTTTAAACCTTGATTCTTGTGAAATTAAAATTTGGAAACTTTTCCTAGTTTCCTCTGGCCCCGCTGGCCCACCGCCAATTAGGATCTACCACGTGGCATCGCGAGGCATCAGCGGAGGCGCAGGTGAACTTTACCCTTTTCACCCTTTTGGGTGTTAAAATTATTTTATCCCCACTTCCCCACTTTCCCTACATTGGCTTAGGAGGCACCATGTGTCCCTTGCGAACTTGCATGGAATTGCATGTGTGCGGGTGCAAAGGTGGATTTTTGCCCTAAGCATGAAAATTTCAAAAACTTCTCCCACACTCCATTGGCCCACGTCCTGGGATGAGATTTCATCCCTAGCCCCGCCGACCTAATCCTCCTCTAGGGAAAAATTTCTCCCCGCGGCCCGTAGACCCGCCCATGGGGAAAATTTTCTCCCCTAGGCCCATCGGCCCACCTTGGGATAAGTTTCCTCCTAAGGTCTGCCGACCCATAACATTTGAAATACAGGAGTTAGGAGGAATTATTTATATCGTTAGAAAGGTGAAAAAAATTCCTATCTAATGGGAATGTTTTTAGAAGGTTTCAAGTGCATTAATTTTGATAAAATTAGGTTGAATCTCTTAATCCTGTCAGAGGGTCGGAGAGTGAGAAATTGCCCTCTTAATCCTAATGATTATTCTAACCCCATGTTTTGACCTTAGTAAATTTAATAATTGTTGTAATGGGAAAACTATGAGCTAAGATTTCTTATTTGGCCTCTAAACCTTGCTTGTGGCAACTGTTGTTTTGTAACTTGGTAGCAGACACTTTTATACAAAAAAATGTATCCCATAATTTTTCTAGCTAATCCTAGGTTGTTATTGAGTCTCAAGTGGGTTGTTTTAGTAGGTGTTACACTTGGTATTAGAGCTTGGGTTCAAAATATTGGACCCTTGGGCTAACTAGAAAACTTGAGACATGAATTGTAAACCTAACACACTTTTAAAATTAGAAAACAACCCTGTTTGAAAAATTACATATTTTAGTAAACATGGAAACTGAATAAAACTTAGAAAGATGAACTAACTCTCACCTTAGTCTAGTAGGAGGCATAGATGGGATGAGGGGTCCTTCCACATATAATTAGACTTGCCACCACCAGATCATGTTGTAGTAGCCATCTTACCACAGATTTTACAGACACTCTAGGATGTTAATGTCGCTTTACGCGGAGGGTTCGTGGGAGCACGTACTGCTAGACATGATAGAGAGCCATCAGATGAGGCTCGAGAACCTTCTCGACATAGTGATGATCACAGAGTAGAGAAATCCCATGTGGAGTCAGCCAGAGCAGAGTCACCATAGAGGGGACAGGGAGACCAAGTTTCAGACACGAGATAGGTCTTGGAGCCCTAGGCTTAGGGATGAGCATGTAGAGAGGCCTAGGGGTTACCAGACCACCACTGTAGACCATATTAGGGAGATCCTAAAGCTTCAGCCATCACATTATTTAGGTGACATAGGTGATTTTTCAGAAGAGGCTTGGATAGTGAGCTTGAGTGGTTGCTTCAAGCTCTTCCTTCTTCTACCAACACGAAATCCTCATGTTACGATCCATCTTCCGAGGGATGGAGTTGGTGTTTGGCTGGAAGAATGAGGAGAAGAAGATCCACATTGATTCAGATTCGGTCACCTAGGAGCTCTTCGAGGAGTGGTTCAGGAGCATATATTTGTCATGGAGGTTCATCCAATAGAGGATAAATGAGTTACATAACCTCCGACAAGTATCTCTTACAAGAATCGAGTACAAGACAAGATTTTTGATCTACTCTAGTATGTTGAGTACATGCAGGATAAGAAGGTATGGATCCATAGGTTCCTCTGGGGCCTAGATCTTGACATTGGAGGTGTGGTTTGGATCCATTACCCACAGACATTAGATGAGGCCATTAAGAAGGCCTACATAGTAGAGAGGAGACTTAGGGAAAGACCCAGTAGGCCAAAGATCGAGTTTGGAGCCGCATCCAGTAGATGTAGGACAATAGATTTAGGGGGTCGGCTCCTCCTCCTCATGGTGGAAAGGGTTCATCTCAGCCATACTTTAGACCACAGCAGTAGCAGCCCCACCCACCTTACAAACCTCGATATAGATTTGATGCACATAGGGGCCGCAGTATGGGGCCTCCTCGTAGGGGTCGCACTAGAACACATAAAGCACCTAGAGCTTAGTCAAAAGGACATCACCAGAGAGAGCTCAACAATCCACGAATGGGTCATAGAGATCCACATCACATCCCTCTAGAGTACCAACTGGAGCTGCTACTTAGGGGAGAGGATTAGGTGGTTGTTTTGGGTGTGGTGTTACTAGAATTTTTTGTAGAGACTACCCACAGAACCCTAATAAAAGGGGTAAGAAACAAATCTCAGAGCCTACTATTGGTTACATAGGGCACAATCACAAGATCTATGCAGTGGTTAAAAAACATGAGGCTGAGCATTAAAGTATAGTTATTGAGACCACATGTAGTATTGGTGGTGTTCCTATCACCATTTTATTTGATTCTGGTTCTTCTGATTATTTTATTGCACTATCATTAGTAGAGAGATGAAAGCTAGTGGTAATTAGGAAGGGTCATAGTTAGGATGTTGAGATGGCTTATGGAGCCAAGATCTCTGTAGACTCCTTAGTCAAGGAGTGTGTAGTGGATTTGGGACCTTTCACCACTACCTTGGATCTCCAGTATCCTTCCGTTGGGCTCTTATGGTGTCATCTTGGGCATAGATTGGTTGTCTACACATAGAGCTAGAGTGGATTGTTACCACAAGATCATATCTTATACAAATGATCTAGGAGTTGAGGCAGTGATAGTTGGGGTCGAGACGTATTTCTATTGGCATCATCTCCATTATGCATCTTAAGTGTTGTGTGCGACAAGGTTTCTAGATGTATATGGGTACAATTAGTGACTAATCGTAGGATGGGTCGACTAAACCATCATTAGATGACCATCGCATTTTGAGAGATTTTTCGATGTCTTTTCAAGGGAGCTACCGGGGTTCCCACCCTCACATGAGATAGATTTTCATATATATCTGGTTCTTGGAGCAGAGCCTATCTCACGAGCACCTTATCAAATGACTACCACCGATCTCTCGTGAGCTCAAGTTACAGCTTTGAGGGCCTTCTAAAGAAAGGCCTAATTTTTCCTAGTGCATCCCCTCGGGGTGCTCCAAAGATCTTTGTAAAGAAGAAGGATGAATCCTTGCAGTTGTGTATTGATTACCACCAAATTGAAAAAAGTAATGACAAAGAATCATTATCTCCTTCCACACATTGTTGATTTGTTTGATCGGATGAAGGGGGCCAAAGTTTTCTCAAATATAGATCTTGAATCGGATACCACCAGTTGAGGATTTTGGAGTAGGATATTCATAAGACCACCTTCCATACAAGATATGACCACTATGAGTTCACAGTGGTACCTTTTGGTTTGACGAATGCCCCTGTAGTGTTTATGAGTTTAATGAATGGGTATTCAAGACCTTCTTAGATCACTTCATGCTCATATTCCTTGATGACATTCTGACCTACTCACATACATGTGAGGAGCATGAGGGGAACCTTCACTAGGTTCCTCTTTAGTGTCTTCATGAGTAGTAGATTTACGCCAACTTGGAGAAGTGTGCATTCCTTCGAACATAAGTGCAAAGATCAAGGCCACATCATTTCGGGGAAGGTATCGATGTCGATCCTTCCAATATTATAGCTATTATGGATTGGCAAACACCCACTACTATGACAGAGAGTGTGCAACTTCATGAGATTAGCAGGTATTACAGAGATTTGTTCAGATTTCTCTTGGATTACAATCCCATCACTTCCCTTCAGTGGAAAGGGAAGAATTTTATTTGGTTAGTCGATGTGAGTAGGACTTCAAGAAACTCAAGGAGTACCTCATGACATCACCTATTCTTGTAGTTCCGATCCTCATGGTGAGTTTTTCGTATGCACAAGCTATTAGTAGGGCTTGGAGGTGTGTTGATACATGAGGGAAGAGTAGTTACTTTTGAATCTCACAAACTCAAATAGTATGAGATTAATTATCCGAATCATGATCTTGATCTTGTGGAAGTGGTTCACGCTATGGTTTGATGGAGGCACTTTATTCGTGATTAGAGATTCACACTTAGGATAGATTACTTGATTCTTCACCACCCCTTCATGCAGCCCAATCTCAATGCTCGCCAATGGTGTTGGAAGGGTTTTCTTTATGAGTATGATATGGAGATAGATAATGTGAAAGGGAAGGAGAATGTGGTTGTAAACACTCTTAGAAGACAAATAAAAGTGGCTTTGACCACCTCAATGAGCACGATTTGTGGAGCAGGATTCTACAATAGCTTCCTCACGATAGCTTCTACATTGCAACCAGAGAAGAGATCGATTCTCAAAGACCCCTTGAGGGGAAGTTTGATTGTTTTTCTTTAGAGGCATATTGCCTTCTTGGGCACGAGGTCAGATTTATGTTCCCATAAATGGAGGCTTGAGGTAGGAAATCTTGGCAAAGGCACATCATGCACCCTATTCAGCCCATCTTGGGGTAAAGAAGATGCACACAACCTTGAGATAGTTGTTTATCCGAAGGGGACTTCATAGAGACATGGCTCAGGTTTGTGTCACACTATTTAGAGTGCAAGAAAGGGAATTCTGAGCATCAACTTACAGGATGGCCTTCTCTATCCTCATGCTATACCCGAATGGAAGTGGGGCACCATTTCTATGGAATTCATTATTGGGATACTGATGTCGAGATACCACAATGATGCCATCATGGTCACGGTGGATAAATTGACAAAAGTGGATCATTTTTCTCTGGTAAAGAACACTAAAATAGCTAGTATAGCTGGCACGGTATATCTTGATGAGATTGTCAAGATGCACGGGATTCCGCGGAAGATCATTAATGACCACGATCCTTTTTATACTTCCCATTTTGGACCACCATGTAGTATGCCCTCAGGATCAGGATCAACTTTAGCCCAACATATCACCATGACATAGATGGCCAGACTGAGTGAGTGAATCAGATCTTGGAGGACATGCTTAGGATGTATGTTATAGACTAGCAATCCAAATGGGAGGAGTACCTGTACTTGGTAGAGTTTTCCTATAATAATAGTTTTCAAATTTCTATAGGCATGGATCCTTTCTAGGATTTATATGGTAGAGAGTGTAGGACACCCCTTTGTTAGGACAGGTTAGAGGACAAGGTTTCTCTAGGACAAAATTTATTGTAGGACATGGAACAGTAGGTGGTTATGATCAGACAGAGGCTACGGGAGGCACAAGACAGAAGAAGAAGTATGTAGGTCAGCATAGGACCGACCATATTTTTGATGTGGGCATGAAGGTTTTCCTTCATGTCAGGCCACACAAAATCCCTATCCGTTATGGAAAAGGTTCTAATTTAGCTCCTAGATTCGTTTATCCTTTTAAGATCTTGGAGTGTATCGGCCCTTTGGCCTACCGTCTAGCATAGGCACCTAGCTTGTCTCACATCCATGATGTGTTTTATTTTTAGATCTTAGGAGATATGTTGAAGATCCTTCTCATGTGCTAGATTGAACACCATTACAGGTCTAGGATCAAGGGAAAGTGATGGTGGAGTCCGTTTGCATTATAGATCGTAGGATCTTGAGCCTTCAGGTAGAGAGATTGATCAGGTCTGGGTGTAGTGGGACATATATGATGAGATTGTGGCTACGTGGGAGGATGCTACATTGCTACGAGTTCAGTTCCCACATTTGTTCTAGTGACTTCCAGAGGAAGTCAAGTATAAGGGGAGGGGGATGTAGTGCCCGCTTCCCTTCGACACCTTGTGATATTGATCCTAATATTGTTGACTATATTATGGACATTGTTATAGTTTGATTTAGTATGATGTTAGATGTTAGATCACGGTTTATTGTGGACTTTGATTCATATGTGGTGCATGATGATTATTGGAAACTTTTATATATTGATGTTGATATACTATTTGGATTGTGGGTTAAATTATATATGTGGTTTGGACATGTGATATTTGGATATTTTGAGTAGACCTAGAAAGTGGAATTAATTTGATGATCATATAGTTGTTGATAAAACTGTAAATGATATTGTTGTTTTCCTTGATGATGTTATGATTCATATGTATATATGGTTTTGGAATTATATTTATATTCATTTTGGATGTTCTGATGTGGCCACGAGGCCAAAGGAGGTATTTGTATTTTGTAGGTTAAAAATATCACAACAAACATCGGGGGATTGGATACCAACCACATTGGAATTATAGATGAATTCAACAAGGTCACCATGGCAACTTGTATTTGTTTGTGTGTGTTAAATTTTGTTAGGGATTCCAATGGGGGAATCACCTTCGAATGTGACCAAGGGACTTTATGCTTTTCTTTTATTTGGTATTTTGTTAATGTAGTATGTGTTTAACAAGTGATGTGTTTTCCTTTTCATTATTTAATTAAATTGATTTGAGAATGTAATTAATAGATTTGTTGGACTTGGTTTAAGTGTTGTAAGAGATGTGTAAGTTGATTTTAGAGTATGAAACATTCCACCTTCTTGGAAATTCGAATTTTCCTTAGAGGCTAATTTTGAGTCTTTTGGGACAAGTTAAACTCATCCCATACCTATTGAATTTATTTACCAACCATACCTATGGTTGGAGATTTGAATTTATACTTTCACTATGCATTTTTGTAAGTCAAGTTGTAAATTTTAATTGCACTTTTCTTACATGTTTTAACTTTAATCCTTTGGAGTGTGGGCTTGTTTTGGACTATGTAAGTGATCTGTCATATTATTCACCCACCTATTTAATATGCCTTGGAGAATGAATTTGACTTGGGTGTTAGAGTTGAGGATGTGTGATGTGGCATCCTACATGGATGCACCTCATCCTCTTCTCTTCCTTCTTCTATTTATTCAAATTCCCATGCTTGTTTTTGGGTTACTTCACCTTGGAATGCTTCATTTTGGGTGAATTATTTTTCTGTTTGAGAGATCTTGCTTTGGAGGGGTTTGAATATTGTTGAATGCTTGTGCTTGGAGGATATTTTGGATTGCTTTCATTGGAATAAAGCTTGTTGTTTTTTTGAACATGGAACAACTCCATCATGGAAAGGTAAGAGCTTGGCTCTTGTTATGCTCTTATTTCATTTTTATGCTTATATGAATGGTTGAGTGTGTGAATGTGATATTTTATTCATTGGTTGGTTGGGTAGATGGCCTAGGAAAGGTGTAGGAGAAGACTATGGTGATTCTTGTGGGGATACATAAGTGTTATGGGGAGGTATAAGTGTGGAGGGAGTTGGGATTTAGGTTCCACCTTGCAAAAGAAATAGCTTGCATTTCTTTACTCATTATGGGGTGCCATAAGAGGTTGGGAGGTATAAGGAAATGGGAGGAATAAGGGTTACTTAGGGAGGCATAAGGTCATGTCAAGGTTTTGAAATGATATGTTTTGGCATTTTTTTCTCAAGTGGTTATACCCATTTCTCCTTTGGGAGACATAAGAAACATCCCAAATAGTTTCTTTCTCCTTTGGATTACATGAGGAAGCATGAGTGTTGTTTGTTGTCTTTTATCCGTGGTTACAAACCGTAGTTTTGTTCTCGACCGTGTTTTAGATATGAAGTTATATATGTGTTTGTTGAAGCCTATTTTTTCCATGAGTTGAAACACATTTCTTATTACATTTTTGTTGGGGCTCAGGGGAAAATGAATAAGGATGGCTTCTCCTTTTCATTGGATGTCTTAGTTGGGTGGAGAGCATTTCCTTTCTCCCTAATTTTGTTGTGATCAAACTTGAAAATGGAGGATCTTCACGTTGTTTTAGTGGAGTAGAGGAAAAGACAAATTTAATAGTCATTGTTGAGATTATTTCTTATTTTAACCTTTTCCCACTTTGAAGTGGATGACATTATATATTATCTATGATGGAAAGGCTAATCTATTTTAGTTATGAAAGTAGTTGTGACTATGAAATAATATATCTTGTATTCAGTTCTATGAACAAAAATAAAGATATGTATTTTGTATGTTATATTATGAAAATAATTGGGAAATAAGTCATATAAGATTCATTTGAATTAATGGAAGTTGTGTACCTTGCTCAAATGATTTTTTTTTCATTGAAAATATGTGTTTGAAATATAGTATAAAAGCTCTGGTTGGAAAATTGAAAAGTAAATACGCATGAAGAAATGTTATACCATGTTGTTATTTTGAAATGCATGATTTAGAAATCAGAATTGTACATTGGATTTTGAATACTTGAATTGAAAAAAAAACAGCTTCATATGTTAGATTGGATTAAGAATAAATTTCATATATCAAGTTGGTAAAGGAAACCTAGATCTGTTTAAGATCAAGTATAAAATCCATCCTTTATTTCACTATATACTTGCAAAATTTTATCAAAAAGTATAGAGCAACCCTGCAACATTGAAAAGATAAATTGAAATACCAATGGAACTTGTGGGATCAAAACAATCCCAAGTAAACAAAAATACTTAAGGAATTTCCATAGAACTTTTCAATTCAGGCTCAAATAGTTTAACAAATCGTTGTTGTCAAATTCAAAAATTTCAAAATGTAAGTCAACCAAAAAAATTAACCCTTGTAATCTATCCTAAAATCTTCCAAGAAAATTCTTGCATGCCTATTTGGCATGTTGAGAAGGAATTATGGTAAATTCGGACAAATTTTATAAGTTGAATAGTCTAGTTCACGTTTTAAGTGATAGAAAGAAGTTTACTTAAAATTCACCCTTCAAAATCATAAAAATTAAATATTAAGCTTCTTTTCCAAAGAGGACTTGAGGATTTCCAAAAAGTCCTCGTTTTCCAAAATCGGAGCTCCTAGTCAAAAGTTATGGCCTTCAAGTTCCACTTCATTTTGGCTTCAAAATTTTCTAACCGTCAAATTTAATTAATAAAATATTCTTGGGTGGACTGTGGGCTAAATCATTCCTTTTTACACTTTTTCCCACAAAATATTAAGGCATGAAGTTCCTCATTTGCTCCATCCTAACTCCCAAAACATTCTTGTTGATCAAAACAATATAAGTTTAAAAATATTGGGAAAACTTTCTATGTTTCCCAACGTCCCCATAGGCCCATAGCCAATCAGGTGTTGCCACATGTCTTAACAAGGCTCTTTTAGAGGCATAGAATCCCTTTTAACCTTTAAGCTTGTGAAATTAAAATTTGGAAACTTTTCCTAGTTTCCTCTGTGGCCCCGCTACCAATCAGGATATGCCATGTGGCATCGCAAGGCATC
Source organism: Taxus wallichiana var. yunnanensis (assembly GCA_018340775.1). Lineage (NCBI taxonomy): Eukaryota > Viridiplantae > Streptophyta > Pinopsida > Cupressales > Taxaceae > Taxus > Taxus wallichiana. The sequence goes on from CM031239.1 coordinate 902,102,214, forward strand.
AATGGAGGCGCGGGTGAATTTTACCCTTTTCACCCTTCTAGGCTTTAAAATTATTTTATACGCACTTCCCTACTTTCCCCACATTGGATTAGGAGGCACCACGTGTCCCTTGTAGACTTGCAGACTTGTGGGTGCATGGGTGCAAATGTGGCTTTTCACCCCAAGCGGGATAATTTCATAAAATTCTCCCACGGCTCCGTCGACCCACATCTAGGATGAGATTTCATCCCCAGCCCTGCCAACCCAACTCCTCCTCCGGGAAAAATTTCTCCCCGCGGCCCACAGACCCGCCCCTGGGAAAATTTTCTCCCTTAGGCCCGCCGGCCTGCCTTGGGAAAATTTTCCTCCCAAGGTCTACCGACCCATAACTTTTGAAATACAGGGAGTTAGGAGGACTTCTTTATATCAATGGAAAGGTGAGAAAATCCTATCTAATGGGAATGTTTTTAGAAGGTTTCAAGTGCATTAATTTTGAGAAAAATTAGGTTGAATCTATTAATCCTATCAGAGGGTGGGAGAGTGAGAAATTTCCCTCTTAATCCTAATGATTATTCTAACCCTAATTTTTGACCCTGTAAATTTAATAATTGTTGTAATGGGAAAACTATGAGCTAAGATTTATTATTTTGCCTCTAAACCTTTCTTGTGGCAACTATTGTTTTGTAACCTGGTAGCAGACACTTTTATACAAAAAAAATTATCCCATAATTTTTCTGACTAATCCTAGGTTGTTCTTGAGTCTCAAGTGGGTTGTTTTATTAGGTGTTACAAGGTACACCCGTGAACTAATACAAATAATAATATTTCTAAAAAAATATAACAACACTCGTAGGGTTTGAATAAAAACAATAAGATGGTTATGATTAAATATAACCATATAACGTTTAATAAATAAACTAAATATTATGAAATGCATAATCAATTAAGGTAATAATATATTTTCAATAAAATCCCCCTTAATTTTGCATTTCCTCAAGGGATGAGGAGAGGAAGTCTGAACATCTTGAAATTTTAACGTGCAAGTGAATTTGTGAAGATATATGCTCTTTGTTGAGCTATTGGAACAAACTAAAGTTGTATATTGTGCTTCAAGACATGCTCACATATGAAATGTACATGTACCTCAATGTGTTTTATTCTTTCATGAAAAATTGGATTGTGAACGAATTTGAGAAAATCTTTCATTTTCAGCATATATGGAGGTCGGTTTGTCATGTGGTATTCCTAGTCCTTCGAGTATGCAACGTAGCCAAATTGCTTCATGATAGATTCTCCTGCAGAATGATACTCAAATTATGTGGAAGAAAGAGAAACAAGGTGTTGTTTCTTGCTTCCGCATCATATTGGTCCAGATCCCATAAAGAACATAAAACCTTTAGTGTATTTTCTCACATCATCAATATTGCCTGAATGATCTGAATATGAATATCCTGACAAGAAGAATTTTTCATTATTATTGTATTCTAGACCAAGATCCACTGATCCTTTGAGATATCTGAAGATGCACCTTACTGCTTTCCAATCAAAATTTTGGGTTCCTACATGAACCTTGATAGATGGATTACTACAAAGTTGATATTTGGTTTAGTGTAGGTTAGGTAAATGAGACTCCCAATTAACTACCGATAGGGAGTGGCATTTATCTCAGGAGATGGAACTAAACGAGATAACTACAATCTATTCTCCATAGGTGTAGTAATTGGTGTGCAATCCATCATCCCGATTTTCTCTATCATTGTCTTGGTATATTTCATCTAAGAAAAAATGATGTGATTCTATTTATGTCATGCTTCCAATCCAATACAATAGTGCATTAGCTCGAGATCTGTCATGTTGAACGATCAATTAATATTTTTCTTTGTTGCATCATTCATTCTCACTGAACTACTAGTGATGACTAGATCATCGACATAGATAATAACAATCAAAATATTCCCCCTTTCTTTTTGAGGTAAATATTGGGATCATATGGACTTATAACAAATCTATGATGTACAAGATGCTCACAATATTGATGTACCATGCCCAGGTGCATTTTGAGGCCATACAGAGATTTCCGAGTCTGCATACCTTTTCTTCTTAACAAGGTACAACATATCCCTCGAGGTTGAGTCATATATACTTCTTCTAAATATTCATTTAGGAAGGAACTTTTTACATCCATCGATGGACATTCCAACCAAACTATGTAGCTAGAGAAAAGATGATCTTGATCATTTTGATCTTAGTGTGGAGAAAATGTCTCCTCATAATCAATGCCTTATTATTTGTGTACCACTTTGCTAATAGTCTTGATTTATAATTTTCCACCTGTCCCATCTACTTTGTACTTAATATTGAGTATCCATCTACATCTAATGGGTTTCTTCCCTAGTGGAAGATTGAAAAGATGCCAAGTGTGCTTTTTTTATTACTCGATTTATATTCAAAGTCCATGGCATCTTTCCAAGATTTTGACCGTAGGACTTCCTGCACTCTGAGGGCTCATCGGACTCAACAAATGTAATCATCAAAGAAAATTTCAATTCTTCTCTTGCTCTACTATGAGTATGTGGCCTAGGGGTGGATGTATTTTGTGGAGAATCCATTCTTGCATCTCGTAATGTGCTAGTATACCACTTGGTCATATGATGAACTATTCCCATGGGTCATGGTTCTATGATATCATCACCATCATCCGAATCATCACTTTCATCATCTGTAGGAACATCGATTTAGTTTTTACAACTGGTTAAGAATCTACATTAGGTGAGTCTGGATGAGGAGACTCTTCTTCCTTCTTCTCAATGAACTCAACATCTCTATTGACATAGCTTTCCTGGTCTTAGGATCTATCAATCTATACCCAAGAGTTTCTTCATGTAGCCAATGAAAATGAGTTTTGTGACTTCATTTATAATTTATTTCTATTCTTCTTTGGTATGTGTATAATTTCTTTAAACCCAAATACTCTAAGGTGTGAAATAGATGGTTTTCATTTTGACCATGCTTTATGTGGTGTTACTCCGTCAAGAGCAATCGTGGGAACTCTCTTCAATAAATAAAATGTTTTCTTTGGTGCTTTCGACCAGAATGTATTTGCAAGTCTAGAATCGTCGATCATGCATCACACCATTTCCGATAGTACGGTTTCTTATCTCAACAATACCATTATGCTATGGTATGTGTGGAGGAGGCATTTTTCGACGACTCTTGTGAGCTTGTAGGTAGTATTTGAACTCATCACTGGTGAATTCGCTCGCTTAATATGAGTGGAGAGTTATGATGTGATGACCAATTTCTTTCTCAACATCTACTTTGAACTTCTTGAAGGTTTCAAAATCTTCACTTTTCTTATGCGAAGATAAAAAATCCACATTTTTCTCGAATACTCATAAACACAAAGCATGAAGTACTAAAATTCAGAATGATTTGGTTGAATCAAAGTGTAAATATTGGTATGAACCAAATCAAGCTTACCATGAGCTCCAAAATTACTCTTATGGAATTAAGCTCTATGTTTTTTTCTTGCAGTGGTAGTGAGGACACTTATCTCGTATCCTTATGAAGAGATGGTAACCGATGTACCATATTACATTGAAGAAGTGTCTCAAGATACTTGAAACCGACATGACCAAGTTTCCAATGCCACAACTATGTAGAGGTAGATTTCTTAGCCACAAGTGTCTAATCATCTCTGTGGAAAAATCAAACTGGAACATTCATCCCACATTGAAGACTTTTGCAACTATTTCCGAGCCTCATGATTTTCTCGAATTAAACACATTTTCTTTCCGGAACTACCATCAAAGTCATTTTTTAAGTTATGATCTTGGAGTTGACTAAATCACATCATATTTTTAGTCAATCCAAGGACATATAAGACATTTGATAGTCTACATTGAGTTAAACAAGGGGTACAAAATTCTCCCAATCCCTAAAATGTATATGAAGAATCATCACCCAACGAAACATGGTTTTTCAAATGCATATCCCTCATAGAAGTAAATAGTCTCTATGGCTAGTTATGTGTTGAGTGGGTTTTAAACCAACATACCAGACATCACTAGATGATGTGGAGGGTTCACTTGATCGAGAAGTGTATAGGAAGTCTTCATTATCTGAATGTTCTTCTTATTCAACAATATTTCCTTGCTAATGGGGTCTTCTTTTCCAGTTCCCCTTTTTTTGCCCTTGATTGTAGTTCATATGTCCCTTGTCGATGTTTTTGTAGAGGTACATAGTTTCTTGATGAACCTTTCTTGTAAGTATCATACCAACAATATTTCAATTCATGTCCTCTTTTACTGATTAGACATTGCTTCTTTTGATGTTTTTTGCCTTGATATTGATAATGATTCTAATTTTGGGACTTTTGATAGGAATTAGGTTTTCCTTTTCCTTTTCCTTTCCATTTCTAATGAGAAGAAAGTGCCTTCTCCTCTTCATCATCCTTATTATGCATGGCTTCCTCTTATTGCAGTAGGTTTACCAACTTGTCAAAACTAACTGTCGTATCTAAAAGTTTAGTGTTGTTATAAAAATGCGGTAAGAAGAAGGGAGAGCTCTTAGAAAAATGGGAATGAGAGCTTCATATGTGACCACTTCTCCTAGGGATAGAAGTAAATCCCTCAATTCTATAACTCTTCTCAAGAAAGCTTCAATTTTTTCATTTTGCTTAAACTTCAGTGTATGTAACTGACTCTACAAATTCAAAATGACATTCTTGTTTTTGGCCTTAGATATTGTGCTCAACTTATCCCATGCTTCTTTGGCTGTTTTGGCATCTTGAATGTGGGGTTACACATAGTCGGAAACTATAAAAAGATAATGAGTTTTGCCTTCTAATATACTCTATCAAATTGTCATTGTTGTGTTGTATCAGTAGTTGATCTAGTCAAAGAACCATTCACAACAATCCAAATCTATTCAAACTTGAGTTGTGTCATGATTTTAGTCTTCGATGAAGCATAGTTGTTTCCTCTGAGTAGTTGTGAATCTTGAAGAAAAAAATTGGGGGCATTGGTGCCCATTTTGTAGAAATCACTAACAGGGTTAGGATCTTATCACTCTAGTTATAAGGTCTCCCAATATATATACCATCAATTCGATATACCAAACCTTTCTATATACACCCCCTTCCAATAGACCCATTGGTACGTGGAATGATCTTTCCCTTTCTATATACCGGAAATACGTTAAAGAGGCATTGACGTATGTGAAAGAATTCTATACTTGGTACAAAGACAATATCAAAAGGGGTTTGTGTGATTATTCAAACCGGCTCAAAGAAATATCCTCATACCCACATGTAACTTCACTATATAATCGGATAATTTCTCACCCATATTTATATCGTGCAATCATTCACAAATGGATGGGATGGCTCATAGTGTGTGCGTTGTGTCCTTATTACTCCACGTCGATTTAAAGCATCGATGCCCGTAAGACGTTGTTACAGCCTATATTAGGCGTTAATGCGTAGTAAGTAGTAGTCATGATAGATTTACCTGTAAGTGCTTCCCGAGGAACTATATATACCGAATGCTACGAATGAGATCTAGGATCTTGTGATTTTTTTAAACCAAATTATATTATTTTTAGTACAATATTCTACCGGTTTACGAGTGGTTACAATGTTTGTAGTTGACAATGGAAACCTAAAAATTAGTACAATATACTGAAGTATAAAAATTACATTCAAAATTTTGGAAAAATTGAATGATAAGAAATTTATTTCTATTTTTCGGCCTTGTGGTCTCGCAGCCCAAAACAACCCTCTATGCAAAAATTACAAAAGCAATAGCTGAAAATGTAAGTTTTGGGTACACCTCCTTTAGAAAAAGATTTTTAGAATGAAAAATAAGAGGTGTAGGAGAAAACCTTTTTTTCCTAAATAGTGTTTTTCTCACTAAAAGTTTTAGAGAGGTATTTAGTGATAACTAGCGGTTTTAAGTTGTGGTTATTCCACTATTTTGCCTCAAATTTTTACGGTTTCAACAATTTGGCCTCCAAATGTTAGTGATTAAAAAATTGGGGTGGGGGTCAAACCCCAAATGTCCCTTCCCCAAGACTCTCCACTTATCCAACCTAGCACTTTAGATGCTTATGCAATTGAATAAAGCATATAATACTTAAACAAAAAAAAATGACCCGACCTTTTGAAAAAGGATGTCACTTTGGGAGGCTCCACATGGCATACATGCATGGATGAGTTGTTTAGGTTTTCATTTTGTGTAAAAAAATGGATCTCAAGCTCCTTATGTCTCCTTTGTATTTTTATTTACTTTCGCCATTTTGTTTCTTGTGTGAGTCACAATGTTGAAATTGATGCCTCCGATTTTTGTTGCAGGTTTAGATGAGATGGATCAATTTTTAGATGAATTATCACAACACAATTAATACTTCTATAGGACTCGATTGGAACGGATAAGGGTATTGTATGGACTACTCGACGTAGAAGTTTGGAACTCAACCCAATCTTGATGTAGGCCCGACGGATTGCTCTTTCCTCTGCGTTGTTGTGTTATAGTGTTATTCATGGAGACATGTAGTGTAGGATGATTGTTAGACCCCTGTAATATTAACCAAGTATGAAGGCGCATGGGTGCGCAGGGTCCCAGTTATGAAAATGCGTGTAAGGAAAAAGCATGTGAAATAAAGAGTTAAGGAAGCACATAGCTCACATGACATGTGAAAGGAGGCTCAGACTTAGTCAATTTGGGCACCCAAGGTAGAACATGTGAAAAGCATGATCGGTTGTGTGCGGATAAGATGCCAGCCTGGCGATAGGCTAGCCTAGGAAAGAGCATGCCCCAGATGGAATCTTCTAGAAGATCATCATGAGATGGAGTGGAAAGCTCAGGCCTGGAGGAGCATGCTCACATAAAGGACCACATTCGACACTTGGCACCGGATCTGAGGGCACTGGAAGGTGAGTTGGTAGTATAGGAGAATTATAAATACAAGTTCCTACACAAGAAAGGAGAGAAGATATCTAGAAGTATGAGGTATAACGGGTTAGAGAGTGAGCGGAGCTCTGCAGAATTACTGTGAGGGGATATTTGTATTCAGGAAAGAATGCACTAAGCATGGGATTGTAATTTTTCTTTTTCTATAGCTTAGTTACATACGTCCAGTGATATGCATGACTACGGTCTACTCTCTGTGACTCTCTATAATGAATCAATGAATATAATGAGGTTACTTGTTATATATAGACATGGATATCAATGGTTTTAATGCACATTTCTCTCATATGAGTTCTCTTTCCTTTCATGCTATGTATGAATGCTTGTATAATTCTTTATGTCATAATGCATGTTCTAGATTCTGTTAAAGTACTTAGTCTAAAGTGACTACAAGGATCTAGAGGCTCATTTTGAGCCCTATGGTTCTTGTTTGTCTTAACTTCCCTCCTGAAAACTCTTACACTACTCATAGATGATGCTTCCCGCTAAACTCACATAAAAGAGAGACTCGGTACTGCGCGTGCCTCGGGTGAGTGCTCAACTTTTGTTGGGTGATAGGCCGGCAGTGCACATGGGGTTCCTTCCTTTTATAATGGGGGTAAAATTGACTACATCTTGGTTCCATTGCCGGGACCTCTTTTCGAAGTTGTAGTGGGATATAACATACATCATGATCTGTGTAATGAGTAATGATAGAGTGGTTGACATTGGAAAATGTTGAATCATGGTTCAAAAGCACGGAGGATGAATTTTCTTGGAGATACAACACTAGACCTGAGTTTAATACATGTAGATGGGTAGAAGAGAACCTCTACCATGATCTGTACGAGACCTTCTTCTGCTACTTCCCAGTAGAACTATATGAATGGCTTTCAGCCTATACATCTAGATCGAGTTGGCATTATGGATCACATGTATGGACCAAAGAAGACTACCAAAGGTTGCAGGATGCAGATCTGACATGGACCCATGTTGTAGATCATTGGTGGAGAGGAGTATTGACTAGTTACACTTTGGAATACACCATTTCCACGTATTCTTGTCTGGAGGTTCTGAGTTTGAATTTTTGCGAGAACCTAGAGGAACATTTCTATGTGCTATTCCTCTAGCTATGAAGATATTGATGGTTACCATGAGTTTAGAGGCTTTCCAATGGCCAACTAAACCATTCTAAGTGTTAGGTAAGGAAGCTTGGGTGGAGGAAGATGGAAAATATCACGATAGAAAAGGAGAGGGAAGAAAGGTAGCTCAAGTATAGTGAAGCATGTGAAAGGGAGATTTCTAGATGACGCGAGGCTACTAGTGTGATGGATCTATGGAGATAGACGTTGTGGGAAGGAGTTGAGGTTCATGTAGAGGATGTGGAACCTAAGCGAGCATTCTATGCTACCCCATCCTGGAAAGCACATGAGGGAGACCCCTTCGGCTTTTGGTGAGAGTTCGTCACACTAATAATGGAGAGTCATTGGCATATATTTAAACCCACCAAGTAACCAAACCCCAAAGTGCTTGGTTTTCCCAATCCAGGAAGAAGTGTTATTGACCCAATTGATATTAGTGGAAGAGACAGATCCATGCCTAGGAGGTATAATTTTTCGGTTCCTTCTTCTATGGTTACACATATTCTAGTATTTGGAGGAGTCTTTAGACAAGGGAAAGTGTACAAGATTTTTGTCTCACATCAGGGAGTGGCATGGGAAAAAGTAGTGGTAGTGGGGCGTTATCACGAGACCATTAACGTACGCTTACGTGGGACTATAGAGCACTTGGCACAACTCCTACAGGCCCTATTAGACCTAGTGGTTCTGGTGGCTTTGGAGGCATAGGACCCAGTGGACCTAGTGGATTAGGTGGTGGAGGAAACACTGGTGTGAACCAAGGATCAAGCTCGGGAGGATAGGGACCCCAGCCACCACCTAAGTATTCTTTGAAATGTCTCTGCATTTGCTAGATTATAGGGGCATTGAGGATGCAATGGAACATGTTCACAAATGTGAGTTGCTTTATGGCACACGAAGGGTATCACAACCCTAGAATGAAAGGCTAGTTAGTTTGCAACCACATTGCAAGGCGTGCACATAGCTAGTATAGAAAGTATGACCCTCATCAAATGGTGGTGGACTATACTACCTTAAAGAATGCATTCTTAGTAGAGTTCCACATTCCTAAGTTCAAGTAGAAAAGCATTAGTGCTTTGAAGGAGATTCAATAAGGAATGGCAGAGAGTGTAAGGGAGTATGATGCGTGCTTTAGAACTCTCTTGTCTAAATTATCATATGATATTCATCCTTCTTAGCATGCACAATGGTTTATTGGAGGATTGATCACCCCTTTTAGAAGGGCCATGTCTCATAATACTTTTATAGACCTATGCAAAGCATTGGAAGATGCCTTGCATGATGAGGCTATTGGTAGTATTGATAATCTTGGTGTTATCCCATTCTTAGAAGCTCAGATTGTTGCTATGGCCAAAACAATTGAAAAATTGTCTCGCAAACTCGAGTCCATGAGACTCGCACTAGTTTGTGGGTGCATGATTGTGAAATAGAGGGGCACGTTAAGGATAATTTCCCCGAGGATGGATACGTGTGTTGTGACAAAGGTGTGAGATCTATCATGGGGACAATCATGTAATTAGATGTCCCTTGCTACAACATGCTATTAAGAAGAATGTATCTTGTTCTTACAAAATTTACACCTCCACAACCCATAATACTAAGGAATGTAGGTTCATTGATTAGATCCATGAGTCCATTGATCATGGGGTGTGCCAAACCAGCATTTTCCAAGTGGTTCTAAAAATTATGATCACCATTATGACAAGTGCGCAGATGGAGGCACGCATGGAAGAGTTTTTCAAGGAGGATTTTATGGTTGAGGTAACTATGGAGGAGGAAGAAGTGAGTTCCCACATGAAACATGTTTCAACTATGGATCTACAGAACATTACAAGCATGAGTGCCGGACTTGATGCAGTGCTCATGGTGCGGAAAGAAGCATAAGTATGAGGAGTTCCTGGAACTATTTGAGCATATGAATCAGCAACACCGGAAGGACAAGGGTGTCATGATGGTCAGTATTAAGAAGGCAGACATATAGTGGATGCCTCGGGTAACACGGGATGTAGGTTTGGAACCTATCTTGGTAACAACAAGGGTAGAAGCCACGCGCGTAAGAGAGGTATAAGGACAGAAGACCACAGTTACGAGGGAGGAGGTCATTCATGGAAAGTATCCAGACCCCGCGCATTAGAAGGAGATATATCAGGACACCATGGATGTTATTCGAAGCTTACAAGGGGAGATCCAGTGTCTAAAGGAGCAATCTAGGAAGGAGGAATAAGGAAGTAGAGTCGAGACACAAAAGGATGACTTAGATGAGGTCAAGGAGGTGTGTAAAATGCTAAAACAGAGAACATCATTCCTTTGCTAGGATCCTAGTTAAGAGAGAAGGTACAACGCACTGGAGAAGAGCACGAGAGACAGGTCTTACACGCAAACCTTCCCCCTCACATCCTTGACTACGACAAGGAGATTACGTTGAATTTAGTTGTAGATGGATGGCTCCTCAACAATATCCTCATTGACACAGCGCGGAGGTTAATGTTTTTACTTTGGATGTATGGCATTAGATGGGGAGACCTACATTACAACCATCTTCAAATGTGTTATATATGGAAAAAAAAACTAAGGCAATGCCCATTGGTGTCTTGAAGGATGCAACTATTACTATCTAGGGAGCCAAGTTTACTGGGGACTTCGAAGTCTTAGCACTCGCCGAGGTAGACAATTTCCTAGCACTACTTGGGTGCCCTTGGTGTTACAAAAATAATGTAGACCTTCGGTTTAACAAAGGGTACATCATCTTTGAGAACAAGGAGGAATGGGTCATTATACCTCTAGTTGATGGAAATTCAACACCCTATATTGAACCGTTGGGAGAAGAAGTTCTGGACAAGATTTATGTGTGCTCAATCAGAGACCCTGAGATGATACACCCTACTAACAGGATTATCTAGTTTGAAGATGCTCAGTTAGTAAGTGATACCACACGTCTAGGATGTGACAACTGGGTGCATGGAACTTACGAATTAATGGGATGGTAGTTGAGAGGTTCAGTGACCAAGGTAATAAAGGCACGCACAATTAGGTGCCTTGGAGGAAAATAACTACACAAGTATTCAAGACGAGCCTTCCCTAAGATATTTCTACAGGATCAGTGGAAATATGAGAAGGAACGAAGGAAGATGTTAAGTTATGGCTTGCTTGGCACAACAGCTCGGTGGTGGGCCACACATCAAGAGATCCTTTTAGAATGACGCGAGGTAAGAATTGTCCTCTCTCATTAGATTTTCTAGGAGTAATGTACCCACCATCATCAAGGACTACCATGGGAAGGAGCCCACCTCTTTCCATATCCAAGAGTGTGAATAGGTCTAGAGAGAAGGTACAAAAGCTTTTCCACCATCCCTCTAGGTGCACAAGTTGTATTCTACACTACAGGGTTGTGTGCACATGGTACATTCATTCAGAGACATGCCGCCAGAAAAGGAATTGGCAAGAGCTTGCAGCTGACCTTATTCAAACCTTTGAATATCGAAGTACCAAGCCATCGATTGATAAGGCCTTACAGGGTATCAAGTGCCTTACCATGGGGGATAGTGCCAGGATGGAAGATAGGCTATTGGAGTTACTAGGTGAACCAGGATTGGAGGCGCATTTTGAAGAAGTTGAGGAAATAGAAGAGTTACAGCTTGAGTGCGCGTGTTTGGAAAAAGAGAAGGGAAAGTTGGTATATGTGATTGATGGAGAGGAATTAGAAATCTTAGATGTTAGCCATTCTATAGGGACACGTGAGGTAGTGGATAGTGCAGATGATTACGTGTGTGCCTACCATGAGCCTTTAAAGACAAAGAAAGTTAACATCACTTAGAAGAAGAACCTAAGGAAGCTATTATTGGGGATTACTAGACAGAGAAGGAAGTATCGAAAATCATTGATCTAGCTATGTGAATTTGAGGATTTATTTCTATGTGGGTATCATGAGCTCAAAGGCATTCACCACTCCTTAGGGGAAATGAAGATAAAGTGAAGGATGATGTACACCCAGTTAGGAAAAGGCCCTACTAGATGAATCCCAATTTACACGTGAAGGTTAAGGAGGAGATAGAAAAAATGATAGCTTCTGGGATCATTAAGGCAATGGAAGAATCAAAGTGGATAAGTCTGATGGTAATCAACATCAAGAAGGATGGGTGGATTAGAATTTGTGTGGATTATAGGGAATTAAATGTAGTTTGTGTCATTGATCCATTTCCGACCCCCTTCATTGAAGAAATTTTGGAAGGAGTCACTTGCGCAAAATCTACTCCTTTATGGATGGATTTTTAGGGTACCACCAAGTCTGGATTGCAAAGGAAGACCAGAGAAGACAACTTTCACCACCGAGTGGGGAAGTTTTGCATATATGGTCATGCCCTTTGGGTTGAAGAATGCACCTACTATATTTTTGCACATAGTGGTGTAAGAATGCCAGGACTTCATCCATAAGTTTATTTAGGTCTTTTTGGATGACTCGACGGTATATGGTCTTTTAAAGACTATTGTGACAATTTGAGGTTAATGTTTGAGAGGTGTAGGCGGTTGAGGATATCCCTCAACATTAAGAAATGTGTGTTATATACCCTTTAGGACTTTATCGGGCATATCATATGTAAGGAGGGCTTGTTGTAGATCCCACTAAAGTTATAGTTATTGTGAGGTTAAGGGATCGTACTAGCCAAACCGATGCACGCATTCCCTTATGCATGTGGGCTATTACAAAAATTCATTAAGGGATATGCCAAGATCATCATGTGCCGTAGAGGAGCTGCTTAGACATAAAAGTGCCTTCCATTGGGGAGAGGCGCAGTAGAGGGCATTTGATACATTAAAAGATAGGATTATTACCACACCTATTTTACGATTTCCCTCTTGGGACAAGCCCTTTCATGTTCATGTAGATGCCTTAGGGACCACCATTGGAGTAGTGCTTGCACAGCTAGGTGAAGGGATTGTTGATCATCCTCTCTATTTTGTAAGCAGGAAGCTGACACCAGTAGAGTAGAATTATACCACAACCGAGCATGAGGCATTGTCAATGATCTACACGCTCTTCAATTTTTGACAATATCTACTGGCAACACCCTTTGTGTTTTACACCAACCACATGACACTTTGAAGTATTTACTAAACAAGCCTTTTTCTCGTAAGGCTACATCTGTCGATGGGTATTGTTGTTTCAAGATTTTAAATTCACCGTTGTAGTAAAACCCGGGAAAAGCAACCTGTCTAGAATTGATTCAAAGGAGGATGCGCAGAGTATTGAGGAAGTAATGCTAGACGTGTAATGTTTAGGTTGTGACATGTACCCTCGGACTTAGACAAGATTGCGGTATTCTTAAAGGAAGGTGTGGCGCTGGATGGAATGAAGGCATTGGAAAAAAAGTAGTTGGCCATATGCATCACGCCCTACATGTTAATCAGTGGAGACTTATACAAGTTGGGACGTGATGAAGTTTTGCATAGGTGTGTCTTAGAGCATGAACACCTAGCCATCATGGAGGAAGCACACGGAGGAAGTGCGGGTGGGCATTATGCAGGTGATGCCACTGTGTATAAGATATTAATGGCAGGTTTATGGTGGGAAACCTTGTACAAGGATTGTAAAGATTATTGTAAAGCATGTGACCATTGTCAGCGCATTGGAAAACCAGGAAGGAGAGATGAAATGCCTTTGCACCCTATTCCTAGTGCGAACCTTTTGAAAAGTGGGTGATAGACTTTGTAGGACCTATTGCACCGGTAGCATGGAGGACTGGGTCACATTATGTCATCACTTACACAGATTATCTCACAAGGTGGGCAGAGGCAGCCCTAACTAAAGATTGCACAGCAGCAACAACAATAAGGTTCTTGTGGGAAAACATTATCATGAGGTATGGATGCCCTTTGAGTCTGACCAGTGATAGGGGTATGCATTTCTTGAATGAGACCATGAGGATCCTATTATCTAAGTTCATGGTGGCTCATCACAAGACTACGCCCTATCACCCACAAGCAAATGGAACTATAGAAGCATTCAACAAAATACTTGAGTCATACCTTGACCAAGATTTGTGATGTCGAAGACTTGATTGGGATGAAAAAGTATCAGCAATATTATGGGCTTACAGGACAACGTATAAAAGACTAAATAAATCCACACCTTTTCAATTGGTGTTTGGCATAGAAGTTGTTTTTCCAATTAAATTTATGTTGCCTTCTCTGTGAATAGCGCGAGGAGGGTTAGCCGATGAACAAGCACTGGAAGAAAGAATTGAGGAGCTAATGAAACTGGATGAGAGACGATCACTTGCCCGATGGAGCCAAATAGTGGAAAAGGAAAAGCAAAAGGCTTGACATGATCACCATATTAGAAATAAGAAGTTTGAGGTTGGGCAGATGGTGTTATTATATGATTCTAAGTTTCTACACCATCTTGGGAAGTTGAAAGTCCATTGGTTGGGTCCTTACACAATCTCGTACATCCTTGATTCGGGCACGTGCCAATTATAAGCACTGGATGGGATGAAGTTTCCTGGACACTTCAATGGAAGTAGGTGAAGCCCTACTATAAATAAGTCTTCTTGGTGTTTGTAAATAAGGTATTTTTCCTATTAGTTTAGAATTTTCCTTTATGATTTTTCCCCTTTCTTGTGTTTCCCTTTCACGTTGTTGTTTTGTTTTGTGCCTTGGGTGCCTGGTAACCTTATTGTTATTTTTGGAGAATTTGTGAGTGCACAGAGGACCATGCATCGCTTTAAGTTTGGGGTGGAGAAAGGTGAAGAAGCGCATGATCAAAGTACAAAGGAAGTTGTGTTGAAAAGCATTATTGAGTAGTCGGGTTGAAAGAGGTATATAAAGATGGAAGAATGGTTGGTGTTAGGGTAAAGCTACTTGTAGATCCCACGTACTGAGGAGGAGAAAGTGCATTTGAAAGCAACATGAGGTAGGTGAGAGAAAGGATCGGGACAGAAGAAGTGCCTTCAACATGGGTTACGTGCACACGCAAGAGTCTCCTATCAGGTTGGATTTTTGTGCACCAGAAGGTTGGAGGAGTTTTCACGCAAGTTGGGCACGTAAGTGAAGGTGCTAAAGATGGGATTTGTTTGAAAAAGATGCATTAAATGAGAAAAGTATGGTGGTAGGTGAAGTAGCATTTAATGTTCAGAAAAGAGAAAAACTATAAGTAGAGGGTCGGGGCACTCTCATTTTTACTTTGTGAAATAGAAGAGTTGGAGATATAAGTGAGTTAGACAAACTAGGGCTTTCAAATTCGATCGAGTGAAGGAAGATATATGAGATTGAAGCAGCCAATTTGAAATTCTAAACCAGAAGGAGGGGTTACATGGGCGTGGAAAGAGTTGAAGAGGCACTGTCTTGTGAAGATTTTATCCTAGTTAGGGTTTGACAAACTAGGGCACGAGTTTAGAAGAGTTATATCATGGATTTAAGATCAGAGGATTGGAGGAAGTAAAATAGAGTAACAAGGAGAGAATTGGAGTGATAAAAATACCCCGACCATGACACCTAAGAAAGGAAAGGGCAAAGCCAAGGCTAAACAACCAAAACCCGTGGTAGACACAAATGAAGAATGGTATGTAGAGATGCAATACCTAGATGGGGTGATGATGGGGAAGGAATGGGAATCCCACTTGAGAAGTGTACCTATTAGTGACTATAATCACCACACGAACATGATAGAAAAGGAAATGGTATTGGAATTGGTACGCCCCACCAACAAACAAACACCTGAGGGTTTTCCTATATATGACAATGACATGAAGGTTAAAATGGAGAAGGCAGGGCTATTACAACTCTATGAGTTGCCTTATTTTGGAAAGCCATAACACCTGTACTAGTGGTTGATGTCATGGGTGCATGATATTACTTCCACTTTGCTAGGCGCAAGATGCACATAACTCCTAGTTGATTTCACAATTTACATGCCTCATATGTGAGGGAGATAGCCTAGAAGATGACCTTGGTGACAAGGAGGCCATTCAAGAAACCATCACCGAGTATGCCTATAAGAAAGGGTCATGGTATTATGAAATTTCAGACATCAAGGACCCCATAATGAAAATGGCCGCACATCTGGTGACTAAGCTAAATGGCCAGGAAAGGTGGACATAGGTCAACAAACCTTGGCTACACGTCTACAGGAAGATTATAGAGGGAACTATATATAACCTATCCGCGTACATCGCTAAAGAAATTGTCAGTTGCGTAAAGGAAGGGGACATGATCCTCTTGAAACATCTTGCTCACCATTGTATTCATGGAGATTAGAGTGCTCAATGCACCGTATAAGTTCATTTAGGAGTACTCAGTTGAGGATGCTTTTCCCGCAAAGAGGTTTGAAAAATATGCTTGTGATACAATGACAGACCCCCACAAGGCATAGCTGGAAAAATGGTACATGCGCCTGAGGAATGCATTCAGGGTAGAGTGGAGAATCCCGAACAACTCCCAACAACCACTAAGGGAGAAGCTGAATTCACGGTTTATCAACACTACTACAGGTAGATTCAAGCTGATAGATGATTCATGGAGCCCTTGGTGCAAGCTCCCCTTCGCATTTACTACTCAATACTTCCAAGCGGGGTGAACAAGTTTAAAGAGTCAAAGAAGCTAAGACTAGAACTGGGTAGTCTAGACCGGGAACATAGGGAGATGAGAAAGAAGCTAAATTACCCCAGTGGCAAGCGTGCATACATGGAGAAGTATGTGTCGCACGAGATTCAAATGACAAGGCCGATAACGTTACCCATTGCTAGAGGATCAAAACGTGCGTGTACTTGTGCATAAGGATGAAGTTTGAGAAGGGTGCATATCTGGAGAGTGAAGTCTCCATACCTGAAGATCCCTTGGGCAAGAAGGGGCCCATGTCAAAGAAGAGAGGAAGAGATGGAGAAGCACCAAGTGTGCCGACTACTCAGACAGTGAGCATGCCATCCACAAGCACTAAACCCAACACTTACATACGGAGAAAGAAGTCTCCGGTGAAGGAGAAGACACTAGAGGTAGAGGCACCTAGGCAACCCATCTCCAAGGAAGAATCACCTGAGGAAGAAGATAAGGCCAAATCCCCTTATCAGGAGCCACCTCTTAGGAAGAAGCAGAGGGTGGATGAGGAAGCTGACTCGAAGTGACCGATAGCTTGGAAAAATACATGGGTGGAAGAGGGGATGAAAGTGAAGAAGAAGAAATAGAGAAAGACCAAGAGCCCTGTGTGGTTAGCGTCTATGACTCAAAAGAGGAGAGTGAAGATGAGAAGCAGAGTTTGTATTCGCATGGTGCAAGGGCACACAAGATGAGGAGGACACCAAAGACATGGAGGATGAGGAGGTTGCCAGGGAAAAGGAGGGAGCCATAAGTTTTACAAAGGAGCAGATCATGGAGGTGGTAGAGAGAGAAGCACAAAGAATGCTCGAGGTCTTGGTAGACCAAGAGTTGGAGCACAACGTGGACATAGTGTTGAAGGAGGGGAAGGAGGAGAACATTGAAAAGGGACATGATAGCCTGGGAGGCCCCACTCTGATAGTAAGCTTCCCCAAAGGCATGCACTCGGGTAGAGAACTCTTGATGTAGAACAAAGACCTGTAATGAGCTATGTTGATGACACAAGGAAGGTGTTACACATATAATTCCATAGCACCATACCCACGGAAAGGCTCATAGCCATGGGGTCTTTTGAGAAGGATGGCACGTACACTCAAACCAGGAAGATGCTCTCTTGGGTGTTCGAGTCTCACGTTGATGAGCCAGACTTCGAAGTCTACCATGAAGCACTCATCACACTACTAGAATCTAAGGGGGTCAATCCCTTAGTGAATGCTCAAGGGATCTTAGACGAGAAAGTGTGCAATGCACTGAAAAAGTTCATGGTCGAGGCCAAGGCTAGATTATTTGTGTGTAATGATAGGATTAGAATGCTGGAAGCAAAGTTAGGGAAAAAGGAGGAAGAACTAGAGAGAAGGCCAATAGTTTGAAATAGGAAGAACTGATTAGCACATAGTTAAGGTGCGAGTTAAGGGAAGAGAAAGTAAAGGTGCAGGAATTTTACAAGAAAATGGAATCTATCAAGGTGTCATCCTCCTAAAGCACACAAACTTAACGCCACACCCATAAAATACTCATCCCTCTTGGAGTGTATAGAAGATCTAATGCACGTCCTCACCATGGAGAGATGACCCTTGGCCCTAGAATCTATTGAAGAAGTGGCCACATGCTTGAAAGAGGAAGACCGGTTGAAAGCACTCATTACTGAGTATAGCCAAGTAATCGTGGAGGTTAAGGTCGATGCCCAGTCTTGTAAAAGCTGCATATGATACATGCGTGGACAGAGATAAGGTGGCGAGCTCCTTGGTCGCCACACTTGAGATGGAACTAAAATAATTCCAAGAAAAGAACAAGGGGAACAAGGCAGAGAGAGACAAGGTTCTGGCTGAAGTAGAGAAGAAATTAGAGGCAATTGAGGCCTTAAGAAGCTCAATTAAGGCCCAGCTAAAGGAACTATACCCTAGATCACTAGAAGGATGGATAAACTTGAGGACCTAGGAAAAGAGATGGAGCAGATTGTGGATGTTTTGGGCACCCAGGGAGCTGGCCTGAGTTTTGATGAAGTGAGCACCTTGGTGGGAGACCTTTTCCAGAAGGCGCAGGGTGAGGTCGAAGTGTGGAATAAGCTAGAGGCAGACCTCTAGAAATATTTTCCTAGCTTGTTGAATTGATGTCCCCCCATTCTTCATTCTTTCCCCATTCTTTCATTCCTTATTATTTTCTTTTTGTAGTATAAGGCTATTCATTAGTTCCATGGACAACATACCTCATGGTTAAGTGTTTCGGGATGGAAAAAGGCGTAATGTGGGGTGTGATGTTGGACCCCTATAGTATTAACCAAGTATGAAGGCACATGGGCACGTAGGGTCATAGTTATGAAAAGGTGCGAAAGGAAAAAGTGTGCAAAAGAAAGAGTTAAGGAAGCACATAGCTCATGTGATGTGCGAAAGGAGGCTTGAGACTTAGTCAATTTGGGCACCCAAGGCAGAACACGTGAAAAGTGTGATCGGTTATGTGTGGATAAGATGCCAGCCTAGCGATAGGTTGGCCCAGGAAAGAGCATGCCCTGGATGGAATCTTCTAAAAGATCATCATGAGATGGAGTGGAAAGCTTAGGCTTAGAGGAGCATGCTCTCATAAAGGACCACATTCGACACTTGGCACTAGATCTGAGGGCACTGAAGGCGAGTTGGTAGCATAGGATAATTATAAATACAAGTGCTGCAGAATAAAGGAGAGAAGATATCTAGAAGTACGAGGTATAGTGGGTTAGAGAGTGAGCGGAGCTCGTAGAATTACTACGAGGGGATATTTGTATTCAGGAAAGAATGCACTAAGCATGGGATTGTAATTTTTCTTTTTCTATAGCTTAGTTACATATGTCCAGTGATATGCATGATGGCGTGGTCCTGCTCTCTGTGACTCTCTGTAATGAATCAATGAATATAATGAGGTTACCTATTATATACAGACATGGATATAAATGGTTTTAATGCACATTTCTCTCATATGAGTTCTCTTTCCTTTCATGCTATATCTGAATGCTTGTATAATTCTTTCTATCATAATGCATGTTCTGGATTCTATTAAAGTACTTGGTCTGAAGTGACTGTAATGATCTAGAGGTTTTTCTGAGCCCTATGGTTCTTGTTTGTCTTAACTTCCCTCCTGAAAAATATTACACTACTCATAGATGATGCTTCCTGCTAAACTCACATAAAAGAGAGACTCGGTACCCACGTGTGCTTCATGTGAGTGCTCAACTTCTCTTGGGTGATAGGTCAAGGCGTGTATGGAGTTCCTTCCTTTTTGGGGTAAAAGCCCGACTACAATGATCCCTTGTCTATTTTTTTGTATTGTATACAAGGACATTGGTAAAGATTAAAATTCCTCACCCCAAATCGGTTAGGGTCTATGGCTTCAACACATGAATCTAGATCATCTCATTCACAATGAAGTGATCGAATCACCCTATGTAATCAGTCCTCTCACCACTTTGTAAGAATGAACTCATCTCATTTTTGTTAAAATTTTTGCAAGGAGAGTACTATAAATTTGACACCATCGATTTCTTACAAATCCACCACTATCTTTAATTACGGTAGATCGGTCATTGTAAGGATCGACCTCTAAAGGAAGCTCATTAGGTGCTCAAGATGGATCGTCAATAGAAGTCAATGAGGGCTCTCACAACTTGGTAGGATCTCGATCGGGGGATAGATGCAAAATTAAATGTAACTAGGTGTCTCCATAGCTAGAAGGGAGTCCGAAAATGTGGAAAAATAGATAATATTATTTGTAACTAAGCAGTCCTCTAGATTTAGAGGTAAAACCCCTGTTGGGGAAAATTTAATGTTTTAATTTAACTTCCACGGAGAAAATTTTTCCCAAGTAGGGGACACCAAGGAATAATTTTTTTTTCCTTACAAACATGTAGAGAATGGCGAAGGCTTTAGGGATACAGGGTGTTCTGGAAGTTCTTTGGAGGCAACATTGGATCTCCCGAGTTCAAAATATTCTCCAAAATGTTTTTCTCCCTCTCTCCAACCTTCTTTGTTTCACGAGTCCAGATTCTCACTCTAGTACTAAATGTAATTTGAAAAATAGGGATGGAAGGTATATAATTATATTAATGTGAAATCATTCCAAAATACATAGTCCAGGCTACAAAATATATATGTATTACACAACCAGATATAAATAATAAAGGATGTTACACATGTACACCCATGAACTAATACAAACAATAATATTATTAAATCAATCTAACAACACCCGTAGTGTTTGAATAAAAAAATGGTTATGATTAAATATAACCATATAACATTTAATAAATAAACTAAATATTATGTAATGCATAGTTAATTAAGGTAATAATATATTTACCCTAATAGAATATACCAAACAAAGGTAAAAATTACCTCGATTTTTGTAAAAATATATTTTGTACCTAAGATAAGACAAAAGTTGAGTATATGCAAAGATGTCATCATCGAACCAAAGGTGGTCCAAATTAGGATGAATGCATGGGAAAATATTTTGCCAAGTATTACAAATGAAGGAATTATTTTTTTTCACACAGAGAGATTTATTTTTTCATGTGCATCCAAGGGGTAGGATTAAAGTGCTAATTTTATAATTGCAAGTGGATCAATTTGTAAGTGTCACATCAAGCACTAGAAGACAAAGATTACATGCACATTGGAGGAGACTTACATAACAAGCAAGGGCTATTATTAGCCAAATTATTCATCTTACTTTGTTAAAAATAGATCAGTCAACTGTAGTTTGACTAGGATGTATTTTTGTAATCAAGGCTATTAATGCCTCATTGTATTAGCATGTCTATTTTTATTCCTTTATTTATTCATGATAAAGGGGTAAAATTAGCATGCATGGGCGAGTAAAAATTTTAGCCTATTTTTAGGATGGGATGGGTGGATAATTTTGCTATATATTGTGTGCAATTGCAAAGCACAAGGGATGACATTTTGGACATAGAGTGTTGAAGCAGATTTTCCAGTTTTTCCCTTTGAATGAGAATTGATTTATGCCTTTCCAATTATTTGCAATGGTGTGTATATCTCATTAATTCTTGTGAATTTCAAATTCCCTGATTAATCATCTTACCTTGCTGCAAATTTAGTAATTTCTGCATAATATTAGTGTGCATGTTATCTTACTGTATTGTTGTGACTCATTCCCTCAATACACCAAGTATTTTGCCTTGATATTCTACTTGAAAACTATTGGTTTGTGCATTAAAAATCCATTCTCAAATTTATTGTGCATGTACTTAGTCAAATCCCTCAACAATTTTGGTGTATCACCTCAATTTTTCAATTCATTTACAGTCATCTTTTCACCCTCAAAACCCCTAAAAATTAGTTTAGGATACATAAAAAAGGAACCGGCCTTGATACTAGAGACTCACCTCAACAATAGGTATACCCACAAACCTGAGGTGTTTCCATTGTATCTATGAAAGAGAGAGATCTAGAAATATTAGAACACTTGCAGTCATCTCTTTATAGGTTGCACTTTCGAGAGATAACAAAACCTTGTACTTTTGCTTTTTAGAAATCCATCTGCATGTAGTTAGATAGTACAAGGGTACAGATCAAACCCTGAGCTCAAATTTGATGCCTTTCCTTTTCATTTTTCAGGTACATTGTGACTACTAGGAGAGCTTAGTAAAAGATGGAGTTGGAGCTGAAGTGAAGAAGACTAGAAGAGAACCCAAGGAAATGATGGGTTTCTTCTATACTCTTTTACTTTTAACTTCATGCATATGTACTTATTTCTTCAATAGTTATGAGTTACATCCCATGACTTGTGTGGGAAATATTTTTACTTCTTCATGAATAAATAACATTTAATTTTTGTACTTGAGTTGTATACTTCTTTCTGCTTTCAGCTTTATGACATGTATATTGATTGTATAATGGAATAAACAACTCAAACACATAATTAAATGTATTTACATGCAAAAATAAAGAGTTTTGAAATACCTATAACTTAATAATGAACTCTCTTTCTTGTAAACTACAACTCTGTTTGTTGTTCCCAAATTTAGCATTTCACCTAAACTATGATTCCCGCCTTCATCAAGGAAATGCATTAGTCCTTTAGGGATTTTTGTTTCCTTACTAAAGACAAACATGGAATGATAGGCTATGTGAGGTGTTACATTTTGTAACAACACACATAGTTGCAGATTACATGTAACTAATCAATTGTTGCAACTGAAAACATGATAAAACTGTAATGCATTCCCCTAGTTAGGTCCACTTCATCAATACCATCCATCGTAATGAAGTTTTGAGTTGCCCATTTTACACAAGTGTAAAAATTGTCAACATTTCTTAAAATCCTACGGGAAAGTTGTCTGTTGCAGGTTGTAGACCAATGCCTTTCTCTTGTCCATTGAGCATGGATTTAAAGCATATAACCAAAAATACCTTTCTAAAAAAACAAACTAAAGTTGGGAAAGGATCTGGAAACTAGATCACATGCACAAATGCATTTATTGAATTGAAAAATATTGCAATGTGCATGAAATCACTTATTGAAAGGGAAATCCTACTCTAACCAAACATTGTAGGATTTTTAATAACAATGTTTAAGAAACATACCATTCACGAAATGGAAAGTTCCTCTCCATTCAGCCTTGAAATTTCAAATGCATTATGTTCTTTGTAAGCTAAAATCATGTAAGGACCACTCAATATTGTATCAAACTTTGTGTGGTTTCCCTGGTTTACAATCAACATCCCATTTTAACATAATATCTCCTTCATTGAAGACTCTGAACTTATCCTTATTATCAAAAAATTTCTTTATCTATTTTTTATTATTTTCCATGTTCAGATGATCTTGATCTCTTAGCTCCTACAACTCCATTAACTCTACATAACGAACTTGCAATGGTTCATTCTCAAGTAATTCCATCTGATGTAGTAAATACAATGCAGGAAACTCAACTAAGATGGGCATTCTTTCCTCTCTTCCATAAACAATCTTATACGATGAATTTCCAACCGATCTTTTAGGATTCACTCTATCAGCCCAAAGTGATGAATTCAACATTAGATGTCAAGATTTTAGGATTTCTTTGATGTTCTTCCGTGATCCTCAAAATATTTTAATTAGTGATTTCAGATTATCCATTACCTTGTGGTAATAATTAGATATTGTACTTAAACAAATTTTATGCTTGATAACCCAATCTATTACCTTTGTACCAAGAAATTCTAAGGCATTGTCAAAAATGATAGTTTTTGGAACACCAAATCTACAAACTATACCTTCGTAAAAGGATAGTATATAAGTTTCATTAGTTTCTTTTAAGGCTATTTCTTCATTCCAATGTGTAAAGTAATATGTAGTAGTTAAGATCCATGTATTTCCTTATGACAAAGGTGGATTTATCATGTCAATAAAGTTGATACAACACTTTGCATGAATGGCTAATCCACTGATATAGGCTACAAGGGCAACAAGATAAATGTTTTTTGCCAACAAAGAAATCACATTTATTACACTTTTTGATCTATTCAAAGTATTCCTTGAATATGTTGGGTCAAGAGTAACTAGATTTCATAATTTTTAAGGCTATAAGTACGTGCTGAAAAGTGACCTCCTGCAGGTCCTTCATGAAATTTAGATAATAGTTGTTGAATTTTATCATAATAAATACATCGCATTAAGTAAAATTCCATGTATAAGCACAAAATACCAAAAAGCCAAAAGACCAAAAGACATTCTTTTCTAAGCATAAGCACCCAAATTTGTGGTGAAGGTTGTTTTGTTTGTGTCTTGTTCACTCACAAGGATCTAATTGTATCCACTATAACCATAAAAAGAGACAATCTATCTGAATATGAAATTGTTGTTAAAAGTTGATCCATATTGGGAAAAAGATAATGATCTTTTAATGAAGCTTTATTTAGGTCTCTGAAATCCACACATAGCCTAATTCCCCCATTCTTTTTGAAAAAAAACAAGAGGATCTACCTATATGATGGAAAAGTGACATGCGAGCATGGGAATCTACAAGTAAATCTTCCTCATACTCGACCTCCCGAGGTCGTGCTGAGATAACCGACGAATGTGGAATATATATGGATATAGAAAAACTAGTTGGGCAATCTTATATCCTTAATACACAATAATGGAATATGTGAATCTAAGGTGAAGAAGGCCCTCCTAACCTGAATTGGTGTAATGGATCATTTGGATATAATAGCTATTCGGAGGCTCCAATCAATGTTGAGCTCTACCGAGATCCTGTTTATTGGCTATTGGATACGTGGGAAGTGACCTGTAGGTGCTTCGTGTATATTTCCAGACAAGGTCATGAAAATGGTGATGGGAGGTGTAGTGGATTCTCTGCGGGGTTTTATGGATGATTCTTTGGTCTAGTCCATAAATCCTTAGCTTGATTGGTTGCTATGTTTAATAAGGAGAATTGTGTAATAATATCTAGTGGAAGTGGTGAGGACCTAAATACTAGTGTTCGTAAACCAGCATCAATGTCGATTAATCAGTAGGCCCGTTGGGTTGTGGGACCTATGGATCACAACCATAAGTTTGTGGTTGTGTCGGACCTCCTATGGTCATGTGAAGAGTTAATCTCTCCTTCCGATTATCCAATAATCATACGCCTTTTCAGCCTCTATGTTTAGAACTAGAAGTTGTGTAATTTTCTCAGAATACCTTACAGGTGTTCTGGCAACTTGAATGTGTAAGCTAGTATCTATGTCAACGAGGAGGTCTCCTGCATTAGGTTATGGAACTAAAGGATCACAACCAAATACTTGTTCTCTTTCGAGTCCTTGTATAGTCATACGGATATCCTATCAAGGCAATCTATAGTTAGGATGATTTGACCAAAATGTGTATGCCTTTTCGTCTTCAATATTTAACTCTCTCAGTTGTTCACTAATTGCTCGTAGGTTTGCCATTTCTCAAAGACCTGTATCCTAAGGTCTTGATCTATGTCATCTATTGTTGTGGGAAATTTGGTTGAGGCACTATTGTTCAAATATGTATTCTCTGGGCTCTCTAGGTCCCGTGATTGTCATGCAAAATGATTCAACTTTTAACTAAAACTAATAAACTAATTATGAAAGATGTATCTACACTATGCATGTATTCTTTTATTTTTGTATTTTTGATGAAGTATTTTAATGAAATTAAAATAGAATCTATTCTAATATATCCATAAAATGGACAACTAATCTATTAATAGAATTATAAAAAACAAAGTAGCCCGATGTAGCTATTTGCCTGTGGAGTTGTGAATTTATCCTAAATATCTAAGAAACTAATTATTTTAAATTGAAAGACTCTCGATCCTACCTTAGAAGTGAGTAATGAATCATAGTTTCTAAGAAACTATCAATCCCCATAGATTCCCTAGTGATATCGAAAGTGAGATTTGATTGAAATAGAATAATTTACTACTCTATTTGATAGTTGTAACTAGAACTTTGATAGCTCAAACCCGGCATTTATAGAATAGTGGTAAATCTAGCTATGTGTGACTTTGTCCCCTCAAGTTATGATCTCCCTTGTGATCTCCTTGTTCCTTCATGTTCTCTTGAATCCAAAAAAGCATGTATATGATAGCATCAAAAAAGAATGTCTTTGAATAATGGCAGCTTTGGATATATACCAAATACAATGCGAGTAAGAGAGGGATAGTGCAAGTGAACAGAGCTTGACTATGCAACTCCTAGCGGGATTTATTGTGGGAATATAACACAAATACGTTGAGAGTTTTAGAAACTATCTTTTGTGACCAGACAAAACCTGCAACTCTAAATGGATTCCAATCTAAGAATGAAACTACCTTACTCTAAACTAGCTTGCATGGAACAACAATGAAGCAAGATTGAAACAAGAAGATCGAATGACCTCTAAACAACAAAGGAAGACCAACAATGGATGTAAAACATGAAACTATTGGAATTCTAAGAAAGAAACTCAAAAGACTAAATGATTAAATAGAGAAGGAGAGGGGCCATTTGTTTGAAAACAAGTTGGCTATTTATAGCAAATGCATTCACTAGAAGGTAACTTGGAATGGAACTCTTTTACCATTAAACAAAGTGAAAACACTATTCACAGGGCGGCCAAAACATAAATGCAAAGAAAAGTAGCTAAAAATGCGGATAGAAATTGAAAATTTACATTTGACATGATCGTTGGAGCTTTCTGGAAAACACATACATGACCATCGCCCTATGCGGGCGGTGGTTATGGGAATGCCTCCTGTCTGGGTGGCGGTCATGGAGTCCACCACCCAAGAAGGGTGGTGGTCTCATCATTAAGAAAAAAATGCAAGGAAAATGGGGGAAGAGGGTAGGAAAAAGTATGTAGAGGCTGGGTGAGGCACACGGAATACAAACGTATACTTGGCGAGCTTTTCTAGATCTCGAACACCTTGCGAGGAGACCTGTATCATCATTGGGGTATGTGTAACATCTTTCCGGCAGTGTAGTACCCTACAATTTTGGGTACATACATATTGCCCCCTCGGAGAAGCATCTTAGCCATGAAGAGGCGTAAACGGTGGATCCGAGTATGGTGGTCCCAAAATGGGGAGTTAGGAGTTATACCTAACACACCCGTGTGTTGGAAAGTTGCCATCCAAAATCCCGCTATCTATAAAATGAAAAAAGGGGACTCAAGTGTAGATAGATAAAATAAATTGAGAAATAAAACTAAATTGATATGAAATGAGGACTTACCATCTGCGTAGGGTTTAGAACTTACCTCCATTGATGCTCCAACCCTGCGAAAGACATTCAAAATTAATTTTAGAAAGCTATATATATATATATAATGAACTCATTTCACTATTCATTGTATGGATTGATTTGATAGTTTTTGAGCTCTAGGACCCATGGTGACAGTTTTTGACAAGAGTATAGTCAAAACGTTCATGGTGAGATAGTGATCATGCCTCCGAGAGCGGAACATCGACCTGCGAAGTCTCAGGTTAGTTCTTCTCAATTTATTATTTTTGAACCTAAAATGTAGAAATGATAAAATCTTTGTCTTGGGGGGGTTATTTTTGAAAATGCTAGTTTTAAATGAGTCTCTAGTGGGGGGTGCCCATAGGGTAGGTTTTTATTTTAGTTGAAATGGTGTATTTTGCTTGTTTTTAGGCATTTTTAGGGCTTCGAGTCATTTCCGCTTTGGGACGGACCGCCACCCTACACAGGGCGGCAGTCATGGGACCGTCGCCCTAGAAGGTGGTGGTTATGGAACCACCACTCTACATAGGGTGGCGGTTCACAAAAGAATGCAAAAAAAGATGTTTTATTTACTTGTTTTCACATTTTTACATGTTCTTGTTAGCTTTTCTAATCAGATTTTGTTACTAATTTACTCTTTTTTTGTGTTTTTGGGTGGATGCAGAAGGAGGAGTACATTAGATGGAGTTGAGATAGGGAGTATGATTAGCTCCCAGTAGTGTTAGAGGCACTCACTTTAGGTAAAGTGAGATACTCTTCGAGGGTCAGCATTTGGAGGATTGCACGCAGTCCCTCACATTGCACTGTTAATCACATATTATGTGACTTATTTTCTTATTAGGATGCGAGATCGAAACACTTTCCATTTCCAGAGCTAGGGGTGAGTGGACCATTACCCTAGAGGATGTTTACCACATATTGGGGGTCCTGATTCTTGGGAGGCGGCTGTCTCTTAAGACAGTAGTGTCACAAATCTCAGGTGGTTCAGTGGGCCACTTATATGGGGGATGCCATTGTTTCCATGGAGTCTGAAGAAGGGGATGAGGTCCACTCCATTTTTGAGTCAGACATTCCTGTGCTCCGCAAGGCTATCATGGGCATCCTTGCTTCAAGATTGATTGGGGACAAGGGAGGGGACACTCTCTTATATTGTTGGGCTCCCATTATTACACAGATTGAGGGCCATGGCTGTGTTTACGCTTGGGGAAGACATCCTCAGGACCACCTACCATGATTTATATAGGGTGGTCTGATTACAGGGATAGTCACTAAGCCACCCTACTCTTGTCATGAGTTGGGTGTATGAGCACATCATTCCATATGGGAGAGGTGTACAGGCAGAGGATCCTGGGGCCATCAGGGTAGTGAGGTGGACAGGGATGACCATTCTTAGAGCGCCTCACCAGCCAGTGGCCTCTTTGACCACTGCAGACATGGAGGCTACTCCCTATCAGGCCATGGTAGGGTTAGAGAGAGGAGATTGTTACATTAATTTCTTATAACACTACAAGTTAGTTTGTAGACAGGATGGGGAAGTTGGAGATCCACCCCTTTGATAGAGTACCACAGCAGTTCGGCCTCCCATACATTGACATGTTTCCTCCAGTGGGGCTAGTGTATAGATCTATTTGTGAGGCTTGGGGAGGTCCTAGAGGCCGGGGTTGGACTACGGTCACTCTTGGTATTCCCATCGCAGCTAGAAGGGTGGTTTATGCTCGAGGGGTAGTCAGTGCTCCTCGGGTACCTTTACTTTAGATTGCCGTTGGTCTTGCCCATAACATAGATGAGCCTATTGACATGGACTCTGAGTCTGAGGAGTTCACTGGGGAGAGATAGAGGAGGAGACAGAGGAGATAGAGACCGGAGTTGGTGGGATAGGTGAGGAGGATGACAGTGATTATGAGTGGCATGACACTTAGGATATCCTCGGGACGAGCTAGCGAAGCAGAGGGAAGAGAAGGTGACTTTGATTTCAGAGGATTTGCCTTCTTAGGATTTAGGGGGAGATGGTGAGTCTGTGGTAAGCCATCACATTGCTCTAGATGTGGGAGAGGGATGACAGTCAGCGGCAACGTCAGTGGTAGGCATAGATCCCAGAGATCCTACCTAGAGGCCTAGAGATCCGAGTGAGTTACTACTCCTTTCTCAAATTTTCTTTAGTTATAATTGTTTAGTTGTTATTTCCTTTTGTTGTTTCATTTATCTTTGGTTTTATTTTGGACAACTTTTTAACTTGTGTGCTTCTATTTCTTACTTGCAGCGACTGATGAGGGATGGCACGAATTGATTCATCGGGTGTGTGCCGACACTCTATTGCTTCCTTTTGATGGTACTCTAGCCAAAATCACTGAGGCCTTGGGAGCCCTCAGCAGCTAGTCAACACATAGATGTCTTTGTCAATGTCTAGAAGGTGGCAAAGATCATTACCTCCATTTGTACCGAGATGGCTAGATATAGGATTGTTGAGCACTTGATAAGGAGGAGTCGCTCTCATAGTGAGACCACAACTACTAGGCATGATCTTGAGCCCTCCATCCATTCAGATCATCGTCGCAATAGGAGTCTTAGGTGCATTCATACACCCTCTGAGGGATCTCGCAGAGGCTGAGAGATCATATTGTCTTCTTGTAGCGACCTTTGGTTGGATATATGTACGATTGTTTTGCATTTTTGAGCTCATTGAGTGTTTTAACCATGCCTTAGTGCATGATGGAATTGTATATGAAACACCATTTATATATATATATATATATATATATATATATATATACCTCTTTTGGATCTAGACTCTTGGTGCCTAGAATACTAATTTCCATAAAATGTTTTAACTTTTGTATGCTTTTCCAAATGTAATGCTATGGATGAAAAATGATAGTAAATACTAAATACATTATAGTAAATGCTAATATTGATCTTATAGATTGATCTTCTTTGGGCAATGTCTGTTGATTTCTTCTTATGTTGGAAAAATGTGATGAATGTATAGTGATAAAGAGATGAAATTGCCCCATTCCCAACTCCACCCAACCAGTAAGATGTGAGGGCTCAACACCAAGAGTTAGGAAGGGCACAAATTGTATGAGTTTGACTAAATGGAATGATGAGAGATAGAAAACCAATGACAAAAATAAAACTTAGATCTACATACTTACCCTACTTAGAACTACCACCAAGCTCAGAAGGCCACTTACTTTCTAGTTTATCTAGACTTAGATTTATAAATGGAAACCTGGTTGAAAAAATATGGTTTTGAGGATTTGATCTCTTTGAAATTTAGACATTTGTTTTCACTTAATATAATTTGATTTGTGTTTCTAGCATACCAAGAATTTGTTAATTTGTGTGAATGGACCCCCCACATCCTACCTCACACCACTAGTAAGAAGCATGGGTTTGTCACCAAAGGCAAGGTATAGGCGAGTAAGGGCACTTATTTCCTTTCCCAACCTCACACCACCAGTAAGAGGTGTGGGCTTATCATTGAAGGTTTGTCGAGAAAAGAAGTGTGTAAAATAAAATATTTTGTTTTGCTTGGCACTTTTAATTCTATTTTATTTTTGAAAATTATGATCTGTGACTTTGGGATATCTTTTCTTTCAAAGAGATTTAAGAGGGATAGATGTGACACTAAGAAGCTTCTAGAATAGACCATAGGTAAGGACAACTTCACCTAATAGAAAGAAAGAGTAAAACCAAGTATGTAGGCCTCGGTATGGTTTTTGTCAATATTTGTCTGTCAAACTTGATGAGAAGATTTGAAGTTACTTGATGATGTTTGAAGAGATGTAATTTGAGAGATTTTCCAATATTTTCATAAATTTGTAAAATATTTCTTAAGAGTAAGTTCCTTGAATACTATTTTTATGAAATGAGTAGAAAAAATGAAACAACAAGGTGACTATTGCAATGTAGGTAGCTATAATGTACAAGTGGTGATTCTGATGTCTCATGTGTAAAAGCTGTTAAGATGCAAGGAATTGACATTTCGTTGAATTACTCACCTTCTAGTGTGCACAAGAGATACGCACCATTTTAGTAGTCTTTCATGACTCAAGATGGGCCTAACCATTTGGGCTAGAACTTCCTTCCCAAATTTTCTTATCAATCCGATTGTCTAGTCTTAGAATTAGATCTCCCTCATATATTTATCGCTCATAGAATTTTTGTTATACTTTTGGCACATCTATTCAACATAGGCTATGTGCCATTGTTCGGCATTTAGCCTTTCCTCGTCAAGGATTTCTAGTTGAGAGAGGCGTACCTCCCTCGAAGCTTCTTCATCCAAAATCCTGTAATGAGATGCGGAGACTGGATATTTCAACCTCAAGTGGGAGAACTGCTTCTGCGCCGAATACCAATGAGAAAGGGGTTGTTTCTATTGTTGTTATTATTGAGGTTCGATGGGCCCACAAAGCCGGGTATAGTTTTAGATGCCAATATCGCTTGTTTTCCTTAACCATTTTGAGGAGAATAACTTTTAATGCTTTGTTTGTTGCTTCGGCTTACCCATTGGCTTGAGGGTAGTAAAGAGAGGTTGTGTGATGGTTTATTTTGAATTTTCTACATAACTCATGGACCTCATCATTTTTAAAGGATGTGCCATTATCTGAGATAATGACTTGTGGGACACCATACCTGCAAATGATTTGGTTCATAATGAACTTGGAAATTATTGAACCTGGTACGGTGGTGAGAGGCATGGCCTCTACCCATTTGGTAAAATATTTCATGGCTGTAATTATAAAATTATGGCCATTGGTTGATGAGGGAGAGAATTTCCCTATCAAATCTAGACCCCACGTGGAGAAGGGCCATGGGGTTGCTATTGGTTGCAGGGATTGTGCTGGCATGTGAATCTTGTGAGAGAATTCTTGGCATTTGTGGCACTTACGTACAAACTCTACTACGTCGTGTTCGAGAGTGGGCCAAAAATAGCCCATCCGATGTATTTTGTGAGTAGTGGCATGACCACCAAAGTGGCCTCCACATATCCCACTATGGGATTCATAAAGAATCTTCTGGATTTTTCTATGTCGACACATCTTAGAAGCATACCATCAAAGCTTTACGATAGAGTACTCTTTCTAAACAACATATTTAGCAATGATGATGCGTAACCGCCTTCTTTGTTGTGATGTGGCACTTTCCGGTTATGTGTGGTCCATGATAAGATTGATGATATCAATGTACCAGGGAGATATAGAGATGGGAGGCATGGTTTCGACAAAGTATATAACTCATCGGAAAATCAAGATTTACCGAGATCACCTCCATCTAATGGATTGTCACCAACCAGTTTATAATGATTTGTCCCTTAACAGATTTTGGTTTACAAATGTTAACTCAAATTCACCCATTAAGGTTATGAAACACCCAACCTTTTTATATAAATACCCTTGCATGAGGAATGTTCATAAATGATTTGTCCTTACAATGACCCTTGTTTCTTGGTTTAACCATGTAATTTCTTAAAATGACTGTTGTATATATCTTCCCCCTGAGTAAATATAGACAAACAATGGAAGAATATGGAAATCAAAGGAACTCAAAACCCGACATTTATTTATGCAAAAATTCACACCCATGGCATAGTTAGAGGCACAGAGCACAAAGTGTCGACATGCCAAAAGTCACGCCCATGGCACACAGTTGAGGCGCAAAGCGGAAAATGTCGACATGAAAATGGATGTGCCCCAGCGCCAAGTTAAGGGCGCGGTTAAGCGAGTAAAGGATGTCAACATGAAAATGGATGTGCCCTAGTGTAGTAAAAGGATGTCGACATGAAAATGGATGCACCCTGGTGCAGGTTAAGGGCATAGGTAAAAGGATGTCGACATGAAAATGGATGCACCCATGGCGCAGGTAAGAAGATGTCGACATGCAAAAAGTTGCGCCCATGGCGCAGGTTGGAGGTGCAAAGCACAAAGTGTCGACATGGAATTTTTAGTGCCTATGGCACACTTAAGATTATTTTGACATAAGGATGGATGTGCCGAGGTGCATCTTCAGGAGGCGCAACATTTTGAGCATTGACACCCCGACAGGAAGCAAACCCTGGCGTAGATATTCAAATGGCCATAACTTTTCACAGGAAGCTCGGATTCATGCAAGGTTGGACTTTTTGGAAAGCTTACAAGGTCCTCTATCCAACTAAAATGGATATATTTAATTGGGTGATAAAAATTATTCAAAATGCAAAATACAATTCACCATTTTTGGGTTTGCTAGGGTTCTCACCTACCGCCATAATGAGATGAATTAAATGCAACCTAGAGGTGGTTGGGGTAGATTTGGAATTCCTCTCTCTTTTCTCTCTCATTCTTCATATAAATTGTAAGGAGGGTCTTCTTTCTAAATGTTGGACATTCTTGTTTTTCCCCTCCCTTCTTTTCTTTGGTAGGTGAATTTGTGGAGTTCAAACCTCTCATCTAAAACTATAATGCAACTTTGCCTCTTGGCATTTTGTAGTGTATTGTATCAATCTTTGGAGAAAATGATGCATGTTTGTGGATGATTCTCGACCCTCTCTTTGTTCATTTGCATCCTCCCGATCTTTCACCGC
Source organism: Taxus wallichiana var. yunnanensis (assembly GCA_018340775.1). NCBI lineage: Eukaryota > Viridiplantae > Streptophyta > Pinopsida > Cupressales > Taxaceae > Taxus > Taxus wallichiana. Next base: position 902,136,136 of record CM031239.1, read on the forward strand.
AAATCTGTTATCTCATGCATGATCTTGCATTACATTTTAATAGTTTGTGTTTATTGGCAAGACAGATGTTTCTTCATTCCTTGGTGCATCACCTTTGTTAGTTTAGGTTTATTTGTATGCATCTTCTTACCTTGTCTCCTTGGAAGGTTAGATTAGGTTTTTGAGTAAACCCTTTGTATTTTTATGTGTGCATTTGAACAAAGGAATAGGAACTGGCCTTCATCCGAGAGCTTTTCCGATCTCGCAAGGTCCCACACTTGGGAAAAGCTCCATGTTATGCAATCACATTGAGAGTCTCAACCCATCGAGTTGCAGACATCTAGGGGTGACGTGATTCGTCACCAATAGTTTTGGCATGCTGGTGGGACCAAGAGGTCATTCCACAAGATTTGAATGAATTTTCAAGAAATTTGGACTTAGAAATTGCAGGTTTTACAATTTCATATTTTTTCACCTTCTAGGATGAACTTTGAAATCAATTTTCAAGGGCTTAACTTGCTCAAAACAAGTCAAAATTTCACCAGTTGATAGATCGGGGATAATATTCAAAAGGGTATTCTTAGATTTTGAGATTTTGACTTTCAAAATTTCATGGTTTTTAGTATTTCAAGTTTTCCCAGGTGTTGAGCATGTCCCAAGTTCCGACATAGTGCGTTTCAAGTTTTGTAAGTTGCCTTGCATGACCTAAGTTTCACCTGTACCTTTCAGGATTAGTAGCTACACAACAAGACCCGATAACTGAATTAAAGAACTATATCTTTCGGGTCCTTCAAATTTTTAAATTCTATTTTTAATATTGTCAGGTTTGGTGTGTAACTTGGTAGAATCTAGCATTTTAAGGCTCATTATCTAACACATCTGGTGACTCTAAGGGATAGAATTTAGTGGTGTAGCAGCACAGGTTTCCCACGTAAATGAGAAGAGTTCGAACCAGGTCGGATATTCGAAGAAGGGTTATTTATCTACTTACAGTTATCACCAGGAAGGGGAAGGAGAGGAAGAAGACCACAAAGATCACCATCTCCACCTAACAGGACTTTATCAACCCCTCCACCTAGTAGACCTTTCATCCAATCAACAAGGGTTCTCAGGCCAATCAGAATGGTGCAACAAAACCCTTTTGTCAACTTCACTGGCAGCAGCCCACTTGCCCTCAATGCACAAAATCTAGTTCCAATTGCAGCATTGAAGAACATTCCATTTTTCACTGGAGAAAATCATACCACTCCTGGTGATCATGTCAAAGACATTGCTAACATTTGTGCAATCCATGAGATAAATGAAATGGATGTTGCTGTCAAATTGTTGGCATCTTCATTCAAAGGGAAGGCATTGCAATGGTTTAGGAGCCTTGGAGCTGGTTCTATCCAAAATTGGAATCAGTTATGCATAGTTCTCCATGAGCAGTTTGGAGAAAAGGGAGACAATTTGTCTCTACTTGAACAATTGACAACTATCAAGAGAGCTCCCAATGAGCAGCTGACTAACTTCAACTTCAGATTTCAAAGGTCTTGGGATAGGATTCTAGTGGCCGTTAGGCCAATAGCTGAAGGTGCTTTTCTATATTATCTTAAGGCTTTGAATTTTGATATTTCTATGTTAATTCAATCTATGGGAGGCACAACCTTACCTATTGCTTATAACATTGCCATTAGGGCTGAAAATTGTCTTATTCAAGCTGGTAAGTTGGCTCCTAGGCCTCCCATGCCCTTGTATCCAAACTTAGAAAATCCAAGCACTAGTCAAGCACCCACTTTGGCTCCTATTCCCACTCCTAGAAATCAAAGTTCAAATGAAACTTCTACTTCATCCTCTAGTGCTTCAAATGAACTCCAAGAGGTCATGAAACAATTGTAAAATTTGGGAAATGAGCTGGTTACACTCAAGAGGCAGCAGAGCCCAAAGCTTTAGACCTTCTTATCAGCCTCAAGATCAACCTAATAGGCAACCATACCAGCCCAATAGGCCACCCAACCCAGACTGAAAATCAAAGCCAAGTAAGGCCTCCCACCAATAGACCATTTCAGCCCTATAACCCCAATGTTGCATCTACTTCTAAAGCATTAGTACCATGCAAAAACAACATAGCTCAAGAGTATGATTGGTGTTTCCCATGTAATGAACCTCACAACCAATCTATGTGCTTCAATGGTGCTTTGAACCAAGCCTTGATGGTGACAACTACTGGCGTAGAGGGTGAAGTGAGTCAAGAAACAAATCAGCAACAAGGGACATCTTAGCAAAACACAGCTCCAAATGATACCGCACTTGTGAATTGGCAAGCTGAGGATTTTTGTGGCATGAATCAAACAATTTCTTAGAGTGTAGCAGCTAACACAAGATCAAAGAAGAGGAATATTGGTGAAGGGAAGTCATTGGCTCCAAGTGATCTACAAACTTCCATCACTCCACAAGGTGTTGGTAAGCAAAATACAGGGCCAAACATGCAAGGACAGCCCAAACCACCTTTTAAGCCAACTCAAATGCTAGCTGTTGCTGCCCATGCGCAAGAAAGGAATGTGCAGGCTAAAGGACAACAAAGAGATATTTCATCCCCATTTAGCATCATTGATCAAATGAAGAAGACAAATGTGAATATATCAATGTGGGAATCTTTATCCATCCCAGGCCAAAGAGATCTTCTACAAGTTGCCATGAAGAATTGGTCAACTTTGAACTAGTAGGTCCATATGTAAGAGAATGTCCTCACAAATGTTGCTCAGCCTAAAGGGAATCATGGAGGAAAACAAGGTAAAGTTTTGAAACCCCCTCCATTCTACATTTCATTAATCATTGGGGATAAACTAGTACACAATTGCATGATTGATTCTGGGGCAAGTAGTTCTATCATGCCCAAGCAAATAGCTGATCAGCTGGGTCTCCAATATGAAGTCATATCAAAGGGGGTAGTGCAATTGGATGGGACAGCAGTAGCAATGGTGGGAGTGATTAAAGGTTTGAATCTTACCTTGCATGCATGCCCCAATGTTACCATTTTGCAAGATGTGTCAGTGATAGATTTTCCACCACTCTTTTCCCTATGCTTATCAAGGGATTTCACAGCTAGAATTGGAGGCTACTTATCTGCTGATTGGTCACACATGTTGTTCAGAACAAGATATGGTACTAAGGTCACAATCAGATCCGAACCAATTGCAAACTTTCATATTGAGCCTCATACTCCAAGCCAAATCAATGCCAACTATTCAACATTTGATCAAGAAGATTATCCAAGCACAGATGAAGCTGACACCAAAGTTGGAAGCATCCTAGATTTGACTCTTGATGAATGGGCGAGCAAGGTACATGCTTTTGATCCCTACCAAGAAGTAGAAGAATCTGAGCTAGGATTCTTGCATACATGAGAAAAACCATCCTATTCCTAACATCACCAAACCGACCATAAGGATGACAATGAGGTATGGTAGTTATTTTTTGATGGATCAAGGAGTAGGAAAGGTGCAGGAGGAGGAGTTATGCTTGTTTCACCTCAAGGCATCAAATATTATTCAGCTTTACATTTCTAGTTTTCCTATTCAAACAACACTGTTGAATACGAAGCATTGATTCATGGACTTCATTGGGCCAGGAAAAAGGGCATAAAGAACATGCTAGTGTTTGGAGATAGCGAGCTAATCATCAACCAAGTTAGGGGACAACATGCTACAAAGAATGACCTATTGAGGAACTACAAGAACAGGGTATGGGACCTCATTGAGGATTTCAAAGCTTTCAACATCATGTCCATACCCAGGAAGAAAAATGAAGCCATGAGATAGGCTTGCAGCAGTTGGAGCAACATTTGATGTGGTTGACAACATCAGAAGGGAAAAAACACAACCACATATCCATGTGATTGTGAGGCTAGTAGTTCTAGATAATAACACAAGCTGGCAAGTGTTTGAGAATGATCAATAGATCGTCAATTTTTTACAAGAAGAGGCTGAATTCTCAGCTAGGAATCAAGACAGACTAGAGCAGCAGTATGGGGATCAAGTAGTGCAGCTGCGGACAAACAAGCTTCCTAAGGGTTTAGTAACGTTGGAGTCTATCTTCAACCCTAACGACCAATTCCATAAGGAAAAGGCTAACATACAGGTCAAGAGAGAAGATTCAGAGCCAATTCTGGTTTGGGAAGGCAAAACACTTCAAATTGGTAAAGTGGCCATTGAGCAGGAGAAATCAGATTTCATACAGCTTTGCCAAGAATTTCCAGATGTCTTTTCTTGGAGCTATAAAGACTTGAGAGGATTCAATCCGAAGTTGGCACAACATACCATAGAATTAGATCCAGATGCTAAGCCCATCAGGCAGAAGCAGAGACCAGTCAACCCTCACATTGAGCCTCTAATGAAGAAAGAGTTAAACAAGCTAATAGAGGCAAGCATTATATTCCCGATCAAGCACTCAAGTTGGGTTGCAAACTTTTTTCAGTGGGAAGAAGAGCAGAGAAATCAGGTTGTGTGTGGACTTTCGAGACCTCAACAGGGCATCTCTCAAAGACCATTACCCACTTCCTTCAATGGAACAAATATTGCAAGTGGTATCCGGTTCGGAGAGATTCTCTCTCCTAGATGGCTACTCAGGGTATAATCAGGTAATGGTGAAAGAGGATGACTAGTTTAAGATGGATTTCACCACCAAATGGGGCACCTATGCCTACAAGAAGATGCCATTTGGGCTATCAAATGTTGGAGCCACTTTCCAAAGGGCAATGGATATGGCATTCAAGGGGTTGATCAATAAAATAGTTTTGATATATCTTGATGACATCACTGTATTCTCCAAAAATGTAGCGGATCACCTCTTTCATCTGAGGTAGGTATTTTAGAGATGTAGAAGATTTGGGGTATCGTTGAATCCAAAAATGCATATTCTTGGCTCACGAGGGAAAACTTCTAAGCCATATTGTTTTAAAGGAGGGTTGACGATTGATTGACCTAGAAAGAGTTGAAGCAATCCGAGCGTTGAAATTTCCAAGTCACAAGAAGGCTCTTCAAAGCTTCTTGGGAAGGATCAATTTTGTCCGTAGGTTTGTTCCAAACTTTTTAGCTCTCGTAAAGCCAATAACACTGATGTTGAAGAAGAGCATGGCATTTAAGTGGACATCTGAAGGCAAGGCAAGTTTTGAGGCAATAAAAGAGGCTATATCTCAAGCTTTGACTCTCGTCAATCCAGAACTTCTCCAAGGACTTCATGTTATATGCCTTCGGTGGTGGAGACACAATTTCTACAATCTTGGTACAACAAAACAAAGAAGGATTAGAACAACTAGTTGCTTTCTTCAGTCAAGGCTTGGAGGAATATGAAAATAGGTACTCTTTCATTGAAAAGCATGTCCTTGCAGTGATCAGGAGCTTAAAGAAATTCAAGCACCTAGTCTCAAACAACAAGATCCAATTATTGGTCTCTCATGCGGGAGTCAAGGAATTCCTTCTAAATAAGGATTTGAACGAGAAATGTGCAGGATGGATAACCCGTGTCATGGAATATGACATCGAGATCAAGGTCAAAAACTAGTATGTGGAAAGGGACTATGTGAACAACTAGCTTTGAGTCGGAAAGTCGAAGCAAGTGATGAAAAAGAGACTGTCTTGGTACTACAGGATGGTCAAGAATAGGAAAATGATGATGTGCCCTCTCCTTGTTGACTCAGAATATGATGCACTTCCTACAGGTAGGCTTATTCCCTCCAGAAATGAGCAAAGCGAAGAGGAGATAATTTAGATTACAAGCCATTCCATATGTGCTTGTTGACGGTGTTTTGTTCAAGAAAGACATCAATGGAGTTCTATTGAGGTGCATTGGGACAGTCAAATTGAGAGGGTGTTACAATATTTTCACGATGGAGATTCCAGAGGACATTTTGCCCCACGAGTAACAGCTCTCAAGATAATGAAGGCAGGGTATTATTGGCTGGCAATGTTCAGTGACTGTTATACATGGATAATAAAGTGCAAGAAATGTGCACTCTTCACAGGAAAAGAAATACTAGCAGCACTTCCATTGCACCCAATTTTGGTTGACCAACCATTTATTCAATAGGGATTGGACTTCATCGGGGTCATCAACCCAAACTCAAGCCAAGGCCACAAGTGGATTCTCATGGAAACGGACTATTTCACCAAGTGGACCGAAGTAGTAGCGCTCAAAGAGGCAAATGAATCTAATATACTAGACTTTTATGAAGGAATAGTGACTAGGTTTGGTGTGCTGGCCACTATCATATCAGACAATGCATTGGCATTCATAGGTTCCAATATTACGAATGGGTATCAAGAATGGAATCTATTTGAGCACCTTTTCAAATTATTACCCGCAGGGGTAATGGACGAGCGAGAGTCCATGAACAAGAATTTGCTAAGGATCATTAGAATCTCGGATGAAAACTAGATAACATGGCATACCAAGCTAAAATCAGTGTTATGGGCTGACAGGATAACACCAAAGAGGTCTACAGGTAGTTCTCCCTACAAGTTGGTCTATGGGAAAGAGGTAGTATTGCCTATATCATTAGAATTGCCAAAGATTGGAGCTCATAAAGCAATTGGAGTTATCTCGAGTTCGAAACTAATGGAGGCCAGATATGCAGAGTTGATGGAATTGGAAGAAATCAGAGAGCATGCAGTTTAGATGATTGAGAAGGATCGGGCCTTAGTAAAAGATGGTTTGATAAGAAAGCAAGAGCAAGGACCTTCCAGAAGGGGACCTAGTTCTAAACTAGGATGCGAGATCAGGAAAAACCAAGAAGGCATTCCAAGTTTGATGCCATTTGGAGTGGCCCCTACATGGTCACGAGATGTAAAAGTAGTAATGCCTTCCAATTGTCTACATTAGATGGAGGAGAACTTCCGATTCCGGTTAACGAAATCTATCTTAAACATTGCTACTAAAAGGAAAATGTTTACCTTGTAAATATTAGACTAGATTTTAATTCCTCTAAGTGTGGATGCACATTGTCTTGTTGTAGTTAGGTTTCAATTTCCCTAAGTTCTCCGGACAAGTTTTGTTGCTCTTAGGTTGAATTTCTTCAATTCGGTGTTCTCTCAGAGAAGGAGTTGCGGTATTAGGCTTGAGATCAGATATCAGGTTGGTTTCAGGTTATTGCTTATGACTCCATGCCCAATGGAATGCTAGAAGGCCACTGATATTCTACCTAGCAGGTAGGTAATCCCATTGAGTCGCCAAATTGTTGTATATATCTTCCCCTGGGTAAATATAGACAAACAACGAAAGAATATGGAAATCAAAGGAACTCAAAACCTGACATTTATTTATGTGAAAATTCATGCCCATGGAACAAAGTTAGAGGTGCACAAAGACAACATGTCCACATCCTAAAAATCACGCCCATGGCGTAGGTTGGAGGTGCAAAGCGGAAAATGTCGACATGAAAATGGATGCGCCACAGTAAAAGGATGTCGACATGAAAATGGATGCACCCTGGCGCAGGTTAAGGGCGCAGGTAAAAGGATGTTGACATGAAAATGGATGCACCCTGACATAGGTTAAGGGCATAGGTAAAAGGATTTGAATGAAAATGGATGTGCACCCATGTCGCAGTAAGAAGATGTTGAGATGCCAAAAGTCGTCACCCATGGCGCAGGTTGGAGGCACAAAGCACAAAGTGTCGATATGGAATTTTCAGCATCTATGGCGCACTTAAGAGTATGTCAACATAAGGATGGATACACCAAGGCGCATCTTCAGGAGGTGCAACATTTTGAGCATTGATAGCCCGACAGGGAAGCAAACCTTGGAGAAGATATTCAAATGGCCATAACTTTTCACGTGAAGCTTGATTCAGCAAGGTTGGACTTTTTCGAAAGCTTACAAGGTCCTATGTCCAACTACAACTAGATATATTTAATTGGGTGATAAAAATTTCTTCAAAATGCAAAATACAATTCACCATTTTTGGGTTTGCTAGGGTTCTCACCTCACATATAATAAGATGAATTAAATGCAACCTAGAGGTGGTTGGGGTAGATTTGGAATTCCTCTCTCTTTTCTCTCTCATTCTTCCTATAAATTGTAAGGAGGGGCTTATTTCTAAAGGTTGGAAATTCTTGTTTTTCCCCTCCCTTCTTCTCTTTGATAGGTGAATTTGTGGAGTTCAAACCTCCCATCTAAAATTGTAATGCAAATTTGCCTCTTGGCATTTTGTAGTGTATTGTATCAATCTTTGGAGTAAATAATGCATGTTTGTGGATTATTCTTAACCCTCACTTTGTTCATTTGCATCCTCCCGATCTTTCACTACAAAATTGGTTATTCAGTGCATGATCTTGCATTACATTTTAATGGTTTGTGTTTATGGGCAAGATATATGTTTCTTCATTCGTTGGTGCATCACCTTTGTTAGTTTAGGTTTATTTGTATGCATCTTATTACCTTGTCTCCTTAGAAGTTTAGATTAGGTTTTTGAGTAAACCCTTTGTATTTTTATGTGTGCATCTGAACAGAGGAATAGGAACTAGGCTTCATCCGGAGAGCTTTTCTGATTTCGCAAGGTCCCACACTTGGGAAAAACTCCATGTTATGCAATCACACTGAGAATCTCAACCCATCGAGTTGCATACATCCATGGGTGCTGTGATTCATCACCAACAATGACCTAATTCCGACTCATCCGATGGTGGAATCATTTCGAGAACAATTCAGATTTTGGCTAGATCAACATCAATCCTTGTGAATATATAATGTAGCACAAAATTTTACCTCCCGTCACACCAAACACACACTTTTCTCGGGTTTAATGTGACGCCATATTCAATTAATTGTGAGAGGATGATACGAGCATTTCTAGATGATCACAACACTTGGCCTTGGCCAATAAGTCATCCACATAGGATTTCACAATTTTATGGATAAGATCATAGAATATGTATGTCATTTCCCATTGATACGTAGCATCGACATTCTTAAGACCAAATGACATGACAACATAACAATAAGTTCCCAGGAGTTATAAATGTAGTTTTGGCTTGATCCTGTTTAGATATTTTAATCTGATTATACCTTGAGAACCCATCCATGAGGGAGAATAGTTTAAATCCAGCTTGTTGTATCAACAATAATGTCAATTGATGGTAACGGGAAGTCATCTTTGGGACAAGCTTTGTTAATATCCCAAAATTCAATACAAATGCATATCTTCCCATTCTTCTTGAGAATAGGGATGATATTAGATACCCATAGTGAATATTCAATGGGTTTGATGAATCCCACTTGGAGAAGTTTTATTACTTCCTCTTTTACCATGAGAGCCACTTTTGGCTTCATTGGTCTTGACTTTTGTTTAATTGGTTTTGCATCTTGTTTAGTGACAAGATTATGTACCGCAATGTGTGGTAGAATGCACGCCATTTCTTTATAGTTAAATGTGAAAGCCATTTGATGTTCTTTAAGGATTCATGTGTGTATTTCTATCTCCTCTAGAGTTAAAGAGGATCCCAACTTCAAAAAATTTGGTTCTTCCTCCATTCCGATGTTTATGTCAATGGTTTCTTCTATTTTAGAAGCATTACCTTCTTCAAATTCGGTGGGGTTGGAGGTGGTTTCAAGCTTTCTCTATCTTCTACCTTGTAGATATCGAGATCCTTTTGTGGAGGAGACTCTACCATGGGATTTCAAAAATAGGAAGATGAATGTGGTATTAGGGAGAGCTCTACTATGTGGTAAGCAAGGTGTAGCTCCGCATAGGCGTTTCAATATTCGAGAGTGATTCTATCACCGTCAAAGTGATCCATGATAGGAAAATCATTCTCAGCTTCCCCATGAGTCAGGAGTGGGTTTGTTGGTATTTTACGCACTAATGGTTCAGTACGAAGTGATACTATGAAATTTGTATCTTCCAACTCACTGTTTGGAGTGAAACGGGAAGCTGAGGTTGCTATTGAATCTATGAGAAGGTTCTGCTCTCGTGGGATTGCTTCAATTGATATGAAGTTAAACCACTTTCTTAGATCTAATACCGATGTTTTGTAGAGTTGGAAATGTTCAGCCCTAGTTTCATATACCTCAGAGACTTGGTTTGCAACTAATTGCGAGTCTCATAGTACTCTAATGTTATCGATACCCATTCTTTTGGCTAGAATGAGGCCAAGGAGGAGATCTTCGTACTCAACTCCATTGTTTGTACATTTAAAGTTTAATTTAAAGGTGAAAGGTAGGATCTTTAATTCAGGTGAAGTAAAGATCACCCCTCCTAGCTCCAAAGTGACATCTAGCTCCATCAAAGTGGAGAGTCCAATATTTTCTTGGAAAAATGGATGTTGGGATATTTTTCGTATCTATTTCTTCTGCTTTGGTTACTTCTACCATACAAACTTTGTCTGATGGAAGAGAAGCAATTCCCAGGGTGCATCCCATACCCATTGAATCAAATGGTAGGAGAATAGGTAAATCTTTCTCTAGCAACTCAACAATTTTTGTGGTAGTACCTAATGACATTGTTTCTATGATGTTGGTATCATTTTTGAGTGTTGGAATGCCCTCGACCAGATTTGTAATTTCCAATTCTGTGGTGGGTATCAACTTCTCTTTTGATTTTGAATCAATTGGTTTGCTAAGTTGATTTGTTGGGAGTTCAAGCTTGGAATGAATACCTGGTCTCTTCTTCAAATAAGCTAGGTGTATATCGAATGGTTTTGGGTCACCTTGTGCCACAAATATTTTTCCTAAGTGTAGAAATATTATTTCTTGGAATAACGTGGAAGGGATTGCCTTCATGCGGTGTATCCATGGCCAACCGAGGATCATATTATAGTTGGTTTCTGAACTATAATATAAAATTCGATGAGGACCATTTTGGGTCCTAAAGTGACTGGTAAAACTATGGTTCCAATTAAAGTGGCCTTGAGGTTATCATAACCTATTAGTGTATTTCATGTTGTGGAACAATTTGTCTCTCCATATCCTAACTTTTGAAGAAAAGCAAAGGGGACTATGTTAACTGCTGCCCCATCATCAATCATTACATGTTTAACATAATTATTGTAAACCCATACTTGTAAATGTAAAGTCAAGTTGCCTCTTTGTGTAATTTCAGCGTTTGTTGGAATTTTTCTTAGATCAAATATAAACTTAGTATCCCTATCTAGCTTCCTTGAGGTAGAAGTCAAAGTCTACATGATTTACTTGTGTTTCGGAGGAGGATTGATGTTGATTAAATGACCAAGGCCTAACACTTCTAAGAGGGCAGCCCTATGGGTGGGAGAGTTCTTTAATAAATCGAAAAAGGAGATGTGAGAGAAGGTTTTAGTTAATTCATTAATTAATTCATAGGTGCCTATGTGTTTTACCAACATTTGTTGAATGTTGTCTACTTCCAATGGATAACTTGGATTTGGTTGAGAAGAATAATCCCATGTTCTTGTTATGGTTTCTACGGGTAGCTTGGTGTCTAACTCCACCAGACCAACTATCTTAGTTTGGGGTCAAGTTCCTAGTTGGGGTGCAACTGGTGGATTTAATGAAGTGGAAGCTTGATGATCATTGTTTCCTGTTATAACACCCTTGTTTGTTCTGCTTGGATCTAACTTGTTATTGTTAGAATGGTTTGGGAGTGGATCATTAAAGATCTTGAGGGGTGCATTTCGAGAGGAAACTACCCCTGTATAAATGTTTGGCATGGGTACTACAAAATTTTCTAAAAACATATCTATAAAGAGTTGTTTTTGATCTTCTGGAAAACATTGCATGAATTTATTCTAGTCACGAAAAGTTCTAGTATCGTGGCCTTGAATCTTGTGGAAACCACAATACAAATTGGGATCATAATTTTGAGGCTATTGATTTGAATCCTGTTGTGGCCCAAAATTTTGATAAGGTTAATGTTTGCTAGAGTTAAAATTTTGAGGTTGTTTCCTTTTGTTTTGACTCTGATATCCATTTGGGTTTCAATTTGGACCTTGTGTTTGGATTTTTCGTTTTTGTTGTTGTTGTGTTCATGGTGGACAATTAAAATCCACCGCGTTGATTTTTGGGGTAAAATTGTTATTTCGCTGATTATTAACAGGTGGCAAAATGTTTACAACGTTTTCTCTTTTAACTTGGTCAGTTACTCCATCTATTGTAACTTCATAGTTCTTGTTAAGGATCTTAGGTCCTTGATTAGCATTTCTGGTATTAGGATAAGCCATGGTTGTTTTGATTGGGAGTGATTAATTTCCCATTTGTTCCATATGTCTTACGACCACTATCTATTTTTCTTGGTCGATTTAGAGAGCACTCTCAAGTACTTCATTCTAAGTTCTTAGTGGGAACTTCTTGACTTCTTCCTTTATCTCTCTATTGAGAGAATGAAGGAATAAATCACATAGTTCCATTTGATCCATGTTTGGAGAACTTTCTGATGAGTAGAGAACCATATGCCATCTTTGAATAAAATGAGCAACGGATTCATTATGTTCTTGTTTAATATGCAAGAATTCCCTAATTCCTATTCTTAATAATTTGTTCATATCAAAATCTTTGATGAACTCGACACAAGTTGTTTAAATGAGTGTATTGAGGCTTTAGGTATTCTGTAATACCAATCAAGGGCAATACCCTCTAAGGGAATATCTTAAGCAACAACCCCATCCCAAGGGATTAATTCCCATATGGATGTGGCATAGGCCTTAATGTGTGCATTTGGATCTCCTTCCCCTTTGTATTTGGGTAAATCAGGAAGAGGTCTTGGAAGCATAACACTTCATATGGTGAAGTCTAGGGATCTTTTAAATATTCCGAATAAGTTCCTACCGTGCATAGGCTCGACCATCGATGGTGTTTGCTTTGAGGGGGTGGAGGTGGCATGGTTTGTTGATATGGCATAACATATGTATTTGTAGGGACATAAGGGAATCCTTGTGATTGAAGGAACATCCCGGAGAAGAGAACATGTCCCCTTATGGTGACTTTGAATAAATGTTTAAGTAGGAGCATTGTTTTGGTATGGGTTGTTTGGTGCCAAGTCGGGAGGTATCATATTTTCAACTGGAGCGGTGTTTGAAAATGCGGTCCTAGTTGGTGTTTGTTGTGGATAATTATACGGATGTTGAGGAGGCATGCCTAACGTGCCTATTCCTGTAAGGAGGTCAACCTGATTGGGGTGATGCAGAGGGTTGGGGATTCCTGCTTTCCCAAAATATGAATTTTTGTTTGCTTGAGCAAGTTAGAGCCCTCTAACCTTTTCAACTAAGGTTGAAATGACCTCTATTGGTGAAGATAGAGTATTTTGACTTAATGGCATTTGTTGTATACGTTGAGGTTATAAAGGGGTATGGTACCCTACTATGAATTGATCATTACCCTGCCACACTTCACCAAGGGTATTTCCCATAGGTAGAGGAATGGGGGTGTTTTCTTGGAGTAGGGTATCGGATTGTGTTTACAAACTCCCTATAGGTGGGTACATGTTTTGGAAGCGTTTCGCTTCTAGCATAGCGTGCTAAGTACTCTTCATCCAAAAATGGGAGTGGATCATTGATCTCTTGATCGATCTATGGTCTGAACAAGACCCGAGGAGATGAAATGGATTCTCTAGTAAACGTCATATTGTTAGAGCCTAATGGCTCTACTTTTTGTGTTTATGCAAGCTGATCAAACTCCTCAATTTAGAATGAAGAACTAGAACTAGTTCTTTGAGGGGGAGTTTGAGATGACAAGTAATTACTTGAATAGTTATCAGCCCATGAAGAAAGCAAGGGTGATGGTTGTCTATTTGTTTGACTATAGTTTGCTTCAAGACCTGAGAGAGGTCTTCCATATGCATCGTATCCTGACATATTCAGGGGGTATATGAATACCCATAGAATAATGGGAAAGAGCGAAGGTGGATGAAAGAAATGAAAAATAAAAGAGGAAAAAAATTTGTTTCACATCGGGTTCACCAATTTTGTACAATGGAAAAGTGATTTGCGAGCATGGGAATCTACAAGTAACTCTTCCTTGTACCTGACCTCCTGAGGTCGTGTCGAAACGGCTTGTGAATGTGGAATATATTCAGCTATTCAAAAACTAGTTGGGCAATCTTATATCCTCAATACGCAATAATGGAATCTGTGAATCTAAGGTGAAGAAGGCCCTCCTAACCTGAATTGGTGTAATGGATTGTTCGGATATAATAGTTGTTCGGAGGCTCCAATCAATGTCGAGCTCTGCCAAGATCCTGTTTATTGGCTGTTGGATACGTGGGAAGTGACCTGTAGGTGCTTCGTGTATATTTCCAAACAAGGTCATGAAAATGGTGATGGGAGGTGTAGTGGATTCTCCTGGGGTTTTATGGATGATTCTCTGGTCTAGTCTAGAAATCCTTAGCTTGATTAGCTACTATGTTTAATAAGGAGAATTGTGTAATAATATCTGGTGGAAGTGGTGAGGATCTAAATACTAGTGTTCGTAAACCAACATCAATGTCTGATTGATCAGTAGGCCCGTTGGGTTATGGGACCTGTGGATCATAACCATAAGTTCATGGTTGTGTCGGACCTCCTATGGTCATGTGAAGAGTTAATCTCTCCTTCTGATTATCCAATAATCATACGCCTTTTTAGCCTCTATGTTTAGAACTAGAAGTTGTGTAATTTTCTCAGAATACCTTACAGGTGTTTTGGCAACTTGAATGCATAAGTTTGTATCTATATCAATGAGGATGTCTCATGTGTTAGGTTTTGGAACTAAAGGATCACAACCAAATACTTGTTCTCTTTCGAGTCCTTGTATAGTCATATGGATATCCTATCAAGCAATCTATAGTTAGGATGATTTGACCAAAATGTGTATGCCTTGTCGTCTTCAATATTTAACTCTCTCAGTTGTTCACTAATTGCTCGTAGGTTTACAGTTGCTCGAAAGACCTGTATCCTAAGGTCTTGATCTATATCATCTAGTGTTGTGGGGACATTTGGTTGAGGCATTATTGGTTCAAATATGTATTCTTTGGGCTCTCTAGGTCCCATGATTGTCATGTAAAATGATTCAAATTTTAACTAAAACTAATAAACTAATTATGAAAGATATATCTACACTATGCATGTATTCTTTTATTTTTGTATTTTCGATGAAGTATTTTAATAAAATTAAAAGAGCAGCTATTCTAATATATCTAGAAAATAGACAACTAATCTAGTAACATAATTGAAACAAAAAAGTACCCCAGAGTGTAGCGATTTGCCTTTGTAGTTGTGAATTTATCATAAATTTCTAAGAAACTATTTGTTTTAAATTGAAAGACTCTCGATCCTACCTCGAAGTGAGGAATGAATCATAGTTTCTCAAAAATATCAATCCCCACCGCTTCCTAGCGATATCAAAAGTGAGATTTGATTGAAATAGAATAATTTACTACTCTATTTGATACATTGTAACTAGAACTTTGTTAGCTCAAACCTGGCATTTATAAAATAGTGGTAAATCTAGTTGCATGTGACTTTGTCCCGTCAGTGTGATATCCTCATTCCTTCGTGTTCTATTGAATCTAGAAAAGCATCTATATGATAGCATCAACAAGAAGGTACTGGAACATTGGCGCTTTGGATATAGACTCGAATACAATGTGAGTAAGAGAGGATAGTGCAAGTGAACACAACTTGACTATGTAATTCCTAATGGGATTTATTGCGGGAATACAACACAAATATCTTGAGATTTTAGAAACTATCTTGTGTGGCCGACAAAGCCCTCAGTAACTTTAAATGGATTCCAATCTAAGAATGAAACTACCTTATTCTAAACTGACTTGCATGGAACAACAATGAAGCAAGATTGAAACAAGAAGATTGAATGACCTCTAAACAACAAAGGAAGACCAACAATGGATGCAAAACATGAAACTATTGGAATTCTAAGCAAGAAACTCAAAAGACTGAATGATTAAACAGAGAAGGAGAGGGGCCATTTGTTTGAAAACAAGCTGGCTATTTATAGAAAATGCATTCACTAGAAGGTAACTTGGAATGGAACTCTTTTACCATTAAACAAAGTGAAAACACTATTCACAGGGCGGCCAAAACATAAATGTAAAGAAAAGTAGCTGAAAAATGTGGATAGAAATTGAAAATTTACATTTGACGCGATCATCATATCTTTCTAGAAAACACGCATAGGACCGCCGCCCTATGCAGGGTGGCGGTTACAGGACCGTCGTCGTGTCATAGGTGGGGGTCATGGGATCACCATCCAGGAAGGGCGGCGGTCTTGTCACTTAACACCAAAATGCAAGGAAAAGGGGGTCCGAGGGTAGGACAAAGTATTTGGAGGCCGGGTGAGGCACACGAGATACAAACATATACTTGGCAAGATTTTCTAGACCTCGAACACCTTGCAAGGAGACCTGTATCATCATTGGGGTATGTGTAACATCTTTCCAATGTGTAGTACCCTACAATTTTTGTACGTACACTACCCAACTTGAATGATTAACTAGAAAGATAATACCTAATTTGATCAGCTTAGATAACTATTTTCTCATCAATGGCTCAATCTTGATTTACAAGCCTTTGCTTCTACCTAACTGGCTTGGAATTTGGTTGAATCATTATTGTATGCTAAGCTAAAATTGGATCAAATCCTCTCAAATATTGGTATTTCCAAGAAAAAACATCTCTGAATTCTTTACATAATTTGATAAATGACTGTTTTTCAGCTAAGGAACATACCTTTCCAATAAATAGTTTCTTTTCATCATCCACCAAGATTTCTTCATAGTTATCTGTGTGAGTTGAAATCTTGCCTTTGTCTTTTCTTAACTGATCATCAAAACTAAAAATGTCTTCTAGTGTGACCAATCCTTGAGGAAACTTGTTTTCTTCAACTAAACAATTTGGTCACCATAGAAGTGTTGTAATTTTTCTTGATTTACTATAGAAAATTCAGCTTCTTGCTACAAAATCTATAGATATGTTCATCATCTTCAAAAAAATTCCAATTTTCTTTGTTATCAGTATTGAAGGTTTGATAATCAGCTTTATATGTGGTTGTACTTTGCTATTTTTGATCTATTCTAGTACATCAAAGCTAGCACCAACTGTTGTAAGTCTATTTGCATGCTTATTTTCAGCTCTTGGGACAAATTGAATGTTAATAGCATCAAAATCATCCATTAAGTCTGAAAATCTATGTTTGTAAGATTTCAGCAATGAATTCTTACACACATTAAATTTTTCACTTGATTAATAACTAACTTTGAATCACCAAAAACTTGTAAAGTACTGATACCTCTCTTTCTGGCCCATTACAAGCCATGAATTAATGCTTCATATTTAGCTACATTACAAGTACAAGAAAACTACAAACTTAAAGCTGAAAAGTACCTTTCATTTGAAGGGGAAGTAAGCATTAAACATGCACCTTGTCCTTTCTTATTTTTAGCTCCATCAAAGTGAAGCTTCCATAGCCCTTCTGCTATTTTTTTTGTTTTGGACAACAAGGGGATTGGTGCATTTTCTTCATGCAAGCAAGCAAACAAACACAAGAAAATCTTGCTCGATTCTTTGAAAGGGTTATAAGAAGGTTAATATTGAGTCTTTTCATCCATAAACAGATTAGAAACACCATCTAGTGCAAAAACATGTGTTGTAACATCAAAATCAGATTGATCTAAAGTTGCATAATTTGCTGCAACATTTGAAGCATGAGGCTCAATATGAAATCTAGCTAGAGGCTCTAAATTTACAGTAACTTTGGTTCCATACCTTGTAGTGAAGAAAAAAATGACCAATCTGAAGAGAGATAACCTCCTATTTTTTCTAAAATCTCGTGATAAACATAAGGCAAAATAAGGAGGTAAATCTACAATAGTCACATCTTGTAAAATAGTGACATTGGGACAAACATGTAAGGTTACCTCCATATTTCTAATAATTACAACAGTTTTGGTTGTTTTTCCATCTAGCTGCAACACACTTTTTTCCATAGGCTCATACTTGTAGGCCCAATTTTTCTACAATTTCTTTTGGCATAATTGTGCTACTTGCACCATTGTCAACCATGCAATTATGAACTAAATGATCTCCAATAATAAGAGATAGATAAAATGGTGGTGGCTTCTTGATATCATGAGCATTTAAGACCTTTTGAACCATCCATTTAACCTCTTTAATGTGGTCTTGCTCCATTGTTCCAAGGACCATGTCTGCTTTTTGGGCTTCCTTTTCTATTGGTTTTGATGAAATCTGCAGCTTAGCAAGTTCATGAGAAAGTAAATCTTGTTGTCCTAGAATACTTAGAGCATCCCATAGTGAAATATTAATATTATGCTTCTTCATTACATCGACAATTTTAAAAAAGAAACCGTTTTTGAAACATCTTCTACTGTTTTAGCATAGGCTTTAGCAAAAATTGACTTTTCTTCAACAAATTTTGAAATCTGAGGTATGAAGAGTCTTCTGGGATCAAGATGCAATTATTTTTGTTGGTCTTTTTATCCGAACATCTTGCTAGTTTTTTTAGAAATGACAAAATTGTTAGCTATTTTTTGACATGTAGTTGTTTTTATCAATGATTATGGGCAAAAAGGTCTATTTTTTTGTTTTTCTCTCGCTTGAGTGTTGTCTTGGGACCTAGCTATGATTGCAATAAAATATTCCTCACCAAAGCTAACTAAATTCTACTCGGTGATTTCTAACAATGAATTTCTTGGTTTGAGGCATGAATAATGCTTCAAGTTGAGATTGTGCAACAAGGCTTATATTTAGGAATGCATTTGGAAAATTTACAGCTTGAATGAGGTTGATTACAATGATGACACCATTTTTCTAACCATGTTAACTGGGAAAAGAGCATTAGATGAACTAGGGGATTTTGGGTCAAACTACCTTAGCTGATATGGTTGTCTATAATTCTAATTTTGTTGATAAGGTTGCCTATTCTGTTGACCTTGCTGATTTTGTTGATAACATTGCCATGATGAGCTAATTTGTTTTCAATTGATGTCAATTTATTACCCATAGTTTGAAGAGCCTTGAATACATCATCTAATGGAGCTAAAATAGTAGGATCTATAATGGTAATAGGTTGTGGAATAGGTAATAAATATACTATAAGAGGCATTGAAGGCCTTTGTGTAAATTTCCCAGCTTGAATAATTTTTTTAAGCCCTAATGGAAATATCATAAGTTGATGGGAGAGTATATCCTCCCATGATCTAATCATAGTTGAAATATCATTGTTTAAGACTCTAAGATAATAAAGAAAAGCATGGTCATCTTGAGGCTTAACACTAGCGGAATTCTTTCCCAAGTTCTAGCAAAATGAATATTGAAACTAGCCATAAATTCATGAGGGGCTATTTTAATTGTAGACAGCTTCTCTATGAGGGATAAATGATCAGAATGATCTTGAAATTGCTTAAGTAATTTTTCTCCCAACTCATCCCAAGTTCTTATGCTCCAAATTTCTAAATTTCTATACCATTGCAAGGATTTCCCTTTAAACGATACAACTAGAAGTCTTAAGGCTACATCTTCCTGATTTATATTATGGATATCACAAAGGGATGCAACATATTTGATATACTTTTTAGGAGTAATCTGATTTTCACTAGTGAATGAAGGTAAACTTTTCATGGTAGCATTGGGAATATCATGATAAACTGGAATTACTAAAGGGCTTCCATTAGTAAAGGTCAAAAAATTCCTAGGTGGTTGAATAGCCATTGGAATAACTAGAATTTGAACAAAGAGATTAATATGTGGTGAAGGAAGATTAGGAGGATTGTTGCCAAAAATATTCCTATTATAAGGTAAGTTATTGCCAACTCTTTTTATTCTTGAAGAAATCAAAGTTAAAGAAATAAACTCAAAAGGAATTCCTCTTACCGATGATCTTGTAGTCACTTTAGGAATGGAACATGCTACAAAAATGGTCTGAAATTTCTTTACAGAGTCACCAAATAAATATTTTGATCTTTAGAATAAATTTCTGTAGCTTGTTGCTCCAAAAGTATCTTTCCTTCACTCAGTAAATTGTTACAATTTGCTTGCAAATCTGATTCGTTGTCACACCGAGTGTGTCAAAAACTATTATCTCTCAAAATTTCACCCTATTGAGAGATTAATATAGGTCTTCTAATCTTGATTTGGATATGTCACTTTCATATATACAATGGAAACACCTCAGTATGTGTGGGTATACCTATTGTTGAGGTGAGTCTCTAGTATCAAGGTCGGTTCCTTTTATGTATCCTAAACTAATTTTTAGGGGTTTTGAGGGTAAAAAGATGACTGTAACTAAATTAAAAATGGGGTGATACACAAAACTTTTTGAGGGATTTGACTGAGTACATGCACAATCAATTTGAGAATGGATTTTGGATGCACAAACCAATAGTTTTCAAGTAGAATATCAAGACAAAACACTTGGTGTATTGTAGGAATGAGTCACAACAATATAATAAGATAAACATGCACACTAATATTATGCATAAATTATTAAGTTTGTAGAAAGGTAAGATGATTAATCAGGGAATTTGACATTCACAAGAATTAATGAGATATACACAACACTACGAATAATTGAAAAGACAGAAATCGGTCTTATTCAAGGGAAAATTGACAAAATTTTCTTCAAAGACTCCTATGTCTAGAATGTCCTCTCTTGAGATTTACAATTACACATAATATATAACAATATTATTCACCCATCCCATCTTAAAAATAGGCTAAAATTTGTACTTCTCATGCATGCTAATTTTACCCCTTTATCATGAATAAATAAAGGAATAAAAATATATATGCTAATATAATGAGGCACTAATAGCCTTGAGTACAAAATTAACTTAAGTCAAACTATGGTGTACTAATCTATTTTTAATAAAATAAGATGATAATATGAAAATACACTTTGGAATACAAAGGATCACTTGTAGTAATAAACAATGGGTTTTTCAGCGATTAACTTACATATTTTTTATGGTTGTTTGAATGTATACTATTTTTGGATTTTTTGATTCCTATATTGGCTGCGAAGTGATAAATTTTCCCCATGGTGGGCACCAAAATTATCAGCGAAATAATATTTCGATAGGAAAAATAGGGATTTCCACCAACGCTCTTAGACTAGGTCCCTTTGTGTGAATGGGGTAGATCAATTGATTGAAAATATGGAAATAATATCCGCTATTATATCACTCGAGGGTGGTTCTTCAACCTTAGCTCATGGAGTGGTACTTCCTTAGACGTGTGAAAACTCACTTGTAGAAACTACAAAGGAGGAAAAACCTTGAAGAATAGGTGTGAAGAGAATAAAAATGAGTTGGTTTTAAAATATATATATATTATAAAAAAAGATTATTGTTTCAAAACAATGACATTATCCATGAATTAAATGGGAATAAAACCATGAGTATCACAAGGAACAAAATATGAAAGGTGCAAAGATCTAATGCATGACATTAAAAATATATATTGATAATTGATTATAGTTTTCATGGAGAGGAAACATAAGAAAAGAAAATGTAGAAAATTTGATCACTTGTTTCAAGAGAGATTATGAAAGTTATTAAATAATATCAACCATCCCTTGAAATGAAGATGTTCTCTTAATTTATATATTTACATTTCATTGTTTGTCTACCCCCAAAATGACTATTCCTATTCCCATTATAAGTTACTTTCCACCTAACCTTAGTAAATATAAAATAAGTCCCTTTTTATAATTATAAAAGGGAATTTTACATTCCAAAATTATTTTATAGTCACGTTAATGAATAAGAAAATAATTCACGATTTCTTACAACAAAAATTAGAAAGGGGTTAGAGAAGACTTGAAATAATGAAGAGAGAAGAGAAGGAATTCTCCAAAGAATAGATGAGGATGCCTTGACCTTCGATGAATATCTACTTTGAAAAAGTTGAAGATGATAATATGACCCTTGATGACCCTCCAAAATGATGCAAAATTAAAATCTCTAATGAATACTACTTTGAACACCATCTCCCATTTTGAAAACTATTGAAATGATTACCCTTTTCCATACTACTTGAACACACCAAGAGGAGGAGTGATGAGAACATGAGAAGTATAAAATATAGAATAATTTATGCTGAATCCCTTCATTGAGAAAATGATTTTGATATTTGAGACACTATCACAACTTCATGATCAATCCTTCACGTGCGAGAAATAGATGCACTTTGTTCATATAGTGATGATCTTGGTTCTTCCACTTTGGGATCATTAATGATCAGTGGAAAATCCTTATGATTATGGAGAAAGGGAATAATAATGAAATAAAAACCCATGTCATCCAAATTTTTATCATTTACTCCATGTGAAAATGAATTCAAATATATTTTAGAACGAAATTGACTTTTTCCAATTTTAGCACTTTGTGCTCACCGCATTGGGAAAAGTTGGAATTTGCTCAAAAATTGAGTGGGGGATTATGTGATTTTCATAACCATTTTAGGCTGAATGAAGGAATGAAATGAAAACACTATTATATCATTTGACCCATTTACAATTTTTAGAATATTAAC
Source organism: Taxus wallichiana var. yunnanensis (assembly GCA_018340775.1). Classification (NCBI taxonomy): domain Eukaryota; kingdom Viridiplantae; phylum Streptophyta; class Pinopsida; order Cupressales; family Taxaceae; genus Taxus; species Taxus wallichiana. Next base: position 902,158,602 of record CM031239.1, read on the forward strand.
CATTTTTGTCACATTTTACCATTTTTGCCAATTTTGAGTGTCTCGACCATGAGGGAATGAATGCACATTTTTCTCGGGACATACTATTTTTAGTAGGTTCTCCTATAGATAATTAAAAATAATATAAAGTGGTATTCTCGGTGCGATTCAAATGAAAAAGGTCTTGATAACTTCTATTTCTCACCGGATGCTTTGCTCAAATTGTCGAGGGTTTTTCTTGTCCAGATATTCATGAATTTGAAAAGGAAACTTGTAGGTATGTAATTTCCTCATCTCAAAAGGAATAATACCGATGAAAAAATTATTCCTCAATATCCCTAAAAATTAGGGACTCGATGGCACAAAAACTAGTTCACGAGAAACTAGATTTTTCATGGTTCATTTTTACAATTTTCAACAAGTTTTCTCATCTCAATCTTTGTGAATTCGAAAAGGAAAATTTCATGTTTGCATGTTATTCATCTGATAGAAAATAATGATGATGAAACACGCAGTCCTCCATATTCCTAAAAATAGGGACTTCATGGCATGAAAACTAGATCGCATAAAATAGGAATTTCACGGATCGTTTCTTCCAATTTTCATGGGTTTTTTCTTATCGTGATTTTCGCAAATCTAAAAAAAAAAAACTTGAAATATTGCATGTTCCTCATATGATAGGGGATAATTCTTATGAAAAAATTATTTTTTTATATCCCTAAAAATAGGTTCTTCATGGGATGAAAACTAGATCACGCAAAACTAGATTTCCTATGGATCATTTCCTCAAATTTTCATGCAATTATGCCCACCGAAACGTTGGAAAGTGAAGAGGTGGACTTCTTCCATTTCAATATTGTGTCATGACATTCATTGTTTGAGTTTTGAATATTTAATAGTGATAAAATAATCCACATTCTCTCACCCTTGAATTGATAAGTGGCGTTGTTACATTAACAAAGGAGAGAGAAAGACTAAACAAATAGATCCCCGGGGCTTAGACTATGTCATATGAAAAAATATGGAAGATTAGGGGTAATTTTTTTGTCCCCATTGTCCCGTGTATTTGGGATGGATGGAGAAAATTTTACCTCAACCTTGTGATGACAAGTTGCAAGATGAGGTTTCATAAGGTGGGGGGATAGAAACTAAGAAAAGGGGATAACTAGGGTTTCTCATGGTCATGTGATCAGTCCAACAAGTTAACTATGCATGGGGAGAATTTTTATTTAATCATTGTCCCCTTGGGATGGAACATAAGGGATAAATAAGTGTGCTTCATCTTCATGTTGAAATGTTTCCACTTGAAAAATATCTAACTCGCAAGACTATACCTTGAGAGAGAGCTTTAAGATGAAGTTGATGCAGCTCTAGGAGGTATTTTTTTATGAACCATTATAATATTTTGAATCCCAATATCCTTATAAAGACAATGGTGTGGGTATTAAGATATAATTATTCATCAAACCACAAAATAAGGCCATATCTCTTGGGATTTCTAGGTGTGTGAGCCACGAATGAGATCTCAAAAGAAGTTCTTGAGTCTTACAACAAATATGAGAATACCATGTTGAAGGGAATTGAATTAACTTTTCAATTTTGTGTTTTTCAACCTCTAACTTATTCCGACCTTCTAAAATTACCTTTTGATGGTTAAGTGATTTTTTTAACTATCGCAAGCTCCTTCACCTTTAAAACCCACTTTAATCGAAGTTTCCCCTAAACCTCTTAAAGTTCCCAAAAATTTATTGAATCATTTTTAATATGTTCTTAGCTCCTTAAAATCCCTTCCCAATGAATTTTTCCTTCAAATTTTCCCCTGGGGGTTACACACCTCTCTCAAAAAAGATAAAATAGCCATTTATAATTTATTGAAGAATATTTCTTGAGAATCAGTACATCGAAGACCTTAATGATATTTTTTTCATCTTTCAAACACATGGACAAGGTTATTACAAAACATATAAAATATAGGAAGATTGGGATATGCTTGATATAAAGGGGAACATATCTAGAGGAGATCTTAGGGAGGTTTTCAAGAAAAAAATTTACACTTGGGTAAAGTTGTCATGTTTTCATCTTAAATTTTTCCCCTAAAAAACACATGACAACACATCCATTTATCTTCAAGAAGTACACATGAAACATGGTTTGATCCAAATTCAAATAATATCCTACACAACTTCCTTATATCTTTGTATTTTCCACCACAATAGTCAATCTCCTCCACAATGATTTATTTTATGAACACCCCCATCCAAGTGCACCAAGACCTATATCGACATGCACACAATTTAACTTGGAGCAACTATGCCTAATTTTCATCCCCATATACCATCCTCCATCGCTCAAATCCCACGATATATGGCCTTTACTACTTCCTTAAATCCCAACGTTTCTTTCAAATAAGACTTGATCTCTTAGATGATATCCATACTTTTCCTATTTGTTTGAATAATTACCTAGGCATTCAAACAAGTTTTTGTGAAGAGGTAAAAACTTGCAATAGATGCAAGTTTGAAAAACATGGACATCAATTTTCTTCCTAAAATAATATGGACCCCGAGCCTCAACCTTCCATCTTAAAATATTTAACCCAAGTTGAAGAATTGTTAATTGCACATGTTAATCCAGGTTTTCTAGGTAACCCATGCACATGGGGGAAAATACAAATAGTCCAAACACACTATAAGGTTCCCACAAAAATTTAATCCATTGCAAAATATATTCTACACCATCTTAGACATCTGGATATTGTTCCCATACAAAAGACAACGTTGAAAATACCTAATTATCAATTTTATGTTAGTAGATCATGTGTTTGGGAAGCCCTTAAATATAAAATTTCCCATCATTCATACTACAAATATGTTTTGATTGAGAATGATGCCCTAGCCTTTCTCCCTTCTCTACAAACTAATATTTCCTCCTCTCTTAACACATTTAAAATGAACATTTGTAACAATGATTTTATTTATGCATAAAATTATGATGATGATCCTTTTAACTCAGATGAAACATCGCCCCACACATCATCTTTTGTTCCATCAGTGAAAAACTCATGAATAAAAAAAGAATAAATAGAGAAATTCTTGCTTCCATATGTTTAGAAGACTCTTGTCACTTTTTTGTGGCATAAGGTTAGTGATTCTCCAATAAATTTATACACCACTAAGGTTCTCATTTCTCTATGGATTTTTTGATTTTGTTCAAAACAAGTAAATTAATGTTCAAAAAACCTCATATGATAGTTTTTCAAATGCATAAATATGTGTTAAATTTGATGCAGTACTCTGATGAACAATTAAGTTCCCATCCAAGGTTCCATTATTTCTTGCTTAACATAATTATGTGTCATACGAGAAAGTCTACAACTACGTTTTCGTGAAACAAAACATTGAGCATGATATCACACCAACTATAGGGGACCTCAAGAAAAGACTTCAGAAATTCCCTCCGGATTTCCTCCTAAAATTTTGATGCATTTTTGAAATAACCTACATGGTACATGTTCATTTTGGTCTAAAAGTATAGGTGACGTGTCTAACATAGTTGAAAAATTGTGCGCACCAAATTTGTTCTTCAATCGAAGTACACTAGACAAAAATGGACAAACGTTCACGATTTCATGAAACTTCTACCCCTAAATATGTTTGTTATGCACAATGCTAGAGAACCCAAAACCCTATTTCGAACCACCATCCTATTTTTTCATACTTTCATTGAAAAGATTAAAAATATTTCATGGAGAAATTTTACATAAACACATGTGTGTTAAATATTATTAGTACATGTATCAATATTTATTTTGTTTCTATTTAATTTACATGTGTATACCTCTTATAACCTCTATCTTCCTCTTAGATACAATGGTAACCTAGATATTTTGCGCATGTTCATGGTTTCTTTTGGCTAGAGGATGCTCCAAATATTGATGTAATTTATTGGTAAGATACTGTAACTATAGAGGTGGAAAAAGATAGTTTCAAAATACTTTTCTGCGAATATTTAGCCTCTGCCGAGTGCACAAAGTTTGTTCAACAATCAATCCAAGATGATCCATGTTCATTGACATTAAGGCTAAAAATATCCTCGAGTCCTCTTCATTACCTTGAAGAACTAATTTATCTTGTTTAATGACACACTAAATGTTTTAAAAACATGTTTGTGTAATTCCCTTTTAGCTTTCTACTAAAAATAATATATATATATATATATATATATATATATATTAGAAAATGAAGTACATTTTTTATAAAACTGGATAAAATAAAAGAGAATGGAGGTGGAAGAAATTTATTGGGAGTGGTTGAAATGGTAGAGGAGATTAATGAATGGTAGTGGAGTGTGACAGGTGGCCATTTAGACATGTCATTATCCTTGCATAATATTACAAGCACTTTATTTGGATCCAATGCATGGACCTCACGAAACCCAAGCTAACGTTGAAAGTTTGGAAGTATTAGATAATTGGAGCTCATTTTATAAAAATGGATCCTTAGCCTTTTCCAAAATTTTCATGTGCACCATTTTCCTACATATTGTGGAAGCATGCATATGTAAACTATTTGTCAAAATGCCTAAAAGAAACACAGTCTCGTGGATTGAAATAGATGAATAATATGCAAAAATGAGTTCATTTAAAATGCATTATAAACTTTCAAGAAAATGAATTCTAGCAGTCACACATTCAAGTTCCAAAACTGTTTCCAACAACCTCCTAGCCTATGCCAAAACGTGTGCTCGAAAATGGGAAGGGACACCCATCAAGCATAATCACTAATGCCAGAAATATCCACATAATGTGTTTGTTCAAGTGCCTTTGAATAGTAGATGAATGCCACCAAAAAACCATGAAGATGGATTTTTTTATGGTACATTTGTTAATTATTCGACAGGAAATATGGTCATTGTTTGCTTGAAAATCGGCTCATCCGTTGAGGAAAATAGACCCGTGCATTGAGAGGACATGTGGAGATGCATTTTCTTCCCGAAAAAACACAATCCAAGTCTCATTCCATTCACACGGTGTTTTGTGAAATCACCTCACCAAATCTCATAAACAAATGCCCATCAAAAGTTTTGTTTTGTATTCCCCTGCATAACATCTTTGTGCATACCATCTACATATTCATCCAAATACCTCCTGTAATAATTGATAGGGCCAGTTGGTTCATGTCTATATTAGGAGCTTGTTTTAAAACATGCCACTAAAAGTATCAAATAAAAATGGATAACTTATTTCAGCTCGAGTCTACCCCTATTATTATTTCTCTTATCGTCATTATTATTCTTGGTATTATTCTTGTTTTGATATTCAGTGGAAAATGGTACATACCCGCTCTTAAAATTTTCCCTAGAAACATGGGCTTTCTCTTGATTGGGGAGATGATATAACTTTAATTATTTTCCTTGGTCAAATGTGGGTGTTAAGATAAAATGGTGCTTTATTCAATAGATGGCTTAGATTTGAGAAAATTAGTCAAATTTGACCTCATTTCACTATGATTCGGTCTTGTTGTACATTAAGCACTAAAGAAGATATAAAATATGGGCTTAGTGAAAATGGATTTGAAACCTCTCTAGCAAAAAAAAGCTGGCTCATGAAACACTAAAAATGTGTATCTTCTATCTTTGATCAATTCTAGGCATGGTTCATCTCTCCTTATCTTTCATAATTCTTGTTCTTTAGTTTCTCTTGTGCAACGAAATCTAATTTTAAATAGTAGGATCATCATATAATTGATTTCTTTAAATAAACATGTTTTCAAAACAATAAGATGACATATCGTAACTTATGGAATTCAAATATTCCTTGGTAGAAAACTATGAACTTAAACCTAACTTTGAGATGATCTAGAAATCATCACAACCAAACAAGATTACTACAATACCCTTTTTATTGACAGGTTGAAGTTGAGTTCCTTGTAAATATGTTGACCACTTCCTTGTTAAAATAGATAAATCATGATTTCTAGAGACTTGCAAAACTTCCTTCATAAATCTGGAAAAGAGATGTTAAGTTTCTTCTATGTTCCTTGTTATATGAGGTGTCACTTCAAAACATACATTGACCTTGATTGACCATACTTGATCTTTTCGAAACTCCTCTAAGAGATCTCTGTCACCTCATCTCACACGTTTAGGAAGTTGTTAAAATTGAAAATTTGGGTTTCGTATCGGCTCACCGTTTGAACCTTGAACAATGAAATTATTATCTTCCTTCGAAAACATCTAGTATTTTTACTAGAAATTTTCCTGGAGCGTTGAGTTTGAGGTAAAAAAATCTTTTTGATAGTTTTTCAAAGGCATTTTTTATGCCTCGGTCATAGTTTGACTAGGTCAAATTGGACCAATTACGACGGTGGCTCTAGAAAACCCATCGTTGTATGAAAATAGTTTTCCATTTCTGAATTTTGTCAGTTATTATGAATTCTTGGTGTATATGAGGACACGTAGAAACTTAACCATGTTGTGTTTGCTCATTGGAAGACAACGTTTTAATGTGGTTTCTTAGCCTCCCAGGCTAAATTGAATGTTTTTGCAACTAGCATGAAAATGTAAAAATAAAGCGGTAGGACCCCATCGAGTTACCAAATCCGTATGAAAAATTGTTGAAATTTGCAACTAATCTGTTTGAAACTCTATCATGTCACATGTTTTTAAACTTGAAATTTTGACAAAATAGTGGTTCTCTCTCTCTCCTTGGTTAAGAAATGAAGTGAAATGAAATGAAAGAAATATGTGTCTCTAACCCTCTCCCTTCAAATCCAACTTATTATTATTATGTAAATGGAAAACTAAAAACGTTAATTATGCTAGATCTAGATGGATCTCTCATGCCGTTGATTTATCACGTTGATTTCATGCTCACATGGTATTGTAGAATGCAACTAGGATGACAAATGACATGGTCATAAATCATTGTGTATTACTGTAATTTATGTATGCTAATGAAAAAAATATATATACATGCATTGGTATGTTATAGTAAATACTTGTTACTAAGATTTGATAATATGTATGAGATGCTAGTTTTAGGGTTGCTTTAGGAATTGTGCATTTAACTATAGGTATTATTTTAATTTAAATGTTACATATAGTAGAAAGGGGGTTGGATATATATGTTAAGTAAAATTATAGAGGATATTTCTACATTTTGTGAAGTAATGAGAGGTTTATTAGTGAAGTTTTGTAACATTTTAAGATGTTAGTGTTTAAGGGAAATGTTCATCTATATATGGGTGTTATTTCGATTCCAAGTTTTGTATTGTAAAAGTTGGATATTGTGTTAAGTGAAATTGAATTTAATATATTATAGTATAATTCCAGTGTGTGCAATGGATGATCAAATAATTAGTGCATTGTAATTCTTACCTTGAAAATGTAATAAAGATATCTAAACGAAATAGTCAACCCTAGTATAAAATTCGTGTATAACTACTCTTCATGTGTGATTTCTTTTAGCATAGAAAACTAAAACCTTAGAATGAGCGTATACCTTCATACTCGATGGCACCATCTAGCTTAAGTAAATTAGATCCCTAGTTGAATTTATCGCCATAGCTTGTATGTTTAACAACATCGTCGTGAGCCCATCTGTTAAGAATGATATGGTGAAACATTATCTAGAGTATGTGGTTCCCTTCCAAGATTGGTTATCATGTGTGTAGTAAGGAGATTGTGTTCTCTTCAAGTCCGACATACATGTTGAGTGGAGAATATCGCCAACTAGCCTTGGAAGTCATCCTTAAGAGTTGGGATCATAAATGAACTCGATATCCAATCTCAATTATCATTTGGGTCCTATGGTGTAATATTAAGAGTTAATTGTGAAACTTAATAACATTTTAATTTATGATTAGTTTATGAAAATGTAACCATGAGATGACGTTCTTAGAGAAAGGTGTAATCTAGACCGTTCTCATATAACATGTTTAAGCCATCTTCTTGTGAGAAAAGGGAACTACATTGTGTAAACTCAAATGTGAACCTTAACCTTTTAAACAATGCACAACTCCATATTTCTCTCCTACTTGTCATATTATGCAATGGATGTCTTATGTGGATCTATGATCATGTTCTTAGAGATAAATCCCCAAGACATGGACTAGTGGTCTCATTGAGGATATAAATGCCCTATTAACAAATAGTCTACACAATTCACCAAAAAAGGTATATGATCCTACTTATGGAGAAATAAAACCTTTCAAGTTAGACGTAACATGATAATTTAGATAGTTAATCTAGAAAAAAATAGGAACAATGTTGCCATGTCAAGAGCCTTTTGAATCCTTAACTAATAGTCATAATATAACATTAATTGATGCTTGTCCTTGGGAAGTGTGATCGTTATATGTTATTCATGGGTTAGGTGAAACATGATCTTCATTGTAATGTGATTTAACCCTCTTGCTATGGATAAAGAACCTAATCCTATAATGCTTTTTGTGTACTAACTCAATTATCAAGTTATAAATGAATGAAAGAAACTTGAACCTAAATCCTTGACAAAATATGTGAACCTTTACTCCTTTGGACTCGCACTTGTTCTATTTCCTAACAAAGGTATGAAATAAGATCAAGGTGCATTTCATTAGGAGATTGTCCTAGGGATAATACCTAGTAGCCCCGTGTGTATGTAAATATCCTTTTGTGTAAATAAACACCCTTCTAGCAAAAAGCGAATAAAACAAGTAATTAAATAATGTAGATGGTCTTTATGCAATGAGATATACCACAAGTTAAATGTTAAACATTATAAATGAAATCTAGAAAAAGGAAAAGAAATGTATGATTCACATATTATGAGCCTTCCGATATCGTAAGTTAAAATATTGAAACTTGATTGTAATAAATGTGTAATTATAAAATTATCATGTCGTGGTAAGACCATATATATAAGTGTATACTATAGTAATTGTTATATTGTGCATTTTCATTTTTGGCCTTGATGTGCATCACATGTTTTCATGCCATCTATGTGGGTTAATGTTTTTGCAAACATATCATGTGTTATGTGTTGTCCTAGGTGATCTCCTGTAGTGTCATGTGTACTACAATGTAAGTGAAAAATAAAAATTCCAGTATTGTTAGTGTTGTATTTGTGTGCATAAAACGTGGGCATTACGGTTTACACAAGAAATAATCTCGTCTCCAATGCCAATATAATGCCCTATGTGCCACACGTTTTAATTGCACTTTGTTCATTGAAAGAGAGTGGAATAACTAAATACTAGCCTTCTAAGTATGATGAGTTATTAAACATCTTCAATCATGCAATGCTTATTATATGGAGAGCCAACATTTATTTTCAATATATTATGTCCTATCATGTAGTTCTAAAGTACATTACAAAATATGCTTCTAAAGAGCAGAAATGTTTAGAAGCCTACCACCAAATGTTGTCTAGATTATTTACAACTGCCAACCTTGATTTTTCAGCATATATATTGTAATTCGTAAAATTATTAATGAGCGTGTTGTTGAGAACGACGTTATTGCACGGGAATATTTCCACACGCTCAAAACATTACAGCTTGTTCTGTGTAGCCAATATTTTATCTCTTAAAATTTAAGAAAGAGAATACTCAGACGCATTACAAAATCTGATTCTCAAGTGCATGAAACAATAGTACTCTTAGATGTATATACTGTTTGGCCTCCAGATATGGAATCACTTCCTCTTATGCACGTCACCAAGGAATTTACTCACAACAAACTCCATTTTGTAAATAAATGGAAACATCGTGCTAGCCTAGATATTATCCAGGTCTATTCATGGTTAATGAACATTCTTGCACATAATTCAACTTCTTTTAAACTTTTTTTCTTTTCTGAGATCCTCCTATAAAGGCCTTTCCGCAATATATCTTCTGATATTGGGTACAGTCCTCAGGATGTCATTTATAATTGGAATATTTTCAAATGCAATTATCGACCTTGGCATGTTTCCCACTACCATTCTACTCAAACAAAAATTCAAGAAATAGTACTGATTCCGTCTGCGACAACAATCAGTCTCCTAAACACTTCTAAACACTGACTAAATGGAAACTTTTAGCTCGACTGCGCCCGAGCTCCATATCGGCCCTTGACAATCTAGATATGTTAGGGCACAAATATATTGACTCCCACCATAATTGGAATATTCATCATGTTCCCCCTATTTAATAGGTACTTTCCCCGTTTTCATCAAGGTTAATAAATCCGTAACCAGTGTGCTTTGAATGGAATCACCCTCTACTTCACCAACATTTTCATTCTCTTCGGAACAACAATAGGATTTCGATATTATTTTTCAACACTTCTCTTCTGAAGACCGGCTGACTCTATTGTGCAATTTTGCCTATCCCTCACATGCGTTAGTAGTGAGGGGTGGAAAAATTTGAATCCACGACCTTTGTTGTAACATCCACATGCCCCACCACTAGGATGCGCATTGGTTTTGTTCAAAAGTTTTCCGACATTGACATTATTGACCACTTGCGAACATACGTAACAATTAGGGTATTATTGCGCATGGTGATTTATGGTACCACAAAGGACAGGGAAATCTTATCTCACTAATACTATCAAATTTGCATTCCAAGTTGCTTCAACAAATGGTCTTTTCCCCCTCCTTTTACTTGCTCCTACAAGTGTTCCGGATTTCAACATTTCTACCTTTGCCATACACACCAGCCTTTGTATTCCTATCAAAGAACTCAAACCAATACAAGGTCGAACATTAGTGTGTAATTTTCAAGATTGCCTTAAACATGTTGAATATATTGTAATTGATAAAATAATTTTCATTTTCCTGAAATTATTCTCCAAAATAGACTACTGTCTCCATAAAGCATTTCCCCATTCAAAAAAAATTTAAGTTTTGTAACAATCTATCATCCTCGTCGAGACCTTGGCCATCTCTCAACTGTCACGGACATTCTCCTCTATGATATCAATTCATATGGCAACTTAACCTTTGGTGATCACTGCATACCACCATCTCCTTAGATATTGTCTTCCGCCAACAAGTTACATCTCAAGCACATGTTTCCTTTCAGAATCTACTATTCAACATCCGTAATTCTATTCAGGTATTCACAGACTTGGAACTTCTCACGTCATCGCTTGTCCCCGTAATTTCTCAACATGACATCCTCTCCTTCAAAGATGCTCCCCATTTTTTTCCAGGAATGAATATGTCAATTAGGGCAACCACCTTAGTTTGAATGTTCTTACTTCTCCCACTGTTATTTCCTTTTCTAAAATCATGAGGCACAATGAATTAGGTGATCTAAATGATGATGAAATACTAAACAAATTCCTCCTTTGGAGGAAGAAAAAATTCATGATCACTGCTCATTTATGGGGTGACACAAGTCTTGTCAACATTGCAACATGCTCTATTGTAAACATTGTTTGTGAAAATTCATATGATCCACCCGACCTTCCTTTATTTATTTTCATGAATTTTGATCACTATACTGGCCCTATGTAGGATCCAATGAATAATTCCTATATTCCTACCCCTAATATAAAAACGTAATCACATAAAACTGCCACTCAAAATGGCTTGTGCTCTGACTATGAACAAATATCAAGGACTGAATTTGTATACAACTACTATTGATACTGACACAACTGAAAGGTAAGGCGTTACCTTCACTGCAATATTTAGAGTTTCTTCCTTGTCCAATATTCATATTTCTCGACCCTTTTCCTTTGAACGCTACCCTAAAATGTGTCAAATCCCTCTCCTACAAAGCCACTTAAACAAACATTTTGAACTACATTCTCATAGCTTACTCCCAACCACTTGAGCAGGTGTTTGCTTTGTATTTCTTAATCCCTTGTGCTCTGAAGCTTTCCAGATTACATTTCAATTTTTCTTTTTTGTTTGCACTCATCCTCCTTTCTTTAATATTACTCATGCACCATCTCGTTATGCATATATCTTTCTCTCCTTTTCTCTTCTCTCTTCAAATTTCTCCCTTTCGAAGTACACATCGTACTTCTCACCTGCGATTTCTAGTTAAGTGTATATCATTAAGTGATCATCAACGAGCAAGAAAAGTTTTATAGTATGAAATTCCAACGATGCAAAATAATGGCGAAGGGTAGTAGAACAAAAACGGAATTAGATTGATCCCTTCCACTACCTTCTTATAATACAAACTAAATCACATAATGTTTCTACTACAGAGAATGAACATCCCAAACCGTTGTTTTTTTATTTACATCTATAGGTTTTTATGTCATCATTCAACACATGAAGATGAGATATCTTTGATTTATATGACGTTAGAATTTTTTTTTAAATGTCTTCGTTGTTGCTCAAAATGTGAAAAACCATATTATTGTGAGAGACAGGGGCTAATCGTGAATTTGTTACAAAAAAATAAAAATTTATCCCCAAGAAAACCGAAAAGCATTTTTTAACATGCTTTTAATTTTTAGGTAGTTCTCTTTTACATTCCTACTTTTAAGAAAAACTAATAAATAAAATAAATCAAAATATTTGTATTACACAAAAGTGTGTGCTTTTTAGCTCTATTTTTATGAGATGAGTGTTTTATTGTGAGATGAAGTCATTTATTTATTAGAGGAGATTGTAAGTGTTTTGATAAACACATTATGAGAGATTGTATTGAGCCGAATCTTTAGAACTAGAAGAAGAAATATATGCACATAAGTGCTGATCGAGTTTGCAATAATATGTTTTATTTGCAATTCTTTATTTTATTTATTTTAGTAGTTATGTTTTGTGTCTAATTTCTACCTATTGGTATCGAGCATAGATTTTTTTAGCAGGTTTCTAATTGAAAACAAGTTATGGCTTCTATATTCAGTTTGTAGACACCACAATTTACATGAAATATTTATTAGTATTGGTCATTAACCATGAAGGCGGTATTCAAATCCCGGAATGTGTCAAAAATCATAGAGAATGGGTACATAGAACCCAAAAATGAAGCAACATATAACACATTGTCATAGGTAGAGAAAGACATTTTGAAGGAATTAAGAAAGAAAGAAAAAATATCTTCTCTTCATTCACAAAACCATACATGAAAGAATCTTACCTAGAGTGGCAATAGCCGGTAAAGCAAAAATTGTGTGGGAAACTCTCCAAGTTGCGTATCAAGGTAAAAAGAAAGTAAAAACCACCAAGCTTTAGTTACTTTATAGAGATTTCGAAAATATGTCAATGAAAGATTCAAATTCCATAAAATCATTCTTTACTTTAGTAATTTGTTTAGTCAATAAAATAAAATCTCATGGTGAAACTATTGAGGACAAAAGGATTAATGAAAAATTTCTTAGAAGTTTTCCTACAAAATTTTATCCTTTGGTAGTTGTTATTGAAGAAACTAAGGATCTAAGTCATTTTTCAATTGATGAATTTAATGCATCACTAATAAATCCTCAACAAAGGTTGAATAGATCACATGAAATTGGAGATCAATATTTTCATCACAGTATCGGAAATCATGGAAGAGGAAGATGAAATTTCATCCATAGAGGTAGAGGAAGAAGTTCATCTAGAGGATGTAACAATGGTCCATCAAACTAAAGTTGAAGAGGACATAGTCAAGAGTAAAATAAAAACCGTTTTCAAGTCGGAGACATGATAAATCACATGTGTAGCGTCACTATTGCAAAAGATATGTGCACTATGATTTTGAATGCTTTGGAAAAAGTAGTATGATCGAAAAAAAACGAAGCAAAATTAGGTTGGAAGCTCTACTCCAAGATCCATGTTTATTACATGCACAAAGATTGTCGAAGCATCCCCTATTGACTGTAATATATCCCAAGAGATTTCTAATGATGTGTGGTATTTGGATTCTTGTTGCAATAATCACATGTTAGGTAACTTAAATTTATTTTCTAATTTGGATGAGTAAGTAAAGATAGTCGAAAGTATCCTTGGGAATAATAATACAATGGTATCAGTAAAAGACAATGTAACAATCAACATTCTAACTAAAAAGGGGGAGCAAAATATTATGCGGGATGTTTATTATGTTGCGGGTTTGAATAACAATCTTATGAGTATTGGTCAATTTGTATGAAAGGGATACGAAGTTTACATTGAAGACAATGAATTTGTGATCGTGAATAAAACTCCAAGTACGTAGGTGATTGCTAAAGTGAATATGACAAGAAATAAAATGTTTTGTTTGAATACTATACAATCCAGATCCGAGCTCATACTACGGATCGGTTCGAAATTAAGGATATTGAATCAAATTTTTAGTCAGTTGACAAAAATGAATCGTGGCTATGGCATCTTAGGTTTGGTCATTTAAACTTTGGTGGTTTTAATTTATTACACAAAATATATGGTGAAATATTTTCCTTTGATTCGAAACCAGATAGAGTTTGTGAAGGCTATATTTTAGGAAAGCAATACAGAGAGTCCTTCCCAGTTGAAAAAACAAGAAGAACATGTGCACCACTTGAAATTGTTCACTCAAATTTATATGACCAATACAAACAAATTATATTGGAGGTTTCTCATATTTTATGACATTCATTGATTACTATAGAAGTAAGACATGGGTATACTTGTTGAGAGACAAGTCGGATGCTTTTGATATATTTCAGCAATTCAAGGTTTTAGTGGAAAAACAATGGGTACTATATCAAAATTCTAAGGATAGATAGAGGTGAGTATGTTTCCAATGATTTTCTATTTTTTGGTAAATATCATTATATACAAAAGCGAGTTTACTACCGTATACACCACAACGGTATGGTGTGGCCTAAAGAAAGAATAGAACCATCATGGAGATGGCGAGAAGTATGATGAAGGAAAAAAATCTTTCAAATGAATATTGGGCAGAAGTAGTAGCAACTGTTGTTTACATCATAAATAGGTGTCTAACAAAAATTGTTCAAAACATGGTTCCTCAACAAGATTGGACTAAGAGGAAACACAATGTTTCTCATTTTAGAGTTTTTGGTTGTGTGGCATACGCACATGTTCTTGATGAGCTAAGGAAGAAGTTAGAAAACAAAGGAGAAAAGTGCATATTTGTTGGATATTCAAAGAATACAAAAACTTACAAGTTGTTTAATCTAGTTACTAGAAAGGTCATAAATAACATAGATGTAAATTTTGTTGAAAATGAGGCATGGGATGGAAGTATTGAAAAAGAGTTAGTGTAGCAACAATTTTTCCTCATGATGATATGGCAGATAAAATTATATAGCAACAAGCTATTGTATCTTCTTCGACTCTTGGACATGCACCATAAGTTGTAGCACAAGCTACACCTCCATCTACATGTAGGAGATCTTCATGATTTCAGTCATCTTCAACAATCCAACACAGACCACAAATAACACCAAAAGCTACTCCTTTAATACAAAACAATACATCATCAGATAGCCCTTTGTAGCAAAAAACAAGGATTCTTAGTGAGATTTATAAAGTTGATAAAAAAAACGGTTTTTTATTTTTGCATTGTTTTCTCTAGGTGCAAAACCATTGAAGAGGCTATATTCAATGAAGTTTGGGTTTAAGCCATGGATGATGAGATAGATGCCATAGAGAAGAATGAGACATGAGAATTGGTAGATCATTCCGAAGGAAAGGATATGATAGGAGTGAATTGGGTATATAAGACCAAATATATTGCTGATGGTAAAGTACAAAAACATAAAGAAAGCTTGGTTTCCATAGGATTTTCATAGCAATATGGAGTGGATTAAAATGAGACATTTACACCTCTAGTACATTTTGACACAAGTAAGAATGGCTTTAAAGAATCGCACTAAAAACAAATGGCCTATTTATAAGATGGATGTAAAATCAACATTCTGCAATAGTTTTCTCTAATAAAAGTTTATGTGAATCAACCGTAAGGTTATGATATTGAAGGTCACGAAGAAAGGTATATAGGTTGAAACAAGATCTCTATGGTATCAAGTAAACACCTAGAGCTTAGTACAATAGGATTGATTCTTATTTGATATAAAATGGTTTCAATAGGAGCGTGCGGTGAACCTACCTTATATATCAAGATCAATGAGCAAGGTAAAAGTTTGATTGTTTGTTTATATGCGGATGATTTAATCATTACTAGAAATCTATCTATAGATTCATTCAAATCAACTATGAAGAAAGAATTTAAGATGACAGATCTAGGCTTCATGCACTAGTTTTTGGGCATAGAAGTTCAACAATCAAAAGATAGATTTTTATTTCATAAGAAAAGTATTCTAATGATGTTTTGAAGAGATTTAGCTTGTTGAATTACAAGTTAGTGCCAACACCTATTGCAGTAGATTTAAAGTTAAGTAAATATGAAAGTAGATTATTTGTAGATCCAACATTGTTCAAAAGACTAGTTAGAAGTCTCATGTATTTGATGGTCACAAGATCGGATATTATGTATGGTGTGAGCCTCATCTCAAGGTTCATGGAATCTCCAAAAGATTCACATTGGCAAGATGGAAAAAGGATTTGAGGTATGTATGTGGAACTAAGAATCATGGAATTTTGTATTCAATATCAAATGAGTTCAAACTCATAGGTTACATAGAAAGTGATAATGCCAGAAGTATTGATGATAGAAATAGCACATCTCGCCTATGTTTTTCACTTTGGAACAAGTGTAGTTTCATGGGCATCGAAGAAGCAACCCATAGTCACACTATCTTTAGTAGAAGTAGAGTATGTAGCAGCAATAGGAGCAACATGTCAAGCTGTTTGGATGAGAAGAGTGTTGAAAGATTTGAGGCAAAATCAAGAGGATGCTACACATATTTTTTGTGACAACAATTCAATAATAACATTGTCCAAAAATTATGTTTTTCACAAGAGGAGCAAGTACATAGACAAGAGGTATCACTTCGTCAGGGAGTTAGTTAACAATAAGGAAATTTGTCTTGAATTTTGCAGATCCGAAGATCAGTTTGTTGATATCTTTACAAAAACTTTGGGAAATAAAGTTTTTGAGTATTTGAGAAGTTGTTTGGGAGTTTGTGATCAGGAATATATCAGATCTGGAAGTGCTCTAGAAGAATAAAAGTTTGAAGCTCAAAATTTAGGGGGAGTGTTGAAAAAAGTTTAATTTTGCCCCAAGAATACCAAAAGCGGTTTGTTTTTATAAACTTTTATTGTTTTAGGTAGTTCATTTTAGATTCCTACTTTTATGAAAAATTAATAAAGCAAATAAATCAAAAGTTTTGTATTGCAAAAAAGCATGTGTTTTTAGCTCTATTTTTATGAGTTAAGTGTTTTATTGTTAGATGAAACCATCTATTTATTAGAGGCAATTGTAAGTGTTTTGATATATCAAACACATTTTGAGAGATTGGACTAAGCCAAGGCTCTCCAGCTAGAACAAGAAATATATGCACAGAAGTGCTGGTCTAAGTTTGCAATAATATGTTTTATTTACAATTCTTTATTTTATTTATGTTAATTATTATTTTATGTACCTAATTTCTCCGTTGTTACTAGTTAAATGTCTATCATTAAGTGATCATCATCGAGTAAGCCAACTTTTATAATATGAAATTCCAACGATGCAAAATAAAAGGGCGGTACAACTAAAAACGGAATCGGATTATCCCTTCGCTACCTGCTTGCAATACAAAGTAAATCACCCCAAACCATTATTTTGTATTTACATATATATGTCTGTCTACGTCATCATTCAACACATGAACGTGAGAGATCTTTGTTTTATATGACGTTAGAATAACAAAAAAATTAAAAATTGTCTCCGTTCTTGCTCAACACGTGAAAACCCACAATATTATGGGAGACAGAGAGCTGCTCGTGAATTACCCATGCACGAATCGTAATCTGAAGAGTGACGACTGATCTTGACCCAGAATATGGTATATAGATGAACACATAATTCTGTGCAGGGATCACGAGCTACAACTATGCTGGAATTCAAATAAAAACAAAAGAGCATAATGCATTTTTGTTTGTTTCTACTTGGAGATGATGTTGTACAGATGAATCACAATATGGGAAATAGAAAGCTCTAGATGATGGAAAGCTCCATTCAATGCTGTCATAGTGGAAGCCAAACTGGTATTGAACATCAAGTCACATCGGAATCTTGGTTGTGCTTATCATTTTCTCGTGTGCTGTCGGTGGCACCATCATCATGAGGTGGTAATCGCTTCTTTTTCTGTTCACAAGAGTAATAAAAAAAAAACAGTGGAAAGCAAATTAATTGCATATAAACACACAGCGTGTATGCATTCATTATAATGTTTTCTTTTGAATATGATCTGAAACTAAGGTTCTAAAGAACAAACAAGACTGTGAGCTTCTATACGTACCTTATAAACTCAAAAAAGATAGGGCATTTCAAACTATTGTTTTAACGATTCGTGGGAGGATGGTAAAAGTTTGAAGATGGGAGATCTAATAAATGTTGCGGTTATGTTTATGTTGTTAATGGGTATCGGATTTGCAGAAGCACAAGCATCTGGGTTAGACCCAAAATTTTATAACAGAAGCTGTCCAAATGTGGTGCAGATTGTTGCCACAGTTGTGAACAGGCATTTGAAGCAGGATGTCACAATAGGAGCTCCTCTTGTTCGCTTGTTTTTCCATGACTGCTTTGTAGAGGTAAGTACTATTTCAGGAAATAGATTCATGCAATAAAAGAGAGCAGACATGGGTTTATTGTGTTTTTATGTTGTGCTTGTGTAGGGCTGTGATGCATCTGTTCTGATAGCTTCCCCAAACAAAACAGCAGAGAGAGATGCAATACCCAACCTTACTCTCAGTCAGTTTGATTTAATTGATGAGATCAAGAGTGATCTTGAGAATGCATGCCCGGGCGCCGTATCCTGTGCAGATATTATTGCTCTTGCAGCAAGAGATGCAGTCTTACAGGTAGGAGATTTCATGTTTTCTGTTAATTCTTAATCTTGTTCTAAAACCTAATGATAAAACCTTTATACATAATCTTGTGTTCAATACTTCCTCTTTCATATTCATGTAGCCCTGCAGCTACCAGTCTATGGTGCCCTGCTTTGTGAATTGGTTTCTCGTATCTTTTTGGTAAATGCAGAACAGTTCACTTTTGTTCTGACGTTTTGTCTGTAATAATTCATGCAATGGCTACTGTTTTGAGTTAACAATTTATTTCCTCGTGATGGAGATTGAGTATAAAAATCTAATAAAGTGTCATACATGTTGCAGTCAGGAGGACCTACATGGGCTGTTGAACTAGGAAGAAGAGATGGCCTGAAATCCAGTGATGTTGACGCAGCAATTCACCTTCCTTCTTCTAGATCAGATGCTCAAGCCCTCATCACTAGTTTTAACTCTAATGGACTGAGCACCAGAGACCTTGTCACTCTTTCAGGTTTACCACTGTCTCGTATAAACACTGTTATTATCAGCTTTGTGTATGATTCAATGTATATATCTCACTTATTTTTGTTGATGGCGCACAGGAGCTCACACATTTGGAAAGACACACTGCAATTTTGTTGGGAGGCGTTTGTATGAGTTCCCCAATAACGGTGGAATCGATCCAGCACTGAACCAAACATATGCAATGAGCTTGAAAAAGCAATGTACATTGCCCATCGACCCCAACAAAAGGGTATCACTTGACCCATCTACCCCAAACAAATTTGACAACGCCTATTTTCAGGAACTATTACAAAACCAAGGGATTTTTCCTCAGATTCGGCTCTGGTAATAGATCCCAGGACTAAAGTTTTTGTAGCAGAATATGCAAATGATGAGGATTCTTTTAGAGATCAGTTTGGTAATGCCATGATCAAAATGGGCAGGATTGGGGTTTTGACTGGCCAACAAGGCCAGATTCGTAAGAGATGCGGCATCGTAAATTCTTAAGCACGGAGCTTTTACATTAAAAATACCAGGAAAACGATATTAATGCAGTAAGCTAAAGCTTATTATCTGTAAATGTGCCAGAGAACTTGGAATGCTTTGAATTCAATTGGCGTCCAAGGATTTTCGTATGGCATCCTATGCCAAATGTAAATAGAATAATAAAAAAGAAGGATTCTAATGTTAAGGAGATTTAAATCACTTTTAAATTTTATTCTGTCCAAGATGGAATGAAAAAGATAATGAATGTCAGGCATTCCTGCACCCCGTGTAAGTCTATATACCCGTAATGACCTCAAATAACTGATATGTGGGTAATGGGAACTCTGACGAGTCCGCACCTTCGCCACATTTTTAAAAACCATTTGTTCATATTCGAGATTTCTTATTTTGTAACGACACCTGGCTTGCTAATGCGTCGAAATGAAAAGGTTCCACTCTAGTCCACTCGCTAAAGAATAAATTTCTTCATTTAAAGTATGCTTTCGCTTGTTCGGGTGATATAAAATTTTCATACTAGATCAATGCCCTAACACCTACAAACATAATATGTCGGATTAATTGACTTGTGAATGTAAAACATTTATTTGATAAAATAAATTTTGTGTACAATATTACTTGCAATTGCCAAAAAAATGGTACAATGGAGACGTCGAAAGGGATATGTTCAAGATGTTAAGCATGAGAGAGTGAAACATTGTAGGAGGAAGAGGGTTAATGAAGAAGCGGTTTGAGGAGGAGAAGTCCAGGACTCAAAAATGTTGGTCGATTTGTATGGAAAACTCTTCTTTGTTACGACCGAGACACATGTGAGCGACATGCCAATTGTGTCGATTATTTGAATGAGAAAGGGGTGCAATGTGTATATCACTCGAGGCATTATTGTGCTTTGGAGAAATTCCATAAAGAAAGGGCTAGTTGATCATTACATCCAATGTAAATATTTTTTGTTCGCAATGGCACTAGTCCTTGTGATTTGTGGGCTGTTAGAATGCAAACCACTTAAAGGGTAATTTTGTTGTGCTTTCCTATGAAACATTAGAGATGGAGAAAACTAGTGTAGAATTATCATCTCATGTAGAGTCAATCTTGTAATTGAATTTGACAACCATAAAGCATGTATGGTCGGGTGGCTTTGTGTAATCTTTAAAGACTATATTATGGTAGGTGTTCTCCAAACTTGTGTATGAAACAACATATATTAACCACAAGAGTTTTACCTAGGGATTTTTAGTTGACACCCCCTTCTCAAAAATTCATGGTATTAATGCTCATTAAATTCAAAGTATTGCCATGTGTATCTCTATCAAATAATTTATCCACGACCCCAAATCTTTCATCAAATATGTTGTTATGAGTAATTTGTTATCGTTAACCTTTGAATATATAACCAAACGCTGCTCTTATAGTGATTACCCCACTAGTCTAGTAAGAAAATAGAGGATAACAATAATTAGTGTTTGAGTGGAACTCGTTGGTGTCCTCCACGGCGGGGATGAATAAGATAATTACACCATAGTGTCTCTTTAACCACCACCTAAAGATAACATAACTTTCACATGTACGAATTCAAAATTATGCATATGTTAGAAATCCAAACATTACATTTTTTGTTCCTTCTATCGCTAATTTCATAAACATTTATCATGAGGGTTTGTATTTTGAAATTAAGGTATCCATAGAGGTCTACCACATCAATAGTCATGTTGATGCTATACATCAATAACCACCAACAAAAAATTTCCACCTTTGATTTTCCTAATGTGTCTCGAAATAGCCACCGAGAATTCCAATTTGAAAACACTATCTTATGATGATTGCTTGTAATATTTTGTAATACTAATGGTAATTAAACAAAGGAATATCCTTTTCTAGTTAATGAATAATTTTCTTTTGTTTTGTTACAAGAACATAAAATATAGTATAACACCGAATTAAGGCAAACGAGAAAGAAGTGGCAATGCCACCTTAGAAGAAAACTATGGAAAATAAATTGGGACAATAATATATAGTATGTTAAGAGTATTTTGATAGGGAAGAGTGGATGGTTGTCCAAAACAAGAAAAAAAAAACTTCTAAGTTGCACTTGGCCCCATTGCAGAATGACCCTCAAATCTCAAACTTATTTGAGATGCATCTTCGATAACGTCGATGTTCTTTTGTAGGATCGCTCTTTGCCCTTTTTTTGTTGGACATTGTTTCTTTCCCTTATTTTGGGGTTGTTTCAATTTATTTTTTTGATATTTTCTTGCGACTTAGTTGTCCTTTTTTGTTTTGTTCCTTTGGATATTCACCGATGTATCTTTGCTTTTGGCAATTCTATTCTTGCATATGGTCCCAGTCAAAACCCATGATCATTATGTAAAAAAGTATGTTAAGAGTAAATATTGAATCATATAGCTAAGTTTTAGTGAATTTAAAATAATTAAATATTACTAATGAAATACAAGTGGGATACATAAGATCATTGGGGACAATAACTATTTATAGACAACAAATAAAAAATCATCTCAATGTTGCAAAAGTGAAAATACCACAAAAATATTTTAAAAGTTTGAATATTTGTATTCCTCAAAGGTATAGAATGAAAAACATGTCTTTTGAGATGGATCAAAATAAAATATTCGAGAGATGTGGATAAGAAACCTAGTTCAAAGCCTATAGTTTCTATTAAATTAACCTCTTGCATTTTTTTTGGATAGGAGGTTGTGGAATCTAAAGCCTTTTTCATGAAGAATGGTCCGATATGTAGATTAAACAATTTTTTCCCGGTATTCCCTCTCTTAGTGACTAGATGTCGAGTCATTGGAGAGCTATCCTTGAAAGTAGTTTGGATGTTTACCATCCTTTTAGAGGATTTTAATTATTTTTTCCTCAAAATTGAGATATGGATTTGATTTTTAAACAAATTTGGGACTTCCATACTATGTTCTACTTATGAAACTATGCTTTCCATTACTTAACTCGGTTTACGATACTTTCCAAGTGAAGCCGCTTTTTATTTATCTGTCTTATATAACCCTCAAATTTTGTATGGAGAGTTATTTAAACTCTATGGGTAACACATTAGGAATTTTTTTGGCTATTGACCCAAAGACTCGATGATTGTATATTGGTTGATAAGGGTATACTTAGATTATCCATCCATTATTGAACTCAAGGTTGAAGATAGAATTTGGACACAAAATATGTACTACTGAACGTTATGCCTTCGGTGTTGAACATGGTTCTCTCTTGGTCATCTACATTCGAACGTCATATGAACATGTTAAAAGTAAAATCTCTTGGTGGAAGAACTCTAATTCTAGCCACTTGGTTGTTAAGAAAAAGTCAGAAAGTGATTCAGAAGTGGATTTAGACTATGAAAAGGAAGAAGAGATTCCTTCTAGCTAGAAAGAACCATTGCAACAATATCTTTAGAGTTCTATAGTTTCAACAAAATTGGAAAAAGGAACATGCTCCCTTCTGCTTCATTCATCGAGAATCAAAATTCTAAAGAGAATATATAAGTAATGATTCCAATCCATAATAATGAAAATGACAATCCCAATCTTGAAAAGTGTTGGATGGTAATGGGGTGAAAAAGAAAGGAAATAATACACCATTGAAGATGCGGTTAAGATGCACATAAACTAGTCTTAGAGATGATTTATGTATGTTGCATCTTCTTGTGTTGTTGGTTTGAATGTGTTGTTAGTTTGGATGTTGTGATGTTTGTTTTGTTTTTGTTTTGTTTCTCTAAGTAGCGATTACCTCATTTGGTGTTCATTGAAATATCTTTTCTCTATCTTTGTAGGGGGTGTGGTCCCTTCAACCCTTCTTTACTTATAATTAAAAAAACATGTCGACACATATTTAGTACACAATTAGCGTTAAAGAGATAAAAACTATTACTAGTGATAATATAAATGCAAAACCAAGGATAGCATAGTGTGGTACACTTATGAAACTAGTAACATGAAGAAAATATTCCATTTAACAAGACATTCAATAATCCTCACGTCATTACCCCAAATTTGTACATTTTGCATCTTTTCCAAAAATTACTAAATATTGTCTAAATCCAAATCTTCTAGTGATGTTTTCAAATGATTGTATTCCTATAGAGAGCTCCACTTTGTATCTCTTTGATCCCATCTGCTTTCCACCTGAATATAAAATCACAGTACTTCTACAATGCGTACTAAAGGAGGAAATATGCTTCACACTTATAACATAAGCTTCCATATCTCCTAAAATAATTGAATACTTGCATTTCCAAAAAAATTCCCTTTCTAAGTACAAATGGCACAGTGTCATTATGGTGTGGCACTAGGGATTACACCTCATAATGACATTTACTCAAAAGTTTCCATAAAATCTTTTTAAAACACTTTATTCTATTTATATTTCTACACCAATCGAATGACAATAGAATCCATCGAGTCATTTTTGTTGAATCCCCATTAATAGTATTTCATATTGTCTCAAATTGGGTGGGTGGTATAAAGGACTGAAACCTTCACTTTACATTATACTTGACTTAATAAACTTTGAACCTTTCTAGTGTATAACTTACAATTATATAATATCACTTCAATAACAAGTGTTCGTTTCGGTTTTTATCCTAACATAGGTTTGGTAAAGGGATGAAAGTGAAACATGTTCATATTCAAAACATTCATCTCCATATACAAATTTCTCACCAAAGATACCAAGATGAAATAAAAATGATATGCACTATTTTGTTCAAAATAAAGCACAAGGTTAGGGAGCATCATTTTCTTTACCATATTAAGAAAAAAGTAAATCAAAGTATAGACCTTAAATAAAGAAGACTTGAATGAAGTTTAGATGCCACATAACAAAAAAGCTAGAGTAACTTAGAAATATCCATCGGATGGTGTGTAGTGAGAACACATTGTATATGATGCTATATTTTTTTCACCTCAAGGTGGGTGATGGAAGGGATGAGAGCCTTCGTGAAGAAAATTTAATCACATGCATTGAAATGGACATGCATCAAATTATATACTTCCCCTAAGGAACTCATGCTTCCAACATAACCTTATACACTGCGCATTCCGTCTCCAAACACATTAATCCTATAAACCAACCAAAATAACAACACACTAGAAGCATTTTCAAAACCACTAGAATAAATTATGGCTATGATTATTTATGTAATGTTTCCCTCCTTATCTAGTGGGATGATTCATCTCTCTTTCCACAACATTTCCGTTAATGTCAACACTACAAAATTTATGGCCCCAATAAAACAATAGGTAACATGTAAAGCCAACTTCTCAACAAATTTTACCACTCCATCAATGTACATTATCATGAACAAAGCACATATAGAAAACAATTATCAATTTGATTCGTTAAAATGAAAAATCATTCAATTCATGTCTCTCAAATGATATTGTATATTTTATTAGATTTTTCTCGGTATGGTTTTAATAGGTAGTTTAGCTATAAACATAAATACAAACTAACATTTAAAATAAGTCATTTTCAAGTCAATTATGTAGTACATACCCATTATATATCAATTTGAAAATGAGATGCAAATTTGTTGTTTTTAATAAAATTATTGTTAGTTAATTATGTAATGATATGAAAAATATGATTTATATTATTAATGGCAAAATAACTATTTATAGTGTTAAATTAAAATTGGATGTCAAATTTATAAAGAAATATCAATGGCCTTTCCACTTCTCTCCTCAACATGGACCATAGGAGTTTGTTGGCTCTGCCCCCTTGGTTGGGGATTTATCATGCCTCTCGAAAATCCAAATTTCCAATCGATAAGGATGGAAGGTTAACATTTTTTCAGCTCGGTCCCGAATGGAGTAGATATTCCTCCTTGGGATGATCCTCCTCCTCATGGTGTGGCAAAGTGTGCGTTTAATATTTTATGGTATGATATTTTAGTGTAATGCTAAAGTTCACCTTCATGGAATGTTATTTTTTTTCCCCTTTGACATTTTTACATGCATTCGTGGATTTATTTTGGGATTCTGAGTTCTCTAGTCACCCTTTCTCTTCTAACTTTATTATATTTTATTAATATAATGTGTAGTTCCAATAGTAAATAACTCCACGAGTGTGTTGTTGTTTATTGCAGGAAAATAACTATTTAAAAAGTTAATCTTAAACAAACCAAGCATTAGCTTTAATTCAAATTATTTTTAAAGCAACAACTTCGCCATCTGTTTAGTAATATTTTACATTTTTCATTTCCTAATTGATTTTGTATTCCATTTGATCTTGTGATAAATAGTTGCACCTTGTTAAAAATAAAAATGCATAAGCTAGGAATTTTTGTAGTGCCCACTTCTCTTTGACACTTATTATATGTTGATTTTGATTACCGTTGACTTTAGACAACTATATTACTATATCATTTTGGTTTAGCATGATGTTAGATGATAGAGATATTCTGACTATTGATGGACTTTGATTCATAGTTTTATTTTTGTGGTTTCTTAGAGATGTTGAGAGATATTTTATATTGATGATGATGATGTGTTGTTGGCATATATATTACTAACATTCAGAATTCCCTTCATGTTGACTATGCCATAGATTTTGAACTAGTCTTGTAATCTTGTTGATATTGATAAAAGATAGAATTGAGATTATGTTGAAATTTTATACAAATAATAGCATTGTTTAGTAGAGATGATGATTTAGCTATATGAGAATGTTTATTGATTGATATGCGTATATTTTATCTTTGATGTTTTTGATGTGGCCATAAGGTGAAGGAGGTATTGTGTGATTTTACAGGTAATTATATCACAACAATCAAAAGGGGGATTGGATACCAACCATAACGGAATACTAGATGGATACAACGAAGGTCACCATGGCAACTTGTGTAATGTTTTTATTTTGTTTTGTTTTTGGGGGTTCCCAAGGGGGCATGATGTCTAATTGTGACCATGTGCTATGTGTGAAATTCTCCCCTTTTATTTTTATTTATTGTAGAGTATGTGGTTTACTTTTGATGTAATTTATTTAATCATTGTTCATTAATGTGTTTTTATTAAGTAATTTAATCATGTTATTAAGTAATATGTTGAAGTGAAAAAAGGAGTCATTTATTAGAGTTGTTTGTATTTTAGACTACGTGATTTTGATTGAGTGTAAGTGAATTTGAGTGTTGTACAATCTACATTAACTTGGAATTTCGGATTTTGACTTAAGAGCCATTTTTTGAGGCTTGTGGGACAAGCTAAGATTATCCCACACCTCTTAATTTAATATACTAACCCTACCTATGGATTGGGGGTCAAAACTAGACCCCATTATGTTTTTGTAAGACAACAAGTTACATTGATTTTCCTTTTCTTAAATGGGTTTTAAAGTTTGTCCTTAGGGGGTGTGGGTTGGAATTATGTGTGTAAGAGGCTTGGGTTTCCTCTCAACCAACAATTTATTGTGCATTGGGGTTTAGGTTTGACTTTTGATGTGGATTTGAGGATAAGTGATGTGGCATCCTTCATAGAGTCACCTCAGCCTCCTTTTCCCTTTTTCTTTATATGTGACTTTATTTTTTTATTTGGGATTATTTCATTTCATTGTGCATGTGCATTTTGGAAGTTGGAGAGATTTTTGGAGTTCTTTTTAATTCTTGGAGCTTGTTGGAGTTGGATTTGGCTTGAAGGAGCTTGGAGTGTGATTCCTTGATCAAGTTCTTACTATGGAAAGGTAGGAGCTACACTCTTTTACTTGTTTGTTTTTATATGTGTGTATTGCATGTATGTGAATGATTTATGTGCTTGTTGGGATCTTGGGTAGAATGCCTAAGTATGGTGTAGGAGAAGGCTATGGGGATTTTATATGAAGGGAGACATAAGAGTTTATTTGATGTTTTGGGAGGGAGTTGGGTTGGGTGCCCCACCTTGGACAATAAAATTCTTGCATTTCTTCTTTGGGTTCTTTTGAGGGGACATAAGAGATTGTGGGAGGCATAAGAGGATCTTGAGAGAGACATAAGAGCTGTGTAGGGGTTTTGAGATCTATATATGAGGGTTTTAATGTGAGGAACCTAATTCCCTTTGGGAGACATAAGTTATCTCCCCATAGATCCTTTCCCCATTGGATTTTCATTTCAAGCCTTGTGTATTTTGAAACTTACATTCTTGTGATTTTTTTCTTGTGTTAAATGTGTGTTATATGGTTGAGAAATGAAGTTATGTGATGTTGAAGCATTTTGTAGTTTCCATGAGTTGGATCCATATTTTATTGCATTTTGGTTGATGTTGGGGGAAATGAAGAGAATAGCTTCATCTCCTCATTTGATTATTGGTTGGGTGGAGAGTGTTATCTCTCCCCCATTTTTTTGTTGTGATCAAGTGAAGAAATGGTGGAGCTGTTATTGAAGAATTGGCACTTGGAGATTTTGTGAAGTCAAGAAATCCTTCTTTGTGAGAAAACCTTCCTTGTTATTTCCACTTAAGGTGGAAGACTTGTAGTATTGTATTTGAAAGAAAAGTTGCATTGTATATTTTGGTTTATTAAGTTGTAATGTATTATGGAAAAGAAAGATCTTTGAATTGTAAGGAAATGATCTATGCTCAAATAAAAAGAAATTTCATTATCATTTGTTGAAGTTGCATTATGGTAAAAATGAAAAGAAGAGCATAGAAGTTGTAAAACATTAATAGTGTATTCATTGAAAATTTGAATGTGAAATAAAGTTGCTTGTAGTTACTTGAACAAATGGTTGTAGTAGAAATGGAAAGATGCAATAAAATTTAAGTAAGTTATTGTGTTGAAAAATTGCATTTTGTTGAGGAAAGGAAAACAATAATATTAGGAATAGATTAAGCTTCTTTCTTACTCTTGAACTTGAAAGAAAATTTGTTTAAAGAAAATAAAAATGATCTTGTAATTTTGTTTCTTGTTACTATTGAAATAGAACATATTTAAATTTAGTAATTTTAGGCATGGAATGAATAAATGGTGTAACTGTTAAATTAGAGACTTTAGGCATCTAGATTCAAGCTAAGAATAACTTTGTAAAGCACCCTTGTAAAACTTTGTCTTGGAAAAGTGGCAAAATTGATGGTTCTATTTTCAAAGAATAGGACCGCCATCCTATCCAGTGGTGGTCTCTGAACTTCGATCGAGTGGAAAATACAAATCTGTGTTTGTGTAAATTTAAACTTAGTTTCATTAAAACTTTAAACCTACAAATTTGAAGAGGAAATCACTAGCAAGCCATAAGGGCATAAATTCATTGTTCTAAACTTGTAAATATTCAAATGGGTATTTAAAATCATTTAATCTCATGGATTTAAAAATGAAGTAGGGTTTATGCCCAAATAGAAGAAAAAATATGGAATTAACTAAATCAAAAATTCATATTTTGAGTGGAAACCCCTTCAATCTTCAAATGAAAGACATTACAATAATAAATCCATTAAACTAAGCTTGATTTTGTGAATTCCTCCATGGTTCTTCCGTTTGTGCTCCCATGGCTTCAATTTCTCCAAACTAAAAATTAAACAAAAGAAAAGTGACCAAATGAGAAGGCTACGATTTAGAAAAAAGGTTTTATAAGATTTCATAAGGATATTTAGGGTTAGTATGGAACTCTAAGATGTATTGGCCACATTGAATTTATCCAGGGTTGAGAATCAACCCTACAAATTATTAGGTAAGAATGAATATTATGGGTGTTTTTAATAATATTAAAGGTATGTGTAAATGGGTTAATGGGGCCAGTTAATACCCTTGTATGTTAAGTTATTTATTTAGTTCTTAGTGTGTTTTAGAAATTAACTCAATGAACATTAAAGATAGGTGCACTAAGGTAACTTTTTATAGCAAATCACAGCACCCATAAATGTCTCGCAACTCGATGGGTTGAGACTCTCGGTGTGATTGCATAACATGGAGATTTTCCCAAGTGTGGGACCTTGTGAATCGGGAAAGCTCTCCGAATGAAGGCCGGTTCCTATTCCTCTGTTCAGATGCACACATAAAAATGTAGAGGGTTTACTCAAAAACCTAATCTAACTTTCCAAGGAGACATGGTAAGAAGATGCATAAAAATAAACCTAAAATAATGAAGGTGACACACGAAGGAATGAAGAAATACATCCTACCAATAAACACAAACCATTAAAATGCAATGTAAGATCATGCACCGATAGCTAGATTTGTAGTGAAAGATCGGGAGGATGCAAATGAACATAGAGAGTGTTGAGAATCATCCAAAAACATGCATTATTTACCTCAAATATTGATACAATACACTAGAAAATGTCAAGAGGAAAAGTTGCATTATAGTTTTAGATGGGAGGTTTGAACTTCACAAATTCACTGTCGAAGAGAGAAAAAGGGTGGGGCAAAACAAGAATGTCTAACCTTTAGAAAGAAGCCCCTCCTTAAAATTTATAGGAATAATGAGAGAGGGAAGAGATAGTAATTCCAAATCTACCACAACCACCTCAAGGTTGTATTTAATTCATCTCATTATGGCGGTAGGTGAGAACCCTAACAAACCCAAAAAATGGTGAAATGTGGTTTGCATTTTTGAAGAACTTTTTCTCACAAAGTTAAAGATATCTAGTAATATTTGGATAGAGGACCTTGTAAGATTTTCAAAAATATAACCTTGTGTAAATCCGAGCTCCTGTCAAAAGTTATGGCTATTTGAATATACGTATCGGGTTTGCTTTACTGTAGGTTCGGTGCCAATGCCCAAAATGTTGCGCCCCTGAAGGTGCACCTTGGCACACCCATACTCGTGACAACATACTCTTACATGCACCATAGGCACTAAAAATTTCATGTCGATATCTTACGCTCGCTCTCGCCTCCAACTGCGTGCAGGGCACGACTTTTCCATGTCGACATTTTCTTACCTATGCCATGGCGCATCCATTTTCATGTTGACATTTTCTTACCTATGCCAAGGCACATCCATTTTCATGTCAACATTTTCTTACCTGCACCAGGGCACATCCATTTTCATGTCGACATTTTCTTACCTGTGCCAGGGTGCATTTTTTTGCATGTCGACACCTTCTGATGTGTGCTAGAGGTGGTTGGTGATGTAATAAATGTCAGGTTTTCGACCATGCAATGCACTTTCAAAACACAGAAATGAAGGATTTTGATTTTCCTTGATTTCCATATTCTTCTGCTCTTGACTATATTTACCCGAGGGGGAGATATATACAACAATTTGGCAACTCAACGGGATCACCTGCCTGCTAGGTAGAAGATCAGTGGCCTTCTAGCAATCCATTGGGCATGGAGTCATAAGAAAAAACTTGAAGCCAACTTGATATCTGATCCCGAGCCTAATATCACAACTCCTTCTCTGAGAGCATGTTGAACTATAGAAATTCAACCTGAGAGAAAAAAACCTATGCCGAAGCACTTAGGGAAATTGAAACCTAACTACTGACAAGAAAATGTGCATCCGCACTTAGAGGAATTAAAACTAGGCTAATATTTACAAGGGAAAACCTTTTCCTGTTAGTAGCAATGTTTAACATAGATTCCGTTAACTTGAGAATCGGGAGTTCTTCTCCATCCAATGTAGACAATTGGAAGGCATTACTACTTTTACATCCCGTGACCATGTAGGGGCTGCTCCAAATGGCATCAAACTTGGAATGCCTTCCGAGGTTTTGCCCGATCTGCATCCCATTTGAGAACCGAGTCCCCTTCCTAAAAGGTCCTTTCTTTTGCTTTCTTATCAAACCATCTTATTACTAAAGCCTGATCTTTCTCAATCATCTCAACGCATGTTATCTTATTTCTTCTAATTCCATCAACTGTGCATACCCGGCCTCCATTGGTTCGAACTCAGACAACTCCAATTGCTTCATGAGATCTAATGCAGGAAATTCTAATGATATAGGCAATACTGCCTCTTTCCCATAGACTAACTTGTAGGGAGAACTACTTGTAGACCTCTTTGGTGTTATCCTGTCAGCCCATAATGCTGATTTTAGCTTGGTATGCCATGTCCTTTGGTTTTCATCCAGAGTCCTTTTGATGATTCTTAGAAAATTCTTATTCGTGGACTCTACTTGTCCATTACCACAGTGGGTAATAGTTGGAAGAGGTGCTCAAGTAGATTCCATTCTTAACAGCCCATTATGTAATCTTAGAACCTATGAATGTCAATGCATTGTCTGATATGATAGTGGCTGGCACACCGAACTTGGTCACTATTCCTTCATAAAAGTCTAGTATGTTAGACTCATTTGCTTCTTTGAGCGCTATTGCTTGGTGCACTTGGTGAAATAGTCATTTCCGTGAGAATCCACTTATTGCCTTGGCTTGAGTTTGGATTGATGACCCCGATGAATTCAATCCCCATTGTATAAATGGTTGGTCAACCAAAATTGGGTGCAATGGAAGTCTTTTAGTCTTTCTTTGCCGTGAAGAGTGCACATTTCTTGCACTTTCTTATCCATGTATGGCGATTCTTGAACAACACATGGGCCAATAATACCCTACCTTCATTATCTTGAGAGCTTTTATCCGTGGGGTAAAATGTCCTCCTAAATCTCCATTTTGAAAATCTTGTAACACCCTCTCAATTTATCTGTCCCAATGCACCTCAATAGAACTCCATTGATGTCTTTCTTCAACAAAACACCATCAAAAGCACATATGGAATGACTTGTAATCCAAAGTATCTCCTCCTTGCTTTGCTCATTTTTGGAGGGTGTAGGCTGTCTATAAAAGTGTATCATATTCGAGTCCAAAATGAGTGCGCACATCATCATTCTCTTGTTCTTGTCCATCCTGTAATACCAAGACAGTCTCTTTTTCATCACCTACTTCAACTTGTTGACTTGAGGCTAGTTGTTCACATAATCCCTTTCCATAGACCAACTTAGTGACCTTAATTTTGATGTCATATTCCATGACACGAGTGATCCATCCTGCACATTTCTCATTTAGATCCTTGTTTAGAAGGAAGTCCTTGACTCCCATGAGAGACCAATAATTGGATCTTGTTATTTGAGACTAGGTGCTTGAATTTCTTTAAGCTCTGATCACTACAAGGACATGCTTTTCAATGAAAGAGTACCTAGTTTCATATTCCTCCAAGCCTTGACTGAAGAAAGCAACTGGTTGTTCTAATCCCTCTTTGTTTTTCTGTAATAGGATTACAGAAATTGTGTCTCCACCACCGAAGGCATATAACATGAAGTCCTTGGAGAAGTCTTGATTGATGAGAGTCAGAGCTTGAGATATAGGCTCTTTTATTGCCTCAAAACTTGCCTTGCCTTTAGATGTCCACTTAAATGCCATGCTCTTCTTCAACATCAATGTTATTGGCTTTACGAGAGCTACAAAGTTTGGAACAAACTTGCGGACAAAATTGATCCTTTCCAAGAAGATTTGAAGAGCCTTCTTGTGACTTGGCAAGGGAAACGTTTGAATTGCTTCAACTCTTTTTGGGTCAATCGTCAACCCCTCCTTTGAAACAATATGGCCTAGAAGTTCTCCTTCATGAGCAAAGAATATGCATTTTTTGGGATTCAATGATACCCCAAATCTTCTACACCTCTAAAATACCTACCTCAAATGAAAGAGGTGATCCGCTGCATTTTTGAGAATACAGTGATGTCGTCAAGATATATCATAACTATTTTGTTGATCAATCCCTTGAATGCCATATCCATTTCCCTTTGGAAAGTGGCTCCAGCATTTGATAACCCAAATGACATCTTCTTGTAGGCATAGGTGCCCCATTTGGTGGTGAAAGCCGTCTTGAACTGGTCATCTTCTTTCACCATTATCTAATTATACCCTGAGTAGCCATCTAGGAGAGAGAATCTCTCTGAACCAGACACCACTTGTAATATTTGTTCCATTGAAGGAAGTGGGTAATGGTCTTTGAGAGATGCCCTGTTGAGGTCTCGAGATGTCCACACACAACTTGATTTCTCCACTCTTCTTCCTAACAAGAACCAAGTTTGTAACCCATCTTGAGTGCTTGATCGAGAGTATAATGCTTGCCTCTATTAGCTTGTTTAGCTATTTCTTCATTAGAGGCTCAATGTGAGGGTTGGTGGTCTTTGCTTCTACACGATGGGTTTAGCATCTGGATCTAATTCTATGGTATGTTGTGCCAACTTTGAATTGAATCCTTTCAAGTCTTCATAGCTCCAAGGAAGACATCTAGAAATTCTTGGCAAAGTGTATGAAATATGATTTCTCTGCTTTCGGTGGCCACTTTACCAATTTGAAGTGTTTTACCTTCCCTAACTGAATTGGCTCTGAATCTTCTCTCTTGACCTGTATGTTAGCCTTTTTGTATGGAACTAGTCATTAGGGTTGAAGATAGACTCAACGTTACTAAACCCTTAGGAAGCTTGTTTGTTCGCATCTACACTACTTGATCCCGTCATCTTGCTCTAGTTTGTCTGATTCCTAGCCGAGAATTCAACCTCTTCTTGTAAAAATTGACAATCTGTTGATCATTCTCAAACACGTGCCGCCTTGTGTTATTATCTGAAGGCTGTGGCCTCACAATCACATGCATATGTGGTTGCGTTTTTCCCTTCGATGTTGTCAACCACATCAAACGTTGCTCCAATGCTGCGAGCCTATCTATAGCTTCATTTTTCTTCCCGAGTATGGACATGAT
The DNA here is from genome assembly GCA_018340775.1 of Taxus wallichiana var. yunnanensis. Classification (NCBI taxonomy): domain Eukaryota; kingdom Viridiplantae; phylum Streptophyta; class Pinopsida; order Cupressales; family Taxaceae; genus Taxus; species Taxus wallichiana. Next base: position 902,193,044 of record CM031239.1, read on the forward strand.
GTTTAAAGCTTTGAAATCCTCAACGAGGTCCCATACCCTAATCTTGTAGTTCTTGACAAGTCATTCTTTGTAGCATGTTTTCCCTGACTTGGTTGACAATTAGCTTGCTATCTCCAAACACAGTAAGTTCTTTATGCCATTTTTCGTGGCCCAATGAAGTCCATGAATCAAGGCCTCATATTGGTGTGTTGTTTGAGCAGGAAAAATGGAAACGGAAAGCTGAATAATATTTCATGCGTTGAGGTGAAACAAGCATAACTCCTCCTCTTGCACTTTGCCTACTCCTTGATCCATTGAAAAATAAGCTGCCATACCTCATTATCATCCTTATGGTCTTGGTTTGGTGATCTAGGAATAGGTGGTTTCCTTCATGTATGCAATATAATCCTATCTCGATTCTTCTACTTCTTGGTAGGGATCAAAATCATGTACCTTGCTCGCCCATTCATCAAAATTCAAATTTGGGATGCTTCCAACTTTGGTGTCAGCTTCATCTGTGCTTGGATAATCTTATTGATCAAATGCTTTGAGCAGTTGGCATTGATTTGACTTGTAGTATGAGGCTCAATATGAAAGTTTGCAATTTTTCGATCTGATTGTGACCTTAGTACCATATCGTGTTACGAATAACATGTGTGACCAATCAGCAGATAAGTAGACTCCAATTCTAGATGTGAAATCCCTTGATAAGCATAGGGCAAAGAGTGGTGGCAAATCTATCACTGACACATCTTGCAAAATGATAACATAGGGCATGCATGTAAGGTAAGATTCAAACCTTTAATCACTCCCATTGTTGCTACTTTGCTGTCCCATCCAATTACACTACCCCCTTTGATATGAATTCATATTGGAGACCCAACTGATCAGCTATTTGCTTGGGCATGACAGAACTACTTGCCCCGAATCAATCATGCAATTGTGTACTAGTTTATCCTCAATGATTAATGAAACATAGAATGGAGGGGGTTTCAAAACTTTACCTTGTTGTCCTCCATGATTCCCTTTAGGATGAGTAGCATTTGTGAGGACATTCTCTTGCATATGGACCTGCTGGTTTGAAGTTGACCAATTCTTCATGGCAGCTTGTAGAAGATCTCTTTGGCCTAGGATGGATAAAGATTCCCACATTGATATATTCACATTTTTCTTCTTCATTTGATCAATGATGCTAAATGGGGATGAAAGATCTCTTTATTGTGCTTTAGCCTACACATTCCTTTCTCGCGCATGGGTAGCAAAAATGGCATTTGAGTTCACTTAGAAGGTGGTTTGGGCTGTCCTTGTGTGTTTGGAATTGTATTTTCTTACCAACACCTTGTGGAGTGATGAAAGGTTATAGATCACTTGGAGATAATGACTACCCTTCACCAATATTCCTCTTCTTTGATCTTGTGTTAGCTTCTACACTCGAGAAATCATTTGATTCATGCCACAAAAATCCTCGGCTTGCCAATTCACAAGTGCGGTATCATTTAGAGTTGTGTTTTTCTGATATGTCAATTGTTCTTGATTTGTTTCTTGACTCACTTCACCCTCTATGCCAGTAGTTGTCACCATCAAGGCTTGGTTCAAAGCACCATTGAAGCACATAGATTTGTTGTGAGGTTCATTGCATGGGAAACACCAATCATACTCTTGAGCTATGTTGTTTTGCACTGGCACTAATGCTTTAGAAGCAGATGCAACATTGGGGTTATAGGGCTGAAATGGTCTATTGGCGGGAGGCCTTACTTGGCTTTCATTTGCATCTAGATTGGGTGGCCTATTGGGCTGGTATGGTGGCCTATTAGGTTGAGCGTGAGGCTGATAAGAAGGTCTAAAGCTTTGGGCTTCTTTGCCTCTTGAGTGTAGCCAATTCATTTCCCAAATTTTGCAATTGTTTCATGACCTCTTGGAGTTCATTTGAAGCACTAGAGGATGAAGTAGAAGTTTCATTTGAGCTTTGATTTCTAGGAGTGGGAATAGGAGCCAAATTGGGTGCTTGACTAGTGCTTGGATTTTCTAAGTTTGGATACAAGGGCATGGGAGGCCTAGGAGCTAGCTTACTAGCTTGAATAAGACAATTTTCAGCCCTAATGGAAATGCTATAAGTAGTAGGTAAGGTTGTGCCTCCCATAGATTGAATTAACATAGAAATATCAGAATTCAAAGCCTTAAGATAATATAGAAAAGCACCTTCAGCTGTTGGCCTAACGGCCACTAGAATCCTATCCCAAGACCTTTGAAATCTGAAGTTGAAGTCAGTCAGCTGCTCATTGGGAGCTCTCTTGATAGTTGTCAATTGTTCTAGTAGAGACAAATTGTCTCCCTTTTCTCCAAACTGCTCATGGAGAACTATGCATAACTGATTCCAATTTTGGATAGAACCAGCTCAAGGCTCCTAAACCATTGCAATGCCTTCCCTTTGAATGAAGATTCCAGCAATTTGACAACAACATCCATTTCATTTATCTCATGGATTACACAAATGTTAGCAATGTCTTTGACATGATCACCAGGAGTGGTATGATTTTCTCCAGTGAAAAATGAAATGTTATTCAATGTTTCAATTGGAACTAGATTTTGTACATTGAGGGCAAGTGGGTTGTTGCCAGTGAAGTTGAAAAAAGGGTTTTGTTGCACCATTCTGATTGGCTTGAGAACCCTTGTTGATTGGATGAAAGGTGTACTAGGTGGAGGGGTTGATAAAGTCTTGTTAGGTGGAGATGGTGATCTTTGTGGTATTCTTCCTCTTCCTGGTGATAGCTGTAAGTAGACAAATAACCCTTCTTCTCCAGTATCAGACCTGGTTTAGATTATTCTCATGTACCTGGGCAACTTGTGCTGCTATACCACTGAATTCTATCCCTTTGGAGTCGCCAGATGTGTTGGGAATGAGCCTCAAAAGGCTAGATTTTGCCAAGTTACACACCAACCTCGACAAAAATTAAACTCAAAATTTTGAAAGACCTGTATATTTGAGATTACGGGTTTGGAATTTGATTTGGAATGACAGTCCCGAAAACCCGAAAAATGCCAGACTTCTGAAATCCTCGAAATCCGAAATTCAAAAAACTCTAAAAATTTGAAAATCAAAATTTCAAAAACTAAAGATACCCTTTTGAAGATTACCCCCAGATCTATCAGGTGGTGAAATTTTGACTTGTTTTGAGCAAGTTAAGCCCTTGAAAATTGATTTTAGAGTTCAGCCTGGAAGGTGAAAAATCTAAAATTAGAGAACTTGTAATTTCTAAGTCCAAATTTCTTGAAAGTTCCTTCAAATCTTGTGGAATGACCTCTCGGTCCCGCCGAGCATGTAAAAACTATTGATGGTGAATCACAGCACCCATGAATGTCTACAACTCGATGGGTTGAGACTCTCAGTGTGATTGCATAACATGGAGCTTTTCCCAAGTGTGGGACCTTGTGAATCGGGAAAGCTCTCCGGATGAAGGCCGGTTCCTATTCCTCTGTTCAGATGCACACATAAAAATGTAGAGGGTTTACTCAAAAACCTAATCTAACTTTCCAAGGAGACAGGGTAAGAAGATGCATAAAAATAAACCTAAACTAATGAAGGTGATGCACCGAGGAATGAAGAAACACTTGTCCTACCAATAAACACAAACCATTAAAATGTAATGCAAGATCATGCACCGATAGCTAGATTTGTAGTGAAAGATCAGGAGGATGCAAATGAACATAGAGAGGGTTGAGAATCATCCATAGACATGCATTATTTACTCCAAAGATTGATACAATACACTAGAAAATGCCAAGAGGCAAAGTTACATTACAGTTTTAGATGGGAGGTTTGAACTCCACAAATTCACCTGTCAAAGAGAAGAAGGGAGGGGCAAAAAAAGAATGTCCAACCTTTAGAAAGAAGCCCATCCTTACAATTTATAGGAATAATGAGAGAGGGAAGATAGAGGAATTCCAAATCTACCCCAACCACCTCAAGCTTGTATTTAATTCATCTCATTATGGTGGTAGGTGAGAACCCTAGCAAACCAAAAAAATGGCGAAATGTATTTTCCATTTTTAAAGAACTTATTCTCACCCAATTGAATATATCCAGTCATAGTTGGATAGAGGACCTTGTAAGCTTTCCAAAAATTCCAACCTTACGTGAATCCGAGCTCCCTGTGAAAAGTTTTGGCCATTTGAATATCTGCGCCAAGGTTTACTTTCTGTCAAGTTCGGGGTGTCAACGCCCAAAATGTTGCGCCTTCTGAAGGTGCGACTTGGCTCACCCATCCTCATGTCAACATAATATTACATGCACCATAGGCGCTATAAATTTCATGTCGACATCTTCTGCTCTGCGCCTCCCAACTTTGTGGAAGGGCGCAACTTTTCCTTGTCGACATTTTCTTACCTATCTTTAGGGTGCATCCATTTTCATGTCGCCATTTTCTTACCTGCACCAGGGCGCATCCATTTTCATGTCAACATTTTCTTACCTATGCTAGGGCACATCCATTTTCATTTCGACATTTTTCTTACCTCGCTAGAGCGCATCCATTTTCATGTCGACATTTTCTTACCTCGTGTCGGGCACAATTTTTGCATGTCGACACCTTCTGATGTGCGCTAGAGGTGGTTGGTGATGCAATAAATGTCGGGTTTTTGACCATGCAATGCACTTTCAAAACCTGAAATGAAGGATTTCGATTTTCCTTTATTTCCATATTCTTTTGCTCTTGACTATATTTACCGGGGAGATATATACAACGAATAACTAAGGATATAGATTTATTAGATGTGGATTAAATGTTAATTCCCAAGAGAGAAACTATTTAACCTAGTGAAAGGAATTATTGAACACTTATCTAGTGATGATAATTAAATTGACATTAGAACTGGATTAAGAATATTTAATTAATAATCTAGACCGGATCTATTCTATGAAACGTAACTTTTCTTTAGTAGGAATTATTTAAATTTATATTAGGGTTCGACACCCTTGTAACTTAAAACAAAAGAAAACATTTTTGCAACATTCTGGATAATTGTTTAAGGATTAATGTGGTTTTAGAACATCAAAATTATGGGTGTTACAATTTCCCCAAGTTTTGATGTCATACCTATGGAGATTGGTATTAAATTTATCACTTCCGGTCTTTTTCTTTACAAACCTATTTTCCTCAAATGTTTGGGGAAGCATTCTAACATGAATAGTAAGGTTTTCTGGTGGATATCAAAGAGTTAACAAAACATCAAATTTTGTTATTTAGAAATTGATGAACTCTCACAAAATGATGAGGAGCAATACACAAGATGAGGAAAACAACAAAAAATACATGCACATACATGATACGGTTCCCACCAAATTTGTTTTTATCTTTTACACACATTTTCCTAGTAAATACAATAGGTGGTTTGGCGTATAATTAAATGTCTTCCTATTCATTTTTACATATAATGACCATTTCATCTTCTTTGAATTATAGAAATCAGAATGCCATAAGTATCGATGTGTGTCATTTACATGGCATGGTAGAAATTAGAATTAGGTCACTTGAGTTGAGATTGGTATATCTACTTCAACTTGTAATTGTGGATACCGGTTAATATTACCAAAAGCATTCAAAGGTGCATATGCATGTGGAATGAAATACTTAGGGTTTTGATTTTTAAAAATGTATTTAATATTTATCAATTTAATTCATATTTTTTTCATTATGAAAACTGAACTTGAATGATAATAATTAGAACTAGTAATCGTGAACTATACGATGGAAATGCTAGAGTGGATGGAGTGACGATTGAAAAAAATGAGTAAGTGAAATAGAGAGAAAGAATAAGGGAGATCAAGATGGGGTTAGATGGAGAGGGTGGACACTATGTTCTACTTTGTATGTTATTCATCTTACACGTATTATTCACGGCGGTGACAATATGCGTTTGAAGAGGAAAAACTACAAAATGGGGAAATTTGAAAAGGTTACATGTTCGAGACCCAACTGAAATGATTTCTTGTTGGAGCACTTTGTAGCTTCCATTTTTAATTTAAAGATGGTGTAATTGTCATGAAATAGGAGATGCATGAATAGTCATCAATAATTGAGTTCCTGCAATGGTAGGCCAAACATGTATGGTGTGCGAATGTTGTATATTGAGACTCCATTAATCACGTGAGTGCAATTTGAGCCTAAAGTGCCGAAAATAAAAAATGACGAAAACTCAATATGTTAGAAGGTTAAAACCCATCCACATTTCTCTTTCCATTAAAACTTTGTAAATGATTTTTTTAGTTATAATCTTGAGTAAATAGGCAATTTGCAAAGAAGCATTAATAATTGAACCCCTCTAGTGATTAGTCATATGAGTGGCAGGTATATGTTATCTCTTGGTTGAGCTCGACTATTTGAAACCTAATCGAAATGCTTGTTTCTTAGCCTCAATATGCGCCACACAATCTGATCCTTTTAGATGCATGGAAAGCTCTAAGAGAGACAACGTTTGATTTTTTAGATAAGACGTAGAAATTAATGGAAAGTTGGAAAGAAAAAAGAGATAAATAAATACCTACATGTTCTACAAAATTTCCATGGTTTAACTTGTAGCACTTCAATAATTAATGTTACTTTGATCCAATCTCAGCTACATTATTCATTTGAGCACAATGTATGCTTAAAATAGAAAAAATAAATAATGGGAAAAGTCCAATAAGTTTCAAGTTAGAACCCCAACTGAAATCCATGTTACTATGAGCACGGTATAGCCCCCTTTATAATTCTAACCTCGAATAAATATAGGGAACTATATGACGTGTTAACAATCATTTATAATTGAGTTCACATCATTCACATAAGTGTACATTAAACTTAAAGTTGCCAAAATAAAAAAAGGAAACTATCAACATATTCCATGTTCGAAACTCAATTGAAGTGCTCATTTCTAGATCTGATCCTTGTAGACTAATGGCAAGCTCAGAGAGACACCACTACCACCTATATTTATCATGGGATTTTCTATTATAAATCATTAATGAAAAGCAATTCTACTATTTTATGGGATTGTTTGGAACACATTATTACTTAGTGAGATGTCATTGATGGTTATGAAAATTATAATATTAGATTTGTGAGACCTTCAACAAGTTTGATAGAAAAACTATTTGTTATCCTTTCATGTTGTCCAGTTGTTCATCGAAGAAACTAAAGCTCCCACTATCGAGTTGCATGAATGAAAAAGGTCATGTAGTAACTTCTCCTCTTCTACTCTTATTATATTTAGATTTCGATTACTATTGACTATAAACATGGATATGATTATATCATTAAGGTTTTGAATGATGTTAGATGATAGAGATATTCTAACTATTGATGGATTTCGATGCATAGTATGATTTGTGTGGATAATTAAAGGCATATAGAGACTTTTTTATATTGATGGTGATGATGTGTTGTTAGCGTATATATTACGACATTCAAAATTCTCGTCATGTTAACTCAAATTTATCATTTGAGCTAATCTCATGATCTTATTCATATTGATAAAAGAGATAGAATTCAGATGTTGTTTAAATTTTAGACAAATTATAACATTTTTTAATTGAGATGATGATGTAGCTATATGAGGATGCTTATTTATTTATGTCCGTATATTTTATCTTTGATGTGGCCATGAGGCCAAACGAGATATTGTGTGTTTTTTAAGGGAATTACATCACAACAATCAAAAGGGGGATATGAGACCAACCACAACGGAATACTAGATGGATACAACAAAGGTCACCATGGAAACTTGTGTAATGTTGTTGTTTTGTTTTAATTTTGTTAGGGGGTCCCCATGGGGGGATGACCTCCAATTATGACCATGGGCTTTGTGTGTAATTCTTTCCCTTTTTATTTTATTTATTGTAGAGTATGTGATTTATTTTGTGATGTAATTTATTTAATCATTGTTGATTAATGTGTCTTTATTAAGTAATTTAATCATGTTTATTAAGTTATATGGGGATGTGACAAAAGGGGCCATTTATTAGAGTAGTTGGTGTTTTTATGTTGTTATTTTTATTGAGTGTAAGTGACTTAGATTATTGTACACTCTACCTTACCTTCAATTTCAGATTTGGGCTTAAGGGCGATTTTGGAGACTTGTGGGACAAGTGAAGCTTGTCCCACACCTCTTAATTTCATATACTAACCTTCACTATGGTATAGGGGTAAAAAATAGATCCCATTATGTGTTTTGTAAGAAAAAAATTTAGATTTATTGCACTTTTCTTACATAGGTTTTAAATTATGTCCTTAGGGTGTGTGGGTTTGGATTGTGTATGTAAGAGGCTTTTCATTCCTCTCAACCAAAAATTTATTGTGCATTGGGATTGAGGTTTGACTTGTGATGTGGAGTTGAGAATAAGATATGTGCCAAACTATATGGAGCCACCTCATACTCCTCTTCCCTTTTTATATATACGTAAGTTTATTTGTTTTTTTGGGGTTACTTACTTTCATGGGTGCTCTTGTATTTTTGGAATTAGAGATTTTTGAGTGCTTGTTGAATATTTGGAGCTTGTTGGAGTTGGATTGAGCTTGAAGGATCTTGGTGTGTGACTCTTTGAACAATTTCTACCATGGAAAGGTAGGAACTACACCTTTGTTTTAATTTTTTTCTTCTATATGTGGATATTTGTATGCACGTGAATTATTTGTATGCTTGTTGGGATGATGGGTAAAATTACTTAGTATGGTTTAGGAGAAGACTACAGGGATATTATATGTAGGGAGGAATAAGCATTTTATTCATGATTCAGGAGGGATTTTGGGTTGGGTGAGCCACCTTTGATAATAAAATGCTTGCATTTCTTACTTGGTTCTTTTGAGGGAGACATAAGAAATTGTAGGGAGGCATAAGAGTATGTGGTAGGCATAAGAGAATATTAGGGGAGCAATTAGAGTTACGTACGGGTTTTGAGTTGTTTTTAGGAGGGATTTAAGGTGGGAACCTAATCCCATTGGGAGGCATAAGTGATTTCCCCATAGATACTTGCTTCATTGGCTTTTAATTTTTAGGCCTTGTGCATTTTGAGAGTTTCATGTTGTGATTGTATCTTTTGTTGAATGTGTTATGAAATAGTTGTGAAATTTTGTATTGTGATGTGGAAGATTTGGGATATTTTCCATGATTTGGATCCATCCTTTATTGAATTTTTCTCAGGGCTCGGGAGCCAATGAGGAAGATAGCTTCTTCTCTTCATTGGATTATTGGTTGGGTCGAGAGTGTTACCTCTCCCCCATTTTTTTTTGTGATTACATTGAACAAATGGTGGAGCTACTGTTGAAGAATTGGGACTTTGAGCATTTCTTTAAGTCAAAAAAGATATCCTTTATTGTAAAAAAATTTTTGTGATTCCCACTTAAGGTGGAAGACTAGTAGCATTGTATTTGAAATAAAATTTGTATTATATATTTTATTTATTAAGATGTAATGTATAGTGGAAAAGAAGGATCCTTACATTGAAAGAAATGAGCTATGCTCAAAGAAAAAGAAAGTTCATTATTATTTGTTGAAGTTGCATTATTGTAAGAATGAAGGAAGAACATAGAAGTTGTAAATCATTAACAATGTATTCTTAACAAATCTGAATGTGAAATAGAGTTGTTTGTAGTTGAACAAATGGTTGTAGTAGTAATGGAAAGATGTAATAAATTATAATGAGTTATTTTGTTGAAAAATTGCATTTGGTTGTGGAAAGGAAAACAATAATACTAGAAATAGATTAAGCTTCATTCCTACTTTTAAACTTGAAAGAAATTTTGTTGGAAGAAAATAAAAATGATCTTGTAGTTGTGTTTCTTGTTACTATAGAAATAAAAAATATTTAAATTTAGTAATTTTAAGAATGGAATGAATAAATGGTGTAACCTTTCAACTGGAGACTATAGACACTTAAATTCAAGCTAAGGATAAACTGTAAAGCACCCTTGTAAAACTTGTTTTTAGAAAATTCACAGAATTGATGGTTCTATTTTCGAAGAACATGACCACTTCCACCCGCGTGCAGAGTGGAGGTATCTGAATTGCCACCTAGGAAATGCGGTAGTTTTTGAATTTTATCCCATGTAGGGTGGTGGTCCCTGGAATGCCATCTTGCTTTGGGTGGCGGTTTCATCACTTTCGGTAGAAAAATTTAAATCCATGACTTTACAATTTTAAATTTTATTATACAAAAAAGTGAGTCTTTAAAATGAAAAAGGAAACTACCAACATGCTATAGGGGAGCCAAATCATTTTTTGAAGCAAGTAAATCCTTAAATGGGCATTTAAATGTATTAAATCTCATAGATTAATTGGAAAGAGGGTTTTTCCCAAATAGATAACTCAAAATGGAAATAACTAAATAACTACTCCAGATTTAGAATGGAAACCTCTTCAATCAACAAATGGAATATATTGCTACAATAAATCTATAAACTAAACTAAGCTAAGATTGATTCAAATGAATTCCTCCATGGCTTCCTTCCTTTCTCCCATGGCCTCCATTTCTCCAACCTGACAGATTAAAAAAGAAAAGAGACCAAATGAGGAGGCTCGGGAAAAGAAAAAGGGTTAATAAAATTTCATAAGGATAGTTAGGGTTAGTATGGAATCCTAATATCTATTGGCCATAATTGATTTAATCCAAGGGTTGAGAATCAACCCTACAATTGTTAGGTAAGAACAAATGCTATGGACTATTGAATATTTTAAAGGTATGTGTAAATAGGTGAATGGGGAGCCTAATGCACTTGTATGTTAAGTTAATTATGTAATACCTTATAGTAGGTTTTAGTAAATTATTCAATGGACATTAAAGAAAATAATTTAATAGAGTCAAGGTAACTAAGGATAAGGGTTGATTAAATGTGAGTTAAATGTTAATTCCTAGGAGGGAAACTATTTAACCAAGTAAAATAAATTAATGGACACTTATCTAGTGGATGGTAATTAAATTAACATTTGAAATGGATTTAGAATTTTCAAGTATTAACCTAGACCTAACCCATTCATTGTAATATAGCAAATAATTGGTCGAAGTAATTAAACATATCGCAACATTCTAGATAGTTATTAAGGTTTAATGTGGTTTTAGACCCTCAAAAATTATGGGTGTTACATTTGGTATCAAAGCCATTGGTTTGACACTTGGACCCTGGTCACACTTCGAAACATAAAACATAAAAAGGAAACTTAGCGCAACTCTAAACCTAGATCACACAACTTTGCATGATATTTTAAATGTAGAAAACCTAGAAAATGTAAAGAAAACTTAGAATGGTAAAATAATTCTTTCCTTGGTCTATGCAAGAGGTATGGACTAGATGAGGGGTTCTTGCATGTGGACCTAGAATTACCACCCCCAGATTAGGCTATTGCAACCATATTGCCTCAGATGTTACAAGATGTTAATGTTGTTATACGTGAAGGATCTTAGGAGGAGACCTAGAAAATAGGATAGAGAGCCATCAGTAGAGGCTCGTGCACCTTCCCAACATAGTGATTATTATAGGGTAGATAACTCCCACATGGAGTCATTCAGACGAGATTAACCACAACAAGGTCATGGAGAAATGGCTATAGGACACAAGGAAAGATCTAGGATCCCTAGGCAACATGATGATCATGTTGAGAGACCTAGAGGAAGAAATTTTACAGCAAAGATCACATTAGAGAGATCTTGAAACTCCATCCATCTCATTTTGCTAGGGACACTGGAGGATTTCAAGAAGAGGCATGATTTTGTGATGTAATTTATTTAATCATTGTTGATTAATATTCCTTTATTAAGTAATTTAATCATGTTTATTAAGTTTTATAAGGATGTAACAAAAAGGTCCATTTATTAGAGTAGTTTTTCTTTTGCATTTTGTGATTTTGATTGAGTGTAAGTGACTTTGAGTGTTGTACACTCTACAATACCTTGGAATTTCGGATTTGGTCTTAAGGGCCATTTTTGGAGGCTTGTGGGACAAACTAAGCTTGTCATACACCTCTTAATTTAATATATCACCCCTACCTATAGATTGATGGGTCAAAAATAGACCCCATTATGTGTTTTCTAAGACAAAAAGTGACATTTATTGCACTTTTCTTAAATGGGTTTTAAATTATGTCCTTAGGGGGTGTGGGTTTGGATTGTGTGTGTAAGAGGCTTGTCATTCCTCTCAACCACCAATTTATTATGCATTGGGGTTGAGGTTTGACTTGTGATGTGGAGTTGAGGATAAGTGATGTGGCATCCTACATGAAGCCACCTCACCCTCATCTTTCCTTTTTCTATATATGCAATTTTATTTACTTTTTGGGGGTTACTTCATTTCATTGGTGGTCTTGAATTTTTGGAGATGGAGAGTTTTGGAGTGCTTGTCGAATTTTTGGAGCTTTTTAGAGTTGAATTGAGATTGAAGGAGCTTGGTGTGTGACACTATTATCAAGTTCTACCATGGAAAGGTAGGCACTACACCCTTGTTTGAATTGTTTTCTTTTATATGTGGATATTTGTATGTAACTTATTGGTTTGTATGATTGTTGGGATCTTTGGTAAAATTCCTAATTATGGTGTAGGAGAATGTTATGCGGATCTTATATGTAGGGAGGAATAAGATTTACTTCATGATTCAAGAGGGATTTTGGGTTGGGTGCCTCACCTTTGATAGTAAAATTAGATCATTTCTTACTTGGTTCTTTTAAGGGAGACATAAGAGATTGTAGGGAGGCATAAGAGAATGTGGGAGGAATAAGATAATCTTGAGGGAGGCATAAGAGTTACGTAGGGATTTTGAGTTGTGTTTTTTAGGGCTTTAATATGGGAACATAATCCCATTGTGAGGCATAAGTAATCTCTGCATAGATCCTTGCTCCATTGACTTAGCATTTTCAAGCATTGTGCATTTTGATAGTTTCATGTTGTGATTTTAGGTTTCTTTATATATTTTTGAAATAGTTTTGAAGTTTTGTATTGTGAGTGCAATCTTTGTGATAGTTTCCTTTAGTTGTATCCATCCGTTATTGCATTTTGGTTGAGGTTCGGGGCCAATGACGAGGATATCATCTTCTCTTCATTGGATTATTTGTTGGGTGTGTTGGTACCCAAATTTGTCCCCCTTTTCAAGCCAAGCAACAACATAAATTTAAAAGAGATCTTAAAGGTAGGTAGATCATGAATATATGTTGTTTTGTACAGGGAGGAAATTTGTTGTCCATTTCTTACTTGGATTTGTGGAGAGATGGATGACACCTTAAAATGATATGATCTTATCCTAAATATTTTAGGTTGTGCCTTTCAACCAAGGTAAGAGAACCTATTTTTTTACCTCTATTATTTGAAAGGAGATACCAGGTACCTTTCTTTTTCATAAATTTAATAGAAAAGAACTTGGGGAAAATATGATCAACACACCAGATCTGACTCTAACGAGTTGTCACTTCCAGATCATGAAGATACTTTCACAACAAGGTAAAGGTTATTAAAGACATTTGGAATCCTGATCTGTCCTGCATACTTTAGCAAATGGATTTTGGTCTTATGTGGGTATACAGAGAAAAATAGGGGTAGTATGGGTAGGATTAGTTGTTTTAAATAAAATATTTGGTGGGAGGGGAGACATGATGCACTTGACTCACTAGATCCTTGAGAGATCATACAAAATGGAAAGATTCAAACAACGAAATGCCGCAAAATTTAAAAATGTATCTTCAACTAGAATATGTGCTTCAATGGAGGCCTAGATTGACACTTTTTCATACAGCCTATGGGATTCTATCACGAAGGCTCAAGTCATAGAACCTAATAAATCACCAAGATTCAAACCAAGCCATGCTTGTGGTACACCCAGAGGCTTACAGATAATCTATGTCAACAAAGTGAAAGAAAGTTATTTTAAACCATTTACTTCACTCCCAAATTAAGGCTCTTCTAAGAACTGAAATTGTAGATGCCACTAAACTAACATAAGGATTTTGACATGTGTGATTGGACTAGATTTTGGTATAAGATGGCAATAGAAAAAGAAAAACTAATTGCATGCATTCGGAGATGAAATAAACACGCTTTACTCAAGATTAACACAAAATAACTCAAGTTTGATAAAATTTATCAGCAAGGGAAAGTTTCTAGAAAAATCTCAGATCTTGTCAATGGCTGTACACTTGTAACCACCTTGACATGATTTAATTTGACACAAAGAGAGATATACAGGCTTCTTAGATGGCTTCTCAAAAAAGGATGGGCTTTGTCAAGCTTTTTCTACTAGAAAAATCAGTCCCTGACTTTTTCCAAAAACTCCCAACCATTTGCACAAAAAATTTGTGCCATTTATAACCTTTACAATAAATCCCCTTCCTCCCTAAAAGACAAAAATATTTAATGCACCAGTGCTCACCATGATTCTTTCATGATTCTCGAATCAGATCTGCAAGAAGTCTCTATATGCTCGAGGGGGCAGATCTCATCGAATACCTCCTAATTTCAACTCCTTCCTCTGGTAGATCAATTTTTATTCATTTTTCCAACCACTTTCGCCCCTAATCTATCAAATCTGGCTCCTTCCATGCTTGGGAGAAGAAAAATAGAAAATCCAATCGGGCACAAAACTCAGACCATTTTAATGGTGAAAGATGTCTTTCCAGATCTTCCCACCAAACTAAGATATCAACATTAACTCGCTTCTCTGCTTGGCATGTAGAAAATACCAAGAAATCATGGAGACTCTCACTTCCGGATGTGTTTTAGTAAAATGGGGAAAAATCAAATTCATACTCTTAGCTATCGTTGATCTTTACTTTGAATTTGGGTCGTCAACATGGAAGATTTCAAACTTTAGAAAAGACACGAGGTCTTCCTTTTACTTTTTACAAATTTTTGAAAAAATGGAAAACATTTCTATTTTTCTCCCCACCTCCGCCCTCGAAACGAGGCTCGGAACATGTATAAATATGATTGGAGTGGAACCACTGCCAAATTTTTCCATTTTACTTTCTTTTTGGAAAAGGTAAAATTTTCCAAATTTTCCCCATAGCTCGACCTCGTGAAACGGGCACCGAAACGTGTCAAAATGTGATTAGAGTAGGGCCACGCTTCCTTTTTTACTTTTGACTCTTTTCTCCCAAAATGAATTGTTTTCAATCTTCTCTTGAGAGTCTGCACCTTCACCGTTGACTGGGAAAACCATTAACTATTTCCCTCATTAGGTTTGTAGGCCATTTTGAGATTTTAATCCTTAACGGGCAAAAATCTAAGTTACCTCCGATGGTCCTCCTCCCCATTTCTTTGACTTTTCAAACTACCATGTGTCACCATGGCACACCTTGAGACGGTACCAAAAATTTTATACCTTGAATGAGCACAGGATAACCACGTGTCCTTTTCCAGGAAGGTTTTCCTAAATGCTTGAAGCTCAGTGGAAGGCGTGACATTTCATGCTCCAAGGTAGTCTCCTTTGGCCATTGAAAAGTATAAGAAAAATATAAAGTGAGCAGAGGCCTCCATGTGTCATCCTGGTGCTCCTTTAGAATGAAACTCAAGGGTCGCCTCCCGAACATGCACGGTTCCTCCGCATGTCTCTATGGCACCACTTCAAGATGGTGCCCAAAGCAGAGACCCTGAATGAGCGAAAGTCTGCCATGTGTCTTGTTCCACCAAACTTCTCCAACCGCATGAAAATTTTTCTATGTCCTAGCCAAGTAGTGGAAACCTACATGTGTCCTCCCCGCCATTGATCCAAGGCCAAACCAAAAGTAGATCTTAAAACGTGCACCTTTCCTCCACGTGGATATATTTCGAGTTTAGGAAATTCATAGAAATTTTGAAATACCAAGTGAGCCACATCCAATTAGAAAGTACCATGTCCCCTACCGATGCTAGGATGCAAATTTGACAAGGAGAAACACCCGTCAATCAGTAAAATACAGAGAAATAATCATCCAAGCCCGAAAATGAAAATTTATTCAAGGACAAAGAAATTAGAAATGTTATAGGGCTCAAATATGTTCCTTAGAGATACATCCATTCATTTTCTTCAAGTATCTAGGATAGAAATGTCAAGAACAACAAATCCTAACCGTGGGAAATAGAGAGAACCGGAAAACGCAAGTTTTTGAAGGAATAGAGCACGAGAGACTCAAAATATAGATATTTTCTAGAGGAACAAAGAAAATAGGAGGAGCAAACCATGGACCCATGAGTGATTTATGACCAGAACAAATTAAAAATGGCAACAAAGATTAACGAAGCACAACACGGGAAGGAGAAAATGACGAGGTTGTAAATCAATAAATTTTCAAAGGCACAAATGGGGCGAGACTATTTTGAGCACCAACATTAGCTCCAGCTCGTGGATGGGAACTCCTTGTGAGTGCCAAAAGAATGTAGAACATGTGCCAAAATATCCATTGGGTAGTGTTGTCCACTCAAAATTCCCCTGCTCTTAAGGAAGTGAAAATTTTAAAAATTTGAGTTTGGGTGTCTTCTCTGTTGTACTCCATGTTAAAAGTCAAGAATTTGGGAAAAATCTACGTTTTTTGGGTAATTTTGAGTGTTTTACGAGCCTGTTGGACATTTTTGTCCCGCGTGTCCCAAGTTCAAACGTGCGCTCTGTTCCCCGATCGGCCGGTTTCCCCGAAGTTTGTCTTTTTCGGGCCCGTCGCGCTTTCACGTCCCAAATGTCCCAAGTCCAATTGGGCAAGTTGTTCCATTTTCGGCTGAATCACCCGAACCACGTACTTCACGCTTTCACATCCCAAATGTCCCAAGTTCAATTTGACAAGTTGTTCCATTTTCGCCCAATCCGGCCGAGTAACATGTTTCGCGCACTTTTCTCCCGCACGTTCCAAAAGGGATTTGTACGTCTTTTCCCCACTTCGCCCGAATCTCCCTAGCCACGTGTTTCACGCATTCGCGTCTCACTTGTCCCGCATGTCCCAATTTCAAATGGGCAAGTTGTTCCATTTTCGGCCGAATCACCCGAGACGCGCGTGCCAGCGCACTTCGCTTCGTTCGCATGTCCCAAAAGACATTTGTGCGTTTTCCCCGCTTCGCCTGAATCACCCGAGACGCGTGTTTCGCACATTCGCGTCTCACATGTCCCAAATGAACCAAGTGCCATTCGTGCTTATTTTTTCCTGCTCTACTCGAATATCTTGCTTATTCAAATTGGTAAATGCGCATTCATTATCTTTCTCTCTCCTAAACGGCTATATTATGAGCGAACCCCCTATGCATTTTTCACGCTGTAATTCCTTCCCGAGTTTAGTGTGTGGCTCTACCCTCCGAATTACTATCAATTTGAAGATCAAATGTCAGGGACAGTGAAGCTCATCATCTTGACTTTGGTGACTTTTTGGTCGAGGATGGCTGATGCAAACCCTACACCAACGGCGCAGATGATTCTACCATACTCAGTCTACAGCCAGCACGTCAGTCCCTCGTGGCAGAGACATAACCGAGGCATTGAAGAGATTCAGGCAGCGAATTTTGAAGTCAGTGGGTCCCTCCCATTCATAACCACCTGTCTTCTTCTCCTTATTCTTCTCTTCTTTTCTAATTCTTTTTCTTGGATTCATTGTAATTAGTTGAGGTATTGCGGTTGGCAATCCTTAACTAATCTTTAGTTAAAAGAAGTAGTTACAAAGAATAACTGATTTGTAAGCTATATAATGGCCTCTCCATGCCATTTTGAAGGGAGGAAGAACTTGGCTTATTTTCTGAAAGTGTAAATAGATCATAAAGAAATCAATACAGAAGGGCTTTCCATTCTTTATCTATCTGATCTCTTTTATCCCCAAGCTTTCATTTAATTTTTGTGAGGATCATTTGTCTGTGTTATGTTAAGAAACTTTGTGTTCTGGCAGATGTTATTTACAGAACTTTGTGTCTTTAAATTCCATCTTATTTATATGATACAAATGATCTTGTTTCAATTCACTGTAACTTCGCATACATAAAGAATTACTCTGTTATCTATAATTCTGCATGTTGCCTTTCTACTCATTCTCGTTTTCTAATTCCTCAGTCCTTTTGTAATTGATGATCTTTATAGAAAACACTTTCATAATATCCAAGTTCAACTAGAAAATCATGTTTTGTATATTTGTAAATAGGTTTGTTTCTAAATAAGGGAACCTCTCCCATTAAAGAGGAGGGACTTCTTGTCCCCTGACTGTTGCTCTTTGTAAATTCCTATTTGACGACCAACAGTTTTTGGCAACTCCACTGGGGAAAATCATATTCCGCCTCTGTAATTTTTATCATCCTTTGATCCGCGACTCCACGTTTTACTCGAGCGAGAAGGGCCCTTAGTATTGAAGATTCTCACTTTCAGCTTTTGGAGTAGCAAGGTTTTCCTTTCCCTTCAACAAGAAATAGAAAGACTCATTCAACAAGCACTCCACCTGCTCAAGATAGAATTCCTATGGGTGGTATTCCTTTAGAGCCAGCTAGTCCTAATCTTCGAGCTTTGATTCTTGCTGGTGTTGCAGTTCCTCTCCAAGCCATTTTTCCAAGAATGGCGGTACCATTTCCCTGGGGTCATCGTGTCGGGCCCCTTGCTCTTCCTCAGCCTTTGCATGAGTTACCCAGAGGTAACCGGAAGAACTTTCCTAAATTCAAAGGTGATGGAAAAGTGCATCCTGATGAACACATCACAGCCTTCATAGTTGCATGTGGAGTTCTGGGAGTTGAACATGAAGACGTCTCCATGAGACTGTTCGTTGAAACTTTACAAGATAATGCTGCTGATTGGTTCTATCACCTTCCGACTGGTGCTATCACTAGCTGGGACACCATGAGGACTAGGTTTGAAAACCATTTCAAACTAGCAGAAGATGTGCATGCCTTGCTAGCCCAAATCTCTCAGATAAAGAAAGATTCACCAGAGCCCATGAGAGAATTTTTGGCCCAATTCAACAGGTTAATTAATAAAATTCTGGCAAATACTTGACCTGTTGATCAAATCCAAAAATGTTTCTTCCTAAATGCCCAATCGCCTGAAGTTAGTTATGCACTAAGAAGGGCTAATCTCGCAACATTGGCTGAAGATCAAACTCTTGCTGTTAGTGTCGAGGATGATTTAATCATGTCAGGGAAGTTGAGGAGAGACCCTTCCAAATCTAAGTCTGCTTCTTCCTCCTCTTCCACTCCTGGACCTAATACTGATCCATTGGTTCAAAAACTTGTGAATGATCTCATTGCCATAAAGAAACAATTGGCTCAGCATGCTCCCTATGCAGACGTTCCAAGGAGGAATTTTCAGCCCAGAAATCGTTTTCCTGCTTCTCAAACAAGATTAGCACTTGAAGGACCTCCTGTTAAAGTTCCTGTCAATGCAACCTATGAAGTTGAGGAACCAGATGATGATGAGGATAATGAAGCTTGCGAGGAATTTGTGGAAGAAGTTGATGATGAAGCAGATGAACTTGAGGGATCTCGAGTAATTTTTTTCACCACCGAGGGCATTGATGATGGAGAGGATTATGATGAAGTAGTAGTAGACATGAATAGAAAATCATTTATTTTCATGACTCGAGAGCAGACAAATCGTAGGGAGAAAGTGACGCAGCCCCGAAATCTAAGGAGTAATGACAACTATCCCCTCGTAATTGCAAAAAGAGGATCTCCTATCCCCGTTTCATCTACATCAAAGGTGAGTCCTGCCAATCCTGCTATTAAAGTTACTTCTTTTTCCCCTAAAGTTGATAAACATAGGATCTCAAGTGATGATGGCCCGTCCACTTCGGGTCTTTTGATATTATTGATCACCCGAAAAGACTAAGGTTCAAATCTCAGAGGCTGAGTATTATCAAACCCATCCCAAAGCTTTTTCTAAAATGATTCACTTTGTCAATTCCCATTCTAAGACCACCTCTAAAGGCCTTTTACCCACTCCTCCTTCGCACCACACCTAGTCTAGTAGCTTCGTCACACCTCACCCAATGACAAAATCAAACCATTTTATGTAACACTTCTTATAGCTAGCCATAGGCTCGAATTGTGTCATAGACTTAGGAGCTTCAGACAATGTGATGCTCAAGTAAAGTAGCTCATGCCTTAGGCTTGACCCTCACATGCACTTATGGATCTTGTTACTCTATGGAGAGTAAGGAAGTACCCACCCAGTCGGAAGAATTGAAGATGCACAAGTGGCTTTTTCTCTTTGCACGAAAAGAGAGTTTTGGCTACCATCTTAGTAGCAGATATTCCTCCTTCATATGGGATGTTTCTAAGTAGGAACTTCTATAAAGATGTGGGTGGAGAAATTCAAATGGATTGGTCACATGCACTGCATCGCACTGTTAATGGACAAATGAGGAAGTTGTTTCTGAGAAGCAATCGAGTATATTGTACAAAAATGATGATCCTAAAGCAAAAATACTCTATGAAGATATGGTGCATGGTAACTATATGATTATGTCCCCCCGATGAAATCCAACTCCCAAAGTGTCACCTAAAGATCCTAATGGTGTTTGTATTTTAGAGTTTGATGGAAGTTGTTCCTCACCATTTCTCGAGCTGGTGTCCTCATCTGTGTCACTGAAGGGAGCCTTCATCCTTTTTCATTCAAGTTGCAGTTCGAAAATACTAATAATACAAAGCAGAGTATGAGGCTCTCATTCTTGGACTGCAAGTGGCCAAAGAACAAGGTGTAAAGAATCTTCTGGCTCATGGCGATGCAGAATTGATTGTAAAGCAAGTTAGAAGCCTTTTCCAGGTAAAAAATGGAAGGTTGAAACATTACCGGAATCAGGTTTGGGATTCCATTGAATTTCTTGATGCTTTCTCCATCGAAGCAATACCTAGGGAGAAGAACAACAGGGCTGATTCACTAGTAGTCTTAGGGTCACTACTGATTCCTCATCTTGACTTCTCTCAAGACAAGTTCACCATTGAGATGGTCCATTGGCCTAGTGTACCTGATAATACCAATAACTGGAAAGTTTTCAATGATGATCAGCACTTTCTTTCTTTCTTAGAACTCAAGGGTAATTTTGAACAGTTGTATTTTGAAGGAAGCGATAACCTGCCTCGTGAAAATGTGCCCTGTGACAAAGCAGTCACCCAAGGAGAAGAAAAGGATCAGGATGGGTGCATCAAACTCAAAGGAAACAAGATTCCTAAAGGATTGGTGAGTTTAGAGGAACTATTTTATAAACATGACAGTAATGTAAATTCTAGAGCTTCTACTGGACCTCAACAATCAGCTGAGTATGATAAAATTAATATTGGGAGTTCTACTGATCCTAAGCTCATGAACATTGGAAAATGTTGCACAACAGATGAGAGGAAGAAAGCAATTGATCTTTTAAAGAGGTATAAGGATGTTCTTGCTTACTCTTATGAAGATTTAAAAGCTTTCAAACCAAAAGATATGCAGCATTTTATTCCTCTCAAGCCTGGAATTAAGCCTTTTAAGAAGAAATGAGGGAAGTACAACCCCAAAATAGCCGACACCATCTTTCAGGAAATACAAAATTTGTTGAAGGCAAAAATCATTTTTCCCATTCATCATTCAACATGGATTGCTAATATTGTGCACTGTTAGGAAGAAAAATGGTGAGATCCGCATCTGTGTTGATTTCAGGAATCTAAATCAAAGCTTATTGAAAGATAATTATCCTTTGCCTATGATGGATCAAGTCTTGCAAGCGTAAAGAACAGGATCTGAAATGTTATCTATGCTTGATGGATTCTTGGGATATAATCGTAGAGGTTGACACCGCAGATCAACACAAAATATCTTTCACTACTCCTTGGGGTACCTTTGCTTACAAGAGAATGCCTTTTGGGCTGATTAATGCCGTGCCACTTTTCGAGAGGGCCATGGATCTCGCCTTTGGAAGTTTGAAAGGGAAGTGTATTGTCATATATCTTGATGACTTGACAAAGTGTTTTCTAAAACAAGGGCGATCATTTTGACCACCGAGACAATTACGCTAAGATGCAAAGAACATGGGATTTCTTTGAATCCCAAAAATCATCTTTTGTGTCACGTAGGGGAAATTGTTAGGGCACATCATCTCTAAGGATGGTATTAAGATTGATCCCGAATGAGTACAAGCTATCCAAAGAAATTCCTCTCCCCACCAGCAAAAAGGACGTGCACTCTTTCTTTGGTAAGATCAATTTTTTAAGAAGATTCATCCTTGATTTTGCAGAGTTAACTTTGAATATTTCTCAAATGATGAAAGGGAAACAAACGTTTGGTTGGTCTTCTGAAGGAAAGGAATCCTTTGAAGGTATCAAAAGAGCTATCACTAAAACTCCTGTTTTAGAATGTCCTGATTTCAGCAAAGATTTTATTATCTATTGCTATGCCACAGATAATACCTTGGCTGTTGTTTTGACTCAAGAAGACTCTAATGAGCATGAACTCCCAATTGCATTCATGAGCTATATTCTAAAATATCATGAGTTAAAATACACCATGATGGAAAAACATGCTTTTGCAGTTGTCAAATCTGTTAAGCAGTTTCGTTTTTACATCCTCAACTCTCATTCCATGGTGTTGGTTCCAGATACAACTGTTAAGTCAATTCTCACACAACAAGAATTTGGATCCAAGAGAGGGAACTGGGTTGCTAAGGTCCAAGAATATGATATTGACATCAAACCGACCAATCTTGTTCGTGGAAAAGGTATGTGTGAGCTCATTGCTCAAGGACCTAAACATGAGTTGTTGGAGAAGAAAGTTGGCCTTCCTATCGTTTTGTTTCTTAGCTCAGTTGATGAATGGTATGCTGATATCGCTCATTTTCTCACCTATGGAGAATGCCCCCTCATTTAACTGCCAAAGAAAAGAGGACTGTTAAACTAAGGTCAATGTAATATGTGTTGTGGGAAAACGCCTTGTTCAAATGTGGGTTAGATGGAAGATTTTTGAAATGTGTGGACAAGGAACAACAGAGAAAGTTGCTCTCATCTTTTCATGATCAGGCATGTGGAGGGCACTATTCATCAACAGTCACTTTCATAAGATACTTCGTGGAGGATATTACTGGCCTTCCTTGTTCGTAGATGCATCCAAGTGGGTTGATAAATGTGAGTTTTGTCGACCTTCGTGGAAGACCCAAATTGGCCTCTTTGCCTCTTAAGCCAGTCATAATTGAAGAACCTTTTCAACAGTGGGGTTTGGACTTCATTGGAACACTTAATCCTACTTCTAGTGCTGGTCATACTCATGTATTAACTACCACGGATTATTTCACCAAATGGGTAGAAGCTATTCCAGTTAAGAGTACTACTTCTGAAGTGGTGTGCAGCTTCATCAAAGAGAACATCTTGGTAAGGTATGGTGTACCTAACAATATTGTGATGATAATGCTTCAATTTCTCTTCAACCGAGATAATGGATTTTTGCTATGTGTATGGAATTTCTTTGGCTCACTCCTCATATTACTATCCTCAGGGAAATGGGCAAGCAGAATCTACTAATAAAAATTTGGTGACTATTATAAGGAAATTAGTCAATGAGTCTCAACGAAATTGGCACAAGAAGCTCTATGATGCTCTTTGGGAAGACAAAATTACACCAAAGAGAGCTATTGAAATGTCTCATTTTCAAGTGGTATATGGAGTAGAAGCTCAATTGTTAGTAACAGTGGAGCTGCCAGCCTTGCATCTAATGAAGGCCATTGAAGATACTAGTTTCAGTGATGCTTTGGATAAGAGAATTATGTACCTTCACAAACTGAATGAGAATAGATTGGAGGTTGCTGATAGGATATCTGTTCACCAGCAGAAGGTAAAGGTCCTGTTTGATAAGAAAGCCAGGTTCAGAGATTTCCAAGTTGGAGACACTGTGTTGTTATGGGATAAAAGGCATGAACCTCGTGGCAGCCATGGAAAGTTCGATTCCCTTTGGCTCGGACCTTTCAAGATCAGACACTTTGCTGGTAAGAATTCCTTTTATCTTGATTACATGGATGGTTCTCCTCTCCCACTTCCTTATAGTGGGTAGTACCTTAAGTTGTTCAAGTCTTAGGTGATTAAGGAGTCCTTTGTATATTCTGTACAGCGTTTTGTTTTTCTTTCCTTTTGTTTTGGTGTGTTGTCCTCTATATTGGTTTGCTTTCTGACTCCGTGGCCCAATGGATAAGGTACTGGTCTGCTTCCCGAGTTTGTCTAAGTTCTTACCTTGCCTCATTCCTTGAATTTATGCCAAGTCATCCCTAGAAGGAGCCAGCTGTTGTCCACTCAAAATTCCCCTGCTCTTAAGGAAGTGAAAATTTTAAAAATTTGAGTTTGGGTGTCTTCTCTGTTGTACTCCATGTTAAAAGTTGAGAATTTGGGAAATATCTACGTTTTTTGGGTCATTCTATGTGTTTTTTGGGCCTGTCGACATTTTTGTCTTGCGTGTCCCAAGTTCAAATGGGCGCTCTGTTCCCGATCGGCCGGTTTCCCCGAAGTTTGTCTTTTTCGGGCCCGTCGCACTTTCACATCCCAAATGTCCCAAGTCCAATTGGGCAAGTTGTTCCATTTTCGGCCGAATCACCCGAACCGTGTACTTCACGCTTTCACGTCCCAAATGTCCCAAGTTCAATTTGACAAGTTGTTCCATTTTCACCCGATCCGGCCAAGTCACGTGTTTCACGCACTTTTGTCCCGCACATTCCAAAAGGCATTTGTGCATCTTTTCCCCGCTTCGCCCGAATCGCCCGAGCCGCGTGTTTCATGCATTCATGTCTCACTTGTCCCACATGTCCCAATTTCAAATGGGCAAGTTGTTCCATTTTCGGCCGAATCACCCGAGTCGCGTACTTCGTGCACTTTTGTTCCGCATGTCCCAAAAGAAATTTGTGATTCTTTTCCCCGCTTCGCCAAAATCACCCGAGCCGCGTGTTTCGCGCATTCACGTCTCACATGTCCCAAATGAACCAAGTGCCATTCGTGCTTATTTTTTCCCGCTCTACCCGAATATCTTGCTTATTCAAATTGGTAAATGCACATTCATTATCTTTCTCTCTCCTAAATGGCTATATTATGAGCGAACCCCCTATGCATTTTTCACGCTGTAATTCCTTCTCGAGTTTAGTGTGCGGCTCTACCCTCTGCAAATTACTATCAATTTGAAGATCAAATGTCAGGGACAGTGAAGCTCATCATCTTCACTTTGGCATCTTTTTCGGTCGAGGATGGCTGATGCAAACCCTACACCAATGGCGCAGATGATTCTACCATACTCGGTCTACACCAAAGACGTCACCTCCCTCATGGCAGACATAATCGAGGCATCAAGAGATTCAGCAAAGAATTTTGAAGTCAATGGGTCCCTCCCATTCATAACCACCTGTCTTCTTCTCCTTATTCTTCTCTTCTTTTCTAATTCTTTTTCTCGATTCATTGTAATTAGTTGAGGTATTGTGGTTGGAAATCCTTAACTAATCTTTAGTTAAAAGAAGTAGTTACAAAGAATAACTGATTTGTAAGCTATATAATGGCCTCTCCATGCCATTTTGAAGAGAGGAAGAACTTGGCTTATTTTCTGAAAGTGTAAATAGATCATAAAGAAATCAATACAGAAGGGCTTTCCATTCTTTATCTATCTGATCTCTTTTATCCCCAAGCTTTCATTTAATTTTTGTGAGGATCATTTGTCTGTGTTATGTTAAGAAACTTTGTGTTCTGGCAGATGTTATTTACAGAACTTTGTGTCTTTAAATTCCATCTTATTTATATGATACAAATGATCTTGTTTCAATTCACTGTAAATTTGCATACATAAATAATTACTTTGTTATCTATAATTCTCGCATGTTGCCTTTCTCGCTCATTCTCATTTTTTAATTCCTCAAATCCTTTTGTAATTGATGATCTTTATAGAAAACACTTTCGTAATATCCAAGTTCAACCGTAAAATCATGTTTTGTATATTTGTAAATAGGTTCGTTTCTGAATAAGGGAACCTCTCCCATTAAAGAGGAGGGACTTCTTGTCCCCTGACTATTGCTCTTTATAAATTCCTATTTGACGACCAACAATAGTGGAGTCATCTTTGCAGGCGAGAGAAATAAATCCATCTCCAAAATGAATAGAGAAACCCAATAAAAATAGGTCACCAAGGACCAAAACAAGAAAATATACAAAAATAGGAAACAAACAATTGACTATACATTTTACAAAAGATGTTTACCTTGATTGAGGGGAATCATTCCAAGAAATGCTTCAAATGCGTGTCATTAACGTGGTAGTTCGAGCAATTCACCATCCAAGTCCTCGAGGAAGAAGGTATGCCCCAATTTTTTTATCGGTAGAGTAAGGGCCCCTCCATAATGAATCAAACTTGCCATGCTTTCCCTTACCCTCATGTATGTTTTCGCATAGTAGCACAAGATCTCCAACATTGAAAGCTCTAGGAGTGACCTTCTTTTCAAATAACTTGTCTGGTTTCTCTCTGAACTTTACATGTCTTTGGTGGGATGCCCTTCTCTCTTCATCAAGCTCAAAATTCAGTTAATGCAAGCATCATAAGGACTTACCTTTTGATCTTCTAGCTGTTGCATAAATTGATATGAAGATAGTTGCATATGAAGGGGCGGAGGTCCCGAGTCCCATATACCAACTCAAATGGACACTTTCTAGTGACCCTCTTGATAGTGATTTTATCTCCCAAACAACAAACCTCAACCTGTTCACCCCACTTTCTCTTATTCTCGCTCCAATGTTCCTCTAATGATCTTCAACAAATTTTTATTACTAGACTTAGCTTGTCCATTTCCTTGGGGATTGTAATTGGAGGCATATGTCAAGTTGATCCCATACTCTTTGCACATTACCACCAAAGGTTTAGCTCTAAATCTCATGGCATTATCGAGAATAATCTTGACTGGTACCCCAAACTCGTAGATGATGTTATTTAACAAAAATCCATGACAACTTGGTGTGTTGCCTTCTTGGTGGGTATTTTCTCCTCCCATTTATTAAAATAATTAGTTGCTACAAGAATCCATTTATGGCCAACACTTGAAGGGTCTGAAATCTCACCAATGAAATCCATTCCCCATTGCTTTAATGGAGCTTTAATTGATACAAGCTACAATGGAAAGGAGCACAAGCTTTCGAGTCTTCTAGAGAAGTCTTGGCAACTCTCACATCTTCTAACCAACAAGGTTGTATCTCTAAAGAGGGTTGGCCACCAATAAGTGGCCCTCGGGATCTTATGTGTTGTGACTCTTGTAGTAAAGTGGCCCCCACAAACTCCTCCATGGAGATCAACAATAATCTTGGGGATTATTCTTCATTAATGCACCTTAAGAGGACTCCCTCTAGTTTCTTCCAAACTAACCCATAATTAGTGATGACATACCTCTAGGAATCCAACTTAAGGGCTCTCTTCCGCCTTCTTACTTAAGTGATCAAGGTAGCTCAAATATCCGAGATAAAGATTACATCTTTATACCACTCAAAATTCATCAATCTTTCAAAAACACATGCCCTTTCTTCTTCTACCTCATTTACCTCAATGGTTTGCAAGTTTCTCTCACCATAAGCTTAGCTAATCCAAACCTCTTACCAACGTTGTGGTTTGGATATTCATATCATATTCTTGAAATTTTTTCACCCACCTACATCTTTTGCTTAAGACTTCCATCTCGACTAGGTATGGGGAACATAAGCAACAACCTTTGAACTTAGAATATAAGGATTGAAAACCTTTGTTTCTTTTACCAAGGAAAATGCATACTTTTCCATGATAGCGTAGTTCGGTTCAGCCCCTTGTAACACCTTAGTAAAAAAGAAATTTCCCTCTCACCCCTTCGTCATCCTTCTGCAGCAGGAAAGAAGAAATAGTGTTCTCTAAAGCAAAGGAGAACATTTGGAAAGGTTTCTTATAATCTGGAGCTGCTAAAATAGGTGCATGCTTAAGTGCCTCCTTAATCCCATTGAAAGCTTGGATGGCAGCCTCCTCCCATTTCATGACCCGGTCTTTCTTCAAAGACGGAAGTGATTGGAATAGTTAGCTCAAAAGTTTGATATGAATCTTCTAATGAAGTTTATTTTACCAAAGAAGGACTGAATTCAACCCAAAAACAATAGTAGCCCACAATGTCCTACTTCACGATGTTAAATAGGGGAAGAAAACAAGAATTCAAACAGTCGCATTTTCTCACGGTGGCTCGAAAATAAACCCAAAATCCTACCATGCCGAGAAGAAAATTAAATATCTATTCCTAGGGTTTGAACCCATCACGGGTAAAGAAAAAGGAATACCCGACAAGTTCCCGATTCCTTTGATCTGCAATGAAATTCTCAGGGATGTATCCAAACCACCAACCCAAGATGCAGAGAGCATACACAAAGCATGCAAAGTAAAAACACAAAACACCAAGTAGTAAAAAGTAGGGAGAGAATCCTGCCTGAGAACATCCCATGACCACCACTCTTAACTATAGATAGTACGAGATCCCGTAGAGAATCCCTTGCCATTTCCCTCTTTTACCATCTAGCCACACAACCTTGCATGGCGTGCACAGGTGGGAATTCTAGAGCACAACAAAATTCACATGAATAGCCCAATCAAACACAAAACCCTCATAAAACTACAGATCTGGTAATTTTTGTAATAGTTACCCTCACAAAAGTTGATTACCAATTTGGCTTGGCGAAAGCATTTCCCAAGTCAAGACAACAGGATTCGACTATGGCTCGACCGGTATAGTCCGAGTTTTCAGCCACAGTAGAGAGAAGGTTGTATACTTGTCTCCAAAGAACTGCTCCAAAAACGTGCCCACCCCGTCACCGAAGGAAATTTGGCACTACGATCTATAGGCAATGAGATGGTGCCCTGCCCCATGCCCATCCGACACTAACAAAAAAACTCCTTACAGTGAGATATTGCTGCCCTCCCATTTCCTCATGAACCGATGCTCATCAAAAACATTCCACACCTTCACAGTGTTATCAATTGAAGCGGAAATAATTCTACCCTCCTCTAAAAACAACAAGTAACTCTTGCTTTGAGAGTGGCCCTCGAGCTTGTCACACATTTCTCTATATTCCTAACATTATAAATCCTCTAAAGCGTTTACTCTCGTGGCAGTGTGCACAAAAATGCCCTCCCAAAAGTATCAGCAGAGAGAATGGATGAACAAAAAAAATTTATGTCAACAATACCACAAAAAGTGTACTAAAAAGTAAAAAAGGGGGAAATTTTTGAGATGAAATGATATATTTGAGATGAAATTATATTTTTGTCTCTATGTTTTGTCTCAAATGATCCCCCTTTGTAGTAGTGACAACTATTGGAATTTTGTAATGACAACCTCTCAGACAATTTAATGTGCTTTGGTTCGAGTCTTCGATGGACACGACCATTTTCGGCAAAAAGTAAAAGCAAACTTTCAGATATGGTAGAACAATTGGGGACACCAATCTTATTCTTCACTCTACGTGCTATATACACTAAGTGGTCAAACCTCGACAATATTATGTATGGTGAATGCCCTATCAATCCTCGAGCCGCACGAGTTGGAGAACACTTTACATTGTCTCAAACCCTCGTCAAGTATTAGCATACCTGCATCACAAATTCACAATATTTCGTGAAGATATATTGCAAAAGGAACTTGGAGCAGAGACTTTTGCAGTACGTGCAATAAAATCTACTTTTTGATAAGTTTGTGCCAAACTACATAGCTAATATTTTTGTTCCCTCATCTCAAAGGTATGAATGGAAATGTAGAGACTCCGCACACGTCCACGATTTATCAGGCTTGAGAACGCACCTAAAGTTGACGCAATGTATTGGGAGGATACAAAAAAAAACTTTTATAAGTTCGTGTCTACACCGAACCCCGTCTGGGTTCGCAAAATTAATCACCCATAGTTTAAACAAAATCAACTACAAAAGTAATAACTATCCCTCTAAAACAAATAGTATATACCGCTCATGCTTCACATTGAATTGTACACATGTGATTGCTAGTATTTTAATGTGTGGTATGCTTTGAACATGTTTTCAACACACATTATTTACGAATGGAACATTAAAATTAGTCCAAAGTGGAGATGGGTATTTCCCGGATAAGGATTTTGTTGAATAAATATTACTAAAATCTGATTAGCATACGGTCCATTAAAGATATTTGTACTCTCGTCTAATTATGGATTACAATATATTATACTCAAATAAACATATTTTCTCAATCACTTTCCCGAGTTTGAAATACAATTGGAATAAGACCATTACTTTTCAAATGAGAGCCTCAACCGTGAAGCATTATTTTATTTTCTGCGCAGCAGCTTAACTCTCTGAAATATTGGTTTTACAAGTTTGTACAATGCGGTAAGCGCTCCACGATTGGAAAGAGGCCTTCACTAGTTTCTTTTTTGTTAATATTTTTAATTGTATTCACATCTTCACGAAGGTTATATCGAGCGAGAGGCATGCACCGAAAATATAACGTTGAGAAGAAGAAGAACCATCATTAGTTTGACAATTATTCTTGTCGCCATATTCACTTGTAAACGATTAACTCCACGAAACAATAAGATGGAAATGGAGATAAAAATCATTCCATATTTATAGAACGAGGGGCGGCACGGGCGTTTAACGATTGCAAGTAATTCCTTATTCAAATTCTTACAAGCGGAAGACATTCAAAGTCTGAAAACGGCGTGTTGAAGAGGCAACTTTGTTTGGATAGTAAAAAACGAGCCTATTCAACGAGGATATTATCATTTATTGTTTGAATATGTCTAACTCAACGATATTCCAGTCAAATTAACAGAAAATGGATCTTTCGTTGACTTTTCATAATTTATTTAATATTCATACTTAACAAGTCCGGACGTTAAATATAGTATGGTAGCATCGTGGACAAGTCTCTAATGTCATATTTGTAAAAGAAAACCCATGTCCAAAATAGATTTAGTTTATCTAATTTTATTTACTAGAAATTGCACCAGAAAGAAACAACAAAGGACGGGAACGCAAAACGATTGGATGAATCCTTAGTATCTTTATAGGAGAAGAGAAAGTGAAGTCGATACATCAGTAGAAGAACAGAGGGACTTTTCTCTTTTATATTTTAATTGCAAACAATTGCTTACGCTAATAACAGTACCTTTGTGAGAATTTTACATTTGTTATTGAGCACGCTTAGCCTACAATAAACTATTGTCTGAAAATGAGATTGGCATGTATTGACTATGGTTATGATAAACAATGAAATTAAAAGATTGGAAGGTTATAAATTAAATTAAGGGCGTGTACTAAGTTTATTGTTCTCAAGTTTATGGTGAAACACAAGGGTTCGTCTCATCCATCTTCGTAAAGATAATTCTCTACTCTTTATTTTTGGTCAGAATATATCTAAAAATATAAATAAATATTGTACTGTACTTCAACGAATTATAGTTCTTTGATTTAAAAATTTGCATTTCATTAAAAAAACATAAACATGTCATCAAAGATTAAAGGTTTGTGATTTTTCTTGATAGAAATTCAATCACATTGAAATTATGTTCGCCCATAATTTTCAACATCTTTAAACATGTTTCGTGACATGCGATGAAGAATTTCTACCGGGCCATGCATTTTTGGCTATGGTTTGTAAGCTTAAGACAATATCCTGTAAAACACTCCAACTTCACACGTTAGTAATTGTCCCAACCAGTCTCATGAGGGGGAAACCGAGAAATATTGGTCTCAGTTCAAAGCATGTATAAAATAAGAGCTACTTTAAAATAAGCCAGTACATATCGAACATCATCCCTGAGTTGTGGTGATGCGTAACCAGTCCGAATCTGCAAAAATCAAGTATAAAAATCATGGTATACTTTACACCATTTAAGAAAGATTTTAAGTTGTTCCTAAATTTTGAATGTGGAATATATTTAACTTCTGAATTCATGCAATTCGCAGCGTCATGAGCTGTTTTCAATTTGTACTGAAGCATAGACAAGGCTACCAATTCCAAGTTCATTACCAGAGATAAATCTGAAACTTTACTTTTACTAACCTAAAATACTGTGAACGAGCGGACATCAATTCAAACTCTAGTTGTTCATTATCAATTTATCAGACATCATTTCAAATGGATGGGAACGAGCATGAACATGAACAGGTACAGGATTTTTAAATCCTTGGGCGGGATCACGATGGACTCCTGGTCGCTGTTCAGACCAGGTCTCCTTCCTGGGCAGAACAGGTGGTAGGAGGCCTGGGCAAGGAGAAACATTTGCAGATCTCTCCTTCCTGGGACGGCGATGGGCCTACTCTGGTGGTTCCGGGAGAGGTGGTCAACACATCCTGTAATAGAGTGGGTTTCTCTGTTATGGGGAGTTTTGCTGGAATAAGGCCTAAGATTGACTCCGTTAAAAATTGGGCTTAAACAAAGTGGCAATGAAGTGTTTTGGTTTCTGCCCTTTCAGATGAAGCCTTCCTCTTCAAATTTGATATTGAATCGAATCTTCTCAAAGCCCTTACTAGAGGGCCTTGGTTCTCTTGGAGGACCATTTTACACATCTCCAAAAGGAGACTTCGCATGACTCAGCAGGATCTTGTTCCTAACGCTTTACCAGTTTGGGTCAAGATGTTTGCTCTTCCTGGAATTTTGGGAGAAAGAATTGATCCTTGGTATTTCCGAAGCCGTGGGTTGCATTCTAGCCGTTGATTCAACCACTAAATCCAGAACTCGATTTGTATATGCAAGAATGTGTGTTAATGTGGAGTCGGGGAAGAAACTGCCTGCTTTTATTCTCCATATCTCTCAATTTGGTGTTTGGGAAAAAAAATTGGCCTATGAAGCTTCCCCTGTGTTTTGCGGGGCATGCAGGCCGGTTGGGCACAAAGAGGGAGCCTATAACTCTAAACAGGCTGGGTCCAAGAAGATCCCATAGATCGGTGACCACTGGTTGCTGCTCGATGTAAGAATCACTTCAGGAGGATTTGGGGTTTAAGTCCTCTATCTCCCCTTCTAAGCCTTTGCAGGTTGCTAACAGAGATGCTTTGGCTCAGGAAAATTACTGTGGAAAATCGATTAATGATCTCTTGATCGA
Organism: Taxus wallichiana var. yunnanensis; assembly: GCA_018340775.1. Lineage (NCBI taxonomy): Eukaryota > Viridiplantae > Streptophyta > Pinopsida > Cupressales > Taxaceae > Taxus > Taxus wallichiana. The sequence continues at coordinate 902,226,009 of CM031239.1, forward strand.
CGCGGGCCGTGGCATGCAAGCGACAAAGGTATTCGTGGATGCGGCTTCTGGGAGCGGTGAGACGTCTACGAGTGGTGCAGAGCATGGGATCAACATGGAAATGCCATAAGTTACAAGAGACAAGGTTGGGTATACATGTCATGCAGATGGTGAATGGGGGATGTGCATGGGAATAGTGGGGGCACCGGTTTTCTCAGTGCCAGGTTCAGACCCCAGTCTTAACAAAGATTATATTAACGTGGCCTCTAACATGCTCCTAACCCCTGTTAGTCCACAGAGTTGGAAGCTCAACACGAACAAGATTTGAATGATGCGGAGGACATGAAAGGCAGCGAGATCGATGAGGAGGAGGTGGATGAAGACAATTCGGATACCAAGGAGGATGGTGAGCGGCGATTTGTCGATAGCCCGGTCTCCTGAAATATTGAAATAATTTAAAACATTGAAGAACCAGGGGGCACTGCATCTGATTCTACTCAGAAACACGGGACAATCGTGGGAGAAGCCACGTGTTTGGCGTCTTTCCCTGAGAATTTAGGGAAAAGGGATCCGTGTGATCCTAACAAACTTGAAGTTCTTGATTTCTAGGAAGGTTTGAGATAACAAGATTACATCTTTAAAACCTTCGGCTTCAGGAATCATGAAGAACTTATTGATCATGCGTTGGAGGAGGAGATGTGGAATAAGGTTCAATCAAGGAAATCAAAAATATCCTTTCTCTCTTGGGGTTGATTGCCCTGTTTTTATGGATGTCCTTTCATGTCTCTTATTCTCTCTTTACGGGGCATTCATTCTTTTTCTTTATATTTTCTTCGTTGCTATGGGAAGCTTTGCTTTGGTTTGTTTCTCTTGGGCTTCAATGATTTTTATAGGTTTTGACCCTTTTTTATTTCTCCCGGATAGGATCCCGGTCGAAAAATCTTTTATGCTTAATAAAGAAACCTAAAATACTATGAATCAAAGATATACATGACCTACAATACCTTAAACATGAGTACTAACCTCATAGGGCCCATTGGCATAATAAGAACATCAACAAAAATATCAACAAAGACCTATTTGGAGAAACAAATATTTAGTATTAGTGGAAATTGTATGCATCCACAAGAATGCCCATAAATTATTCAAACAGTGAGAACAAAAATTACATATCAAATAGGAGAAGAGTGAAAATGAAAATATGTTGAAACAACCACCTACTTTGAAGAAATCAAATACAATAAACATAGATAAGGGTACTTGCAATATTTGTCTCAACCGCATCCAAATCTACATGGAACTTATTAATGAAATTTAAACCTTCGCAAAAAAAGAGAAGAGTAAGTAGATTCAATAAAACATTCTCTTGAATAGAATTATAGAACATTTAAAAAGAAATTGAGTTGAGTAATACGTCTTGTGAAATCTCACTTTGAGAAAAAACGCATAAGTGCGGACATCTTCAAAGTGTAGAGAATGGCTAATCTAACCCTACTCTAATACTTTCCAAGGGGAAAAGGATGAAAGGATTGAATGAAAATAAAATCTACCGTAAGGGAAGGTGATTTAACAAGAATGAATGTTGAACAACTTGCACTACATAGGAATGAAAACAACTAAATTTGAGGAGGGTGGTCTTGTTTTCTCAATTTTGCCCCCAAAGAAATTGATCAAACATGACCCCAGCGGAAAGAAATTCAAGGGACGGTTCCATCATACGAGGCCACATTTCAAATTGATCACAAGTTACAAAGTAGCTCTAAAATGGAGGAATGAGGTCGGGGAAGGGCCAAACAGTGTCTCAGAAAACAAGAGGCTCAAAGGACAAAAATGGAGAATGACTCGAAGTCTTGGGCTCTACGAATGATTGAGAGCGAGCTCAAAATTGGCTAAGTATGGAGGAATTAGCGGAAGCCTCCACGTGCCTTATCGACGCACCTCCAAAGATTAAACTCAAAAATCAGACTCAACTGAGGATTGAGATTCCACATGTCCCAAGTCCGAAAAGGAACAGAGCTGGCCATTGAAAACTCCAAACAAGTGGAAGGAGCCACGTGTTAGCTTGACGCAATTTCAAGAATGAGAGTCAAGGAGGAGACCCAAACTAGTGCCATCCCTCCACGTGGTTAGGGTTCAACTAAAGTAAAATGGAAATTGGCCCAAATTGGTTAAGTGTAAGAGTGCAGTGGAAGGTGCCATGTGTCTTAACGGCACACAATAAAAACACACCCAAAGTAGAGATTCAAATGAGCGCCAAGCCTCCACTTGTCCCCAGTCGATATATGGTCCCACTAAACAAAATGAATTATTCAAAAACATAAAATAACAGAGCAAAGCTGACTAAGGAGCCACGTGCCATCCCGTCGCAAATTCAAAAGTAAAATCCAAAAGTGGTCCCCAAACATGTGCCAGCTCACCTCGTGGCCATGTTGAAAAGTCAAGGCAGGAAGGCGGGTCGTTGGAGGCAATTCAAACTTTTTGGCTTCAAAGGTGTAAAGTATAAACAAGAACTGCACCTCTGCTAATGCCCAAGGAGCCATGTGTCAAGCCTAAACTGCATGTGGGCTAGTGGGCCCTGGAGTGATTTTTTGTCCCCAGTGAAAAATGCGGACCGGCAAGCCTGAAGATTATTTTTTGACAAAAATGAATTGTGGGGTTGCGGGGCTTTTTTTGCATTTTTTTTTGTGCCAAAAGGATCAAAGTGAGTTTCGGGCGCACTCCCATTCTCGCTAACCGATTTTTGCCATTTTTGTACAAACCCCACTCAAACATTCAAATGGAGATATCTTTCAATCCAGTTCCCAAATCCAACAAATTTAGTACCATTGGAAAGGTCTCGACCTCATCTACGCCATGGGAGCTTAAAACTTTAAATTTGATGAGGTTAAGTTGGTGAAAATGGGAAAGTTTCTTTTATGCCATTAGTGTAGAATCTGATTGCTTCAACTACAAGATCTGATTTGATTTGATCCGCCGTTCTTCCTTCTTCAACACACCGAACAAACATAGAGTGGTGAACTCGATAGATTGTGGGTAGATTTGTAGCGGCATTGATGGTCGGTAGATGAGCTTCAAATCAAGTTTCTCGCCTCTTTTCTTCTTCCCTCTTCATTGCATCTATAAAAGAAGGAGTTGGGCTCATTGTAAAGGGTTGGACAATTTTGTTTTGCACCCTCCCTTCTTCCCTTTTCTGTAAGAGAATTTTTGGAGCTTTCAAACCTCCCATTCGAGTTGGTAGACAAAGAGTATTGCCTCTTTGCCATTATAATGTATCTTGTATCAACTCTAAAGCAATAATATATGTCTGTGGATGATTCTCAACCCTTTCGTGTGTTCATTATTTTCTTTTGATCTCTCATTACCGTTTGGTTACTTGTGCATGGTGTTGTATTGCATTTCCATGGTCTGTGTTAAATTGTAAAATGGTTTTCTAACATTCCTTTGGTGCATCACCTCATTAGCTTAGGTTAATTTTCTCACATCTTCACAAATGTGTCTCCTTGGTAAGATAAATTAGATTCGAATAGATCCTCTGCAATTTATTTGTATGCACTTGAACAGAGGAATATGAACTGGCCTTCATCCAGAGAGCTCTCTCAATTTCAAAGTCTCACACTTTGAGAGATACTCCATGTTGTGCAATCACACTAAGAGTCTCAAATCATCTAGTTACAGGCACTCAGGGGTGTTATGATTCTGTACTAATAGTTTTGTCACATCGCGTGGGAATTAGATGTCTCCATTTTTATTACAACAAGATTGACGTACACTTGTTGCAAGTTTTTAGCTTTTAAGAAGCTCTGAAGTTACACATCTGGTGACTCCAAAAGAGACAGAATCTACTAGTTTCAACAGTCCAATCTTGTCAAGTTCATGAGAAAAATATAAACTACGTCAAGAACTACAGAGGAGGGACTATTTGTCTATCTAGCACTTGTCCCCAGATAAAGGGAGAAGAGGGAGAAGAGCCCAAAGGTCTCCATCTCCACCAAATAGAACCTTGTCAACACCTCCTCCTGGTAGGTCGTTCATTTAATCAACAAGGGTTCTCAGGCCAATCATAATGGCACAACCACCCAATCCTTATGTCAACTTCACTAGTAGCATCCCACTCACTCTCAATGCACAAAATCCAGTCCCAGTTGCAGCATTAAAGAGCATCCCATATTTCACTAGAGAGAACCAGACTTCTCCTAGTGACCACATTCAAGACATTGCAAATGTCTGCACAATTCATGAGATCACTGAGATGGACATTGTAATCAAATTATTAGCCTCTTCACTCAAGGGTAAAGCTTCATAATGGTTCAAGAGTCTAACAACAGCTCTATTCAAACTTGGGACCATCTGTGCAAAGCTATTCAAAATCAATTTAGAGAGAAGGGAGATAATCTATCCTTGTTGGAATAATTGACAACAATCAAGAGGGCCCCTAACGAGCAATTGATAGATTTCAACCTCATATTTCAAAGGACATGGGATAGGATTCCATTGGTCGTGAGGCCCACAGATGAAGGTGCTTTCTTATACTTTCTTAGAGCTCTAAATTCTGATATTTCTTTAATGATTCAATCAATGGGAGGCACAACCTTACCTATAGCCTATAACATTTCCATAAGAGCTGAAAATTGTTTAGTTCAGGCTCATAAACTTGCTCCTAGGCCACCCACACCTCTATACCCATAATTAGGAGATCCAAGCACTAGTTATACACCCACATTGGCTCCTATACCTACTCTTAGGATTCAGAGTTCAGCTGAAGCCTCCACCTCATCTTCTAACACCTCAAAAGAGCTTCAAGAAGTTATGAAAGAACCTGCAGAACTTAGGGAATGAACTAGTTTCTATCAAAAGGAAATAGGATCGAGTTCTATGCCATATTAGCCTCAAGCTCGAGATCGGTTTAAACCCCGATATCGAAAAATAGACCACGAGCTCAAGATGTAAATCAAAACCAAAACCAAAGACAACCTCAAGTGCCGTTAGGTCCTTCCAGGTCATATGATCCAAACACAACTTCAACATCAAGGGCCTTGGTTCCAACACAAAATAATATGGCACAAGAATATGATTGGTGTTTCCCATGCAATCAGCCACATAACCAATCAATGTGTTTCAATGGTGCACTAAACTAGGCCTAGATGTTACAAACCATTGGTGTGTCATAAGGGTCTAGCCAAGAGGAAAATCAGTAGCAAGAAGCATCTCTAAGTGAAAGTATGCTTGTCAATTGGCAAGATGAAGATTTATGTGGTATGAATCAAGCCCCTTCTCAAAGTGTGGCTACCAATACATGGTCTAAGAAAAGGAATATTGGAGAGGAACAGCCATCAAACTCAGGTAATCCCCAACCTTGTATTATTCCACAAGGTATTGGCACTCAAGCGAAACTCCCAATATGTAGATTCATTCCAAGCCACCTTCCAAACCCACTTAGACACCGGTTGTATCCATCCATGTGCAAGAGAAAAATGTACCTAGAAAGGGACAGCAAAAATATAGCTCATCCCCATTTAACATCTTTGAACAAATGAAGAAAACAAATGTGAATATTTCAATGTGGGAATCAATGGCTATCCCAAGACAAAGAGACCTATTACATGCTGCTATGGCCAATTGGTCAACCTCAAATCAGCCCCTAACCAACGCAAGAGAAAGTTCTTACCAATGCGGCTCAGCCTAAATGAAACCATGGAGGAAAACAAGGTAAGAATATGAAGCCCCCTCCATTCTACATTTCATTGATCATTGGAGACAAGCTAGTGCATAATTACATGATTGATTCGAGGAAAGTAGCTCTGTAATGCCAAAACAAATAGGCGATCACTGGATCTTCAATACGAAGTCATCTCCGGGGGTGTAGTGTAATTGGATGGGACAGTGGTAACAACAACATTGTAGTCATTGAAAGGATTTGAACCTCACACTACATGCCTACCCCAATGTGACCATATTACATAATGTATCAGTCATAGACTTACCACCACATTTTGCATTGTGTTTGTTGAGGGACTTCACTGCCAAAATTAGAGCCTATTTGTCTGCTGATTGGTCACACATGCTTTTTAAAACAAGGTATTGAGCTAAGGCCACAATAAAATCTGAGCCAATTGCAGATTACCATATTTAACCTTATGTACCCAAACCAATCAACACCAATTGTCCAACCTTTGATCGGGAGGACCTCCAAGGCACTTGTGAGGCGGATACCAAGGTTGGGTGTATTCCAAACTTGACCCTCAACGAATGGGCGATCAAGAGGCATGCTTTTGACCCCTATAAGGAGATAGATGAATTTGAGCTAGTAGTCTACTATCTGCATGAGGAGAATCATCTCATCCCGACATCATCAAGCCGACCAAAAAGATGATAATGAGGTATGGTAGTTAGTCTTTGATGGCTCAAGAAGTATACAAGGAGCCGGAGGAGGAGTTATGCTTGTTTCACCTCAAGGTATGAAATACTACTTAGCTTTCTGTTTCCAATTTGCTTTCTCAAACAACACAACAGAGTATGAAGCCTTGATCCATGGACTGCATTGGGCAAGGAAAAGAGGAATCAAGAACTTGCAAGTGTTTGGCGACAGTGAGCTAGTTGTGAACCAAGTCCAAGGAAAAATTCTGCCAAGAACGAGTTGTTAAAGAACTACAAGAACCGGGTATGGGACCTCATCAAATATTTCGAGGCATTCGGCATCAATTCCATCCCAAGGAAGAAGAATGAAGCAGACAGATTGGCATGATTGGGACAACATTTGATGTTGTAGAGAGTATCAAGAGTGATAAATATCAGCCCCATATCAAAGTGGTTGTAAGACCAACTGTCCCTGATAACAACACAAGTTGGAAAGTCTTCGAGAATGATCAACAAATTTTCAACTTTCTACAAGAAGAATCTAAGTTCTCTACCGTAAAACAAAGATAAGTTGGAACAACGGTATGGCGACCAAGTGGTGCAGCTAAGAACTAACAAACTACCAAAGGCTCTTGTAACTTTGGATTCAATCTTCAACCCAAATGATCAATTCTGATAGGAGAAAGAAAGTATTCTTGTAAAGGGTGATAATTCTATTCCCATTTTCATAGAAGAAGGTAAAACATTGCAGATTGGAAAGGTAATCACCCAACAAGAAAAATATGAGTTTATTAAACTTTGTTAAGAATTACCAGATGTCTTTGTTTGGACTTACAAATATTTAAGAGGTTTGAACCAGATGGATCAACACACTATCGAGCTGGACCCAGGATCTAAGCCTTTCATATAGAAGAAAAGGCCATGAAATCCTAACATTAAGCCTCTCATGAGAAAATAATTAAACAAGCTAATTGAGGCGGTATCATCTTCCTATCAAGCATTCGAGCTGGGTTGCAAACTTGGTTCCCGTGAGGAAAATAAATGAATAAATCAAACGTGTGTGGAATTTTGTGATCTGAACAGAGCATCACTTAAGGATCACTATCTACTTCCATCAATGGAATAGATCTTACATGTTGTAGCTGGCTCCGAGAGGTTTTCTATGCTAGAAGGATACTCAGGCTACAATAAGATAATGGTGAAATAAGAAGATCAATTCAAGACAATCTTCACCACCAAATGGGCTATATATGCTTATAAGAAGATGCCATTTGGACTATCAAATGTCGAGAGAAACATTTCAGTGAGATATGGACATGGAATTCAAAGGCTTAATCAACAATATTGTCTTGGTGTATCTAGATGATATCACCATCTTCTCAAAGAACATTATAGACCATCTCTTCCACCTCAAAGAGGCATTCCGTGAGAGTGTAGAAGATGTAGAGTGTCATTAAACCCAAATAAATGTGTGTTCTTGGCACATGAGGGAAAATTGTTGGGCCACATTGTCTCAAGAGAAGGGTTAACAATTGATCCTGAAAGGGTTGAATCCATCCAAACACTTCCATTGCCACAACACAAAAAGTCTCTCCAAAGCTTCTTAGGGAGGATAAAATTTGTTCTTAGGTTCATACCTAATTTTTCCACTCTGTGAAACCCTTAACAATGATGTTAAAGAATATTCTTGCATTCAAATGGAAAACATAGGGAAAAGAGAGTTTTGAGGCCATCAAGCTCGCAATATCATAGGCTCCAACTCTTATTAACCCAGACTTCTCAAAAGAATTCATGCTATATGATTTTGGAGGATCAAACAGAGTTTTAGCTATCTTGGTTCAACATAACAAATAAGGTTCAGAATAGACCATACCCTTCTTCATCCAAATCTTGAAGGATTACGAGCTAAAGTACTCTTTCATTGAGAAGAATGTCCTTGCTATCATTAGGAGTTTTAAGAAGTTTAGACACTTAGTATCGAACAATAAGATTCAACTACTAGTATCTAATGTTGGTGTTAAGGATTTTCATCTGAATAAGGACTTGAATGAGAAGAGAGTAGGTTAGATAACTCAGGTAATGGAATATGACATTGAGATCAAGGTGACCAAACTTGGTTTGTGGAAAGGGTTTGTGTGAACAACTTACTTCCGAGCAATAGGATGAGTCGGTGGATGAAAAATAGGTTGTCTTGTTACTAAAAATGATCAAGAGTAGCCAAACTAATGTTACACTGCTCCATGTTGGACTCAAGCCTTACTGCATTATCTCCAAACAGGTTTGTGCCCTCTAGAATGGAACAAAGAAAAAAGGAGATACTTTAGACTACAAGCCATCCCATATGTGCTTGTTGGTGGTGTCTTGTTTAAGAAAGATATCAATAGTGTTCTATTGAGGTGCATTGGGACAAGCCAAATTGAGAAAGTGTTGCATGAGTTTCATGATGGAGAAGCAGGAGGTCACTTTTCCCCTCGAGTAACAACTCTCAAGATCATGAAAGTTGGTTATTATTAGCCTACAGTGTTCAGGGACTACTACTCATGGATTAAGAAGTGCAAGAAGTGTGCATTCTTCATAGGAAAGGAGAAGTTAGCAGCCCTGCCCCTTCACCCAATTTTAGTGGATCAGCCATTCATGCAATGGGGACTAGACTTTATTGGGGTGATTAACCCAAATTCAAGCCAAGGCCACAAGTGGATACTTATTGCAACAAATTATTTCACCAAGTGGACTAAAGTAGTGGCACTTAAGGAAGAAAATGAATAAAATATCTTGGATTTTTATGAAGGAATAGCCACCAGGTTTGGAGTCCCTGCCACTATTATACCAGATAATGCATTGGCATTCCTTGGTACAAGGATCACTGAATGGAGGTCAGGAATGGTGTATACCTTAGCACTTCAACAAAATATTACCCTCAAGGTAATGGCCAAACAGATTCCACAAACAAGAACCTATTAAGGATTATCAGAAGGACTCTTGATGAAAATCAAAGAACTTGGCATACAAAGATCAAATAATCTCTATGGGGTGATAGGATCACATCCAATAGATCCACATGTAACTCCCCATAAAATATTGTATATGGAAAAGAGTCAGTATTTTCCATATCATTGGATTTTCCTGCTCTGGAGCTCATGAAACAATTGGAGCTAGCTGAGTTTGAACCTATTAAAATCAGGTATGCAGAGCTAATGGAAGTGCGAGAGGCAAGAGAGCATGCATTGCAGAGAATGGAAAAGGATCAAGCATTGATCAAGAAAAGATTTGATAAGAAAGCAAGAACGAGGACCTTTCACGAAGGGGACTTAGTTCTAAAGTGGGATGCAAATTGGGAAAATCCAAGAAAACATTCCAAGTTTGATGCCATTTGGAGTGGCCCCTATATGATCACAAGGTGCAAAAGAAGCAATGCCTTCTAGCTGGCTAAATTGGATGGTGAAGAATTACAAATCCCGATGAATGAAATGCATCTCAAACACTCTATCGAAAAGGGAGGTCCATCCTTGTAAATATTAGCATAGGATTTTAATTTCTCTAAGTACGTATGCACATTGTTTTGTTGTAGCATAGGTTTTGTTTCCTTAAGTGTTGTGGCATAGGTTTTTTGTTGCTCCAGGTTTGTGTCATTATACAGTTTGATGTGCCTCTAGGTGAATGCACCGTGCCTTTTAGCATTTATAGAAGGAGACCCATAGCTATCGAATAGATGCTCATTTTAAAATAGAACAAATACAGAGCAATTAAAATCGGGTCTCGTAGGGTCCATTTCTTGAAGAATAGAACCAGATGTCGACCACCACCCACCACTCCATGCCCAATGGATACAAAAAGGAAAATGATATCTTCATCTAGTAGGAAAATGTCCCCATGGGTCACCAAATTGTTATCTCAATTTTTCCCCGATAAAATTGATCAAACATGAACCTGTACAAGAAGAAATTCAATGGATGGTTTCGTCGTATGAGACCATGCTTCAAATATGACAATCAAGTTACAAGTGGGCTCTAAAATGGAGGAACAGGGGTTAGGAAGGGCCAAAAGTGTCTCTGAAAACACGAAGCTCAAAGGAGAAAAATGGAGAAAGATTCAAAGTCTTTGGGCTCAATGAATGATTCAGAGCAAGATCAAAATTGGCTAAGTATGGAGGAATCAGCGGAAGCCTCCACGTGCCTCATCGGCGCACCTCCAAAGATGAAACTCAAAATTATACTCAAACGGTCGTTGAGCTTCCACGTGTCCCAGGCCTAAAAGGGATAGAGCCGGCCATTGAAAATTCCAAACGAGCGAAAGGAGCCACGTGTTAGCTCAACGCAATTTCAAGAACGAGAAAGGTAGAGACCCAAACTAGTGCCATCCCTCAATGTGGTTAGGGTTCATTGGAATTCAAATGGAAAGAAAGCCCAAATTGGTTAAGTATAAGAGTGTAGGTGAAAGGCGCAACGTGTCTTAACGATGCACAATCAAAGGCGCAGCCCAAAGTGGAGACTCAAATGAGTGCCAAGCCTCCACGTGTCCCTAGTCAAATATATGGCCCTACCAAATAAAAGGACTTTGTCAAAGAACATAAAATAACATAGAAAAGCTGGGGAAAGATCCACATGTCGCCTAGCATAACTTCAAAAGTAAAATTCAAAAGTGGTCCCCAAACACGTGCCGGCTTGCCACGTGGCCATGTTAAAAGTCAAGGCAAGAAGGTGGGTCATTGGAGGAAATTCAAAAAATTTGCTTGAAAGGCGTAAACTATAAAAATGAACTACACCTCTGCTGATGTCCAAGGAGCCAAAGTCAATCCTAAATTGCATGCGGGCTGGCGAGCCTTGGAGTGATTTTTGCCACAATTGAAACATGCGGACCGATGGGCCCAAGATTTTTTTAACAAAATGAATTGTGGGGCTATGGGGCATTTTTACATTTTATATTTTTGGTGCCAAAAGGCACAAAGTGAGTTTCGGGCCCACGGACTCATTCTGCTAACTAGTTTTTGCCATTTTTGTAATGACCTGACTCAAACATTCAAATGGACATATCTTTCGATCCAAAGCTCAATCAAACAAATTTGGCACCATTGGAAAGGTCTCGACCTCATCTACGCCATGGGAGACAATTTTTTTATTTTGACGAGGTTAAGTGGGTGTAAAATGGGAAAACATCTTTCGTGCCATTAATGCGAATCGATTGCTTCAATTTTCAGATTTGATTTGATTTGATCCATCGTTCTTCCTTCTTCAACATGCCAAATAGACATAGATTGGTGACTGGAAAAATATGGGAAAATTTGCGGTGGCATTGATGCCCCATAGGCCGAGATTCAAATCAAGTTTCCCACCTCTTTTCTTCTTCCCTCTTCACTGCATCTATAAAAGAAGGAGCTGGGCTCATTATAAATGGTTGGTCATTTTAGTTTTGCACCCTCCCTTCTTCCCTTGTTTGCAAGATAATTTGTGGAACTTTCAAACCTCCCATTCGAGTTGTAATACAAATTTTTTCCTCTTGGCTCCTGTATCAACTCTGGAGCAATAATATATGTCTATGGATGATTCTTAACCCTCTCATGTGTTTATTGTTGTCTTCTAATCTCTCATTACATTTTGGTTATATGTGCATGGTAGTTGTATTACATTTGTATGTTCTGTGTTAAAGTTCAAAATGAGCATCTAACATTCCTTTGGTGCATCACCTCATTAGATTAGGTTTATTTTCTTGTATATTCTCAACCCTGTCTCCTTGGTAAGATAGAGTAGGTTTTAGAATAGATCCTCTGCAATTTATTTTTATGCACTTGAACAGAGGAATAGGAACCGACCTTCATCCAGAGAGCTCTCTCGATTTCAAAAGTCCCACACTTTGAGAGATGCTCCATGTTGTGCAATCACACTGAGAGTCTCAACTCATCTAGTTGTAGGAACTCAGGGGTGTTGTGATTCTACACTCACGAGTCTAATACCATGTATCAAAAAATGTGTTGCAAAACCTATTTACCAATAAACACACCACTACCAAAACCTTGCAATGAAAATGTAAAAATGCACAATAACCTTGCATGCAATTAAAAGACCATAAAGATGCAATAAAACACAAAAGAGGGTTGAAAACATCCACATATATGTTTTTATTGCTCCAATAAGTTGATACAATTCATTACATTTGGGGGCCAAAGGTATAAACTTGCATTACAATGTTCAAATTGGGATGTGTTAAACTCCACGAGATCTCTCGTAGACAAGAAATAAGAGAGGGACAATTGCGTAGTGTCCAACCTTTTTATTTAGCCCATGCTTATAAATTATAGAATAAAATTAACATGAGAGAGAGAGAATCTATAGTCCCTAAATTTTTCCAAAACTGACCAAAATAATCATTATTTTCGTGTAATGGTTATGGGAATATCTGCAAACCCCATGATTGTATTTTGACTTCTAGAAGAAGAAATGATTCTATGTTTCATTCACATCATCACTTAACTTAGGTATGAATTCAACTCCTGAAACTTCATCATCATTCCTTACCTACCCAACCCATCATTCTATAATTTTTTTATCACAAATGATGACATCATCCATGTTGCACTATGGGATGTTGTCATCCACAAAATTGCCCCAAAGCCAACATTTGAATTTTAAATATTTTGTAAATAGTGGTTGGCTCCTTTTTGTCTTCTTTCTCCTTCTCCTTCTATAAATACTTGGATACTTGTATTATTCAAGGGTAAGCAAATTTGTATGAAAAATAGAAGTGAGGAGAGAAATACTTTGAGCTTTCTTGTAACAGAACAAATATTAATACAAAAATTGAGACTTTGTGCAGAATTCCTGTGTTATGTGTTAGATCTTTCTTAAGTTAGATCTGCATGCTTATTCTGTTGGATTCACATATGCTTTTGTCATTTTTTTATTAGTATTGCTTTGTTTGTTTATGTGAGTAAGTTTGGCTCTGTTTACTACCAGCCCAAAACATAAACCCTCTGACCTTTCTACTTTGGAATTCATTTCTTTTCTCCTTTCAGATCCATCTTTTTTCTATTACTTCCTTCATTCCTTTCTGTTCTTTGTTTGGAACTAGCTCTCTTTGGGATGAGAAACCCAAACCCCTAAAGGTAGAATACTATAAGACTTGCATAGATTCCTACTAGTAGAATAGAAATAAACAAGTTTCACTTTGTTGTCTCAAAGAGGTGCTATGCCCACGCACACTATTAGACTATCTATCCATAGATCTACTCACCCGACATATTTTTGACCAACAAGTGTCCGATCGTGCATGCAAAACGTTAGTGCGGAATCACGACACCCTCGAATGGCATGGGTGTGAAGTGGAGCATTGATTGTGATTACACAACATGGGACCATCTCTCAAGTTGTGGGACTTGAAAAAATTGAGATGGACCTCCGAGAGAAATCTAGTTCTTGCTTCCTAATCTACTCCGCCAAAAGCTAATCCAGGTGTAGGCGAAACATATTCTATCCTAATCTAGCCATTCCAAGGAGAGAGAGAGAGAGAGAGAGAGAGAGAGATAGAGGGTGAAAGAGCCTATACTAAGTGGTGATACACTAGAAAAAGAAGTGGTTGGATCATAGATTTTACTACCTTAAGTGGAGAGAGGTGAGAAGAGGAGAGGATGGACAGAATGCACCACGGACCAAAGATAGATTTCACATGAAACACCACTTCAAAACCCATTAGGCACAGCTTCTCAAAACCTACAAAAATATCAAAGTATGAACAATATACCCTACAGGGATGAGAGGTAAGAAGAGACAACAAAATAAGCCTAGGATGGACTAATGCATCACAAAATAGATTTTATTGCTCCAAATTGTTACACAATACATAATCGGTGGGCAAGAGGCAAGAAAATGCCATTACGAGACATGGCGGGAGGATTAGACTCCGAATTCTACCCCGAGGAAGAAAGAAAGAAAGAGGGGGCAGAGGAGAAACAATGACCAACAACTTTGAATATGCCCCTTCATTACAATATATAGGAAGAATGAGAGAGAGAAGGGAAAATTTTGAATCCTACTTCAACCACCTAGAGATATGCATTCAATTCTGCTTTGAAAGCTCAACCACTATCAATCAATGCCTCTCTCAAATCCACCTACACTCTATTGATTCTGGATCCATATGTCTACTTTGTGTGCTAAGGAAGAAGAATGGCGGATAAAAATAAATCTAATCTGGTAGTTGAAGAAATCAGATTCTGTATTAGTGGATTGAAAGACGTTTTCCCATTTTTCACCAACCAATTCTTGTTAAGAATGATATATTATGTTTCCATGGTATAGAGGGTGTCACGAAATTTCCAAAAAGTCCTCTCTCGCCCAAAACTAAGTTTCCTATGAAAATATGTGACTATCTAAAGATTAGGGTCATGGGTGCACCATGTTTAAAGGGTTTTTCCGTCTTTGGGTCCACGTGGCGGCCTCGCATACCAAGATTCAGCCCTTGGCTTTTGCATCGAAATTGTGTCGGATTGACACATGGCAGCTTCCGCGGGCTCCATGGTGTTCCTTTGTATTCTGCCTAAGTCTCTTTGCTTGGCGGGGCCAAAAGTCGACCCTAGACACGTGGAGGTCTGGCACTTGTTTTGAAACCTGCCACAAATTTTACTTTTGAAGTAGCGTCGTGATGAAACTTGGCTCCCTCCACTGGCATGTTTCTGCTTTGACTATTCAACCACTGACTCTGTCCTCTTTTTGGACCTGGGACAGGTGGAAGGCCCATGATCATTTGAAAACCCACTTTGGGTCGTGCCTTTTAATTTGTCTTGATGCAACATGTGGTACCATCGACTAGTTCTCTACACTTAGTCAATTTTGGGCTCATTGTCTCTCTCTATTGACTCTGTTAGACCCTAGACACGTGGAGATTTTGTGCTTATTTGAGTCTCCGCACTCCAGAACCATCCTTGGAATTACGCCAAGCTGACACGTGTTTCCTTCCACTTGTTTAGACTTTTTATGGCCGGCTCCATCCTTTTTGGTTCCTAGACATGTGGAAGCCTCGCACTCATTTGAATATCTGGTAGAGGTCCTGATTTTGAATGTGCATCATTGAGACACTTGACACCCTCCACTAACTCTTAGACTTTTCAACGACCGGTGTAAATTTTGGGTCTCTCGAACAATTGGAGGCTTGGCACCTTTTTGAGTCTCTACTTTTGGATTTAACCTTTAAAGATGCACCGATGAGGCACGTGGAGGCTTCCGCTAATTCTTCCATACTTATCCAATTTTGGGGCCCGTTTTGAATCATTTGCAGAGAGACCGAAGACTTTGAGCCTCTCATTTCTTGACACTGTTTGCCTCCTTTACAAATCATGATCCTCCATACAAAAACTTGCCTATAACCTATTCATTGGATTTGAAGGGTGGGTTCGTTCGACGCATGACAGTTCTTAAATTTCTTCCCGTATGGGGTCATGGTTGATCAATTTTGTTGGGGGAAAAATTGGGATAACAATAACTATTTAAATTTTATTATATATATTAATATTAATCTACTATATTAATATTTTATGTATATATATATATATATATATATATATATATATATATATATAACCTATTACATAAAACTTAAGAATCAATGAAAAATAAATTTTTAAAAAATCATTTTAAGCCAAAGGCCACGTCCTATGGTTTTTATATGTAGAATGACGGGTGGGGGTGGGGAGGTCGCCAAACCCACTCCCTACCCCATATACGATGGGATTGGGGGTGGGGTCGAGAGACTTCCCCACTAAACAAAGAAACTCTCGCATTAATCCATGTTATGGTGCATGTGTCTCGATCAAGGTTTTCATTGTGTGGCCACAAGTTTTTTTTTATGTGGGCCGGACTCTTTTAAAAACATAACTTGTACACACAAAAACACACACACACACACATAATAATACCCATAATTATATTTCAATTTTAATAAATAATGGGTTTTGAATGAAAATAATAATATATGCACTTATATATACACACACATATATTTCGTGATATATATATATATATATATATATATATATATATATCGCCCTATAAATTGGGTAAATATACATCATCCCAACCATTTCCATAAAATAGGGCAAATACAAAAAGAATAAGTTAAACAAATAATAAAAATAATTACAAACCCTAGATGAGGGTATAAATGGAAATCCCAATAAAATAACATTTATGCTCCCCATGAGATTGAGCTTGTTTTCCATGGATTCCACCTCCTTCCTCAACCAATCTACAAAACAAAAATAAGAAATGTAATTCAAATGAAAGGAAATAGAATACTTTCATAAGCAAGTTTAGGATTAGATGGATCCTTAAATCCAAGGGCTCCAAATGAATCCATCTAATTGATGAGATTCATCCCTATAAAAATTAGATGGGAAGTGTGTGAGGTAATTTTCAAATTTAAAATGTATCCGTAGACTTTATTTTGGGGCGACTCAAGTAGTGTAGGGGGTGTTATTACTTTTCTAACCCAAATGTCTTATTAGAGACCTTTTAATTAATGCAAACCTTGACCCCTTTGTGGGTATAGTAAAACCTTATTATTTAAATAACTAGACCACAATACCTTTCAAATTATTTTGAGCACAATTAAATAAGGTTGAATTAAATGGTATTAAAACAAATGGTAGGGAGTCTAAGCCTTGCTTTAGACTAATATTAGTATTAAATGGTATTGAGAGATTTTATTATTTTTTTTAAAAGGGAGCTAAGGGGATTGTGGACCCTCATTCAAAAATTAATAATATTAATTTAATGTAATTTTAAAATGAGAAAGTGTAACCGTAAATTTTAACCTAATGTTGCGAGTGGGTTTTTTTTTAAAAATTATTCCATAATTTTTCTAGTTTGACCTATGTTTGTCTTGGGTTTCATGTGGGTAATTTTGTGGGTGTTACACTTGGTATCAGAACCATGGGTTCAAAGCTTGGACCCTTGGGCACACTTGAAAACACGAGACATGAACATTAAACCTAGCATAACTCTAAACCTAGAAAATAACATTGTATGATATTTGTATAATATAGTAAACTTAGAAAACTAAAATAAAACCTAGAATGATGAACTAACTCTCGCCTTGATATGTGCAGGAGGCATGGATCATACGTGGGGTTCTTGCACGTAGATCTAGACTTTCCACCTCCAGATCAAGTTGTAGAAGCAACTATTCTATCTCGGTTATTATAGACACGCCGCAGGATGTTAATGTCGTTATATGCGAGAGAGATAGTTAGGAGGAAAACTTTCTAGATGGGATAGGAGACATCAGTAGAGGTTTGTGCATCTCCACGACATAGCGATGAGAAAGGGTAGATAACTCCCGCTTGGAGTTAGCTATAATGGATTCAACTTAGAGGGGACATGGAGAAATGATTTCAGGACAAAGAGACAAATATCAAATCCCTAGACCGGGAGGAGCATACAAAGAGGCCTAGGGGTTTACAGTCATTAGTTGTAGATCATATCAAGGAGATCATAAAGCTACGTTTGTCTCATTATTCTAGTGATACATATGGTTTATAAGAAGAAGATTGGTTAGTTAACTTGAGCGGGTGCTTCATGCTTTGCCCACGTACTATCAACAGGGAAATCTCATGTTACGATTCATCTTTTGAGCGATAGATAGAGCAGGTACTAGTGAAGGATTGAGGACTAGAAGCTACACATAGACTCAAAGATAGTTACTTAGGAGCTCTTCAAGGAGTGGTTCAGGAGTAGATAGTTATACAGGAGGTTTATTTAGTAGAGGATAAATGAGTTCCATGACCTTTTTCAAGAATCTATGATTATAGCAGAGTACGAGATTGGAGTTCTTGAGTTACTTCAGTATGTCAACTATATGCATGATGAGCAAGTAAGGATTCACAGGTTCATCAGGGGATTGAATTTGGATTTGGGAGGTGTGGTACGCATTCATTTCCCATAGACCTTAGCAGAGGCCTCTAAGGAGGCCTACATTATAGAAGAGACTAGAGGGTAGAATCGACAAACCTAGGATAGACTATGGAGCCAAATTCAAAAGATGTAGGATAATAGGTTGATGGTGTGAGCTCCTCCTCCTCATGGCGGACATAGTTCTGCATATTCTTCATTCAGGCCACCACAATAGCCACCTCAGTAGCGATAGTAGCAGAACAAAGTTGTCCACCCTTCAGACCTCCATAGAGATTCAATTCATAGGGGACAGAGTATGGGGCATCCCCTAGGAGTCCCATTAGGAAACAGGGTGCACCGAGAGCTCAGTCAGTAGGAGCTCATCAAAGATCGAACTCAAAATTCCATATTCGAGATCATTAGGATCCATGAAACAGACCACTAGAGTACTGGGCTGGAGCTGCATCTCATTGGAGAGGACCAGGAATTTGTTATGGATGTGGTGTTCTTGGACATAATTGGAGAGAGTGCCCAAAGAACCCTAGTAACAAGGGTACGACACCTATTTCAGAGCCTACAGTTGGCAAAATGGGATGTAGGCATCATATCTATGCACCGGTTGAGAACCAATAGGATGAGCATCAGGTCACTATGATAAAGACTACAGGTAGCATGGTGGTATTTCAATGTCTATTCTGTTGGATTCTTGTTCATCTGATTCCTTTATTGCACCATATTTAGTAGAGTGTTACAGTGGTGGAAATTAGGCGGGGCCTTAGTTGGGATGTTGAGATGGCTTTTGGATCCAAAATCTCTATAGATTCATTAGTTAAGGATTGGGTAGTGGATTTGGGACCCTTCAACACTACCTTAGATCTTCA
Organism: Taxus wallichiana var. yunnanensis; assembly: GCA_018340775.1. Taxonomy (NCBI): domain Eukaryota; kingdom Viridiplantae; phylum Streptophyta; class Pinopsida; order Cupressales; family Taxaceae; genus Taxus; species Taxus wallichiana. The sequence continues at coordinate 902,245,099 of CM031239.1, forward strand.
TATCCTTCCTTTGGGTTTTTATGGAGTCATCTTGGGCATGAATTGGTTATCTACACACAGATCTAGAGATGATTGTTACCATAAGATTATATCATGTACAGATGTTTTCGAGTTGAGTCTATGATAACTAGAGTTAGGAGACCCATTTCTATCAACATTATTTCTGTTATGCAGCTTAAGTGGTGTGTACGACGTGGGTGTCAGTTGTACACTATTACTGTTAGTGATATGTGATAAGACGGTGCTAGTGGACCTTCTCTTAATGATCAGCCCATTTTACAAGAATTTTCTGATGTGTTTCCTTGTGAGCCGCCTAGGATGCCTACCCCACGTGAGATAGACTTCCACATTTACTTGGTTCCAAGAGAATAACCTATCTCGTGTGCTCCTTATAGGATGACCACACCTGAGCTTTATGAGCTCAAGTTGCAGCTTGATGGACTTATTGAGAAAGACCTAATTCGTCCTATTGTATCCCCTTAGGGTGCACTAGTGATTTTTGTTAAGAATAAGGAAAGATCCTTGTTGTTATGTGAGGGCTATAAACAATGAATAAAGTAATGATCAAGAATCATTACCCCCTTCCTCACATTGACGATTTGTGCAATTAGATGAAGGAGGCCACAATATTTTCTAAGATTGATTTTAAGTATGGATAGCATCACCGAGGATTCTAGAGGAAGATATCCACAATTCAGCTTTCCGCACGAGATATGGGTAGTATGAGTTCACAACAGACCTTTTGGTTTGATGCATTCCCCACGCTTTTCATGAGCTTGATGAACAGGGGTATTCAAGACATTCTTGGATTGATTCATTCTCATTTTTCTTGATGAAATTCTAATTTACTCATGTGCATGTGAGGAGAATAAGGTGCACATTCGTTAGGTTCTACAATGTGTTCGTGAGAAGCAACTTTATGGGAACCTGGAGAAGTGTGCATTCTTTTAGTCACAGTGCAATATTTGGGTTACATTATTTTTGGGGAGGGTATCAGATTTGATCCTTCAAATATTATTATGGATTGGCTAGCACCCACTAGAGTGATGGAGGTTGCATTTTCATGGGTTTGGCGAGGTATAATAGGATATTTTTTCAAGAATTTTCTTTGGTCGCGCACCCCATCACCTACCTTCAATGAGCAGGGAAGAATTTCTTATGGTAATATAGATTTGATTAGGCATTTATGACACTAAAGGAATGCTTGATGACAACACCTATTTTTGCGGTGCTAGAATCTCAGGGTGAGTTCTTCGTTTGCAGAGATGTTTAATTTGGAGGACTAGGAGGTGTTGTGATTGAAGACAGCCAAGTGGTTGTTTTTGAATCTCGCAAACTCAAGGATTATGAGCTCAATTATTTGACTCATGCCCTTGAGCTTATAGTATTTTTTCATGCCTTGGTTTGATGGAAAAATTTCCTTCTTGGCCGGAGATTTATACTTAAGACTGATCAGTTAAGTCTTCGCCACCTCTTCACGCAGCCCAAACTCAACACTTGTCAACGGCATTGGATGGAATTACTTTATGAGTGTGACATGGAGATAGAGCATGTGAAGGGGAAGGATAATGTGGTTGTAGATGCCCTGAGTAGATGGAGATATGTGGTTATGGTTACTTCAGTGAATACAGATTTGCGGAGCATGATTTTGTAGCAACTCCCTTGTGACATCTTCTACCTTTCATCCATATCGGAGATTGAGTCTCAGAGGCCTCTTGAGGGGAAATTTGATGGATTTTCATTAGAGGTAGATGGTTTTCTCATACACGAGGTCGGATAAATCTTCATATAGATTGAGGCTTGATACATGACATTTTGGCAGAGGCTCATTGTGTACCTTATTCAGCCCATCCCAGGGTGAAGTAGATGCACCCCACTTTGAGATAGTTGTACCATTTGAGGGGAGGATGGAGAGACATAGCTTAGTTGGTGTCACATTTTATAGAATGTCATAAGGTGAAGGCCAAGCATCAACACCCAACTAGCCTTCTCTTCCCTCATGCCATACCAGAGTTGAAATGGGACACCATTTCCATGGATTGAATAGACGTTGAGTTACAACCACGAGGCCATCATGGTCACAATGGATAAATTGATGAAAGTGGGTAAATTTTCTTCGGTGAAGACCACCTACATAGCTAGTTTAGTTACACGAGTATACCTTTATGAGATTGTTATACTTCATGTGATTCTGTAGAAGATCATTTGTGACCGCAATCCCTTATACACTTCTCACTTCTTGACTACCATGTAGTATGCTCTTGGGAAGAAGATCAACTTCATTACAGCTTATCACCCTGAGTTAGATAGATAGACAGAGTGGGTGAATCTAATCTTGGAGGACATGATTAAGATGTATGTCATGGACCATCAATCGAGGTGGGAGGAGTACTTGTATTTGGTGGATTTTTCCTACAATAATATTTTTCAAAGTTTGATAGGCATGGCTCCTTTTCAGGAATTATATGGTAGGGAGTGTAGGACATTGCTGATTTTAGATAGATTGGAGGACAAGGTTTCTCTTGGGCTAGCTTTACTGCAGGATATGGAGCAGCAGGTTGTTATGACTAGGAAAAGATTACATGAGGCTCCGAAGAAATAGAAGAAATATGCGGATCAATCAAGTACATATCGTAGTTTTCAGGTGGAAACGAAGGTGTTTCTTTATGCCAGGCCTCATTAGAGCCCTATCCATTATGGAAAAGAATCTAAGATTGCTCTTAGATTTGTGGGTCCCTTTGAAATCTTGGAGCGTATCGTTCCTTTGGCCTATCATCTAGCATTGTCACCCAGATTCCCTCACATCCATGATATATTTCATGTTTTTTTACTTAGGAAGTACATTACAAACCCTTCTCATGTATTAGATTAGACCTCATTGCAAGTTTAGGATCATGGGCAGGTGATGGTGGAGCCCGTCCATATTTTAGAGTGCGGAACCTTGGACCTTCGAGGTAGAGACATTAATCGGAGTTCGGGTTCACTGGGATTGATATGACAAGACAACAACTAAGTGGAAGGATGCCACGACTCGAGCACAGTTCCCACATTATTTCTAGTGACTTCCAGGAAGAAGTCAAGTCTAAGGAGATGGGGATGTATTGTCCACTCCTCTTCAACATTTATATGATTATGATGTTACTTAGCATAGATTAGAGTTTTGGAATTTTCTATCACAATTTAGATATTGATATATGGACATTGTTATTTTGATTAGTTAATGGATAGAGAGTGTGGATGTTAGACTTATGACATGATTTACAAGATGGATTATATGCATGTTTGGATATATCAAATTGTTGATTTTGAGATTATATTGGACTAATGCATTTATTTTAATAATTATATGATGCTAGATGATGTATTTGATGTCATGATCTTATTTCTAGTTGATAAAGTAATGAAATTGAAATAATTGGAATTGTGAACGATGGCAAATTACTTGTTTTGAGATGGTTTAGTTACGATAATTGATTATATGTATATGCATGTATTTTTACTATTTTGATGTCGTTAATATGGCCACGAGGCTAGAAAGGTATTGTCTTGACTTTTGTAGGTGTTCACAACACAATAAACCAAAGGGGGATAGGAGACCAACAATGAAAGAATATGGAGTATTGGCAATAGGTCACCATGGCAACATGTGTTTTCGTATGTTGTATGTTGTTGTAGTTTGTTAGGAGGTCCCCATTGTAGGGTGACTTTACGATGGAAAAGTGACAAGCGAGCATGGGAATCTAAACGTAACTCTTCCTCGCACCCGAGCTCCCAAGGTCATGCTTTGAGATAGGCGGTGGGGATGGACTATACGTGGGATGCGAGACAAGCTAGTTAGGAAATCTTATGTCTTCAATGAGCACTAATGGAATTTGTGAATCTAAGGAAAATAAGGCCCTCATAACCTGAAATGGCATGATAGATCGGTCGAGAGGGATGACTACTCGAAGGATCCAATCAATATCGAGCATTGGTGTGATCCGATCTATAGGTTGTGGGATACAAGGAAAATGACTTGGGATTGTTTCGTGTATATCTCCAGACATGGTCATAAGATGGATGATGGATATGGTGGATTCTACGGGTGATTTATCTGGTCTAGTCCAGAACTTTTATCTTTTTTAGCTACTATGTCTAATAAGGATAACTGTGTAAGAATGGTTGGCGGAAGTGGAGTGGATCTAAATACTAATGTGTGTAAACCAGCGTCAACATCTGATTGACTTGTGGTTCTGTTGGGTTGTGGGATATGTGAATCACAACCGTAGATTCGTGGTTGTTGTGGACCTCCAATGGTCATGTGTGGAATTAATTTCTAATCCCTAGTATTCAATAGTGGTATGCCTTTTCAGCCTCTATGTTTAGAATTAACAGTTGTGAAATATTCTCGGAATATCTCACAAGCATTCTGGAAACTTGAATTCTTAAGCTAGTGTCTACGGTGAAAATATCTCATGTGTTTGGCTGTGGGACCAAAGGGTCACAAATTCTGAACGTTTTCTCTCTTCAAGCCCTTCTACAGTCATGTAGATATTTATCTAGGGTAATTTGTAGTTTGGCTGGTTTGACCAAAATGTGTGTGCTTGGTCGTCTTCTATGTTTAAGCCTCTTAACGTGAACTGATCTGTTGTAAGTCTGTTGTTGTTCGGAAGAATTGAATTCTAAGATTTTGATCTATATCAGCTTATTTCCGTTTTGAGATTGTGTTGAGGGAATAATTGGCTCGAATACGTATTCTCTCCGGGATCCCTAGGTCCTATGATTGTCATGCCAAAGGAAATGATATAATTCTAACTAAGATAGAATAAAATAACTATGCAAGATATATCTATGTATATTCTTCTATTTTGTATGTTTGATAAACTATTGAACATAATTAACAACTAAACTAATAACTAAAATTAAAACAAAAAAGCATCCAAAGAGTATAGTATAGCTACTTTCTTGTGCAATTGTAAATCTATTCTAAATAATTAGATAACTGATCTAGTATTTTTGAAAGCTCTCGATCCTACCTCAAAAGTGAGGAATGAATCATAGTTTCTTAGAAACTATCAATCCCCATAGCTTCCCTGGCAATATCGAAAGTGAGATTAACTGAAATTAAATGATTGGCCACTCTATTTGATATGTTTTAAATAGAACTTTGAAAGCTTGATCTGGATTTTGCAAAACGTGGCGAATCCGGTTGTGTGTGGCTTTGTCCCCTCGGTGTGATCTCCTCATTCCATTATGCTCACGTGAATCCAAAAAGCATGTGATGTTAGCATCAATAGAATTTGGTATCAAAATAACATCCGCTTAGGATGTAGACTCGAATGCAATGTGAGTAGGAGAGGGATAGTGCAAGATAACGAGCTTGGCTTATGTAATTCCTAGCGGGATTTATTATGAGTCATACAACATAAAACGTCCGAAACATGAAACTATCTGCGTTTGACAGACAAGACCTACAACTTTAATGGCTTCCTACTAAAAATCAAACTATCCTATCCTAATGAATTGCATGAAACAAAGAATAACACTAGCACATGAAGATTATGTGGCTTCCTAACACTAAACAATACTAACCATGCATGCAACAAATAAAACTATGAATCCTAAGAAAAATTGAAAGACTAAGCTATTGAAATGAGAAATTAAGAGGCAAATTTGAGGGGCCATTTTCTTGAGCACAAGCAAGCTATTTATATAATTCCCATTTACCCAAAGGTGAAAACCAAATTGAACTCTTTAACCATAAACAATGCAAAAACACTATTCCAGGGAACCAAAATCATAAATACAAGCAAAGGAGGTTAAAAAAAGATGGCAAACGTTGAAATTTTACATGATTCATGTTAAAAGAACATTCTGGAAAATGCGTGAAGGACCGCCACCCTGAGCAGGGTGGCGGAGTGCAGATTGCCGCCCTACCTAGGTGGCGATCGGGAGACCACTTCCCTTTCAAGGTGGCGGTTTCATAACTAAAGACCAAAACGTAAAGAAAAGAGGGGAGAAGAGAAAAACAAAGCACGCAAGGGCTAAGTGGGACATGTGGGATGTTAACGCATACTTGGAGAGCTTTTCCGGATCCTGAAAACCTTCCAAGAGAGACCTGTATCATCATTGGGGCATGTGTAACATTGTTCCAATGGTGTAGTACCCTACAATTTTGGGTATGTACATATTTCCCCCTTTGAGAAGCATTTTAGCCATAAAGAGGCGTAAAACGGTGGGTCCAGTATGGCATTCCCAAAATGGGAAGTTAGAAATTATACCTGATACACCCATGTGTTGAAATGACGCCCTCCAAGATTCCCGCTACCTAAAAATGAAAAGAGGACTCAAGTGCAGATAGATAAAATAAATCAAAAATAAATACTAAAATAATATGAAATGAGGACGTACCATTTGTGTGGGGATAAGAACTTACCTCTTTCGGCACTCTAAACCTGTGAAAAAGGGGCATTCAAAACAAGTCAGGATGCTATATATATAAAAGTGGGCCCATTTTCCTATTCATTTACGCATGTTGATTTGATTGATTTTGAGCTCTGGGACCCACGGTGATGGTTTTTGATGAGAGCATAGTCAAAATGTTCATGATGAGATTGTTATCATGCCTCCGCGAGTGGAACACCGACATGTGAGATCACAGGTTAGTTTTTCTTGATTTACATTTTTATCCCAAAATGTTAAATTGGTGAAATATTTGTCATGGGGGGATTACTTTTGAAAATTTCAGTTTTAATAGGGTCACTTAGGGGGGCTAATGGGTAGGCTTTGTTTTATTCAAAATGTTCTTTGTTTTTGTTTTTAGGCGTCATTTAGGGCACGTGACCCATGTGGAAATTCGGGACACGACCGCCACCCTAGCAGGGCGGCGGTTACATGATCGCCACCTAATCGGGGTGGTGGTTACAAGACTGCCACCTTTAAGGTGCCGATTGGAACACCGCCTGCTCGGGCGGTGGTCCTTCACAGAATGCCTAAATAATGCTTGTTTGAATTCATTTTTGTGTTTCTAGCATTCTTATATGTTTTAATGATTTTTCCAATGTCATTTTGAATACTAACTTACTCCTTTTTGTGTGTTTTTGGTGTTGGATGCACTTTCTGGAGCCGGATGAGCAGTGACACTCTTGAGAGGATGCCGGGATGAGCGGATATTGCGCATATCACGGGTCCGCATATGTGCACCTTCTAGTCACATACTTTGTGACTTGTTTTCATATTGGGATGCTAATCGGAACAATTTTTGATTCCTAGAGTCGGGGTGAGTGGACCATTACTTTGGAGGATGTTTACCACATCTTGGGGTCCCGATCATCGGGAGATGGCTCACACTTGAGATAGCGAGGTCACGGGCTCAGATAGCATAGTGGGCTTCATACATGGGAGATGCAGTTATCTCCACTGGTTCGAAGAAGGGGGTGAGGGTCCGATCTATTCCTAGCCTACCTATCCCCTTGATTAGTCAGGACATTATGGGGATTCTTGCCTCAAGATTGATCGGGGACAAGGGAGGAGACACTTTACTTTATTATTGGTCCCCCATCATTGCATAGATTGAGGGACATGGCCGGATTTATGCCTAGGGAGCTGATATACTTGGGACCACCTATCATGATTTGTATTGGGTGGTTCGTTTATAGGGGCATTCATTGAGCCATCCAACCCTGGTTATGAGTTGGGTCTATGAGCATTTCATCCCTTATGGGAGAGGTGTAGAGGTGGCGGATCCCGGAGCCGTGAGGGCAGCCAGATGGACAAATATGTTGGTGCTTAGAGCACCCCACCAGTCGCCTCCTTGACTACTGATGATATGGAGGCCACACCCTATCAGGCCATGGTAGGGTTATGGGGCGAGGAGGCCCTTACTTTGATCTCTTGCTCTACCACAGGGCAGCTTGTGGACAGGACGGGGAAGGTGGAGACACACCTTTTGGTTGAGTGCCTCAGTAGTTTGGCCTTCCTTACGTCGGTATGATTCCCCCAGTGGTGCCAATGTTTAGATCAGATCGGGAGGCTAGGGAGGTCTAGAGGTCGGGGTTGGACCATTGTTACTCTAGCGTGTCCCCATTACAGCTAGGCGAGTGTAGTACGTGCTCGAGGGAGAGCGGTGCTCCTCAAACACCCTTACTTAAGATTTTCGCCACTCCCACCCATAGCGGTGACGACCCCATCGATATAGACTCGAGTCCAAGGATTCATAGGGGGAGAGACAGAGGAGGAGACCGAGGATGAGGTCAGTGAGTTGGGTGGAGAGGAGGAAAACGATCCTAAGTGGCATGACACTCAATATATCTTACAGGAAGAGAGGGCATAGTAGATTATGGAGAGGGTGACCCTAGCTTCAGAGGAGCCGCTTTCTCATGGTTTGGGAAGAGAGGATGAGTCCGTAGTAGGATGTTATGTGGCCTTAGGCACAAGAGGAGTGCATCAGTCAGTGGTGGCATCTGTGGTAGGTGCTAACCCTAGGGATCCATCTTGGAGGCCCAGAGATCTGAGTGAGTTATCATCCTTCTCTTTAATGTTTGTTTAGGATTGCCTTAGTTGCTATCTCTCATTTTGTTCACTTTTGTTTTTATCTTTTGATCATTTCTAATTTTGTTTTCTCCTTTGCTTGCAGAGACTGTTGATGAGTGGCGAGTCCTGATTCACGGGTATGCATTGATACCTTGATGATCCCCATGGAGAGGACTCACGCGGAGCTATCCATGGATGTAGGGGAGCCTTCAGCAGCCGGTAGGCATACCAACATTTTTCCCTTGTCTGGCATGTGGCCAGGATGGTGACTACCCTTCATACCGAGTTGGCAGGATATAGGATAACAGAGCGCCTGATGAGGAGTCACTCTCATGGTGAGGCCGCAACTACTCCTCGGGACCGTGAGCCCTTTGTGCACTCAGAGTGCCGGCGTAGCGAGTCCTAGACATGGGCATGCACCTTTAGAGGGATCTCATAGGGGTTGAGAGGCTGCATGGCTCTCTTAGATTGTTTGTATGATGTATTTTGTATTTCTCGGGCTCTTTGAGCATTTTGACCATGCCTAGCGCATGATGGCATTATACGAAACTTGATTATATATATATATATATATTATATATATATATATATATATATATATATATATATATTCTTTTTGGATCAGACTCTTGGTATCTATGATTTTGTGATTCGTTTCCACATGTAAACTATAATGTTGTTTTTATATGCTTTTTAGAATGTATGCAATGGAGAACAAATGATACAAGTGCTTTCTTTCTTTTTGTATTTTGTGATGCTGATATATGATAATGTAGACACAATGTGATCTTGAACTTTAGTTTCTATAAGCAATTTGTCGGTACTTCATATTTGTTGTGAAAAAATGAGATGATAAACTGGTATGATGAGCAGATGAACTTGCCCCACTCCTAAGTCTCGCAACTAGTAAGATGTGAGGGCTCACCACCAAGAGCTAGAAGGGGCACAAGCTATGAAATTTGTTGAATGGTAGTGATGAGAGATAGACAAAGATTTGGTGGAACCAAATTAGGATGCTACAAACCTACTCTACTCAAGTGACTCCATAGTTTAGAATGCTACTTGCTTTGCGGTTTATCTAGACTTAGATCCGTAGATGGCCACATGGTAGAAAAAATCTGGTTTTCGGGTTTTGAGCTCTCTTGGAATTTTGGACATCTGATTCATTTGTTTTTGACTTAAGATTTCAAAGGTTTATTTGAACCATTTGCTTATGACCTTCAACGTTTATTGTCAAGAGGACCCCCACACCTTGCCCCATGCTTCTAGTAGGAAGCATGGGCTTATCACCATGGACAAGGCATAGGCAGTAAGGGCATTCCCATCCTTTCCCAACCCTACGTCACTAGTAAGAGATGCAAGCTCATCACCGAAGGTTGGTAGGGCAAGGAAATGTGTAAAAATAAATTTTTTTGTTTGATCTATATTTGACTTGTTTATTTGAGCAAAATGTCAGTATGTTCTTATTTCCAAAGAGATATACATATGGGATAGATGTGACACTATGAAGCTTCTAGAATAGACCATAGGCAAGACACCTATCCTAGGAAGAAACCAAAAGTGAGAACAAGCATGCAGACCTTGGTATGGTTACCGTTAAGACTTTGTCATATCTAGCTTTATTTGATGAAATGATTATGAAATGATGATGATGATTATGAAAATGAAGAAGTATGATTGGAATGATTATGCCAATACCATCAGAAGTTTGTAATGAATTTCTTTGAGAATAAGTTCCTTGATCACAAAATTGTATGAAACAAGTGGACAAAATGAACCTAACTACATGAAGATGCAATGTAGATATAATTATACAAATAGTGTTGGTTGCTTATGCATAGAATCATTTAAGATGCAAGGAATTGACTGTTTCATTGAATTCCTCACCTTCCAATGTACATAAGAGATATGCACCATTTCCATAGTCTTTCGTGACTTGGTATGGGCCCAACCATTTGGGCTAGAATTTCCTTCCTTCACCGGTCTTTTTATCGATCCGTTGTCTAGTCTTAGAACTAGATCTCCTTCATATATATCTCATTCATAGACCTTTTTATTATACTACCGGCACATCCGGTCAGCATAGACTCTATGCCATTATTCAACATCTAACCTGGCCTCATCTAGGCTTTCTAGTTGGGAGAGACGTGCTTCTCTATAAGCTTCTTCATCCAGAATCCCTTGTAATGAGATGCGGAGACTAGGTATTTCAACCTCAAGTGGGAGAACTACTTGCTCTCGAATACCAATGAGAAAGGAGTTTCTCCTGTGGGTGTTCTTATTGAGGTTCGGTGGGCCCACAAGGCCGGGTATAACTTTAAATGCCAATCTCATTTATTTTCTTTTACCATTTTAAGGAGAATAGCTTTTAATGTCTTGTTTGTTGCTTCAGCCTGCCCATTGGCTTGAGGGTAATACAGGGAGGCTGTATGATGGTTTATTTTAAATTTACTACATAGCTCATGGACTTCGTCATTCTTAAAGGAAGTACCATTATCTGAGATAATGATTTGTGGGACACCGTACCTACAAATGATCTGGTTCAAAATGAACTTGGTGATCACGGCACCTGGTACAGTGGTAAGAGGCATAGCCTCTACCCATTTAGTAAAATACTCGGTGGCCGTGATTATGAAGTTATGGCCATCTGTAGATGAGGGAGAGAATTTCCCTATCAAATCTAGGCCCCATGTAGAAAAGGGCCATGGAGTAGCGATTGGTTGTAGAGCTTGTGCCGGCATGTGAATCTCGTGGGAAAATTCTTGACATTTATGGCACTTGCGTACAAACTCTATTGCATCGTGTTCTAGAGTGGGCCAGAAATAGCCCATTCGATGTATTTTGAGTGGTGGCATGACCTCCAAAGTGGCCACCACATATTCCACTGTGAGATTCATAGAGAATCTTCTTGGATTCTTCTATGTCAACACACCTTAGAAGCATTCCATCGAAGGCCTTATGATAGAGCACTTGTTCTATAATAACGTATTTGGCTATGATAATGCGTAACCACCTTCTTTGTTGTGGTGTAGCACCTTCTAGATATGTATGGTCCATGATATAATTAATAATATCAGTATACCAAGGACATTTAGAGATGGGAGGTTTAGTTTTGATGTAATATATGCATTCATCGGGAAAATCTAGATCTACTAGATCACCTCCATCTAATGGGTTATCAGCTAACCAATCTGTAATGATTTGTCCCTTAATGGACTTTTGGTTTACAAAAGTTAATTTGAATTCACCCATTAAGGTTATAAAGTGTCCAGCCTTTTTAGACAAGGACCCTTGCGTGAGGAAAGTTTGTAAATGGTCTGTTTTTACAATGACCCTTGTTTCTTGATTGAGCATGTAATGTCTTAAGCATTTGGTTGCGAAGACTATGGCAAGGCACTCTCATTCTGCTTGCATATAACATGTTTCATAATCGAGCAATGTGCGGCTAATAAAATAGATCACACGTTCTCGTTTGTCATCATCTTCTTGGGCCAACATGCAAGCTAGCGAGACATTGGTAGCTCGTGAATATAAGATTAAAGGGTGGTCTGGCTTAGGAGGCATTAGCGTAGGTGGTGATAACAAGAAACTGCTTAACTGCTTGAAAGCCTCATTGCAGTCTTTGGTCCAATCGATACTATAATCTTTCTTGAGTAGATTGTTGATTGGATGAATGGAAAAGCTTAAATCTGGGATGAATCTTCGATTGCACCGAGTTTCCCAAGAAATGACCTGATTCCAGATTCATCCGAAGGTGGGATCATTTCAAGAACAACCCAAATTTTAGTTGGGTCTACATCGATCCCTCGTGATGATATGATGTAACCCAGGAGTTTCCCTCCTGTCACACCAAATACACATTTTTCTAGGTTTAGTGTGACTCTGTATTCTATCAAACATGAAAGAATGATGCGGAGCACTTCCGGGTGATCACAACGCTTCCTGGCTTTAGCTAACAAGTCATCTACATAGGATTCCATGATTTTATGAATAAGATCATGAAATATATATGTCATTGCCCATTGGTATGTAGCATTCTTGAGACCGAATGGCATAACAACGTAGCAATAGGTTCCCCAAGGAGTTATAAACGTGGTTTTGGCTTGGTCTTGTTCGGATATTCTGATTTGATTGTATCCTGAGAATCCATCCATGAGAGACAAAAGCTCAAACCAGCTATTAAGCGTCAACGATGACGTCATGGATGGTAATGGGAAGTCATCCTTAGGGCACGCCTTGTTAATGTCTCGGAAGTCTATGCAGATGCGTATCTTCCCATTTTTTTTGAGAATGGGAATGATATTAGATACCCACTGAGAGTAATCGACCGGTTTGATGAATCCTACTTGGAGAAGCTTCATTACCTCTTCCTTCACCATGAGAGCTACCTTGGGTTTCATTGGTCTCGATTTTGTTTAATTGGCTTTGCATCTAATTTGGTGACAAGGTTATGTACCGTGATGTGTGGTGCAACCCCTATCATTTCTTTATAATTAAATGCAAAATCCTTCTAATGTTCTTTGAGGATTCGAGTGTGTATTTCTATTTCTTCTAGAGTTAACGAAGATCCTAGTTTCAAGATCTTTGGTTCTTCCTCCATTCTAATGTTAATATCAATCATTTCTTCGATTAAAGAAGCATTACCTTCTTCAAACTCAGGTGGGGCTGGAGGTAGTTCTAGATCTTCTCCATTCTCTACCGCGTATATGTTGAGTTCCTTTTGTGGGGGAAGCTCTATCATGGGATTTCAAGTAAGAAGACAAATGTGGGATTAAAGACAAATCTACCACGTGATGGGTGAGATGTAACGCTGCATAGGCATTTAAGTAATCAAGAGTGGCTCTATCACTATCAACGTGATCTAAGATAGTAGATTTGTTCTCAGCTATGTTCGTTAAAAGAGGGTTTGACATTTTCTTCACTAATGGTTCAGTATGCGAAGGGATACCATGAAATGGGTATCCTCCAACTCACTGTTTGGAGTGAAGCGTGATGTTGAGGTTGCTATCGAATCTGTGAGAAGATTTTGTTCTCGCGGGATTGCTTCAATTGATATAAAGTCAAACTCTTTGCTCAAATCTAATACGGCTGTTTTGTAGAGCTGTAAGTGTTCAGCTCTAGTCTCATACACCTCAGAGACTTGGTTTGCTACTAATTGGGAGTCTCCTAACACCCTGATGGCATTAACACCGAGCCTTTTAGCTATGATGAGACCAAGGAGGAGGGCTTCGTATTCAGCGCCATTGTTTGTACATTCAAAATTTAATTTAAAGGTGAATGGTAGGATTTTTCCTTCGGGTGAAGTAAAGATCACACCTGCCCCAGCCCCATAACGACATCTAGCTCCATCGAAATGGAGAGTCCAATATTTAATTGGAAGATGGAAGTTGGGACATTCACTACGTCTATTTCATTTGTTTTGGTTACTTCTACCATGCAGAGTTCTTCTGCTGGAAGAGAACCAACTCCTAGGGTATATCCCATGCCTACAGAATCAAATGGCAGGAAAATTGGTAGATCCTGTTCTAGCAATTCGACAATTTTTGTAGTAGTTCCTAATGATATTGTTTCTACAGTGTTAGCCTCATCCTTGAGGGCTGGGATATTCTTGATTAGGTTCGTAACTTCTAACTCCGGTTGTAGGTATCAACTTTTCTTCGGTTTTGTGTCGGTTGGTTTATTAAGTTGGTTTGTTGGGAGTTCAAACTCAGAGTGAATGCCTGGCCTTTTCTTCAGGTCTGCTAGGTGTATATCGAATGGTTTTGGATCACCTTTTGCTATGAATACCTTTCCTAAGTGTAGGAATCTTATTTCTTGGAATAACGTAGAAGGGATTGCCTTCATATGGTGTATCCATGGTCGGCCGAGGATCATATTATAGTTGGTTTCCCGATCTATAATATAAAACTTAGTGAGGATTGTTTTGGGTCCTAAGGTGACTGGTAGTATTATAGTTCCAATCGAAGTGGCTTTAAGGCTATCATAGCCTCTTAGTGTATTCCGAGTCGTGGAACAATTTGTTTCTCCATACCCTAGCTTTTGAAGGAAAGAGAAGGGAACTATGTTAACTGCTGCCCCATCATCAACCATTGCGCGTTTAACATAATTGTTATAAACCCACACTTGTAAATGTAAGGCCGGATCACCTCTGCATGTAATCTCAACATCTGTTGGCATTTTGTTTATTTCAAATATAAACTTGGTATCCCTATCCGGCTGCCCCGGAGGGTGGATATCAAAGTCTATATGGTTTACCTGTGTTTTGGGAGGTGGAGTGATGTTAATTAAATGACCTAAACCTAATGCTTCTAAAAGAGTAGCCCTATGGGTAGGAGAGTTCTTTAATAAGTCCAAAAAGGAGATGTGAGAGAAGGTCTTTGTTAGGTCATTAATTAAATCATAGGCACCTACGGGTTTTACTAATGGTTGTTGAATGTTATCTGTCTCTAGTGGGTAACTTGGACTTGGCTAAGAGGAATACTCTCGTGTCCTTGTTACGGCTTCCACATGGGTAGCTCAGTGTCTAACTCCACTAAACTGACTATCTTGGGTCATAGCTGATTTCCTAATTGTGGTGCGACAGGTGGATTTAGTGAAGTCGAGGCTTCATGATCATTGTTTCCTATCATTACACTCTTGTTCATCCCATTTGGATTTAATTTGTTGTTATTGTGATTTGGGAGCGGATCATTGAAGATCTTGAGGGGAGCATTTTGAGGGGAGACTGCTCCCGTGAAAGTATTTGGCGTAGGTGATGCAGGATCTGCTAAGAACATATCTATGAAAAGTTGTCTTTGTTCTTCTGGCAGACGTTGCATGAATTTATTGTAATCACGAAAAGTCCTAGTGTCGTGGCCTCGAATTTTGTGGAAACCACAATACGAGTTAGGATTGTAATTCCTAGGTTGTTGGTTTGGCACGTATTGTGGTCCAAAACTCTGATTAAACCGTTGACTATTAAATTTTGCATTTGTTGTTGTCTTTGGTTTTGGTTTTGGTTTTGATATCCAGTTGAATTTTGACTTGGACCCTGTGTCTAGGTCTACCTTTGTTGTTGTTGTTGTGGATGATTAAAATCCACCGAGTTGATTGTTGGGGTAAAGTTGTTGTTTCATTGATTATTAATCGGTGGTGGAGTATTTACAACATTTGCCTTTTTTGCTTGGTCAGTTACTCCATCTGTGGTTACGCCACGATTTTTGTTAAGGATTTTAGGTCCTTGATTGACATTTGTGGTAGTAGGATAAGTCGTAGTATTCTGGTTGGGGGTGATTAGCCTCCCATTTGTTCCATATGTCTTGCGACCACTATCTATTGCTACTTGATCTATTCGGAGAGCACTCTCAAGTACTTCATCGTAAGTCCTTAGTGGGAACTTTGGACTTCTTCCTTTACCTCTCTCTTGAGAGAATGAAGGAATAAATCACATAGTTCCATTTGGTCCATGTTTGGAGCACTTGCCAAAGAATAAAGGACTGTACGCCATCTTTGGATGAAGTGAGCAACATATTCATTGTGTTCTTGTTTAATGTGCAAGAATTCCTTGATTCCTATTCTCAACAGTTTGTTCATGTCAAATGCCTTGATGAACTCTGAAACGAGTTGTTTAAATGAATGGATGGAAGCTTCAGGTATTCTGTAATACCAATCGAGGGCAATGCCCTCTAAATTTTTGGGAATATTTTAGCAACAACCCCATCCCAAGGGAGTAGTTCTCGAATGGCTGTGGCATAGGCCTTGATATGTGCATTCGGGTCTCCTTCCCCTTTGTATTTGGGAAAATTGGGAAGAGGTCTTGGAAGCATGACGCTTCGTATAGTGAAGTCTAAGGGTTCTTTCAAATATTCTGAATAAGTCCCTATCGCATAGGTTTCGACCATCGATGGTGCGTCTGCTGAGGGGTGGAGGTGGAATGGGTTGTTGATATGGTGTGGCATATGCATTTGTAGGGACATAAGGAAATCCTTGTGGTTGAGTGAACATGCTAGGAGAAGAGAACATATCTCCTTGTGGTGATTTGGAATACATGTTCAAGTATGGAGGAGTATTGCCCAGGAATGGATTATTTTGTACTAGACCGGGAGGTATCATATTTTCCACCGGAATGGTGTTAGAAAATGGCGGTTCTAGTTGGGTTTGTTGTGAATACTGAGGAGGCATGCCTAACATGCCTATTCTATGAGGAGGTCTACTTGGCTAGGATGATGTGGAGGATTGGAAATTCCTACCTGCATGAATTGAGAATTTTGACTCACTTGAGCAAGTTCTAACCCTCTAACTTTTTCTACTAAAGTTGAGATGACTTCATTTGGTGAAGTCACAGTATTTTGCCTTAGTGGCATTTGTTGTATATCCTGAGGTTGTATAGGCATGTGGTACCCCTGCTATATGAACTGATCATTGCCCTGCCAAGTTTCACCGAGGGCATTTCCTATAGGTAGTGGCATGGAGGTGTTTTCTTGAAACGAGACCTCGGGTTGTGTTTGTAAACTTCCTATAGGTGGGTACATACTCCGAGAGCATTGTTCATTCCTGGCATAACGCACTGAATGTTCATCATCTAAAAATGGATATGGATCCGATTGTCTACTAATTTTTGGTCTAAGCAATACCTGAGGAGACGAACTAGATTCTCCCATAAACGTCATGTTGTTTGAGCCCGAAGGCTCTGGTTGTTGCGTTTGAGCAAGCTGATCCAACTCCTCTATTTGGAAAGAAGAACTATATCTAGTCCTTGGAGGCGGAGTTTGTGTTGACAATCGGTTAGTTGAATAGTTGTCACCCCATGCTGAGAGCGAGGGTGATGGTTGTCTATTCAGTTGATCGTAGTATGCTTCAAGACCTAGGAGAGGTCTGCCATATGCATCGAATCCTAACATATTCGGGGGTATATGAATACCCGCAGAATAATGGGAAAGAGAAAAGGTGGATGGAAGAAATGAAAACACTAAAAGGGGAAAGGTGAAAGGGAAGCAACTGTTCTTTCACGTCGGGTTCACCAATTTTTTAAGCGATGTGAAAAGTAATGTGGTAGGAAGATGCATGGGAATCTTCACCAATTTTGTTGACTGATGTGAAGGCTAATGTGGTAGGTAAGATGAAAGTAGCTTGTTGTTTGTTTCATGTTGGATTCACCAATTTTGTTGGTGAAGCTGATGTGAAGGCTAATGTGGTAGGTAAAGATGAAACAATTGTTTGTTTCACGTCGGGTTCACCAATTTTGTATGATGGAAAAGTGACAAGCGAGCATGGGAATCTACAAGTAACTCTTCCTCGCACCCGACCTCCCGAGGTCATGCTGAGACAGCCGGTGGGGATGGACTATACGTGGGATGTAGAAAAGCTAGTTAGGCAATCTTATGTCTTTGACACACACTAATGGAATCTGAATCTAAGGCAAAGAAGGCCCTCCTAACCTGAACTAGCATGATAGATCGGTCGGTGAGGATGACTGCTCGAAGGCTCCAATCAATATCGAGCTCTGGCGTGATCCGATCTATAGGTTGTGGGATACGGGGAAAATGACCTAGGATTGTTTCGTGTATATCTCTAGACAGGGTCATAAGATGGATGATGGATATGGTGGATTCTACGGGTGATTATCTGGTCTAGTCCAGAACTCTTTAGCTTTGTTAGCTGCTATGTCTAACAAGGATAACTGTGTGATAATGGTTGGTGGAAGTGGAGTGGATCTAAATACTAATGTGTGTAAACCAGCATCACGTTGTCTGATTGACTTGTGGGTCTGTTGGGTTGTGGGATCTGTGAATCACAACCATAGATTCATGGTTGTTGTGGACCTCTAATGGTCATGTGTGGAATCAATCCCTAATCCCTAGTATCCAGTAGTCATATGCCTTTTTGGCCTCTATGTTTAGAATTAACAGTTGTGCAATCTTCTCAGAGTATCTTACAGCGTTCTAGCAACTTGAATTCTTAAGCTAGTGTCTATGTCAGTGAGAATGTCTCCTGCATCTGGTTGTGGGACCAAAGGGTCACAACCGAACGTTTTCTCTCTTTCAAGCCCTTCTACAGTCATGTGGATATTTATCTAGGGTAATCTGTAGTTTGGCTGGTTTGACCAAAACGTGTGTGCTTGGTCATCTTCTATGTTTAACCCTCTTAACTGTGAGCTGATCTGTTGTAAGTCTGTTGTTGTTCGGAAGACTTGGATTCTAAGATTCTGATCTATATCAGTTATTGCCATAACAAGATTGGGTTGAGGCATGATTGGCTCGAATACGTATTCTCTGGGCTCCCTAGGTCCCGTGATTGTCATGCAAAAGGAAATGATATAAATCTAACTAATGACAGAATAAACTAACTATGCAAGATATATCTATGTATATTCTTCTATTTTTGTGTTTTTTGATAAACTATTGAACAAATTGAAAGAGCAACTATTTAAAATATATCTAGAAATTGACAACTAAACTAATAATGAAATTAAAACAAACAAAGCAGCCGAGTATAGCTACTTGCCTATGCAGTTGTAAATCTATTCTAAATAACCAGATAACTGATCTAATCTATTTGAAAGACTCTCGATCCTACCTCAGAAGTGAGGAATGAATCATAGTTTCTCAGAAACTATCAATCCCCACAGCCTTCCCGGAAATATCGAAAGTGAGATTAACTGAAATGAAATGATTGACTACTCTATTTGATATATTTTAACTAGAACTTTGAAAGCTTGAACTTGGATTTTGCAGAACAGTGGCGAATCTGGTTGTGTGTGGCTTTGTCCCCTCAGTGTGATCTCCTCGTTCCTTCGTGCTCACGTGAATCTAGAAAAGCATGTGATGTTAGCATCAATAGAAGTAGGTATTGGGATAATGGCAGCTTAGGATGCAGACTAAATACAATGCAGTAGGAGAGGGATAGCGCAAGAGAACAAGAGCTTGGCTTATGCAATTCCTAGCGGGATTTATTGTGAGTCATACAACATAAAACGTCTAGAACCTGAAACTATCCTATTTGATGAACAAGACCTACAACTTTAATGGCTTCCTACTTGAAAATCAAACTATCCTATTCTAATGAATTGCATGAAACAATAACAACACTAGCACAAGAAGATTATGTGGCTTCCTAACAACTAAACAACACTAACCATGCATGCATGCAACAAATAAAACTATGAATCCTAAGAAAAATTGAAAGACTAAGCTATTGAAATGAGAAATTGAGAGGAAAATTTGAGGGGCCATTTGCTTGAGCACAAGCCAGCTATTTATAGAATTCCCATTTACCCAAAGGTGAAAACCAAATTGAACTCTTTAACCATAAACAATGCAAAAACACTATTCTAGGGAACCAGAATCATAAATACAAGCAAAGGTGGTGAAAAAGGTGGTAAACGTTGAAATTTTACATGAGTCACATTAAAAAGAACATTATGGAAAATGCGTGAAATTTTGGGTACGTAAAGTGACCTCAAAACTGACCTTGGTAATGTTGTAATTTTGTCTTGTTGATTTTATTTAATTGTGAGTTAGTGTATTTTTATTAGCTTGTGGAGTCACTTTTATTAATTGTGTTTTGCACCACTCTTAAGTTAATTTAAAAGTTTTTATCTAGTGCTAATTAGGATGTGACAAAAGGGGAAAATAAATGTGAGTTGGTAGCCTTAATGTGTGTTGGCTTGGAATGAATTTAATTTGTTTTGGGGTAGTGTGTACTCAATCTTCCTTGTGAAATTCGTATTTTTACCTTCTAGGCTATTTTGGAGACTTGTGGGACAAGCTAAGCTTGTCCCACACCTCTTAAATCCACCCACCCACCTATCCTATGATGTGAGGGACTTATTTCAGGTCCTATTTTGTGTTTTAGTGATAGAAAATGGAAATTAATTGCAGTTTTCTTACATTGATAATTAGTTTTGTCCTTAAGTGGGTGTGGGTTATGATGAGTGTGTAAGAGGGTGGGCATTTCCCCAACCACCAATTTATTATACTTTGGGGTTTGGGTTTGACCTTAGTGATGTGGGGTGGAGAAGAAATGATGTGGCATCCTACATAGAGCCACATCATCTCCCTCTCCCTCTTTTCTATTTATTATAATTTTTGTGAAGTTTTGGGGGTTACTTGCTTGGTTTTGGCTCTCTCATTTTGAATTCTTTCTTTTTGGAGTTCTTGTTGGAGTTGAAGATTGCTTGGAATTGCTTGAGCTTGGAGGATTTTGGAACTTTCTTGTGGATTGGATTCTTGCTATGGCAAGGTAGGGTCTTCACCCTTGGATTTTTCTTCTCTTGTATGTTTATGTGTTGAATGAATGTGTTATTACATGATGTTGTTGGGTAGTGAAATGGCTTTAGGATGTGTATGAGAAAGTGAAATGGGGATAAATTTTGTTGGAAGGCATAAGAGTTTCTCTTGGGTATTTAGGAGGGAGTGGGTTGGGTTCCCACCTTGTACAAGCGAGCTTGGAAATCTACAAGTAACTCTTTCTTGCACCCGACCTCCCTAGGTCGTGCCAAGAAAGTCGGTGGGGATGGAATATGCGTTGGATGCGAGACAAACTAGTTAGACAATCGATGTCTTCGATGCACACTAGTGGAAATTATGAATCTAAGGTAAAGAAGGCCCTCTAACTGAGGCTTGGTGTGATAGATCGATCAGCAAGGATGACTACTCGAAGGCTCCAATCAATATCGAGCTCTGGCATGATTCAGTCTATAGGTTGTGGAATACGTGGAAAATGTCCTGGGATAGTTTCATGTATGTCCCCCGATAAGGTCATAGGACGGATGATAAATATAATTGACTCTATGGGTGATTCTCTGGCCTAGTCCAGAACTCCTTAGCTTTGTTAGCTATTATGTCTAATAAGGATAACTGTTCGATGATGATAGGTGGAAGTGGAGTAGATCTAAATACTAGTGTACGTAGGCCAACATCTATGTCTGATTCACCTATAGGCTCGTTGGGCTGTGGGATTTGTGGGTCACACCCATAGATTCGTATTTGTTGTGGTCCTACTATGGTCATGTGTGGAATCAATCCCTAATCCCTAGTATCCAATAGTCATATGCCTTTTCAGCTTCTATATTCAGAATTAATAATTGTGTGATCTTCTCAGAGTATCTTACAGGTGTTTGTGCAACCTGAATTCTCAAGCTAGTATCTATGTCTGTGAGAGTATCTCCTGCGTCTGGTTGTGGGACCAAAGGATCACAACCAAAGGTCTTCTCTCTTTCAAACCCTTCTACAGTCATGTGGATATGAATCTAGGGTAATCTGTAGTTTGGTTGATTTGACCAAAATGTGTGTGCTTGGTCATCTTCTATGTTTAACCCGTGCAGTTGGAAACTGATTTGTTGTAAGTTTACCGTTGTTTGGAAGACTTGGATCCTGAGATTCTGATCTATATCAGTTATGGCTGTGATGAGATTGGGTTGGGGCATGATTGGCTCGAATACGTATTCCCTGGGCTCTCTAGGTCCCGTGATTGTCATACAAAAGCAATAATGTAAACTAAATGCAGTAAAATAAAATTAACTATGCGAAGTATGTCTATAACATGTATAACTCCTATATTTTTGTTATTTTCTGATGAATTTTAAATGAATTTGAAAGAGCAGCTATTTTAATATATCTAGAAATTGACAATTTAGAATAACAAATTAAAACAAACAAGATAACCGAGTATAGCTATTTGTCTGTGCAACTGTAAATCTATTCTAAGCAATGAAATAACTGATCTAATCTATTTGCAAGACTCTCGATCCTACCTCAGAAGTGAGAAATGAATCATAGTTTCTCAGAAACTATCAATCCCCACAGCTTCCCTGGCAATATCGAAAGTAAAATTGACTGAAATAAAGTGATTGGCTACTCTATTTGATATGCTTCTAATTAGAACTTTGAAAGCTAGAACCTGGATTCCACAGAACAGTGGTGAATCCGATGGTGTGTGTGGCTATGTCCCCTCAGTGTGATCTCCTCGTTCCTTCGTGTTCACGTGGATCCAAGAAAAGCGTGTAATGCTAGCATCAACAAAGTAGATATTGGGACAAAGGCAGCTTAGGATACAGACTGAATACAATGCGAGTAGGAGAGAGATAGCACAAGAGTACAGAGCTTGGCTTATGTAATTCCTAGCGGGATTTATTGCGAGTCATGCAACATAAAACATGTCCAGAACCTGAAACTATCTATTTTGAAGAACAAAACCTGCAACTTTAATGGCTTCCTATTGAAAACAAAATATTTTACTCCAATGGATTGGATAAAATATCAACAACATTTGCACAAGATGGATATGTGGCTTACTAACAGCAAAACAATGCTAACTAAGCATGCAATGAAAGAAACTAAGAATTCTAAGAAAAATGAAAGACTAATCTATTGCAATGAGAAATTCAGAGGAAAATTTGAGGGGCCATTTGCTTGAGCACAAGCCATCTATTTATAGCATTTGGATTTACCCAAGGTAAAAACCAAATAGAACTCTTAAACTATAAACAATGGTAAAACACTATTCCAGGGAACCAGAATCATTAATGCAAGCTTATGGCGGTGAAAAAAGCTAGTGAATCGTTGAAATTTACATGATTCATGTTAAAAGAGCATTCTGGAAAATGCGTAAAGGACCGCCACCCTGAGTAGGGGGGCGGTTACAGGACCGCCGCCCTGATTAGGGCGGTGGTCATGAGACCGCCGCCTGCCCGGGGGCGGCGGTTTCATAACTAAAGAGCAAAAGGCCAAGAAAAGAGGAAAAAGAGAAAAAAAGCACATGGGGGCTAAGCGGGGCATGCGGGATGTTAACGCATACTTGGAGAGATTTTGGATCCCGAACACCTTGCGAGGAGACCTGTATCATCATTGGGGTACGTGTTACGTTGTTCCGATGGTGCAGTACCCTACAATTTTGGGTACGTACATATTGCCCCCTCGAGAAGTGTTTTAGCCATGAAGAGGCGTAAAATGCGATGGGTCAAGTATGGCGGTCCCGAAATGGGAAGTTGAAAATTATACCTGATACGTGTGTGTGTCGAAATGACGCCATCCAAAATTCCCGCTCCTACAAAATGAAAAGAGAACTCAAGTGCAGATAGACAAGATAGATCGGAAAATAAATGCTAAAATAATGGGAAATGAGGACGTACCATTTGTGCGGGGGTAAGAACTTACCTCCGTCGGTGCTCCAAACCTGCGAAAAAAATATTTTTAAAACAAGTCAGGTTGCTATATATATGAAAGTGGGCCCATTTTCCTATTCATTTACGCGTGTTGATTTGATTGATTTTGAGCTCTGGGACCCACGGTGATGGTTTCTTGCGTGAGTAGAGCCAAAACGTTCGTGACAGATAGTGATCATGCCTCCGTGAGTGGAACATCGACCCGCGAGATCACAGGTTAGTTTTCTTCAATTTATCCTTTTTACCCCCTTAATTTTAAAATGCTAAAATCTTTGTCATGGGGGGTAATTTTTGAAAATGTTAGGTTCAAAAGGTCCATCTAGGGGGGGCGCTTACTGGGTAGGCCTTGTTTTAGTAAAAATGGTCCTCTTTTGGCGTTTTTAGGCTTTTTAGGTTTAAAAACCCGCGTGGGTTTTCGGGCCATGACCGCCGCCCTACCCAGGGTGGTGGTTACACGACCACTACCCCTATTCAAGGTGGTGGTTACACGACTGCCACCCTTAAGGTGGCGGTTACAAAACCACCTCCCTGCTCAGGGCGGCGGTTTTGCACAGAATGCCAAAAGAACATCTGTTTGAGATTGTTTTTGCATTTTTAGCATTTCTATGTGTTTTCATGATTTTTCAATGTTATTCGGATGCTAACTTGCTCTATTTTGTGTGTTTTTGGGTGTATGCAGGCGAGAGAGGAGTATATTCGGTGGAGTCGAGAGGGAGTGTGACTGGCTCCCAGTAGTACTAGATGCACTTTCTCAGGATGAGGAGGACACTCTTCAGAGGGCCGGGATACTACGTATCTCACGCGTTCCACATGTTGCACCATCTAGTCACATTCTTTGTGACTTATTTTCCTATTGGGATGCTGATCGAACACCTTCCGATTACTAGGGGTCCACGGTGAGTGGACCATCACTTTGGAGGATGTTTATCGCATTCTAGGGGTCCCGATCATTGGGAGACGTCTGACCCTTGAGACAACAGGTTCGGGGCCCAGATAGCACAGTGGGCTTCCTATATGGGAGATGCAGTCATCTCCACGGGGTCGAAGAAGGGGGTTAGAGTTCGATCCATTCCTAGTTTGCCCATCCCCTTGCTTCGTCAGGCTATTATGGGGATCCTTGCCTCGAGACTGATCGGGGACAAGGGAGGAGACACACTGCTATACTGCTGGTCCCCCATCATTGCACAGATAGAGGGACATGGCCGGATATATGCCTGGGGAGCAGATATACTTGGGACTACCTACCATGATTTATACAGGGTAGTCCGTTTACAGGGGCAGTCCTTGAGCCACCCGACCTTGTCATGAGTTGGGTTTATGAGCACTTCATCCCCTATGGCAGAGGTGTAGAGGTGACAGATCCCGGAGCTATGAGGGCAGCTAGATGGACAGATATGTCGGTGCTCAGAGCACCTCATCAGCCAGTTGCTTCCTTGACCACCGATGACATGGAGGCCACACCATATCAGACCATGGCAGGCATATGGGGCGAGGAGGCTCTTACTTTGATCTCCTGCTCCACCACAGGGCAGCTTATTGATAGAGTGGGGCGAGTGGAGATACACCCCTTTGGCCGAGTCCCTCAGCGATTTGCCTACCCTACATGGGCATGCTTCCCCTGGTAGCGCCAGTATACAGGTCAGTTCGAGAGGCCAGAGGGGGTCCTAGAGGCCGGGGTTGGACAGTTGTTACTCCTGGCGTCCCTATTGCGGCCAGGAGGGTAGTACGTGCTCGAGGGAGAGCGGTGCACCTCAGGCACCTTTGCTTCGGATTACCACGGGTCTTTCCCATAGCAGAAATGACCCCATTGACATAGACTCTGAGTCTGAGGAGTTTACAGGGGGAGAGACAGAGGAGGAGACTGATCCTGAGTGGCATGATACTCAGGATATCATGCAGGGAGAGAGGGCCGAGAGTGCAGAGAGGGTGACTCTGGTTTCAGAGGAGCCACTCTCCCAGGGCCATGGTGGGGAGGATGAGTCCATTGCGGGGTGCTACGTTGCTCCAGTCACAGGAGCAGCACCTCAGTCAGTGGCGGCATCCGTGGCAGGTGCTGACCCTGGAGATCCATCCTGGAGGCCTGGTGATCCGAGTAAGTTACCACCCTTCTCTTTAATGTTTGTTTTTAATTAGGATTTCCTTAGTTACTATTTCTCCTTTTGTTTGCTCTTGTATTTTATCTCTTGTTTTGTTTCTAATTTGTTTTCTCCTTTGTTTACAGAGACCACCGATGAGTGGCGGGACTTGATTCGCAGGGTATGTACTAATACCCTGATGATCCCCATGGAGAGGACCCATGCAAAGTTTTAAGTGGATCTTTGGGGAGCCCTCAGCAGCTGGTAGACACACTGACGTCTTTTCCCCTAGTCTGGCATGTGGCCAGGATGGTATCGACTCTCCGCACGGAGCTAGCGGGGTATAGGACAGCCGAGCGCCTGATGAGGAGTCATTCTCATGGCGAGACTGCGGCTGCCCCTCGGGATCCTGAGCCCTCCGTGCACTCAGAGCGCCGGCGTAGCCGAGTCCTAGGCGCGGGCGTGCACCTTCGGAGGGGTCTCATAGGGGTTGAGAAGCCACTTGGCTCTCCTAGATTTTGCATGATATATTCTTTTGTATATCCGGGCTCTTTGAGCGTTTTGACCATGCTTGGCGCATGATGGCATTGTACAGAAACTTTGATTATATATATATATATATTCTTTTTGGATCAGACTTTTGGCATTTATGGCTTTGTTTCCTTTCCAGTTTCCTCATGTAGATTATGATGTTTATGCTTGTATGCTCTTTAGAATGTATGCAAATGGAGAACAAATGATACAAATGTTTACTTTCTTTTTGTATTTCATGATGCTGATATATGATAATGTAGATACAATGTGATTTTGAATTTTAGTTTCTGTAAGCAATTTTGGATACTTCATGTTTGCTTTTGGCAAAGTGGTGAAGACAAGCTGATATGATGAGCAGATAAACTTGCCCCTACTCCTAACCCCACGCAACTAGTAAGATGCGAGGGCTCATCACCGAGAGTTAGAAAGGGCACAAGCTATGAAATGTGTTGAAATGATTTTGATGAAAGATAGACAAAGCTTTGGCGGAACCAAATTAGGATGCCACAAGCCTACTCCACTCGAGTGACTTCATAGTTTTGGGATGCAACTTGCTTTGTGGTTTATCTAGACTTAGATCCTTAGATGGCCACATGGTAGACAAAATCTAGGTTTTTAGGATTTTAATTCTCTTGGAATTTTGGACATCTGATTCATTTGTTTTTGACTCAAGATTTTAAGATTTGAATTGTTTGTCTATGACCTTTTACGTTTGTTTGTCAAGAGGACCCCCTACACCTTTGCCCCATGCTACTAGTAAGAAGTATGGGTTTATCACCATAGGCAAGGCATAGGCGAGTAAGGGCATTTCCATCCTTTCCCAACCCTACGTCACTAGTAAGAGACACAAGCTCATCACCGAAGGTTGGTGGGGCAAGGAAATGTGTAAATTTAAAATTTTCTGTTTGATCTATATTTGACTTGTTTATTTGAGCAAAATGTCAGTGTGTTCTTATTTCCAAAGAGATATATATACGGGATAGATGTGACACCATGAAGCTTCTAGAATAGACCATAGGCAAGACACCTATCCTAAGAAGAAACCAAAAGTGAGAATAAACCCGCAGATCTTGGCATGGTTACCGTTAAGACTTTGTCATATCTAGCTTTATTTGATGAAATGATTCCAAAATAGTTTGATGATATCATGGAAATGGAGAAGTATGATTAGAGTGTTTATGCCAACAACATCATGAGTTTGTAATGAATTGCTTTGAGAACAAATTCCTTGATCAATTTTTTGTACAAAACAAGCGGACAAAATGATCCTAATCTATATGAAGATGCAATGTAGATATAATTATAAGTAGTGCTAGTTGCTTATGCGTAGAATCATTTGAGGTGCAAGGAATTGACTATTTCACCAAATTCCTCACCTTCCAGTGTACATAAGAGGTATGCACCATTTCCATAGTCCTTCATGACTCGGTATGGGCCCAACCATTTGGGCCGGAACTTCCTTCCTTCATTGGTTTTTTTGTCGATCCGGTTGTCTAGCCTTAGAACTAGATCACCTTCATATATGTCACATTCATAGACCTTCTTGTTATACTGCCGGCACATCCGGTCAGCATAGACTTTGTGTTGCCATTGTTCAGCATCTAACCTAGCTTCATCTAGACTTTCTAGTTGGGAAAGACGTGCTTCTCTATAAGCGTCTTCATCCAGGATCCCTTGTAATGAAATGCGGAGACTGGGTATTTCAACCTCAAGCGGGAGAACTGCTTCTGCCCCGAATACTAGCGAGAAAGGAGTCACTCTTGTTGGTGTCCTTATTGAGGTTCGGTGGGCCCATAAGGCTAGATATAACTTCAAATGCCAATCTCATTTGTTTTCTTTCACCGTTTTAAGGAGAATGGCTTTTAATGTTTTGTTTGTCGCCTCAGCCTGTCCATTGGCTTGAGGGTAATATAATGAAGCCGTATGATGGCTTATTTTAAATTTATTGCACAATTCGTGAACTTCATCATTCTTAAAAGAAGTTCCATTATCTGAGATAATGATTTGCGGGACACCATACCTACAAATGATTTGGTTCAAAATGAACTTGGCGATTACAGAACCTGGTACAGTAGTAAGAGGCATAGCCTCTACCCACTTGGTAAAATATTCGGTGGCCGTGATTATGAAATTATGGCCATCTGTAGATGAGGGAGAGAATTTCCCTATTAAATCTAGGCCCCACGTAGAAAAGGGCCAAGGAGTAGCGATTGGTTGTAGAGCTTGTGCTGGCATGTGAATCTCATGAGAGAATTCTTGGCATTTATGACACCTTCGTACAAACTCTACTTGCATCGTGTTCTAGAGTAGGCCAGAAATAGCCCATTCGATGTATTTTACGAGTGGTGGCATGGCCACCGAAGTGGCCTCCACACATCCCACTGTGAGATTCATGGAGAATCTTCTTGGATTCTTCTGTGTCGACACATCTTAGAAGCATTCCATCGAATGCTTTTCGATAGAGCACTTGCTCTATAATGACGTATTTGGCTACGATAATGCGTAACCGCCTTCTTTGTTGTGGCGTAGCACCTTCTGGATACGTATGGTCCATGATATAATTAATAATATCGGTATACCAAGGACACTCAGAGATAGAAGGTCGGGTTTCGATGTAGTATATGCACTCATCTGGAAAGTCCAGATCTACTAGATCACCTCCGTCTAATGGATTATCAGCTAACCAATCTGCGATGATTTGTCCTTTAACTAACTTCTGATTTATGAATGTTAATTCAAATTCACCCATTAAGGTTATAAAGCGCCCAACCTTTTTAGACAAGGACCCTTGCATGAGGAAAGTTCGTAAATGGTCTATTTTTACAATGACCTTTGTTTCTTGATTTAACATGTAATGTCTTAAGTGTTTTGTTGCAAAGACTATGGCGAGGCATTCTCATTCTACTTGTGTGTAGCGTGTTTCATAGTCAAGCAATGTCTGGCTAATGAAATAAATCACACGTTCCCTCTTGTCATCATCCTCTTGAGCCAACATATAGGCTAGCGAGACATTGGTAGCTCGCGAATATAAAATTAACGGGTGATCTGGCTTAGGTGGCATTAACGTAGGTGGTGATAACAAGAAACACTTAACTGCGTTGAAAGCTTCATTGCAGTCTTTGGTCCAATCAATGCTATAGTCTTTCTTGAGTAGATTGTTGATTGGATGAATGGTGAAACTTAAATCCGGGATGAATCTCCAGATCGCACCAAGTTTTCTGAGAAATGATCTGATTCCAGATTCATCCGAAGGTGGAACCATTTCAAGAGAAGCCTTAATTTTGGTTGGGTCAACATCGATCCCACGTGATGATATAATATAACCTAGGAGCTTCCCTCCTGTCACACCAAAGACACATTTTTCTAGATTTAGCGTGACTCCATATTCTATCAGACGTGAAAGAATGATGCGAAGTACTTCCGGATGGTCACAATGCTTCTTGGCCTTAGCCAACAAGTCATCTATGTAGGATTCCACAATTTTGTGAATAAGATCATGAAATATATATGTCATAGCTCGTTGGTATGTAGCGCCGGCATTCTTGAGTCCGAATGGCATAACAACATAGCAATAGGTTCCCCAAGGAGTTATAAATGTGGTTTTAGCTTGATCTTGTTTAGATATTCTGATTTGATTGTATCTCGAAAATCCATCCATGAGAGACAAAAGTTCAAATCTAGCTGTTGCATCAACAATGACATCAATGGATGGCAACGGGAAGTCGTCTTTAGGACATGCTTTGTTGATGTCTCGGAAGTCTATGCAGATGCGTATCTTTCCATTCTTTTTGAGAACCGGAATGATATTAGATACCCATTGAGAGTAATCGACTGGTTTGATGAATCCTACTTGGAGGAGCTTTATTACCTCCTCTTTTACCATGAGAGCTACCTTGGGTTTCATTGGTCTCATTTTTGCTTAACCGGTTTTGCATCTGATTTAGTGACGAGGTTATGTACCGCAATGTGCGGTGCAACTCCTGTCATTTCTTTATAACTAAATGCGAAAGCCTTCTGATGTTCTTTGAGGATTCGAGTGTGTATTTCTACTTCTAATGGAGTTAGCGAGGATCCTAACTTCAATATCCTTGGTTCATCTTCCATTCCGATGTTAATATCAATTGTTTCTTCGATTAGAGAAGCGTTACCTTCTTCAAACTCAGGTGGGGCTGGGGGTAGCTCCAACTCATCTCCATTTTTGACTGTGTATATGCTAAGTTCCTTTTGTGGGGGAAGCTCTGTCATGGGATTCCCGTAATAGGAAGACGAATGTGGGATTAAGATAAATCTATCACGTGATGGGAGAGATGTAATGCCGCATAGGTGTTTAAGTAATTCAGAGTTTCCATATCACTACCAACGTGGTCTAGGATAGTAGATTTGTTCTCATCCTTGCTTATTTAACAGAGAATTTGAACAAAAAAATTACAAATGGTTTGGTATGAAGGGACACCATGAAACGGGTATCTTGGAATTCATTGTTTGGAGTGAAGCGTGATGCTTTGAGGTTGCTATAGAATCAGTGAGAAGATTTTGTTCTCATGGGATTGCTTTAATTGATATGAAGTCAAACTCTTTGCTTAAATCTAATACAACTATTTTGTAGAGTTGTAAGTGCTCGGCTTTGGTTTCATATACTCTCAGAGACTTGGTTTGCTACCAATTACAAGTCTCCTAACACTCTGATGTTATTAACACCGATTCTCTTAGCTAGATGAGGCCAAGGAGGAGGGCTTCATACTCGGCGCCATTGTTAGTGCATTCAAATTTTAGCTTAAAGGTAAATGGTAGGACTTTTCCCTCGGGAGAAGTAAGGATTACACCTACCCTAGCTCCGTATGACATCTAGCTCCATCGAAATGGAGAGTCCAATACTTAGCTAGGAACATGGGCACTGGGACACTTGTTGTGTTAACATTCTCTACTTCTATCATGCAGAGATCCACTACTGGAAGAGAGCCAACACCTAGGGTGCACCCCATGCCTACAGAATCAAATGGTAGGAACATTGGTAGATCCTGTTCTAGTAATTCAACAATTTTTGCAGTAGTTCCTAATGATACTATTTCTATAGTGTTAGCCTCATCTTTGGGGCTGGGGTTGCATGGCTAGGCTCATAGTTTCAAGGTCTGTGGTAGGTACCAATTTTTCCTCTGGTTTTGCATCGGTAGGTTTATTAAGTTGGTTTGTTGGGAGTTCAAACTCCGAGTGCATGCCTGGTCTTTTCTTTAAGTCAGCTAGGTGTACATCGAATGGTTTTGGATCACCTTTGGCTATGAATATCTTTCCTAAGTGTAAAAACCTTACTTCTTGAAATAGCGTAGAAGGGATTGCCTTCATGCGGTGTATCCATGGTTGGCCGAGGATCATATTATAGTTAGTTTCCCGATCTATAATATAAAACTCAGTCAGGATGTTTTGGGTCCTAAGGTGACCGGTAATATTATAGTTCCAATCGAGGTGGCTTTAAGGCTGTCATAGCCTCTTAGCGTATTTCGAGTCGTGGAACAATTGGTTTCTCCATACCCTAGCTTTTGAAGGAAAGAAAAAGGGACTATGTTAACTGCTGCCCCATCGTCAACCATCGCGCATTTCACATAATTGTTATAGACCCACACTTGTAAGTGTAAGGCCGGATCACCTCGGCGTGCAATCTCAGCGTCTGTGGGCATTTTGTTTATTTTGAATATGAATTCGGTGTCCCTATCTGGCTGCCCCGGAGGATGGATATCAAAGTCTATATGATTTATCTGTGTTTCGGGAGGTGGAGTGATGTTAATTAAATGACCTAAACCCAATTCCTCTAAAAGAGTAGCCCTGTGAGAAGGGGAGTTCTTTAATAAATCCAAAAAGGAGATGTGCGAGAAGGTTTTTGTTAGATCATTAATTAAATCATAAGCACCTACGGGTTTTTTTAATACTTGTTGGATATTGTTTGTTTCTAGTGGGTATCTTGGACTTAGCTGAGAGGAATACTCTCGTGTCCTTGTTACAGCTTCTATGGGTAGTTTGGCATCTAATTCCACTAAACCGACTATCTTTGGTCGTGGCTGACTTCCTAGTTGTGGCGCAACTAATGGATTTAGCGAAGTTGAAGCCTCATGATCATTGTTTCCTAGAATTACACCCTTGTTTGTCCCACTTAGATTTAACTTGTTATTGTTGTGATTTGGGAGCGGATCATTGAAGATCTTGAGGGGTGCATTTTGAGGGGAAACTGCCCCTGTAAAAGTATTTGGTGCTGGTGACGTAGGATCTGCCAAGAACATATCTATGAAAAGTTGTCTTTGTTCATCTAGCAAGCGTTGCATGAATTTATTGTAGTCACGGCACGTTCTAGTGTCATGGCCCCGAATTTTGTGGAAACCACAATATGAATTAGGATTGTAATTCCTAGTTTGTTGGTTTGGTGCATATTGTGGCCCAAAACTTTGATCAAACCGTTGCCTATTAAAGTTTTGTGTTTGTTGTTTTTGGTTTGAATTCTGGTTTTGATACCTAGTTGAACTTTGATTTGGATCCCATGTAGGGCTTCATTTGTTGTTGTTGTTGTTGTTGTGGGATGATTAAAATCCACTGCATTGATTGTCGGGGTAAAGTTGTTGTTTCGTTGATTGTTTATTTGTGGTGGAGTATTCACAACATTTACCTTTCTAGCCTGATCAGTTACTCCATCCGTTGTCACTCCATGTGATTTTTGTTAAGGATTTTAGGTCCTTGATTGACATTCGTGATAGTAGGATAAGTTGTAGTGTTTTGGTTGGAGGTGATTAACCTCCCATTTGCTCCATATGTTTTGCGACCACTATCAATTGCCACTTGATCTATTCGGAGAGCACTCTCAAGTACTTCATCGTAAGTCCTTAGTGGAAACTTCTGGACTTCTTCCTTTACTTCTTTGCTGAGAGAATGAAGGAATAAATCACATAGTTCCATCTGATCCGTGTTCGAGCAGTTTCAAAGAATAGAGAAGCTGTTCGCCACCTTTGGATGAAATGGGCGACAGATTCATTGTGTTCTTATTTAATGTGCAAGAATTCCCTGATTCCTATCCTTAATAGTTTGTTCATGTCAAAGGCCTTGATGAACTCTAATACGAGTTTCTTGAACGAATGGATGGAAGCCTCAGGTATCCTATAATACCAATCGAGAGCGATGCCCTCCAAAGTTTTGGGGAATATTTTAGCAACAACCCCATCCCATGGGAGTAGTTCTCGGATGGCTGTAGCATAAGCTTTGATATGTGTGTTCATATCTCCCTCACCTTTGTATTTGGGAAAATTAGGAAGAGGTCTTGGAAGCATGACGCTTCGTATGGTGAAATCTAAGGGCTCTTTCAAATATTCTGAGTAAGTCCCTATCGCATAGGTTTCGACCATTGATGGTGCCTACTGAGGGAGCGGAGGTGGAATGGGTTGTTGATATGGCATTGCATATGCATTGGTAGGAGCATAAGGGAACCCCTGTGGTTGAGTAAAAATATCGGAGAGGAGAACATATCCCCAGTGGTGATTTGGAGTACATGTTTGAGTATGAAGGGGTATTGTCCAAGAATGGATTACTTTGTACCGCATCAGGAGGTATTGGAACGTCGTTAGAAGCGGTGGTTCTAATCGGTGTTTTTGTGAATACTTGAGGAGTCATACCTATTAGTGCAAAACCACAAAGCACCCCTGGATGCTTTGGTCGAGTGTCTAGGTTGACCATCTGTCATCCAGTGTGATTGCACAACATGGAAACCTCTCTCAAGCGTGGGACTTGTGAAACCGAGAGAGAATCTCCAGAGAAGGCTGGTTCCTACTCCTAAACTACTCCGCCACAAGCTATTCCAAAGTGTAGACAAGCTAATCTAAACCTAATCTAACCATGCCAAGGAGACAGAGAGAGAGAGAGAAAAGGGAAAAACAAAGAAAAAGCCTACACTAAAACGGTGATACACCGTAGAAGGAGAATGTTGAACATCTATCAAAACTACCATGGAACAAAGAGAGGTGGTGAGTGATGGGAAGGATGGACAGACGCATCATAGGCCCAAGGATAGATTTCACACGAGTCCCATTTGAAAAATGTCCCAAAACTCCATGAACACAGCTCCGGACTCAGTAATGAACATTAGAATATGCGTAAATACACGCAATGAAGAGAGGAAAGAAGAAAACAAGCAAAAAAAGAGCAAGGATGGACGGATGCATCAAAAACACATTTTTGTTCCTCCGTAAGTTTGCACAAAACATCATTTCAATAGTAAAGGCAAAAATCCCATTACAGTAGGGGAGGAGGTTCAAACTCCATTTTTCAACCCCGGATAAGAAAAAGGAGGGAGGGCAGAGCTGAAAAGATGAACCACCCCGATAAAGAAGCCCTTCCTTACAATTTATATCAAGAATGAGAGAGGGAGAAGATAGGAATTAAATCTACCCCAACCACCTCCAGTGACCGCATTTAATTATCTCATTATGGTGGTAGGTGAGAACCCTAGCAAACCCGTAAAGTGGTGAACTGTATTTTGCATTTTTAAGAATTTTTTCTCACCCAATTAAAGATATCCAGTCGTAGTTGGACAGAGGACCTTGTAAGCTTCCCGAAAATTCCAACCTTGCATGAATCTAAGCTCCCAGTCAAAAGTTATGGCCATCTCGAATATTTGCGCTGAGTCCGTCTGTCGGCGCTCAAAATGTTGCGCCCTCACGAAGGTGTGCCATAGGCGCATCCATGTGTGTGTCGACATCCTCTTACATGCACCAAGGTGCAACTTTTTCCTTGTTGACACTCCTTCGTGTCATGCGCCATTTCCGTTGTCGACACTCATTTCTGTGCGCCACTTTCCTGCGCCTTGGCGCATACATTTTAGTGTTGACACCCATTTTCATGCGCCCTTTTGACGTGCGCCAAGGGTGCATCCTTTACCCCGTCAACATTCATTTCTCATGTGCCACTTTCCCGTGCCTTTTGAATGTCAGGGATTTGAGCTTCTTTGATTTCTATATTCTCCTGTTTGTCTATATCGACCCGGGGGGGAGATATTTACAACAATACCCAACATGCCTAATCCTGTGAGGAGGTCTACTTGGCTAGGATGGTGTGGAGGATTGGAACTTCCTGTCTGTATGAATTGGGAATTTTGATTTGCTTGAGCAAGTTCTAACCCTCTCACTTTTTCTACTAACATTGAAATGACTTCATTTGGTGAAGTCACGGTGCTTTGCCTTAGCGGTGTTTGTTGTATATCATGGTGTTGTATAGGCATGTGATATCCTGCTATGAATTGATCACTGCCCTGCCAAGTTTCCCCGAGGGCATTTCCTATGTGTAGTGGCATGGAGGTATTTCCTTGAAAAGAGACCTTGGGTTGTGTTTGTAAACCTCCTACAGGTGGGTACATACTTCGAGAACGTTGTTCATTCCTGGCATAATGTACCGAATGTTCATCATCTAAACCCAGGTATGAGTCTGATTGTCTACTAATTTGTGGTCTAAGTAGTACCTAAGGAGATGAACTTGATTCTCCTGTGAGTGTCATATTATTTGAGCCTGAAGGCTCTGTTTGCCGTGTTTGAGCGAACTGATTCAACTCTTCTATTTGGAAAGATGAGTTATATCTAATCCTTGGAGATGGAGTTTGTGTTGATAGTTGGTTATCTGAATAGTTGTCACCCCATACCGAGAGTGAGGGCGATGACTACCTATTCAGTTGAGCGTAGTATGCCTCAAGACCTAAGAGAGGCCTACCATATGCATCGAATCCCGACATATTCGAGACGGTAAATGAATACCCACGAATAATGGGAAGGAGCGAATGTGATGGTGAAAGCTAATGAGGTAGTAAAGATGAAAGAGTCGTTTTAATTTGAAAGAACCAAGGTAGAAATCGACTCCAAACCGAGAAAGTAGAAAGGTTCACGTCAGGTTCACCAATTTTGTATGACGGAAAAGTGACAAGCGAGCTTGGGAATCTACAAGTAACTCTTCCTCGCACCCGACCTCCCGAGGTCGTGCCGAGACAACTGGTGGGGATGGAATATGCGTGGGATGCAAGACAAACTAGTTAGGTAATCTGATGTCTTCGACGCGCACAGTGGAAATTATGAATCTAAGGCAAAGAAGGCCCTCCTAACTTGAATTTGTGTGATAGATCGATTAGCAAGGATGACTACTCAAAGGCTCCAATCAATATCGAGCTCTAGCATGATTCGGTCTATAGGTTGTGGAATACATGGAAAATGTCCTGGGATAGTTTCGTGTATGTCCCCCGATAAGGTCATAGGACGGATGATAAATATAATTGACTCTATGGGTGATTCTCTGGCCTAGTCTAGAACTCCTTAGCTTTGTTAGCTGCTATGTCTAATAAGGATAACTATTCAATGATGATAGGTGGAAGTGGAGTAGATCTAAATACTAGTGTACGTAGGCCAGCATCTATGTTTGATTCACCTATAGGCTTGTTGGGCTATGGGATTTGTGGGTCACACCCGTAGATTTGTATTTGTTGTGGTCCTACTATGGTCATGCGTGGAATCAATCCCTAATCCCTAGTATCCAATAGTCATATGCCTTTTCGTATTATATATTCAAAAAATTAATAATTGTGCGATCTTCTCAGAGTATCTTACAGGTGTTTGTGCAACCTGAATTCTCAAGCTAGTATCTATGTCTGTGAGAGTATCTCCTGCGTCTGGCTGTGGGACCAAAGGATCACAACCAAAGGTCTACTCTCTTTCAAACCCTTCTACAATCATGTGGATATGAATCTAGGGTAATCTATAGTTTGGTTGATTTGACCAAAATGTGTGTGCTTGGTTGTCTTCTATGTTTAACCCGTGTAGTTGGAAACTGATTTGTTGTAAGTTTACCGTTGTTTGGAAGACTTAGATCCTAAGATTTTGATCTATATCAGTTATGGCTGTGACGAGATTGGGTTGGGGCACGATTGGCTCGAATACGTATTCCCTGGGCTCTCTAGGTCCCGTGATTGTCATACAAAAGCAATAATGCAAACTGAATGCAGTAAAATAAAATTAACTATGTGAAGTATGTCTATAACATGTATAACTCCTATATTTTTGTTATTTTCTGATGAATTTTAAATGAATTTGAAAGAGAAGCTATTTTAATATATCTAGAAATTGACAATTTAGAATAACAAATTAAAACAAACAAGATAACCGAGTATAGATATTTGTCTTTGCAATTGTAAATCTATTCTAAGCAATGAAATAACTGATCTAATCTATTTGCAAGACTCTCGATCCTACCTCAGAAGTGAGAAATGAATCATAGTTTCTCAGAAACTATCAATCTCCACAGCTTCCCTAGCAATATCGAGAGTAAAATTAACTTAAATAAAGTGCTTGGCTACTCTATTTGATATTCTTCTAATTTAGAACTTTGAAAGCTAGAACCTGGATTCTATAAAATCCGATGGTGTGTGTGGCTATGTCCCCTCAATGTGATCTCCTCATTCCTTCATGTTCACGTGGATCCAAAAAAATGTGTAATGCTAACATCAATGTAAGTAGATATTGGGACAAAGGCAGCTTAGGATACGATCGAATACAATGTGAGTAGGAGAGATAGCGCAAGAGTACGAGCTTGGCTTATGTAATTCCTAGTGGGATTTATTGCGAGAGTCATGCAACATAAAACGTCCGTAACACCGAAACTATCCTGTTTGAAGAACAAAACCTACAACTTTAATGGCTTCCTATTGAAAATGAAATATTTTACTCCAATGGATTGGATAAAATATCAACAAAGATTTGTACAAGATGGATATGTGGCTTACTAATAGCAAAACAACGCTAACTAAGCATGTAATGAAAGAAACTAGGAATTCTAAGCAAAATGAAAGACTAATCTATTGCAATGAGAAATTCGAGAGGAAAATTTGAGGGGCCATTTGCTTGAGCACAATCCATCTATTTATAGCATTTGGATTTACCCAACGTAAAAACCAAATAGAACTCTTAAACTATAACCAATGGAAAAACACTATTCCAGGGAACCAGAATGAATAATGCAAGCTTATGGCGGTGAAAAAAGATGGTGAATCGTTGAAATTTACATGAGTCATGTTAAAAGAGCATTCTGGAAAATGCATAAAGGACCACCACCACCGAGTAGGGTGGCGGTTCTGACCGCCGCCCGATTAGGGTGGCGGTCCTAAGCTCACCCGGGTGGCGGTTTCGTAATGTGAGAAGAGCAACGAGCCAAGAAAAGAGGGAAAAAGAAAAAAAAAAGCACGTGGGGGCTAAGCGGGGCATGCGGGATGTTAACGCATACTTGGAGAGATTTTTCAGATCCCGAACACCTTGCGAGGAGACCTGTATCATCATTGGGGTACGTGTTATGTTGTTCCGACGGTGCAGTACCCTACAATTTTGGGTACGTATAGGTATCCCCATATTCCTTTATCTACATAGATTTTTTTAGAGAAATTGTTTTGGGAAGCTGCATGTGTATAAAAATGAATGTGTTGTGGTCAATTTGTTATGTGAATGTTGCTTGAAATTAAATATAGAAGCCTTATCTTTTTGTTGCCATGGTTGTCAAATATTCCATATTATCTCATTGTTGGGGCTCGGGGGCCAATGAGGAAGTAGGATTCACTTCCTCATTGCGAATGGTTGGTGGAGACTGTTGCCTACTCCCTCATTTTTGTTTTTGTGTTGATCTTGGTTGAAGGTGGAGCTCAAAGGAGGAATCATGTTTCTTGTTGCATTTGGAGGAAAGGACCAAGAATCCCTTGTAAACATTTTATCATGTTGTCTCCATTGTGTATGGAGGGCTTGTAAACTTGTATTTGTTTAAAGTGAAGTTTTTGTTGTTTTATTATCAAAATGTAATCTTAGTTGATATTGTAAATGAAAGAAAAAGTTTAAAAATCATTTCATTACTTGTTGGAATGAGTGACTATTAGATTGTTAAATTGAACCAAGTTCCTTGAATGGTTGTGTATCATGGATGAAGAAAAGAATTGAAATGTGATTGAAAAGAAAACAACTTTGTTCTCATTTTAGTTGATTTATTGTCTTCAATAGGTGTGTTGTTCTTATTTTAAAACTATTGGGAAATCTTGTTATAAATTACTTGTGGGAATGGTTGAAACTTGTATTTTGTAAAAGAAAGAAATATTTATTCCTATTGTATTACATGAAAGGCATATGGTAGTAAATTAAACTATAAGTTGTTTTGTTTTGTATTGTTGAAAGAAAGTTCCTAAAGTTTCCCATTTTTACCTTTATATGTGTTGATGGAAAAGCCTTAAAATTCTTATTTGTCATTTACCTTGTCAATAAATAGATTGATCCTTTAAATCTAGCAGTAAAAGATATTACATGGTTACAAATTAGACCAAAGGGTTATTGGATATTATAAATTTATTATTAAGTTGTTATAAATTTATATATAAATCGAATATTAAATAATGTAAACTAGGTGGAAATAAAATTAACCTTTAACATCTTATAATGTTGTTATCAAGTTGTAAGGAAAATTTTAAATGAAGGTTTAGTTGAAAATATTAATATTTTAAATATCATTATTAATAATAATAATTGCCATATTAAAATATTATTGTGGCAACTATTTAAATTTTATTATGCACATTAATATGTTATTATATTAATAAATTTTATTATGTATATTAATATTGATAGTAAAAAATGGTGTCTTTCAATATTAAAGATATCTCGAGATGGCCCTTTTGGTGGGGACTACACCATGGTCCATAAATAACAATCGCCATTTAGGGGAAAATAAAAATACTAAACCCCGATGCCCCCATCATGATTACTAGTAAATTGTAAGTTGTCAAGTAAAATGGTTTTACAAACCATTGACTGGTGAAAACATGTGACTTTAACTTCATGTAAACAAAAAAATCCAATTTCACAAATGTTTGACGAGTGTCTCTATAAATATACTTGTGATTGGAGTCAATAAGACCCCTCACATTCCATGACATGCAATTCATGATAAACGTGAGTCAAGGGCCATACCATTAACATCAAGTCCATCTAAAGCATCAAATTGGTTTTGCAAGAATTGAGCATTATTCTGCTTTATATAATCCTATAATTCCACATAAATTTGTTTAACATATTCAATATTATATTCCTCTTTTATCGAAACCACACTACACATGGGGCTTTCCTAATGGCTTGACATGGGATTTCATGAGGGTGTCGGGCCCTTTGAATGGGCCTGTGAGATGAATGTCAAGAGAAACTGGGATGCAGGAAGTGTCGAGGGAGGAAAGAAGAGGTTTAAAGGGTCCTTGAATCGAACATACACATTTTTACGTGATAAAGAACATAGGAAATGAAACAGGATAATATTCGTAACTCAACTCATGCGATGCAACGTAGACATAGAGTATGTTCCTTAATAACTAGTTCTTTAGATCCATGGTTAACTATCTCTCAGTAGCTTTAACATTCCTTGTTCTTATTTTTCGCCATGTGACAGTTTTCCATACTTCATCTTGTGCGGTTTATCATTCTCGGCATGACTTCCTCGGAGATGGGAAATTACATGGAACATAAATCGGACAATCATTGATCTTGTGATCAAAATCTATATATTGAAAGCAAGTAACTAGAAGATTTATGTATAGAACACGTTGAGAGTAGTGACTATTTCCCATTTGAATCTGCACAAACAATTTTAATTCTTGTGAGATATCAACCTCAACACAACTATCATGGGGAAAGCTACACAAATGGAAGCGTGGATGCGGAGTGGGTGGAGAAGTAGTGGCTGAGGCTCATGAAGTGGAAAAAGGTTGGTTCACATGGTGCTGTGCGACATGGTGGGCTGAGTAAAGGACATCATGGATACGGTTGCAGTGTGGTGAGCTGACAACTAAGCGTAAGACTCGAGTAGGAGTCAATGTGGTCTGGACGCAGACGGTGTCTCAAAGAGTAGGCACGCCGATGTCAGTGGCCATGGCATCGGGGCGAGATCAGAGGTTGGATCGAGCCGAGGGAAGAAGAGTACCTCACCCGCATGTGATGCGGTCTACAAAGATGGTGAGCTTGCAGTGCTCCCCACAGGGATCTTTGGTGTTGTGGACTTGGGTGACAGATCAGTCAGCAAGTTGGGGTGAGTAGAGGCTCACACCCGGGAAGGACTCATGAGGAGGACTTCCCCACTAGTGCATGCGTAGGTGACCGGCACGGAAACTCAGGTAGACTCATGGATGGATGACAGAAAGGGGCATGTGATGTTCCTTAGTGGCCTTGTGCAGAACAGTTGGGTGTTCGACAGTGAGCCGGCTAGCGGAGCAGAGAGTTGGGTCAGTGATGAGTCGGGAGGCATGAGTTGTGCATTCCCTCAGGTGAACTAAGAAGGCATATTAAGAGCTCTTGGAAGCTATATGGGCAGCCACGGTATTTGGTAAGTGGTCTTCTGGAGCAATTGTATGGGCAGCTGTGAAAGGTGTTAGAAGGGTTCACTTGTGCATAGTTGGAGATGTAGTTGGGAATGGGTGGTGGATGAAAATGGAGAAAGGTGTAGTCTGGGACTACTGGAGTAGCTTGATCCTCTAAGCCGAGTGAAAAAAATTAGTGTCTCAGTGCCACACGTTGGCTAGTGAAAACCACCGCTAGCTAGCCTCATGACAACCGGTATTAAAGCTTATGAGTTAATGTTGTGCCTGATACACATCATGACAGCTAATATCAGTGCATTTTTGAAGTGATGCTCTCTCTGATACGTAGAGCACAATGAGCATCGGTGTTGGAGTTGGGAACAGAGTGTAAACCAACTGATGAGTAGTTGGCGAAAGAGCTCTCAACTTCAGGTGTGTGGGATGTTGATTGAAGAACAAGTTGGCAGACTAGGGAGCCAATGCAATCAACATCGTTGGTGATCGAGATGGGCGGGACACCAATGCGGTTGGGCGGAGTAGAAGTAGACTGGTGTGTGCTTGTGAAGCAACGTCAGATTGAAGTGCCCAAT
This sequence comes from Taxus wallichiana var. yunnanensis, assembly GCA_018340775.1. Lineage (NCBI taxonomy): Eukaryota > Viridiplantae > Streptophyta > Pinopsida > Cupressales > Taxaceae > Taxus > Taxus wallichiana. The sequence goes on from CM031239.1 coordinate 902,287,324, forward strand.
GTAATGTGCGGCTGAGTAGAGTCGTGCATGTTTGTGGAGTTGGTTGTTGGACGAATTGGATCAGGAGTTGAGTCTTGTGAAGATTGGAAATCAACGGTGTTGGTGATCGGAAGGCGGGACACCAACACAACTAGATCAAGAGGAGCAGTTATGTTCCATGTAAGAAGAAGACTGGTGCGGGCTAGAGGGTAGTGTCAGATCAGAGTGATCCAACGAGTATCAGGGCTAAGTTGAGCCTTATTGATGTCACAGTGGAATGAATGAAGCCAGTGAACTTTCTCAATGGTAGACCAGAGGGTTGATGAGGAAGGAGTCATGTAGTTGCGACAGGTGGTCGGCATGGCGTTCGGTGATAAGGGTATTTTAGACCCGTGCAAGTGTCAAGAGTTGGCACTTGTGCAATGCAAGTAAGCAATGCAGGTTTCTAGAGACTTTGTGGGAGAAGAAGGCCAGTGTTGATCAGAACTTAGTTGTAGAGGAGGCAACAGGGATGCATACAGTGTGGGCTGGGTAAAGTCACTGAGGTGGGCAGTTCATGTGGAGGCTGGTGCAGAACTTACTCCTAGCAGTTTTGGGTGAAGGGATAACACTTGGTAGAGTTCAGGTGTAGAGGCAGAGTAACTCGAAAACTCGGTAGGTGCGAAAGCACTGAGTATACGACGACTCCGTGGAAGTTTTTGACATGTTTGTACATTGTGGATGGCTGAAATGCAGTGTCTGTGAGTGATATCAAGTTGATACTCAAGCCATGAAGTGGAAAAAGTGGCTCTCCCTTGGCAGAATCGGTGTGGAGATTTTGTGAAACCTCGAATTTCAGGTTGGCAACAGTGGCAGTGGCTACGTTTCCGGAGTAAAGCAAGCGTTGCGTTTTGAAAGTGCTGGTTGGTTGAAAGTGGTGGTGAGTAGATCAGTCAGGTTGCAGTGAAATGAGGTATTCCTGGTGAAGAGTTTGCCAGAAGATCAGCATCAGAGGCACAGTGGTGGTATGGTGTTGGTAGAAGTGCTGAACAAGGGCAGCATTGTGGTGAAGTTGTGGTGAAGTAGGCCCCCAGATCAGGTGGAGAATTTCATGTTGCGTGTGGAAGTATGGTGTGACCAGTTCCAGTGGCAGTGAAACCTTGCAGTGGTTCATCAATCAACATGGAGGTTGGCGGTTCTCCAGTTATGCAGTGATTGTTGTGTAAGAAGGGCTCAGAGCTTGGCAGGGCAGCTTGTACATCATGCAAAATTCCTAAGAGTTTGTAGGAATTACAGAAGGGGTATCCCATCAGACATTGTGTTGGATGTTTGGTGAAGTGTAGTTCAGGAATGGGGCTACAGCGACAAAAGTGTTGAGTGATTTGGCACTTTTTGTCCCGAGCACAGGGAGTTAGCATAGCGAGATGTTGAAGAGACTGAGTTGTGTTATGTCATAGTGACCGAAGTGTTCCGTGTGTATTTGCATGTGAGTAGTGCATTTACATTTTGTCCCAGTGTTGCGAACACTGGCATCCTTTATGCAGGCTTACAAAATCTGGCATCGGCACTGTGGGCATCACCAATTTAAGTGGGGGAGAATATAAGGGGGGCGCGTCAACATGCTCATAGAGCGACTGCCTCCCCCAGGATGGGCAGACCCCATTCGAGCAGGGTAGTCCATGAGGCGCTATCCAGGGAGCCAAAGGGACTGCCGGTCAAGGAAAATTATTGGCCAGGCATGGGTTGGGGTTGACGAACTCACATGCATTGGCCTACAGAAGATCTAGGCAAGTTAAGCGTGTAGGCTGAAAAATGGGTGACCTCCTGAAATTCCCGATTGTGCACCAATGCAACTCTTGAGGGCTATGTAGTGAGAAAGAGTTGTGCATGGGGGATTTGAAAGGACCATGTTGTGAGCCCAAGGATGTCTCAGAATCAAGGTTTAGTCGAGAGGCAGTTTGTGAGCAAAGTTGGTTGCACTTAGGAATAGTGCAGGGTGTCTTGGAGCGAAGAACTTACCCAATGTACGTGGAGCGAGTTGGGAAACTCATGAGGGAAATGTAGTGGTAGAGCGAGTTGGTTTGAGCATGAAGACCTTACATGATAGAGGCCTTGCATTGAGAGTGCAACACAAGCCTAATGAGCCAGATGAGCATGGCAGACATGAGACCAACATGGTGAACTCACAACCACACCAAGTGGAGTGTGGAACACTTGGTGCACTTGGACATTCAGAGGATGGGGTGTTCAGGAGACCTTGGAGATATACTCTACCCTTGTGGAGTATGTCCATGCAGAGATGTGCATCGTGGATCAGTAGTGGGACTCCAGTGTTAAGTGACAGTGGACTTGGGGAGACCTTTGAGGTGGCAACATCCTTAGAAGCAGAGTTCATGTGGGAAACAACCAAGAGGTGTGATGGAGTGAGACTGGGATCCAGAGGTCAAAACAGAGGAGAAGTAACTCAGATGCGAGTGAGCCAAGTGTGGCAAGCTCCTCAACCTTGCAGAGGTTAAAACAGGGTAAGATGAGTCGAGTGCTCACATAGATGTATCAGAGGCATAGCGGAAGCATGGATGCGGAGTGGGTGCAAGAGGTGGCATAAGACTCATGAAGTGGATAGAGGTTGGTTCACATGGTGATGCGCGACATGGTGGGCTGAGTCAAGGACATCATGGATACGGTTGCAGTGTGGTGAGCTGACAACTAAGGCAGAAGACTCGAGTAGGAGTCAATGCGGTCTAGACGCAGATGGGTGTCTCAAAGAGTAGGCACGGCGATGTCAGTGGCCATGGCATCGGGGCAAGATCAGAGGTTGGATCGAGCCGAGGGAAGAAGAGTACCTCACCCACATGTGATGTAGTCTACAAAGATGGCGAGCTTGCAGTGCTCCCCGTAGGGATCTTTGGTGTTGTGGACTTGGGTGACAGATCAGTCAGCAGGTCGGGGTGAGTAGAGGCTCACACCTAGGAAGGACTCATGAGGAGGACTTCCCCCACTGGTGCACACATAGGTGAATGACGCGCAACTCGGGCGAGACTCATGGATGGATGACGTAGAAAGGGGATTGTGATGTTCCTCGGTGGCCTTATGCGAAACGGTTGGGTGTTTGATAGTGATCCGGCCAGCGGCGCAGAGAGTTGGGTCAGTGATGAGTCGGGAGGCATGAGTTGTGTATTCCCTCAGGTGAACTAAGAAGGCATATTAAGAGCTCCCGACGGTTGTATGGGCAGCTGTGAAGGGTGTTGGAAGGGTTCACTTGTGCATAGTTGGAGATGCATTTGGGAATGGGTGGTGGATGAAGATGGAGAAAGGCGTAGTCTGGGACTACTGGAGTAGCTTGATCCTCTAAGGCAAGTGAAAAAAGTAGTGTCTCAGTGCCGCACGTTGGCTAGTGAAATCCGCTACGTAGCTAGCCTCGTGACAACAACCTATTTTGGGATGGGGAAATATAATAGTTTTGTATCTCTATCGCAAAGCTCGGCCAATGGAGGAGTTGATTTAAAAAGGAAGTGCATGCTAATAAGTGGGAGGAAATTAATTTTGACCGAAGCGGGAAATTTAACAGATGTAAATTAAATAATAACAAATTTAATTTTCCAGTGTAATTAAGCAACAAAAATTTATGAAAATTCTAGGTAGTAAAATGGTTTAGAATAGTTGGGCTATGCGAGGTGACAAAAAAACAAAAAAGAAAGAACCCTTCGGTATTGTTTTGAATGCTCTCAATCCTCGATGCCATGTGTAGTAATGGTTGAATTTGAATATGATTTTAGAGGGGATTCTACCCACACAATATCCAACGAGGAAAAAAATTTCACGTCATTGAGGTGACATTGAAAAAAATGAAATAAAGATTGTGAGGAGAGATGTTACCACGAAGAAGAATTTGGGGAAAATTTACTTCGTACCTTTCTATGGTGGTGCCATTGTTTGCATCTCCACTAGCACTAGCCTTGACATCAATAGTAGGGATTGAAGTGCGGGGTGACATTCTATAAGTGAGCCCAAAGTGCGGAAAACCTTAGAACATAACAAGAATAGTAACATTCCATAATGCACAATGTGGTTATGGTATGATATGCTGTAGAAACCTTACATAGAGAAAAAAACTCTCTCTTGTCCTAAACCGTGATTTTTATAGGAATATTATTAATGATATACCTAGGTCAATATTACATCCCTAGAGTTATCGTTATATACATGAGATACGATGTTGTATGAGACTAGTATTTAATTAATAAATACATGCAACATTTATGTTGTAATTAATAATTACACATAAATGATACTATCTTATTAAGTAAAACATGAATCCTAGACCTTTGGCTTACAAGTCACATAGCTTAAAAATATTTCTTGAATTTTTTTATTTATTATATAACATTTGCACTTTCAATGATATAGGATGTTTACGCATGGCTCTGTATCATTATGTTCTTTTTGAAAATATTGATCTATCATTTTTCATGTAATGATATAGGAATATTAATGGGTGAAATTACATAAAAGCATCAAAAGTATAGATAAATAATCGAACATCTATATGAGTAACAAGCATCATATGTTACTACAAAGAATGTTAAATCATGGATGTTATAACAAGCTCTTCTCAAGGTTTATAGTGAAATTTTTTGATTTATATATCACACTTGACCAAGTTCTAATTACACATATCTTTCAATTTATATTACTATTCAAATCATATGTGAATTTTAGTTCAAGAAACAACACATTTAAGGAAATTAATATATTTTAATGTGTGGGTAATGGTTTCATATTTTTAAGAGGAAAACTCTTGTAGTATTAGCAATCACCAAAAATGTTAATGTGCTTCAAATCCATTTATTTTGTGCAAACAAAACCTTTCAAAAATAATGTTGTTTTCAACGTATTTGTCTTTATCTCAAATACAATACATTGGATAAACAAATTTATATTAAAATCCAACCATCCTACTATAGAGAAAACATATCTAATATTTATATACACACCTTGTAATGAAAGACCTTGTCATTCTTTTCTCATTAATATGATTAAACTTCTAATTACAAACTAGAATTTTTCTTGAATAACATCTACACTTCTAATGGGTATTAACTATTATAGGTCTAATGAAACGATTATTATTGAGGGTATGTAATCGAATGATATATTTCACTTCAGTAAAGCATTGTAAATATTTATAATTTTTGGCTTGTGAAAACATTAATAGAAATACTAAACCATTGACAATGATTGTTATTTCACATGTTTTACTTAGTAGGATCCCAAAATATTAGTATTGTAATAAGACATTTTTTTATTATAGGTAAAGGAAGGTTAAGGAGACCCCACCTGATACAATAATTTGAGATAAAGATGTATCCATGGGGGAAAAAGTAAGCATCCTCTTACGGTATATAGAAACAAAAACTAATAATCACATGAAATCAAACAACAAATCATCTAAGAGACCCCTTTCCATTGTATATTAAGTGCATCTTAACATAAGTGTTATTCCCTTTCTTTTTCTTCTCACAACCGTCCAATTCTTTTCTCGTATTTTAGATTTACATTTTAATTATTATGGATTAGAATTCTAACTTCAATATGCTACTTGAATTTTTATCCCTAATGAAGCAAGAGGAAGGGAACATGTTCTCTTTTCCAATTCAATCACATCGAAGAAATTTGAATATCTTATTGCAATGGAGCCTTATAAATAGGAGGAAGAACTTCCTCCGTTTCGATTCAAAATCAACTTCTTTGATAGAATCGAAATCTTAATCATTATCTATCGGGTTATTTAGAACAAGGTGGCTAGGACTTGAATTCTTCCACCAAGAGTTTCTACTTTTAACATGTTTTCCTTCCACATGACAATCGAAGCTAAATGACCAAGAGAAAATATATTTCAAATCGAAGGAAACCCTTCATAGTGTAATGCCCACAATTTTGATACACAAAAACAAGGACAAAATTCATTAATTACTTAAGAACATTATGGTAAAAATTTTTTTTTTTAACATTTTACCTTTAGTTAAATTAATCCCTTTTGGTCATTATCTGAGGATCCATACACAATATCCTTATTTAATTCCTATAGTCTAATGTCATTTCTTCATTGAATAATCCATGCTAAAAGGGACACATTTTATCTTAACACGCTAGGGCACTAAGTGTGTTAATCCATGCTAATCCATTCACAAATACTCATATATTTAATCAAAACACATTCCCATAAAAATGCCATCACTTAAAAAGTTGTAGGATTCATTCCCAACCCTAGGATTAAATCTATTGCAGACCTTGGATCTTAGGTTTTCTAAAATGCCCTAAAAATCCTTATGAGTCTATTTTGATCACATTTTGCACTAATTTTAATTTCATTTGTTCTTACAAGTTTGAAAGGAGGAGGGAAAAGCGCGGATGAAGACCATTGAAGCCATGAAAACTAAGGAGGGTTTGCACAATTCTATAATTTTTGGTAATATCCTGTTCGATGAGAGATCTAATCTATTTTTATTATGGGTATTGTTTGCCACATTTTATTTTTGTTAAACAATAAGATATATTCATAGATTAGATTTCTGAATATATATATATATATATATATGAGACATTTGCTTTTAAATAACGCTAGATTAAAATAATGCGGCTAGATTAATATATATGCGTCCTAATATAGTGCGATTATATATATATATATAGTAATAATATTTAATTATTTTTTGACTGTATACGGTTCGGCCGACACCGTGAGAATGGCCGCACTGTATTATTGTTTGCAGGTTTAATTTTATGTGGGTTGGGGTGTGGGCACCGCCCCCACCCCACTGTGCATTGCTTTATATTTAACCAATGGGCCACTGCCATATAATACGGCGCTTCATTAAAATTTTAACTGTGTTTCAAACAAAACAAAAATTGCAGGCCGCGTAGGTTTTAGTGTATTGTTTTTTATCTTTATTTCAATTATTATTATTATATGATTTGCTTTTAAGAAAAGCACATAGCTGATTAGGTTAAGTTAAATTTATTTAATATTAATATTATATTTATATATAACTGTATTTTATTTGGAATATATATATATATATACACACACAAATCCCTTTCCCTTGTTTAATTGGGTTCAAATAGTAAGCTTAGTTGAATATATTTTTAAAAAACAAGTATATTTAAATGTATACACATATATAAAATTTGTATAGGTATATACAAGGATTTATATGGGCCTAAATTTTGGATAGGTTGATTTGTTTGGAAGCATAGGACAAATAAAGCAGAAAATAATATTCTTTCTCTAACTAAGGAATTAGTTGTATAATATTTTCTTTGTTTTGTAATATAATGAAAAATACAACAATAGACCATAAGAATTTCACCATTTTACAACTAGTGAAAAAGAGGAGGTAAGTTATAAACATACTCAAATGAAACTTCTTCTATCTTCTTCTCAAATCGAGTTTTTTAACAATACAAAAAGGGAAAATTGTTATATACTTTCCATACAAGAACACCATTCTTTTTAAAATAATACATAATAAAAATTCTAAATTAAAGTCCAAATTTTAAAGAACTTCATTTCAATTACAAAGAATAACACTTCAAAGTACTACTTTTAAATATAATAATACAATGTTTGATAAATAATTTTTTTTTTTATTGAAAAGCATAACCATATATTAAAGATGAAGTACAATGCTAATCATACAAAATCGGGTGGAAAAGATCACACCCCATAAGCAAGATCAAAGTAGCCATAAAGAGGCTACGAGTAGCAAAGTGTCATGTCAATAGAAGCATTTTCAATCAAAAAAGCTTAAAACAGAAATGCAGAGAACCAAAGAAAACTCCAAACATGGAGCTAGCGTAACGAACAAAGAACATGGAGGAAGGAGGTGGTGGCGGTGGGCTCTTTGGACAGTCACCCCAACCACTAAGAGTAGTGTCGGGGGTGTCATCAAGCTACTCCCAGCCATCTGTCTGTTGCTTCTCCTCCTCGTTTCCCCTTCGAGAGGGCGAGATAGACATAGAGAGTTGTAGAAACTTTGATTGGTTGGGCGCCACCTCTCGGAACCACCATTGTTAGAGCCCAGACCAAAAACCCCGGTAGCGGGCAGAGTCCAAGACGGAGGTGGAGAGACCCACCGACTATTTTAGAGAAACTATTTTGGAGAGATCCACTATGAAAGATTGCCAAATGTTTTAAAACATTGCATGAATAAAGGTCGGATCCCCCAAAAGAACCATTTTCCATGTGAAGAAGTTGGGCAAAAAGGGTTGGAAGAGGGTATGAATCCGGCCACTAGCGGAGATCGAGCATGAGGGCAGAACCAAAAGAGATGAAGAAGAGTCTTAGTGTGGTAGCATAAAGGGCAACGCAGTGGGGGAGCTATTAGAAGAACAAGGCACTTTCCCACAGGAAGCCCTTGATGAAGAATGCTCTAAAGAAAGTGCGCAACTTTGGGCTCTATAGGAATGGGCCAAACAATAGTGAAGCATTGCTTCCACCCAAAACGAGTGGAATGCAGGCTCCATCGAGAATTTAACTTTTTGAGAGGAATCTTCTTCTAGGTGAGAACCTTATAGCCCAACCGAGGTTTATAATTTTGTTATCACCGAATCACAAAGCACCCCTGGATGTTGATCAGATTTCTAGTTTGATCACTCTAAGCATCCAGTGTGATTGGATAACATGGGTACTATCTCCAAGTTGTGGGACTTGCTACTTGAGATAGACCTCCGAGAAAAGCCGGTTCTTGCTCCTAAACTACCTCGCCACAAACTACTCTAATGCAGGAGAAACTAGCTATTCTAACCTAAAATTCCAAGGGACCAGAGAGAGAGAATGCATAAAATGAAATCCTACACTAAAGCGGTGATACACCAGAAAAGGAGGATGTGAGAGTAATCTCCAAATGTGTGAAATACAGAAGCAAAGTGCACACTAGAAGAGGTGATGACAGTTCACCATAATCCAGCAAAATGCATTTACAGCAATATTCCAAGCACACACAATGATAATGAATTCCTGCAAGAACATAATAAATAGACACAATATACTTGTAGAAAGATTAAAGGGGCAAGAAGAATGCAAGGAAACACAGCAGGGGAAGATATATCCACAAACTGATATTTTATTGCTTCATGATATGCACAGTTCAATCTATTACAAGATAAGGGCCTGGATCACCATGCAAGGAGTCCACTACAAGGGCCTGCAACACACTAGCTTCACAAAGCAATTTTGACAGAGCTTTGCTACCCAAAAAACTCTCCCCTCTACAATGAGCCCAACACTTCATTTTATAAAAAAAAAAATGAGAAGGAGAAGAGAAGGGAAAGTGGAAATCCCGAAATCTGTCCTTCAACCACCTGTAAGAGGCATTAAATTGAGTGGAATGGGTATACATTACTTGCAAAAGGCTCCCCATATCTGTCCCATGTGTTGCATAGAGAGAAGGAATGATGACCATGCCTCTTAATTGCACTCCAAACTACCAAATAAAACACTTCAACCCGGCCACGTTTCCTTAAAAAACTCAATCAATTTCTGATCAAATCTGGAATTTCTTGATTGCTGTGCATTGGGCTCGGAACCACGATTCCAACGGTACCAATTTTGTGCGATTTCGTTGAGAAATGCAAAAGTTATGGCCTTCTGAGTGTGGGCAGCTGTTTTGGGCCTGGCAGGCGTTTTCTGTCATTTGACGGGAATGAGCATTGATTGACTGGAGCCGAATATGTTTCTTTTATTTAAACATATCTACCCTCATTAAAAATAAGAAATCCAGTTTTTGTGGCGTAGAGGACGTCGTGCTCGTTCCAGAAAGTCAAATTTTATCAAAATCGGAGCTCGGAGTCAAAAGTTATGGCCGTTTGAAGTTCCACGGGTCAAATGTTGACTTTTCTCCTCTGCCTTCGGCCATTTCGGCTTTTCGCGTCCCGCGCGTCCCTTTGTCCCATTTGGTTTTGGTGCTGAAATTTCCCATTTCGGCCGATCCGGCCGGTTCGCGTACTTTTGGCCCGCGCGTCCCATTTGCTTTTGGACTGTCTGGGACAAATTCGCCCGGTTCGGCCGGTTCGCGCCTTTTTGTCCCAACTGTCCCGGGACAAAAGTTCTCATTCGGCCGATCCGGCCGGTTTCTCGCGTACCTTCGTACCAACCGTTCGGGCCGCTTTGACTCATTCGGCCGATTTCGCCGATGATTCGCCTTTCGCAGTACTTTCCTTGGCCCGCGTCCCTTTTGCTTCCGGGCCGCCTTGACTAATTTCGGCCGGTTCGCGCCCGGATGTCCCATCTGTCCCACTTGCATTTGGACTGTTTGTGCTCATTTCGGCCGGTTCGCGCATTTTCGTCCCAACTGTCCCAAGCTGCCTGGTCTAGGACTTAGCCATTTTTTGTGATTTTTCCTGGCCCGAGTCTGTTTTTTGCAATTTTCTTACCTTTCCTCAGAACTTGCTCTCTTCTACTTGGACAGGGGACTTAGAAAAATACGATGGGACCTTAGAAACATGACCTTTCACTCTGAATCAACATAATTGCTTGGGATTAAAGAATTTGATGCATGTTATCAAAATTACCTTGAGGGGTGAATTTTGGATAACAAATTTCGAAGGGGATGGCGAGGGCTAATGCCAATCAAACCACCACGGGCACTTCGTAGTAACACCAATTTTATGCAAATAATCACCAGGTATGAGATCTTGAATGATAGAGATGGCTTGTTTGTCATTGTCATTTAGAGCAAAATTAGCTTTTAGGCTATCCCATGGAAGCCAATCCCAGTGATAGGACAAAAAAGGTCCTGAATATACTGAATCCTTTTTTTGAAAAGACACAAACCCTTGAGCTGCAAGGAAAGAGCAAGGGGTTTGTCATGAAATTGAAACACTAGATTCCACCACAAACTAAGAGAGTTAAGAGAGAGCCCATTCCAGAAACCATCACCCTGCCAGAGCAGATGGGGTTTGAGAAGTTCCCAAGCTTTCCATATGCTTTTTGCCACAAAAGAGCCACCTATTTTAATAGTAGCAGGGCATAGAAGTAAGGAGTAGTAGTTCAAACCCTATCATGCCTTTCGATTAAGCAGAGACCCTTGAGATATATAATTTCTGAGAAGAATTTTCCAAGATTCCTCACCTTCAAGGCTGCGAATAATCCATTTGGCAAAGAAGATTAAACTCCTGCATATGAATGTTGATTAGGCCAAGACCACCAATGTCCTTGGGTGTACAACATATGTCCCAAGCAACTCTGTGAAAACCATGGTTCCCTTCGGAGTTGGCCCACAAGAAATCACGTAGAATTTTCTCTAGCCTGTGGTAAGCGGCTTTAGAGGGTGCCCAGCATGATGAGTAATAGACATGAGTGGCAGCCAGAACCTTGAGAAGACTTGGAATTTGCCAGCAAGAGACAAATGCTTGGTAATCCAAAAAGAGATTTTTTTCTCAACTCGCTAAATCACATAGTTCCAAAGGTCAGCAGGGGATGCCATAAAGGCAAAAGGAATGCCTAAAAATTTGAATTGAACACCAGGTTCAATCCAAAGCCATTGGAATCCCTCTAGCCAAGGAGGTTTGGGACCCACCACATGTCTATAACATTGGGTTTTCTTCCATTGGATAGCAGAACCAGAAGCAAGACAAAAAATATCAAGGCATTTCATGGCATTAGTGACAGAGGCCTCAGTTTCAGCCAGAGTGAGAAAAGAGTCATCTGCAAAGTGACCATTAATCAACTACTTAGGAGAGGAAGGTAGTTGAATACCTTTAACCAAACTAGCATTGGCAGCATTAGCAAGCAAGTAGCTTAGACCTTCAACAATAATGACATAAAGAGAAGGAGCAAGAGGGAAACCTTGCCGGATGGAACGATGAAGAGAGAATCTCTCAGACTACTGACCATTGATAGTAATATAGGCACCCACATTTTGAAAGAGCATATTAATAGAGCGGATGAATCGGTTCAAAAACAGATAGGCTACAAAGATGACCGAGAATGAAAGGCCACTTTGAAACCTATCATAGGCTTTTTCAAAATCAATTTTAACAAACAGAGTCGGTTGAGAAGTCTGACGGGCATATTCCATGCCCTCCCAAACTGCAATAATGTTGTCCAAAATATATTTGTTCTTGATAAAGCTGGTTTTCTTGCTCCTAATGATTAGGGGCAGTAAATTAGTGAGCTTGATAGCAAGGGATTTGGCAATAATTTTGTACGAGACATTGAGCAGAGTTATTGGCCGCCAACTGGTGATAAGCTCGGGATCCCCAAATTTGGGAATGAATTTGATGTTGCCTTGGTTGATCAAATTGCCCAGGTGTTGTAGGACTTAGGTTCCGAGATAGACCGAGATGCGAGATCTAGGCCAAAAATCATCCATAGAGACTGGTAGAACTCACAGGGAAAACCATCAACACCGGGGGCTTTATCAGAGGCCATCTACATAACAACTTCCTTCAAGTCATCAAGAGTGAGAGGTCTATCACAAGCGATGTGCTGAATTTCAGAGAGCTTGTAAGGAACAACTTCAATGCATTGGAGGAGAGCAGCATCACGAGCTAGAGTAGCAGGTTGAGCAACAAAAACAACATGATAGTGATGCACAAAAGCTTGCAGAATGTCAGGTAAGAGAGTAAGCCTTTGATTTCCATCCTTGATTGCTTTGATTTTGGTGAGAGTTTGATTAGATTTAAGGGAAGAAAAAAACTCCTTAGTAACTCTATCACCAATGCGAAGCTAGTGCAGACGGGCTCAAACTTGGGCTCCTCTAGCCTTATAGTGCTCCTCAATTTGAAGCTTATGTTTCCAGTGAGCAGCTTGCACTTACAGGTGGGTATTGAAAGGAGATAGATTAAGCACTTGAATAAGCCTCGAATATTCAATATGAGAGGCTTCATGAGCATTCTTGTGAAAAAGAGCAGCTTGTTTCCCATAGAGTGAAGGAAAGAAGTGGTACAAGTGATGGCATGAGACCACCAGTCAATCCAGCCAATCCCATCAACAAGTCTTGGGTCAAGATTCCAAATACATCTTATATAATCCAAAGTTTTCGGATAAGAAAGATGGGACATCTTTAAATAGAACCGGGTGGACTTGGGCTTGGGACATGGAAAGTTCTATTGAATCCGAAAGAAAATAGGCTTATGGTCAGAAACCAAAGTAGTGTCCACCACCGAGACCGGGAGGCTATATGAAGAATCAAAGGAAAACCATTGTTGCTCTAAAAGAAGAGCTCTATCAAGACGCTTATAAAATCTGTCATCGCCAAATCTAAAATTACACCAAGTGAAACAAGGAGTGGTAGAAAAGAGTGCTTGCGGTGGTTGGGATGGAAAAGATAGTTTATTGCGCAAATAGAACCAGGCTTCACGTTCACTAGTGCACCAAGGCATTGGAAGCTAGCCCAATTTGTCTTTGGGGGATTCAACCATGTTGAAATCACCGTAAAAAATCCAGGTATCAAAGGATTGATGATTAGCCAACCACCGCCAAAAAGAAGAACATTTACAGCATCATTGGAAGCATAAATATTGACCAACCCAAGAATGTGGCTGTCAAAATAAAAAGGGTCCACACCACCCGATGAGTGGGGTTAGAACCCCAAGATATGATATTGGAGGTGAGGTCAGGGCTTAAAAGAGTGACAACACCACCTCGACCATTATCATGAGCTGACATCTGACAGAGAGAACCAAGCCAGATGGTACACATAGTAGCAAAAATATGTAATCTTGATAATTTGACTTCCTATAAACACAACACCTGAAACTTTGCAAAATGCTTGCAACTAGTCTCTGACAAGATATCTATGAGTCAGATCAGTAAGCCCCCTGACATTCCATGAGTAAACTAACATGCATAACTATCAAGGTGCATTTTTTCCTCCTCGAGGCCGGCTAACGCTCCAAAGCGGTTAGAGAAAGTGACTTGTTGCACATTCCCATGAATAAAATCGCTGAGCTCGAACTGCCGGCGGGGTCTCTACGAGAAATCTTCCTCAAAAGGAGGGGAAGGACTTCGGGAATGGCGTAAGGCAGCCTTTCTATCTATCTGAGTAGCCGAACCACTAGCCATGAGATCTAAAAGCTTGAGGTCTCGAGAAATGAGGGGTGTGAAAGAGCAGGAGCTGAGGGGTGAGGGCTGATGACAATTGCAGCTTGCGGAGACCGAGAGATGGCAGGTGTGGGCTTGGGAGGGGTCGTAGCAGATGACTTCAAAGGAGCAGAAGCAGAGGTAACCACCGGTTTGTAAGTAGCCTGTTGGCACTTATTTCAGGTCGAGGCTGAAGTTTTTCTGCCATTGACAGTAGTCCATCCATCAGAGGAGGGAGTGCTAGATTTAGGGTCCATCGGGTTTTCTCCAAAACCGGCGGTGGGCTTGGAGTCATGAGAGGACAATCCTTGATCATATGGTCAGCAGATTGGCACCGAAAACAAGTGTTGGGCAGATTGATGTATACAACTTTCTACACAAAGCGTGTGTCTCCAACTCGAGAGATCAATTCCTACACAGACCTATTTCTAGGGTCGAACCAAGTAGAACTTAATTTTCTCATGGCAGATGAGGCAACCCAAGGGTTTGATAAGTTGATCAACGAATCCCTATAGAGGCAAAGGCGGGCACGAAATTCGACCCAAACAAGAATTTTGAGTTTGGCTTGCTCAGAGACTTGAAAATCTCAAGTCTAGTGGGAGAAAACCACAAGGGTATTGCGAATAAACCAAGGACCATGGTTAACAATGGCTTTGCAATGTTCAACATTGGTAAAGTGAAATAGAAAGAAACCCTTGGTCATGTTTTGGACTCCCTCTACCTTGAATCCATGAGGTTGCCAATGATTATGAATCCATTGGTGGAGGATACCTTTAGGGGGAACTCGGCCCACAAAATAAGCAACAAGAGAAAATGATTCAAACTAGTTGCAAGCTCTTGTAAAAAGTGGTAAATCAAGAATAATATCTGAGGAAGGAGTATCAATATCCTTACCTCATCAAATACCTTCGGGATGAACTTCCTTGCTTGTTTCGGTGCCATTGTCTAGAGCTCCTGTGATAAGACCAACATCAATAGATGCATGGCCCAAGGAGGTGGTCATTTTATAAGCCACCACCCAAGGGGTGGACTGGTGATCAATACAAAATTAATGTAGATAATCCTACCTGGATCTGTAGATCGGTGGTGTGATGTGATGGCATCGTATGGTAAGGTGAGCATTCACTACAAAAATAACTCACTGAGCTTAAACCCTAAAGAAAGCAAAAAACAAACATCCAAATTTTCAAAATAGTAATTTTTGATAAATGAAATTTACAAGATCATTCTTTAAAAATACAAGTTCTACAAGCCTTCCACTCTAAGTGGAAACAACATGGCCAAATTTACAAAATAGGATTATTTCATAGGCTAAAATACAAAGGTCTCCATATAAAGATCATCCTCCAACTCCATAGCTTCAAATTTCCACTCTTTCATCTTCTCAATTTTAAATCACCATACAAGGAAAGGGGAGTAGGCAATGATCTCCGCCCAACCTTTATTCCAATAAGAAGGAAAATCCATCCTTCTTATCGGGCAACCAAGGCCCAACCATAGAATAATACGGTGTGTTTTAAACTTTGACAAATCCAAAAAAATGCCTTCCACAATAAATGTAAAAACTACATTTTCCACATTCATACAATATTTCAACACTCAATCATTTTTTTCAAGCAAGATCAACATGAGTAGTTTTGCGCTTTTTCCAAAACATCACTTATATGATTCACATTTTCATCACAATCACAAAGGCTTAATAGTAAGCCAAATGGAGACAAGAACATGGAGTCTTCTCCTTATGCCTCCCATGTGGGAAGAGGGTCCACCAAATACCTCCAAGCTCATTATCAACATCACACACAACATGTAACGCCCACAAATTTTTGCACACGAAACCCAAAGCCAAACAAATATTATAATATAAAAAATATGGAATAATTTATTTTATTTTTTAAATTTTTTTAAATGCCAAATGCAACTCTTAACGAAAACCCAAGGTTAATTACCGACCGTCACAACATTAAATAAATAATAATATTAAATAAGAGAATCGATTAAATCTATAGTTGAGTTTAAAATATTTTATTCCATTAATCCTAAATAAATTTAATACCTAGGTTCCTAAGGTCATGCAAAATTAAATAATTAAAGTTCAAGTCAAAATAGCTCTTTCATTTATACTAAGCTAATTAATTAATTCTCCATTGCAAAAGTAAACTAAACTAATAAGGGTAGAGTTTATTTAATTTAATTCAAGGATAAAAAGACAATAAAATTAATTACTTTCAACACACACTAGTGGCCCCTTTCAAAAGGAGACCCATGTGATCAAATGATCACCTCACCTACCCCCACCTAACTATTGTAGGGGACAATCTTAGCCCTTTGATGAAAACAATATGGACCATTGGATGGGGAAATTCAAACTAAACTTAAATATCCTTATGGGAGTCTTTTATTCATCTTTTTTTCTCATTTCATTCTTTTATTTGTGTTTGTTTTACTGAGGTTAAGGGAAGATGGAAAAGGATGAAGCGATGGATAAGAAGGTTGCGAAGCTTAGGGATGGATATTCACATCCCCAATATTATTTATTCTAGTTGTTATTATTTTTCTTTTCTATTCTACCCTTTTCTGAGGGTTTGTAAGTTTCCCATTTTATTGTAAGCATCATTAAAAGAATACCCATTTGGTTATTTTACATTTTCTCAAAAGATCTAAATTATTCTCTGAAAATAAAATCACATTTTGATATATATATATATATGTATGTATGTATGTATGTATGTATGTATGTATGTATGTATGTATGTATGTATGTATGTATGTATGTATGTATGTATGTATGTATGTATGTATATATACATACATATATACATATATACATTTGTGTATATATATACATATGTATATATATACACAAATGTATATATGTATATATGTATGTATACATACATACATACCTACGTATCTATATATACATATATACATACATATATACATATATACATTTGTGTATATATATACATATGTATATATATACACAAATGTATATATGTATATATGTATGTATACATACATACATACATACATACATACATACATACATACATACATACATACATACATACATATATATATATATATATATATATATATATATATATATATATATATATATATATATATATATATATTCAAAATGTGATTTTATTTTCAGAGAATAATTTAGATCTTTTGTGAAAATGTAAAATAACCAAATGGGTATTCTTTTTAATGATGCTTACAATAAAATGGGAAACTTACAAACCCTTGTAAAAGGGTATAATAGAAAAGAAAATAATAACAACTAGAATAAATAATATTGGGGATGTGTATATCCATCCCTAAGCTTCAACCTTCTTATCCATCGCTTCATCCTTTCCATCTTCCTTAACTTTAAAACAAACACAAATAAAAGAATGAAATGAGAAAAAAAAGATGAATAAAAGACTCCCATAAGGATATTTAAGTTTAGTTTGAATTTTCCCATCCAATATTCCATATTGTTTTCATCAAAGGGCTAAGATTGTCCCCTACATTTGTGTGTGTATATATATATATATATATATATATACATATGTATATATATAGATATGTATATATATAGATAGATATGTATATATATACATATCTATATATATACATATCTATATATATACATATGTATATATATACATATGTATATATATACATATGTATATATATATATATATATGTACGTATATATATATATATATATATATATATATATATATATATATATATATATATATATACATACATACTTGTCTATATGTATATGTATATGTATAAATGTATTTATATACAATATTTCAATAAAATACACAACCCGAAAATAGACTAATATGGATATATATATGCATGTATATATATTAAATTTTAAAGTGGTTGTGGAATTTCATGGTCACGAGATCAAATTACCCATAAGCTACGCTAAATTTTCCTTAGCCGCATAAGGGGGAGGGTTTAATTTTTCCTTTTACGCAGGTTTGAAAGGGTAATTAAAAGGGGTTTGGTGGGGGATCGACCCCACCGTTTTGAATATTTGTAGAAAAATGAGGAGTGGGAGGGGTGGCGACCCAACCCCATCCCATATAACTATGGCGTGGGGGTGGGGTCACCGACCCTTCCCACCCCAATCTTATTAACTATAAAACAACCAAGTCGCCGCTTCCAACATGTTCACTAATTTTTATACGCGCACACACACACACACACACACACACACACACACACATCTTATTAATAACAATACTAATTATTATTATTATTATTATTAATTAATGCCAATTAATAATAATAATATTAAATATATAGTAACACATATTTATTATTATTAATATATAAAACTCATTATTATTATCAATTTATTATAATATCATTATATTAATAATATCAAGATAACTCTGATTTATTTATTTATTTATTTATTTATTTGTTTGTTTTTATTAAAAGAAACCAATATTAGTCTTATATGTATAGGGACGATTGCAAAATATGCCTATAGAACTAACTTAACTAAAATTTCATTTAAGTATAAATGTAGGTATATGCATCTCACTCTTTTTCTTTATCATCCATCTAATGTTAAGTTAAGATGTTTACAAGTTTTTCTTACACAACTCATGATCCAAAGTGATAATAAAGGAAATGGCTTTAATCAAATCTTATATTCTAGATAACATTTTCTTCACTTGTTTAGAAATACGTTTATAATTAAAATCTTTAACTTACTTTCTTTTAAGGAAACACAAAATAACCATGCATCTCTCAAGGCAAATGCATACCAACAAGACACTCACTTCCTCAAAAAAATGAATCCTATCAAGCTTTACAAGATTCCTAGAATGGAAATATTTCATAGTTGAGGAAGAATTGAAATGCTTACATTAAAAAGAATGCACATCCATTTCAACTCTATTAAATTTCCTTTCACCAAGACCAAGTAAAACTTGATAGTTTCTTCCCCAAACTAACACATTTGAAAAATAGTAAATTTTCTCAACCCACACTTTTTAAAAGAGTTTACAAGATAAATAATTTCCAAAAGATACAAAAACTTTGTCACAACTTATAATTTTACAATGAATAGTGTCAAAGTGGGAAGTATAAACTTGAAATAAATTACATAAAGGCTATCAAAAAATCCAATTTTATAAATCTTCAAAGAGTATGTCTTCTCAACAAAGGTGGGTCCAACTCTAGCTTTCTTCACATGACAAGGGAACCAAAAATAAGGAAGGGGAGTAGGAAGCACTCTCCGCCCAAACTTAAATCCATTAAGGGGAGAATCTATTCCTTTAATTACCCCCAACCCCCAGCCAAGGAGCCATGAAGGTCATTGAGCAACATTGAGAACTATCACAAAGAGTCTTCTAAAAAAACACACATATAAGACAAGCAACTCCACCAAGATCGCATAACCAAAAATTTTACACATATACATCAAAAAAAAGGTTTGAGGATCAAACCAAGTACAACAAGGGTTATTGGAGACCACCTTCTTATGCCTCCCAAGTGAAGTGAGAGTCATACCCATGCTTCCAAGTGCACAAAATAATCACACAAATCCTTATCTCTCCCTTGGAATAAGAAAAAAAATCCATGTATCCCTTTTCTCTCCCCATAAGTAAGAATCCCATTCACATTCACACCAATTTTCATGCCTCACATAAAATCCTTTTTCCCTCCCCAATGGTCCCATAATTCCTCCTCACACACTCAACTAAGGCCAACTACTCAATGAACCCACACAAAACACCATCACAAGATGAAATGCTTTTAACAAGCACCACATTTCTTTCAACAAACACAAAAACATAATATAAAAAGGGTGGAGAGCCTACCTCTCCATCAAGATCCAAGAAAAACCTTCACAAGCCCCTTCAAATCCAAGAAAAGAAATTTCCAAGCACTCCAAAATCTCCAAAATCCCCAAGTGCACAAGAAGCAAAAAGAGGAAGTAACCCCCATTCCAACAAAAAATCACAAATAAATAGAAATTGGAAGTGAGGATGATGAGGTGGATCCATGTAGGATTCCACTTCATCTCACCCATCCCAACACTCAATTCAAACACACCAAGACCAAGAAACATCAAGGCACAAGGACTATGACAACACACATGGCTCAAACTTGTACACCATGCTTTAAAGGGACATAATAAATTGCATTAGAATAAATTGCAAGGATTTTCCTTCTCCTACACTCAAAAATGGACAAAGAATTCAAAATTAAGCTTCCCTTCCCATAGGTAAGGTTGTTGGGTCAAATTAAGAGGCATGGGACAAGTATTGCTTTCTCTACAAGTCTCCAAAGTGCCCCCAAGTCAAAATCCAAATTTTGAACTTGGGGTGGAGTAAAACACTCCCAAATCAACATAAATTCATCTTACACAAGGACTACAAGATCACATCATCACTATTAGTCACATCTCTACTTTGGTTAAACTAAACAAGAAGGATTAAGTCTAATAAACATACATTCACACATTATAATAAAGTGACAATTTTTTCAATTTTAAATACACAAAACATAAAATAAAGCACATACACAAATTAAATAAATGAACACAATTAATCCCATGGCTAAATATGTGAAATCATCCCCATGGGATACTTCAAAACAAGACATGCAAAACACACACTAAACAACAATACACAAGTTAACAATTTTGGCCTCGTTGCTTAATGCTCGACATCCTTCGTGGTCGGTCCCCTTTTCCCTTAGATGTTTGTGATAAAATTCCTCCACACAACAAATATGTCTTTGGCCTTTCATCTATATTCACAACATCGATAAATCACACAAACACACACACACACAAATACATACATACATACATACATACATACATACATACATACATACATACATACATACATACATACATATAAACTCCAAATTCATCATTGAACATTTAACAATTATATTATCCATTAATAGCCTAAAATCTAACCATAACATCCAAGAGATTACAATTATATTCCAAAACTCAAAAACATAACACGTTAGTGTAAAATCCACATCGTAAAAATCAACATGCATCTAATTGTCTAACATCACTATCTAGTTTATCATATTAACACATAAACATCATAATGTCAATAATCCAAATATGAGTAAAATATATCATCTACTAATCAATGTATCGAAATAAAATTTCTGAACATCAATCCAACAATATCAATATCAAGATAAAAATGTCAAAGAGGTGTGGGCACTACATCCCTCTCCCCTTCGATTCGACTTCCTCATGGATGTCACTGGAATAGATGGGGGAAACTAATCTCTCAAAATAGTGGCATCATCCCAAGTGGTTGTAGTCTTGTCATACATATCCCACTAGTCCCGCATCTACTTGATCTCACAACTTCTAAGGTCCGGGGTTGTGCACTATATGATGCACATGGTGTCCAATTCCACTTGCTCCTACTCTTGCACCTACAATGCGGTCCAATCAAACATGAGAGGGATCTCAAATGTATCTCCTAAGTATAGATACATAAAAACATCTTGCACGTGAAACAAGCTAGGTGGAAATTCTAGATGATAGGCCGAGGGACGATACACTCCAATATCTTGAAGGGTCCCATAAATCTCGAGCTAACTTAGAGCCTTTTCCATAATGGATCAGACTCTTATGAGGCTTGACACAAAGAAACACCTTCATGCCCACATCAAAACTCCGATCTTTCCTCCTCAAATATGCATACTTTTTCTTCTCATCCTCAGCCTCCTAAAGCCTCGAAGAATCAAGACAACATGTTACTCCATATCTTGTCCCAAAGCCAACAAAAGAAAAACCCTATCCACTAACCTATCCCACTCAAGGGTGTCCTTCACTCTCTGTCATACAATGCCTAAAAAAGGAGTCATGTCAATCAAACTCAAAAAAATGTTTTTGTAGGAAAAATCTGCCAAATATAGGTACTCTTCCGACCTAGACTACTGGTCCATGACATACATCTGCAACATATCCTCAAAAATTCTATTAACTCGCTCAGTCTACCCATATGTCTCTAGATGATAAGTTGTACTGAGTTTGATACTCATATCAAGAACCCACCGCATGGTAGTCTATAAGTGAGAAGGTTACAAAGGATCGTGGTTGAAAATGATATTCTATAGAATCTAGTGTAATCGACAATCTCATCGAGGTATACTCCCACTACGACACTAGTTGTATCGGTGATCCTCACTGGAGAAAAAATAGCCAATTTCGTCAATTTATCCACCATGACCATGATGGCATCGTGGAGGTATCTTGACGTCGGTATCCCTATAATGAAATCCATGGAAATGGTGTCCCATTTCCACCGTTGTTTAACACATGGGTAGAGAATGCAAGTTGGATGTTGATTCTCAACCTCTTGAATGATAAAGTTGTCTCAAGGTGGCGTGCATCTTCTTCACCCCAAGGTGGGCTGAATAAGGTGCATGATGAGCCTCTTTTAAGATATCCTGTCTCAATCCTCCATCTCTAGGAACATAATTACAACCTCTATGTCCGAGAAGGCCATTTACCTCTAATGAGAATCCATAAAACTTTCCCTCAAGAGGTCTCGATCTGGTTGTAAGATACAAGCCGTCCGTGAGGAAGTTGTTACAAGATCCTTCTCTGTAAATTTATAGTCATTGAGGTAGCCATAGTCACATGACTACGTCTACTCGGGCGTCTGTAATAACATTCTCCTTCCTCTTCACATGCTCTATCTCCATGTTGTACTCACAAAGATACTCCATCTAATGCTGCTGACGAGTATTGAGATTGGGCTACGTGAAGAGGTGGCAAAGACTCAAGTGATCAGTCCTCAGTATAAACCTCCAACCAAGAAGAAAGTGCCTCCATCGAACCAAGGCAGAACAATCGCCAAAAGATCAAGATCATGAGTCAGATAATTGATCTCATAATCCTTGAGTTAGTGAGACTCAAAATCTACAACACGGCCCTCCTGCATCAACACACCTCCTAATCCCGCCAAAGAAACATATGTGAAAATGAAGAACTCACCCTAAGAGTCCTGCACCGCAAGAATAAGTGTCGTCGTAAGGTATTCCTTCGCCTTGAAGGCCTGCTCACATATATCTAACTAGATGAACTTCTTCCCTTTTTCCTGAAGGGAAGTGATGAGGTGGGAAACCCAAGAGATGTCCTAAATAAATATCCTCAGTAGTATCTGTTATCCAAAATCCACCCCTCAAGGTAATTTTGATAACCTGCATCATTTCTTCAAGCTTGGGCATGCGAAATTGCAAGATGTAAAAATGTTTAGGTTTTGGAGCTCTCTTCAACTCTTTTCTAACCCCCATCCAAGGGAAAAATTGAAGAAGTTGGAAAAAATTGTAAAAAATATGAAAGATTTGCTTCTCCTAGTGCATTGTATTAAAACTAGGTATTTTTGTCCCACACGGTCCATGAGACACCGTGACATGTGGGACCCGTAGGGATGAAATCAACGTAAGAAGTTAAAATCATAAAAGTTAATTAAAAATTTCCTAGGCCGCATAGGTATGCAAGGGACAACCATGACCCGCATCGCCGAAAAGGCCGCAGACAGTGGAAATCGGTGAAATCAGACATTTTTGACTTAGACGGTCCACGAGACGCGTCGATACATGATTTCGCCGTAGGGCCAAAATCACCACACCAAGATAAAATCAGAGAATTCAGGTCAAATTTTCCTAGGCTGTACTTGAGAAAGTTGGGACATAGGGATGCGCGAGCTCGAAATGCTGAAATAGCCGATCACAAAGAAATGCGGGTGAAGAGGTGGCCACACCTGTCAATCGGTGGGACAAGTGGGATACCAAATGATGAGTTTCTTGATTTCAAAAGTGGATCAAGTGTGATACGTGTGAAATGGATTTTTTCAACCCAAGTCACACAAGGGACATCCGGGACACCAAGACCCAAAATAGCCGAAATAGCCACATGCAAGGGAAAACAGTGCAAATTAGACCCCGAACTTCAAACGGCCATAACTTTTGACCCCGAGCTCTAATTTTCAAAAAAATCAACTTTCTAGAACAAGCACAACATCATCTACAACTCTATGAAAATAAAAGAAACATCTTCAGCTCCAGTAAATTAAATACTCAGTCCTGTCAAATGACAAAAATGCTTGCAAGACCTAAAATAGTTTCTCGCACTCAGAAGGCCATAACTTTTGCATTTCTCAACAAAAATACACAAAATTTGTACCATTGAAGTCATTTTTTCGAACCTAGTGCACATAAATTAATAAGTCTAGAATTTTTTGAATAATAGATGGAGGATTTTCACAAAACATGCCCAGTTTAGAATAGTTGTTTTATTTGGTAGTTGAGATGCATTCAATGAAGAATGGGCTGACATTTCTCACTACGGAAATTCATGGGATAGTATGGTGATACTTTTGGAATTAATAGAACATCATTTAAATTAATTTACTACCTTTTATAAGTGGTTGAAGGATATATTTTTGGATTTTAATTTTCCTCTCTCTCGTTTTATTAGATTTCTATAAATTGCCTTTGTTTGGCTCATTCTATGGGAGATAGTTTTGAGTCAAAAACTCTGTCAAAAGTTTTTTTGTGAAGCCAATGTGATGCAAAACCTTTTAGGGTACTCCTTACATGGTGATCTAGGCCCTTATTAGGTAATTTATTGGAGTGTACATATCATGAAAGTAATAGATACAAGTTCGTGGAGTTGTGTTTGTTTGCATTCTTCTTACCCCTTCAATCTCATTACATATATATTGTTTCTATCTTATATTATTGCAAGGATTCATTATCATTGTGTGTGCATGAAATATTTTTGTGAATGAAATTTCTAGATCATGGATAATTGTTATCACCCCTTCTAGCATACATTTTGCTTCTATTTTTAACACATTGAAAGACTATCCTCACACTCTCCTTTTTTGTTGTATCACCGCTTTAGTTTAGGATTTTTTTTTCATGTAATCTCTCTCTCTAGTCTCTTGGAAGGTTAGATTATGAAATATAATTTTTCCTACATTAGAGTAGATTGTGGCCAGTAGTTTAGGAGCAAGAACCAACTTTATTTGGAGGTCTATCTCAAGTAACAAGTCCCATAACTTGGATATAGTACCTATGTTATCCAATCACACTATGAGTTCAAGGAAAGACACTTGTGAAAATAATAGGGTGTTATGATTTTGTGATAACAGTATCCTTCCAACCCCATGAAACCGCACACCTTGGTCATGCTAGTAGGTGCTTTGCCAATCCATAATGGCTCTAACGTTGGAAGGATCCACTACGATACCTTTCAAAGAAATGATGTGATCTAAATACTACAAAACTTGAAAAGGTTCTCCTCGTGCTCCTCGTGCGTGTGATAAAAGATCAAGATGTCATCAAGGAACATGAGTAAAAATGATCTAAAAAGGTCCTAAACACCCCGTCCATTAAACTCATGAACATTGCAGGGGAATTCGTAAGATCAAATGGCACCAATATGAACTTATAGTTGCCATACCTCATGCGGAAAGTTGACTTCGGATATCTACCTCTGCGATCCTCACCGATGGTATCCTCACTAAAGATAAACATTAGAAAATATAGTAGCCCCCTTTATCTCGATCGAAAAAATCATCAACGCGAGGAAGTGGGTAACGATTCTTGATCGTTACTTTGTTCATTGATTATAGTCCACACAAAGACGCAAGGATCCATCCTTCTTCTTCACTAAAATCACTAGTGTACCCTAATGGGATACAATAGGATGGATTACGCATTTCTCAATAAGGTCATCAAGATGTAACTTGAGATCACAT
Organism: Taxus wallichiana var. yunnanensis; assembly: GCA_018340775.1. NCBI lineage: Eukaryota > Viridiplantae > Streptophyta > Pinopsida > Cupressales > Taxaceae > Taxus > Taxus wallichiana. The sequence continues at coordinate 902,313,160 of CM031239.1, forward strand.
AGCTCAGTGTGGTCCTCCAATAAGGAGCGGACGAGATAGGTTCCGCTACTTGAACGAAGTAAATGTGAAAATATATCTCACACGGGGGAGGCATCCCTGGCATCTCACTATGAAATACATCTAATAACTCTTGCAATATGGGGTGATCATTGAGTGAATGTCCACTAGCCTCATCTTATGACCTATCACTGATTATAGTGACATATAACTGACAACCCCATCATGCACACCACTTTAGGATAATAAAGGAAATGGTGTGGATAGAGATGGGTTTCCTGACTCCAACAATCACTTACTCCATAGCCAAATCATCAAAAAATAAATAAAATTACTGTAGCAATAAAATATGGCTCTATGTGTAGACAACTAATCCATACCCAAAATCACTCCATAAGAACCCAAGGGAAGGATGCAAAGATCCGTTAGTGGTACAAGGTAATAGGTCCACTATACATTCCTTGACTAGGGAGTTAACTAAGATCTTAGCTCAAGAATCTATCTCGACATTCCAACTAAGACCATGCCTAATCGCCACTAGACCGCAACACTCTATTAAAGATGACAATATGAAAGAGTGTGAAGATCCTGATTCAAATAAAATAGGAATGGAAATATAAACAATGCTATTGTTTGTCTCTATCATAGGGCCCCGTGCTCTTCCCGATGGTTCTCGACTACTGCATAAATCCTATGGCTCCTAGCCATGTCACCAACATTAGGCTTAGAAATGGGTGCCTTAATTTGATTAGCATGGTTCTGAGAGAACTCTCTCTAATGATGTTCGTGCATGCCTCCTCCATAAATAGTGTGTGTTCCTCTCCACTATGTAGATAATCCTTCAAGTGTCTTAGTAGTATGTGTCAAAAGACCCAATGATCTGTCCATGCAACTCTATGGGTGTTGTGATAGACATGCTCTTGTCGACTGTACTCGAGGTAGAGCCTGTGTCCCATTGGGTCCCCTAGCTAGAGGTCCCATTCTACTCCCCCTCTAAGCATCATGACATTGTGGAGGTCAAAATGGCATTCGAGTCTCTTGTTGTTGTTGCTTCTTTGAGGAGGTATAGGAGGCCGTAAGGAAGACTACACCGATGTGTTTCCACCACAAGGAGGAGATAATACCCTTGATCTACTATCCTACAACTACTTTATACAACTCCTCACTCGATCAAGTGCCCGCTACGTCTTCCCTGGTTTCCTTTGCAATATAGGCCTTCTCCACGGCCTCGAAAGTTTCTACGTGTAAAGTGAATATGCACTACCCCACCCAAGTCCAATTTTAAGCCCCGATGAACATGTGAACTCGAACCTTCTTATCTTGCATATAATCTACATATCAAGAAGTAGATCCAAGAAACGTCCCTCATACTCTGCTACCATTATGGATTCTTATTGCAGATCGTTAAACTCATCAATCCACTATTGAAATATACCTACTCCCGAAATGCTCTGAAAGAGTTCCCAAATGATGATCTCGGAATATACATGGAACTTCTGATCCTCATTATTCCATCATACTCCAACTCCATCTATCGGAAGGTGGATGGCAGCATGAGATTTCTTGTCGCTAGAACAAGGACATAGCTTGAAGCATCCACTCAAGATAGCCAACCATATCTCATCTTGAAATATGCCTATGTCCCCAGATAAAATGAGGTGGGTGAAATTTGAGTATTTCTCTAATGTGCTTTGATGTAGATGATTGTCGCCCTCTAGGCCTCTCTGCATGATCAGCTCTCAACCTAGGGATCCTAGACCTATCTTTTTGCATCACATGTTGATCTCTCGATCTCTTTAGGAGGTGACTCATATATAAGCCCGACTCCACATGGGAATTCTCTTCCCTCTCCTTTGCATTGTGACGTGAAGGTGCATGTGCCTAAATTAATGGCTCTGCTTTCCTTCCTCCTAGGTTTCCATCCTATCTATCGTCAGATATAGTTGAATTAACCTTTTAACGTCTCTAATATTTGAGGCATGATAGCAGCTACTTCCCGATCTCGGGGTTGTAGATCTAGGTCACGTGTAGGAACCCCTTGTCCTGTCTCAGGCCTCCTACACATACCAAGGCGAGAGTTAGTTTATAATCATCTAAGCTTTTGTTTTTCAGTTTTCTAAATTATTTATGTTTCAAAACATCATGCATAGTGGTGTGTACTAGGTTTAATGTTGCGCTAGGTTTTTTTTTTTTTTTCGTGTTTTCTAGGTGTGCTTAGGGTCCAAGCGTTGAATCTCACTTTGATACCAAATGTAATGCCCACAAATTTTTGCACACGAAACCCAAAGCCAAAAAAATATTATAATAGAAAAATTATGGATTTATTATTATTATTATTATTATTATTATTATTTAAAAGGCCAAATGCAACGCTTAACTAAAACCCAGGGTTAATTACCGACCGTCGCAACATTAAATAAATAATAATATTAAATAAGAGAATTGATTAAATCTATAGTTGAGTTTAAAATATTTCATTCCATTAATCCTAAATAAATTTAATACCTAGGTTCCTAAGGTCATGCAAAATTAAATAATTAAATTTCAAGTCAAAATAGCTCTTTCATTTATACTAAGCTAATTAATTAATTCTCCATTGCAAAAGTAACTAAACTAATAAGGGTATATTTAATTTAATTTAATTCAAGGATAAAAATACAATAAAATTAATTACTTTCAACACACACTAGTGGCCCCTTTCAAAAAGGAGACCCATGTGATCAAATGATCACCTCACCTACCCCCACCTAACTATTGTAGGGGACAATCTTGGCCCTTGGATGAAAATAATATGGACCATTGGATGGGGAAATTCAAACTAAACCTAAAAATCCTTAAAGGATTCTTTTATTCATCTTCTTTTTCCTCATTTCATTCATTTTTTTGTGTTTGTTTTCCAGGATAAGGGAAGATGGAAGAGGAGGAAGCCATGGATGAGAAGGTTGCAAGCATGGGGATGGATATAAACATCCCCAATATTATTTATTGTAGTTTCTATTATACTTCTTTTCTATTCTACCCTTTTAGAAGAGTTTGTAAGTTTCCCATTTTATTGTAAGCATGATTCAAAAGAATATGCATTTGGGTATTTTACATTTTCTCAAAAGATCTAAATTATTATCTTTAAAAATCACATTTTGAATATATATACATGTATGTATATACTTCCAATATTAAGGTATTTAAATATGTGTGTGTGTGTGTGTGTGTGTGTGTGTATATACATACATATACATATACATATACATACACACACACACACACACACACACACACACATATATATATATATATATATATATATATATGTATGTATGTATGTATGTATGTATGTATGTATGTATGTATGTATGTATGTATGTATATTAAATTTTAAAGTGGTTGTATAATTTCATGGCTACAAATCAAATTACCCATAGGATAAATTTTCCTTAGCCACATAAGGGGGAAGGTTTCATTTTTCCTTTTACACACGTTTGAAGGGTAATTAACAAGGGGTTTTGTGGGGGCTCGGACCCCGCCGTTTTAAATATTGGTAGAAAAATGAGGGGTGGGGAAGGATTGTCGACCCCACTCCCACCCCATATAACTATAGGGTGGGGGTGGGGTCACCGACCCCTCCCCACCCTAATCTTATTAACTATAAAACAACCGAGTGGACACTTCCAACATGCACACTAATTTCATATATATATATATATATATATATATATATATATATATATATATATATATATATATTGTTTGACATGTTAATAAATATTATTACTAACAATACTAATTCTTATTATTATTATTATTATTAATACTAATTAATAATAATAATAATAAATATATAGTAGCATATATTTATTATTAATAATATATTAAATCTATCATTATTATTAATTTATTATAATATCATTATATTAATAATATCAAGATAACCCAACTTATTTATTTATTTGTTTTTGGTTAAAATAAATCAATATTAATCTTATAAGTATAGGGAAGATTGCAAGATATGCCTATAAAACTAACTTAACTAAAATTTTATTTAAGTATAAATATAGGTATATGCATCTCCCTCTCTTTTTCTTTTTTATTGTTTGATCCATCTAATGTTAAGTTAAGATGTTTACAAGTTTTTCTTACACAATCCATTATACAAAGGGATAATAAAGGAATGGAATTTCATCAAATGTTATATTGTTAACTAACATTTCCTTCACTAGTTTATAAATACATTCATAATTAAAAGCTTCAACTTACTTTCATTTTAGGAAACACAAAATAACCATGCATCTCTCAAGGAAAATGCAAACCAACAAGACACTCATTTCCTTAAAAAAATGAATCCTATCAAGCTTTAAAAGATTTGTAGAATGGCAAGATTTCATAGTTGAGGAAGAATGAAAATTGTTACATTTAAAATAATTCACATCCATTTCAACTCTATTCCATTTCCTTTCACCAAGACCAAGTAAAACTTGATAGTTTATTTCCACATACTAACACATTTGAAAAATTGCAAATTTTCTCAACCCACACTTTTTAAAAGAGTTTACAAGATAAATAAATTCCAGGAGATACAAAGAACTTTGTGACAACTTAAAATTTTACAATGCATCCACTCAAAGAGGGAAGTATAAACTTGAAATAAATTACAACAAGGCTATCAACAAAGCCAATTTAATAAATCTTCAAAGAGTATGTGTTCTCCATAAAGGTGGCTCCAACTCTAGCCTTCTTCGCATCACAAGAGAACCACAAAAAGGAAGGGGGAGTAGGCAACTCTCTCCACCCAACCTTAAATCCATTAAGGGAAGAATATATTCCCTTAATTTCCCGTGACCCAACCAAGGAACCATGAAGGGCATTAAGAAACATTGACAACTATCACAAAGAGGCTTCTCAACAAAACACACATACAAGACAAACAACTCCACCAAGATCACATAACCAATAAGTTTACACATACACATCAAAACAAAGGTTTGAGGATCAAACCAAGTAGAGCAAGGGTTATGGGAGACCACCTCCTTATGCCTCCCAAGTAAACTGGGAGTCTTACCAAGGCCTCCAAGTGAACAAAATAATCACACAAATCCTTTTCTCTCACTTGCAATAAGCACCAAATCCATAAATCTCTTTTCTCTTTCCATAGGTAAGACTCTCATTCACACTCCCACCAATTTGCATGCCTCACATAAACTCCTTTTTCCTCCCCAATGCTCCCATAAAACTTCCTCACACACCCAACTAAGGCTAACTACTCAACCAACCCACATAAAACACCATCATAAGACAAAATTCTTGTAACAAGCACCACATTGCTTACAACAAACACATAAGCATAATAGAAAAAGGGTGGATAGCCTACCTCTCCATAAATATCCAAGTAAAACCTTCACAAGCCCCTTCAAATCCAAGCAAAGAAATTTCTAAGCACTCCAAAAGCTCCAAACTCCCAAGTGCACAAGAAGGTAAAAGAGAAAGTAACCCCCATTCCAACAAAAATCAAAAATAAAGAGAAATTGGAAGTGAGGATGATGAGGTGACTCCATATAGGATGCCACTTCATCATCCCCCATGCCCACACTCAATTCAAACACACCAAGACCAAGAAACATCAATGCACAAGTAAGGACTATGACAACCCATATGGCTCATACTTCCACACCATGATTTCAAGGGAAATAATAAATTTGATAAGAATAAAGTGCAGTGATTTTCCTTCTCTAACACTCGAAAATGGAAAAAGAAGTCAAAATTAATCTTCCCAACCCATAGGTAAGGTTGTTGGGTCAAATTAAGTGGCATGGGACAAGTCTTTTCTTGCTCTACAAGTCTCCAAAAGTGCCCCCAAGACAAAATCCGAATTTTGAACTTGGGGTATAGTAAAACACTTCCAAATAAACATAAATTCATCTTACACAAGGACTACAAGATCACATCATCACTATTAGTCACATATATACTTTGGTTAAACTAAACAAGAAGGATTAAGTCTAATAAACACACATTTACACATGTTAATAAAGTGACAATTTTTCCAATTTAAATACACAAATTAAATAAATGGACACAATTCACCACATGGCCACATATTTGAAATCAACCCCATGGGATAATTCCAAACAAGACATGCAAAACACACACTAAACAACATTACACAAGTTGTCAATTTTGGCCTCGTTTCTCAATGCTCGACATCCTTCCATGGTTGGTCCCCTATCCCCTTCGATGTTTGTGATAATTTTCCTGCACACAAAAAATACCTCTCTATCCTTTCGGTCATATTAACAACACCGAAAAATCATGTGTGTGTGTGTGTGTGTGTGTGTGTAAACTCCAAATTCATTATTTAACATTTAACAATTCTATTATCCATTAATATGCCAAAATATAACCCTAACATCCATGATATTACAATTATATTCCAACAACTAAAAACATAACATGTCAGTGTAAAATCCACATCCTAAAAATCAACATGCATCTAACTGTCTAACATCACTATCTAGTGCATCATATAAAACCATAAACATCATAGTGTCGATAATCCAAATATCAATAAAATCTATCATCTACTGATCAATGTATCAAAATCAAATGTCTGAACATCATTCAAATAATATCAATATCAAGATAAACAATGTCAAAGATTAGTGGGAACTACAAAACACCTTATCTATCCCTTTGCTAATGAAAAATAACATATAAACCCTTTTACAACCACATAGGTGGAGCACCTCTCCCACACTCAGTCCACATTTTCGTCACTAAATCTGATTTTCCTCTACAAAAATAACTTCATTTCCTTGTGCCACACCACTTTGTTAAAGGAAATCTACCCATACCAATATAATTCAATCAAAACACATATAACATACACTCAACAATCAAAAATTTACCACTACATACATATATAAAAGAAGTAACAATAAGTGAAGATCCTATGTCTCTATTTAACTTCCAAAATCTTCACACCACAAGCTTCAAACACCTTTAATCAAAGAAAAATCACAAAATGAAACTCCGAAATATCTAAGTATGCAATCCCAAGCCAAAATTCCAAAAATGAAAGTGTAGAAATGAGACCAAGTTAGCCCATGTAACGCCCACATTTTTACACACAAAAACAACACTAAAAATATTGGAATAATTTTTTTGACTTACATTGTTAAAGGAAATTTACCCATACAAAAATAACTCCATTTCCTTCTCCCACACCACTTTGTTAAAGGAAATATACCCATACGAATATAATGCGAGTCACAACACATATAACATACACTCAACAATAAAAAAATTTTACACACATACATATATAAAAGAAGTAACAATAAGCGAAGATCCTAACTCTCTATTTAACTTCCAAAATCTTCACACCACAAGATTCAAACACCTTTAATCAAAGAAAAATCACAAAATTAAACTCTGAAATATGCAAGTATGCAATCCCAAGCCAAAATTCCAAAAATGAAAGTCTAGAAATGCGACCGAGTTAGTTAGCCATGTAATGCCCACATTTTTACACACAAAAACAACACTAAAAATACCGAATAATTTTTTTGACTTACATTGTATTGCACAAGACACTTCAAGAGATCACTTAGGACGACACACAACACATGATATGTTTGCACAAGAATTAACCCACATAAAAACATGAATACACATTATGCACATAAAGTCCGCTTCCTTTTTGTTACCAACAAGGTACAATGTAAAGATTCAAAAGGTAATGATTCAACTACAAAATAGACATGTAGACATGGTCCTTCCCACATTTATTACAAACATGTTTCAATCTTAATTTAAGTTCATGAAAGGATCATGATATACGAATCATACATTCCTTTTTCCTTTAGCTAGATTTGGACTCTATATTGTTTAACATTTAAGTTACAATTATATCTCATTTAATAAGAATCAATGATATTATTTTAAGTACTTACAAAATTCATTCGTTCGTTAATAGGGAGCTTATTTGAAAACAATAATACGTACTTACATGTAAGGATACTAGGTGATATCCCCAAGATTCACTCCTAAGGGCATGCATCTTAATCTTATATTACACAAGAAAACAAGTCTCGAGTCAAAAGGAGGGAAGGTTCATATCCTTTCTCAAGGATTTAGGGTAAATTTTCTTTCATTCATTTATAAATTGATAATTGAGTTAGTACACAATAAGTATTATAGGAAATATGTTCTTTATCCATAGCGAGAGGGTTTAATCACATTACAAGGAAGATCATGTTTCAATTTCCTGTGGAATAACATCCCATGATTACACTTCCCAAGGCCAAGCATCAATTATAATTTTACTATAGTTATGCTCCAACAATTAGCTAAGGATTCGAAGGCTCTAACATGACAACATACTTCCTTAATTTCTTTTTTCTAGATTAGGTTTCCTGAGTATATTTTTATGTCTAACTTAAGGGGTTTTATTTCCCCTAACTAGGTTCATATACTTTTTGTAATGAATTGTGTAGACTATTTATAAATAGGGCATTTGTATCCTCATGAGACTACTAGTCCTTGTCTTAGGGAATTTATCTCTAAAAATTTGATCCCATAGTTTCACATCATACATCCATTACATAACAAGACAAGTGGGAGAGTAAGATGGAATAGTTCATCGTTTTAAGGGTTAAGGTTCACATTAGAGTTTACACAACATGGGTATCATTTCTCACCACAAGATGGTTTAAAGATGTTATGAGAATGACATAAATTTAAACTTTATCCAAGCATATCACCTTATGGTTACATTTTACTAAAAATCATAATTCAAAAGTTTGCCAAGTTTCAAATTAACTCTTAGTATTGCACCATAAAACCCAAACGATAAATGGGATTGGGTATCGAGTTCATTTATAATCCCAAATCTTAAAGGTGACTTCCGAGGTTAGCGGGTGATATTCTTCACTCAACAAGTATGTCGGTCTAAGAGGATTTTAAACTATGTTTAATATTGGTTCCCAAGAGTATTACCTTAAGAGAACACATTATCCTTACTACACACACGATTACTTCTCCTGGAAGGGAACCAAATACTCTAGATAATGTTTGACCTTGTCATTCCTAACGATCGGGTTCACGAGGATGTCAATAAAAGTACAAGATATGATGATAAACTAAAAATTGTGTTCTTATTTATTTAATCTAGAAGTTGTTATCAAGCGTAAGGATTTTAGTTCATCCTAAGGTTTTAGTTTTCTATGCTACAAAGAATCACACAAGAAGGGTAGTTATACATGAAGTTTAAACTAGGGTGGATTGTTTCGTTTAGATCTCTTTATTACATTTTAAGGTAAGAAACACAACACACTAATTATTTAATCATCAATTGCACACTGGAATTGCACTATAAACTATTAATTTCAATTTCATTTAACACATTTATCCAATTTTTACAATACAAATTTTGGAATCAAATAACACCCATGTTTAGATGAATGTTTCCCTTAAACACTAGCATCTTAAAAATATTACAAAACTTCATTAATAAACCTTTCAATAGCAAAATGTTGAACTATCCTCTACAATTTCACTTAACATATATATCCAACCCCTCCCCTTTTTTATCATACATAAATCTAAATCAAAATAACACCTATAGTTAAATGCACATTTCCCAAAGCACCCCTAAATCTAGCATCTCATTCATATTTCAAAATTTCAATAATAAGTCTTTACTGTAACATAGCAATACATAAAAATTTCTTTCCATTAACATACATGAATTAAAATAATATACAATGAATCACAACCATGTTGTTTCACCATCTTACTTGCATCCTGCAAAACCATGTGAGCATGAAATCAGTGATAAATCATTGGCATGGCATCCACCTAGATCTAGCATAATTAACGTTATTGGTTTTCCATTTACATTTTAATAATAATACACACACAACAAGAGAGGGTTAGGGCACATATTCATTTCATTTCTTAACTAAGGGAAGAGAGAGAAACACTATTTTCCCAAAATTCAAATTTCACATGCCAAGCCACAAGATAGAGTTTGAACAGTTATTTTCAAGTGTTAATAAGTTTCACAGCTTTTTTGATAACTTGACTAGGGTCCTACGACTTTCTTTTACATTTTCCTACTAATTGCGAAATCACACTCAAAGTCTAATAAAGTTCGTTAAAAACTATCATCCAAGAAGCGAATTCACAATGAGATAATTCATACGTGTCCACCTATAAACCAATATTTCACATGAATGGACGTAACTCAAAAATGGTGAATGATTTATGATTCATGGTTAGTTTTCGGGGCCACCGGTCATAATTAGGCTAGATCCAAAAACAACCAAGTTTAGCTCAAGAGCTATGAACCTTCATATGAAAGCTGACATTAGATTGTTAGATTCCCCATGGGAATATTCCTACATGCCCTCCTATATATAGATAATATGTCACATTTGACAAAACTCAAAACGTGAAATGGGTTACAATGACGACGAGTTTTCCAAAGCCACCGGTCATTGGTGATTCGGTTTGACCTAGCCAAACAATGACCTAAGGCCTATTAAATGCCTTTTCCAAACTATCAAGAAGAGTTTTTTTCACCAAATTGAGGCTTCTAGGAAATTATCTAGTAAAAATACTAAAACTTTGAACGAAGATAAACATTTCATTGCTTAGAGTTAAAATGAAGAGTGGAAACAAAATCAATTTTTGTTTATTTTAACAACTTCCTAAAAGTACAAAATAGGCTAACAAGGATTTTGGAGGGGTGACGAAGAGAATGAAAATGGTCAAATTAGGTCAAGCTAAGTCTTGGCGTGACTCTTTACATAATAAGGAACACATACAACATTTGACATATCCTTTACGAGGCTCGAGTGTTGTTTTGCATGTCTCTAGAAATTGTATTTTTTATAAATTTGTAAGGTAAAACAAAAATGGATGTTTTAGTTAACTCTTATAGATCTCACCAATGCACCGAACATGAGTAAAAATTTTGACACCCTAGGTTTAGCAATGCATAAGGTTCTTGATGCAACATGGTTGAGGGTCAAATTGTATGTTCGTAGTAAAATCATGAGGTGTTGTTTTATTGATTACACTAGTCTTCTAGTTAATAAGTCCAATTGTTTGAGTATCTAATAGTTTAATATTTTTACTTTATTAAAAATGAATAACCCTATTATATGAAAATTATAAGAGATAAAGGTAAGGATACCATGCCTTGAAAATATTAGCATCCGCAGTGAACAAGGTTCTCCAAGTGGGTTCACCCACATTCCACAAAGCTTCATCCATCTTCCAAGAATTCTATCAAATGGTTAGCATGCTTCTAGTAAACTCTTCCAACTTCCTTTGATTGAGAGTCTTTAGAACCACTTCAATAACCATTTTATCAACCGCTTCACATGTGTTTCCAAAGCTCACGTATGTTTAACATGGAACTTGTCAATGTATAATGTGACAAGAAAATTATTTTCAATATGATTTGAATGGCATCCATATGTTTCCCATACCACTAGATTTTCTCGATTAGAGTGTATTTATCTCCCACGTATGGGTGTTTTCACAATAGAGGTGGTTGGGTTAGACTCGACACTTATGCAAGCTACATTTACTTAGATATTTCCATGGTGCCATCAAACCTGTTATCAAGCACATGAGCATTATGATATAGAGTGATCCTCCCACATTTTCTCGATAGAGAAGTATGTGTTGGGAACACCCACATATTTTGATCTAGCACCAATTCCAAATATGTACCACATTTGATTTTCTATTAGGAATAAATTACATTGAGATCCCGAGAGCAGCTCTGCTTTCTTGGGCCTTCCCATTGGCACCTAACACAGGGGAACCAATCCTTTAATATCCGACTAGACGTGAGTCTCTTTGTAGGTATTATAACATGGCCAATAATATTTGCACCAAGAAATTCACCTTCCTTGACATAAAATAACATCTTTACAATAATGTGTGTAACAAGAATGGAGAAAGGTTGATTCCACACTAGGTTGTATATGCTCCTCTACTTGCAAGGATGAATAACCCATAGTGGAATTGATTTCATGATGTCTAAGAGTTGTAGCTCTGTATAACATAGTCTCCTATCCATTATTTATGTGCTAGAACTATCCCATTACCGCTAAATTTACAATGCGAACCTAGTTTTATTGTCATGGTTAAAGGATTAGGAACTCAAATTGAGTTCTTGCATCCAAGGAAGTGACATGTATGGAATAATTCTTGGGCATCCATACGTATAGTCAGTCCCCTACCACATACCAATCATCCTACATCCTCCACCATTCTCCTTTAAATACTTCCACCACCTCCCTCACCAAGCACATTCATTTAATTTTTATTTTTTTTTGGCCATTGTTGAGAATTCCCTACACAAATTATGGTGTCACACCCCAAATACTCCAAATTAGCTTCAATAAATTGAAAAAATGGAGGTGACGATGATGAGTTGGCTCCATGTAGGATGCCACTTCATATTTCCTCAATTCCAACTCCACAAGTCAACACAAAAAGACCAATGTTAATAAATGAGTAAGTAAGGCTATAACAAGCATAAGTATACACTCCAACATGCAATCCATGCTTGAAATGACATATTAAATGAGGTAAGTAGAAAAAGTGACTTTACTTACTCATTATCACCCAACAAATGCATTGTGAAGGATAAAATTAACCGCATACTTCTAAGTATGGTTGGTGGGTGATTTTGAGAGGTAACGAACACTATTAACATGTCCTAGAAGTCTCAAAAAGTGGACACTAAGTCAAAATTATATATTGGGAAAGGAGGAAGAGTAAACACTTCAAAATGCAATCAAATCTATTCAACATCAAGCAAATATCAAGGACCATCTACCCTATTACATGCCCAATTTGTCACATCATCATTTTAGTTTACTAATTAAGTTAAATTAACTAATTAAAAACATAACAAAAAGTACTAATAAAGTGACTAGATTTTACAAATAATGAGATACATTCACCACAAAATAAATACCCAAAATTAAAAGAGGGAAACATCACAAAACATGGCCACACACATGAGGTCACCCCCATGGGAAACCTCGTAACCAAGCATAACAATTAAAAACACACACATAGAACACAAGTTGTCAAATTGGCATTGTTGCAAAAACCTAACATTCTTCCTCGGGTGGATCCCCTAGCCCCTTGTCGTGTATAGTGATATCATTTTCCTACAATCGAAAACCACAACACCTCTTCGGCCTCAATGCCACATCAATAACATCGAGAAATAACACATACATATCAATTAATAATCATCATCAAAATTAAAAATTCTATCAACTGTCTACAATTTCTAATTAATTTGATTCTACCATTTTACTAACATCAATGAGATCACAAGACTAGTTTGAACATCCAAACATATGGAATGCATCACTAATATAATGTGTCAGTATAAAATTAGAATAATACAAATCGACATGTATAAAATTTTCCACCAAAGTGTCATTAGCATATCATAATAAAAAAATATGAATCACAACATAGCGATAAATCCAAAATGTCTATATATTCTATCACTTGCTAATTGAAATGTAATAATCATAATTTCAATGTCTCTAATCACTAGTAATAAAAATCTTAGTGGATAAGTGTCAAAAAGGATTGGGCATTACACATAGTCCAAATTTTGTGTAAAAATCACATCTTCAACTTTGAGTTCAATAGTGGCTGAAAAATCTACAGAAGTATCCATATCAACCAATATTTGGGCATATGAAGTGTGTTTATAATCGTCTTTATTTGAATAAATAGCCAAACATTTTTGTAATGTGTTACTTATAGAGATTAAGCAACACTCAATCCAAAATTGGAGGGGCAAATAAGGTAGATGAATGCAAATTGGATTGACTCGGAAAGTATCGTACAAGGAGTTACACAATGGGAACCATGGTTTTTAACGTAGCAAATGGAAAAATCCCAAACTCTTCTAAAAATCATATCTCATTTTTACATTTCAACATTTCGATTATAGAAAATTTAACTATATTTATTGGAACTAAAATCCATTCATCATTATGGTACTCATGAGACCATAGTATTACATCAATGCCATATGATTATATCATTTGTGTTATGTTTTCAATTGAATTTTACTTGTACATCATTTATTTTCAAATATCAATGATTTTTTAGTTTAGTATTATTTAACAATTAATGCAAATCAATTGCTAATGTGTTACATTCATAAATGAGAAGTTGTGGGATTGACTCAAAATTCATCCTAGGGATGTAAAAACCTTGAACTACTAAATTGGTTTCTAGGCCTCTATATTTAAATTTTAAAGGGAATAATTGTGTATGATATGAAAAAATGAGTTTTTTAATAAGTCCTTATAAAATATTAAGAATATATAACTATAAAGTATAACGAAAAAAAGTCACCAACCTTTACAATATCCATTTAACTTGTGCTGAAACAATAGCTTTAACAATTTCCGTGTAAGGGCATTAATGATATCATAATTGAAAGTCAATTTTTTTCTATGGTTTTTGTGTATGGAAGAAAACAAATTCCTTTTGAGATATTTTACGTAATGTCCCAACAAAATGTAGTATATTGGAAAGGTTTACTATAATATTTGTAATAGATATTTACATACGTAATCTTAATATGGTCTTTTGGTGTGTGTTAATTCTAGGATAGGTACAAATTAGTATTTTAGTATATATCCTACAATTTCTATATCAAATTGAGTTAGCATGTGTAAATTTAGTCTTCATAAAAAAATTTCAACAACGTTTCGGCATGGTACGGATAAATTTTTACAATGTGTATGGTCATATAGAAATTAGTTATCAAATAAAATATTTATTAGGGTTTGTAGTTGCAAGTACAATGATGATATAGATGTAAAAATATTTAGAAGAATAAATATGACATTTTTAATATTTCACAAATTACGTCATGATCCAAAGATCATAAAGTTTTTTTTTACTCTTCATGATAACTTCAAAATTATTTCGCTTTTCAAAGGAAGAAACAAATTATTCATTCTTAATTTTCCTTGAATGCACTCTCGTTCAAAAATTAAGTTTTCATAATAGAGACCATCTATAAGAAATTATCTTGTCACTAAAAATATTTTCTTATGCACACCAATACCATGATAGAAATTATATGTCAAATTGTGCCAAACTATATAAATTCAATCATTATCTATATAAATAAATGTGTGGCATTTTTGTGTTCGTAATTGGTCGATAGGTATTTCAAAGAATATTTTCTTGGTAACTAATGTTTGCGTCGTTATAGTCAGTTCATCATATTTTTAATTTTCCTTGAATGCACTCTCATTCAACAAATTGATTCTTCGTAATAGAGACCATCTATAAAAAATTATCTCGCCACTAAAAATGTTCTCCTATGTACATTAAAACCATAATAGAAATTGTATGTCAAATTAACCAAAACTATATAAATTCACTCATTGCCTATAGCAATAAATGTGTGACATTTTTGTTTTAGTAATTGGCCAATAGAACTTTCAAAGTAAATTTTCTTAGTAACTAATTTTTTCACCGTCATATCCATTTCCTCATATTTTTAAATTGTTATTTTAAAATGAATAAAAATTAAGTTACACAAAAAAATGTTTCATTGTGTCAATAAGAAATATCTTCTTGAAAAGAACTATTGTAACATATCCCCTAACACAATTTCAGTTTTTTCATTAGGATGACATCACCGAAGGATGGGCTTCTCTTTAGGAAAATATAGTAAAAGAATTTTGTTTTTGCAAGGGGACAAATATTTGATTTGACATTTAACGATTAATTTCATGCCACAACTGTGAATAACATTTGTTGGATTTTGTGTTGGCGTGCTATTTTTAGTTGGAGGCGAGTACAAGGATTCGTAGCTCGACAAGAGTAGTAGAAGAAGTATTATTCAATGGTCTTTGTTTGAGGTAAAAGCATTGCGGGGAAGTATTGTAAGAACATAGAATGTTGTATGAAGAGTTGTCCAGTCATCAAATTTGATGGATTAAAACATGGAGCAACCTTGGTAGTAATTAAACATACAACTGTTAACACCATCCTAGATTTTTAAAGTGGTTTTAAATTTGAATTTTGAGATATTGTGAATATTGTAGGTGAACGAGGAGGTTGAATCTGAATTCGAACACAATTGCAAAGACCATGTTTATGCAATTATTGAGGATGTGGAGTTTTTCACTACTACTCAAAATTTCTGTATGATGAAATATATCACGAGTTAAAATAATGAAGAGATTTCAAAGTGGTTTCGGTTTGTTGATTTTTGCATCGGATGATATGAGTGAAAGCAGCATTGCTTCCTTCATATTTTGCAAACATAAGGAAAACCGATAGTTGAAGATAAGGGCATTGTGTATCGACCAAAGCAAGTCATATAATTGTGTGATGAAGCTTCTTTCATATTATTTCAAAGAATAACTACCACATTGATTATATTATTGATAAAAATGTTCACGTCACCATTAAAGTCTTAAGTGGATTAACCACATTACGGAGGATTTGTAAATGTGCACGTGTGTTAAAAATCTCTTTCCTTATGTGTGTTGGTGAGATGTTAACTTGATACGCCGGAGGCGTTTACAATTGATATAAGCCTTGCTCTCTCTGACACAATTTTTAGGTGTACGACAGAGATTAAAGTACGTTGAAATCAAACAACTAAAACAGTTCTAACAACGGGCAATAGAAATGTGGAAAAAGCCGTTTGAGCTGGCAACCAAAACATCCTAAATGCAATCCATTCTCAAGAAGCCAGCATAGGGAAGGGAAAAATAGATATGTGTGGCAGCAGACATATACGTGGTAGAAGACATTTGTTCCTGACCTGTGCCAAAATACGAGCTCTGGAATATGTATGGACATCCATCAAAGCATAAAAGAAAGAGGGATTTTGTCCAATGATGTAGTTGCAAATGCTTTAGTTGACATGTACATGTAAATATAAAATGTGGAATATTACACAAGGCACCTAAACTGTTTGATAGAATGCTTCAGAAAATGTAGTTTCATTGACAACATTGACTGCAAGTGACGCACAAAATGGGTTAAGCGAAAAGGCTTTTGAAACTTTCATGCAAATGTAATTGGTAACTATAAAGCATAAATCCATGTAATGCTCACTTCTCTTCGATACTTGTTTCAATTATACTCTTGCTTACTAGCTGCCTAGAGGTACAGTAATTGATATATTATTTTGGATGGTATATGTTTAGACTATACGGACATTCAATTATTATGATGATTGACTCTTATTGTGGATTGTTTTAATGCCCAAGAGACACTATTTAGGCATTGTATCACATGTTGATTTAGCATTACTTACTTATACACCGACATTCTAGATGCATAATAATTGTGACAATGTTTTGATGCATTGTCTAACCATGTTTACATTGATATTATCGATTTATTGATTCTGAGATGATTTTGATGATCATTATATGGATTGCATGATTTTCATAAAATGTAAATTTGATCATGCACCATTGTAAAATGTTGAATTAGAATAGAATTACATACTATGATATCGATGATGCTTTGTATGTGTTTTATTTCGTGACGTATAGATGTGGCCATGAGGTTGAAGGTGGTATTATATATGTGATTGTAGGACAAAAAGATCACACAAACAAAGAGAGACTAGGAAAGCCAACCATGAAGGAATGTCGCGAGTTCACAACATAGTCACCTTGGCAACTTTTGTGTTTTGCGTTGCACCATCTTCTTTTGTCATTTTTTTAGAAGGTCTCCATGGGGTAGCACCTTACCCGAGTTGACCATGGGTAATTTTGGTTAGGTTACTTTGTTTTTATGTGGTTATGTTATTTATGTTAATGTGGATGTTGTGATTTTATTTATGTCCTTATGTACCCCATGTACCCTTATGTTTCTATGTGGAAAATGTACCCCTAATTTAGATATGTAAATTGTTAGGTGTGAGCTAATGTTCCCTTTTATTATTATGCATGTTATGTGTCTTTGGGCTTAATTATGATTAATTGTAAGGGTTATGGTTAGTATGATGATGTGGCTTTTGGGGGGTTAGAGATTCCTTGGAATATTCTTTATTCCTTTCTCTTTTTGTTTGAATTTTCTAATTTTGCATTGGTATGTGTGCCACCCTAAACCCAAAATTCGGATTTGGGCTTTGAGCCCAATTTTGAAGGCTTGTGGGACAAGTTTTACTTGTCCCACACTCTTTAATTCCTTTCCCCAACCATACCTATGACTTGAGGGGTCATATTTAGCCCCTAATCATGATATTTTGGTGGAAAAGAGGCAATCATTGCTCTCTTTCTCTTGGTCTCCTAAATTGGTTTTGAAATGTGTAATTTGAGCTTGTGTGCAAGTTTTGCAATGTCGTATCCTCAACCTAGATCTTAATTATTCTATGGCCTTTTTGTGAGCTTCGTGATGTGGATTTGAAGGAAATTATTTTACATCATACATGGAGCCACATCACCTCTCCCTCCTTGTTTTCTATTTAATTGAATTTTTCAGATGATGTTGGGGTTACTTGGTTCTACTTGTTTATACTTGTTGTAGTTCCCACTCCTCTTCGACACTTATCATATTTTGACTATAGACATGGATGTTATTGTATGATTTTGGTTTAGCATGATGTTAGATGATAGACATATTCGATTAATGATGGAATGTGATTCATAGTATGATTGTGTGGATTCTAAGATACATGTTGAGACATTTATATTGATGATGGTGATGTGTTTTTGGCATGTATATTATTGACATTCGAACTCTCTACGTGTTGACTAAGATTTAGCTTTTGAACTAATCTTGTGATCTTTTTATTATTGATAAAAAGATAGAATTGAGATGTTGTTGAAATTTTAGACAAATGGTAACATTGTTTAGTAGAAATGACAAGTTAGCTATATAAGGATGGTTATTGATTTATGTGTGTATATTTATCTTTGATATTTTAATGCGCCACGAGGCCGAAGGATGTATTGTATGATTTTGCAAGTGATTATATCACAAAAATCAAAAAGGGGGATTGGACACCAACCATAGCGGAATCTTGGATGGATACAACAAAGGTCACCATGGCAAGCAACCGGAATAATGTTTGTTGTTTGCTTTGATTGTTGGGGGTCCGTATGGGGGATGACCTCCAATTGTGACCATGGGTTATGTGTGCAATTATTTCCCATTTTATTCTATTTATTTTAGAGTATGTGATTTAATTGTGATGTAAATTATTTAATCATTGTTGATTAATGTGATGTT
The DNA here is from genome assembly GCA_018340775.1 of Taxus wallichiana var. yunnanensis. NCBI lineage: Eukaryota > Viridiplantae > Streptophyta > Pinopsida > Cupressales > Taxaceae > Taxus > Taxus wallichiana. The sequence continues at coordinate 902,332,432 of CM031239.1, forward strand.
ATTACGTAATTTAATCATGTTATTAAGTTATTTGGGGATGTTAAAAATGAATTGATTTATTAAATTTGTTGGTCTTTTGGACTATGTGTGTAACACCCACTAAAAACAGCCCACTTAAGACCCAAGAACAACCTAGGATTAGTTAGGAAAATTATGGAATAATTTTATTTTTTTATTAAAAAAATCTTCAACCAGTTACAAGAGAACAATTCTAATCCACTAGAACATACTTTTATTTTATTAACAATTATAAGAGGTCATAAGGTCCAAAATTTAGGGTTAGAAGGTTCCATTAGGTTCGAGGGTAATCCTTCACCATACCCCTTTCTCTTACAGGCTTAAAGTTTCAACTTGATTTTTATCACACTTATCACATTAAATTTTTCCTAAATTACTCCCATTAGATAGGAAATTTCCTCACCTTTCCAGTGATATAAAGAAGTCCTAACTCATATTTTTTGAGTTATGGACCAATGGGCCTTGGGGTGAAATTTTTTCCCCAAGAATGGGCCTACGGGCCCAAGGTTGAAAAATTGCCGAAAGGGTGGGTAAGCGAAAGTGGGGAGACTTTTAGAAAATTTCCCGAGTGGGGGGAAAAAACCAATTTTGCACCCGTGCTCCCGCAGTCCGCAAGTCCACAAGAGACACGTGGCACTCCCTAAGTCAACATGGGGAAAAGTGGGGCTACGAAAGACATTTAGAAAATTCTCCCGCTACGGACGAGCCAAATTTGCACCCGCATTCCCACGAGTCCATAGGGGACACATGGCATAACCTAGGTCAACACAGGGAAAGCGGGGCTGTAGGGAGAAAATTCACTTAACTCCCCGAAGGGCTAAAAGGGTAGCATTAACACGTGCCTCCACTGGCACCTCGCGATGTCACATGGCAAACTCCCGATTGGGCATGGGCTAGCGGGAAGGTGGGAAAACTTATAAAAGTTTCTCCAAATTTTTTGAAATGAAAAAGGCAAAAAGGGGACCCGCTCCTCCACCGAGGCCTTGTGACACCGCATGACATCACTTGATTGATCGCAGTGGCATGGGGAAAATTTGTAAAATTCTCCAAAAATTTTCCGAAAACGCTAAGTGAAAAAAATGGGATCCGCCCCTCCGCTGACACCTCATGGTGCCACAACGCAGCGTCATTCGATTGGCTATGGGCCAACATGGTGGTGGAGAAAATTTGGAAATTTTTCTCAAGTGCTTAGGAGAAAATTCGGTCCCGCGGGCTCCCAATGAAAATGTTTTCTCGATTTTTTCACGCCAAGGAAGTAAACTTTAGAAGTCCATAACTTTTGACAGAGAGCTTGGTTTTGGGAAAACGAGGACTTTTTGGAAAGCTCTCGATATCCTCTTCACATAGAGATCATTAATTTTTTGTTTTGACAAAGTTTAAGGGGTAAATTTTAAGAAAAATTCCTACAGGATTTTACAGTGCGAACTTGTAAATTTTAACTTGTGAGATTTATTCAATTTGATCTTCTTCCTCTCTCTACATGTCAAATAGACATGGGAACATGTTCTTAGATGCATTTAAGGAAGGATTTAAGATCCAATTTTTCTAATAGATTTGCAATTTGAACATTTTCATTTCTTGATAACAAAATGACTATAAAATGGTTTGAGCCCAAGTTTGCTAAGTTTAGAAATATTTCCCTTAAGTGTCTTTGTCTAAAAGAACTCATTTATAGCCTGGAATGTTCTATTTTAATTTTTCAATGTTATTTCTTGCTTGCAGTTTGAACTATGCATTTCGGTTTAGATAATTGCCAGTTTGAAATTACAAAGAAAACATGGATCAAATTTTAAAGGGTCTGTTTGCCATTTTCTTCTTCCAAGTATTTAGAATACGTTCCAATCCCAATTTAACACATTTAGTTGATTTAATTCAAACTATTCAAGACCAAAATGCAATTCTGATTTGAAATTTTTCACATCCCAAATAGACAAAATATTGTATTTTTCTCACCCACATTTCTTGTTTTCAAGAAGAGAATTCAATACATTTTTATAATCAGATTCATTAAAACAATGCAATTTGAGAAAACTATTATGCTCATTTATTGATTCCAATAGAAAAATTTACAACTTCCTTATTTTATTCCTTCCAAAATCATTTCTTGTATATGGGGCAGAATAATACATTTTCTTTTCACGTGTTCCACTTTACCACTTTTCAAACAGAGATTTCATAGTTTATGATAAACACAAATTCTAATGGAATAACAACATATGAACAAGACAAAACCACTTCCATTAATTTAAATGACTCTAACAAATTCCTTTCCATTTTGTTTCAAAATACAAGATATAACAAACACATATCATTCTTTCACATTCTTTCGAAAATAGAATACGTAGTATAACTCCTTTACATTCTAATATACAACTTGCAATCGATCAACATCTTTCCATTACAAACATTTACAAGTTCATCCACTTCAAGTGGGAAAGGTTACAATGAGATTTCATTTCACAAGGGACTGTCAAATTGTCTTTTCTTAGCTCCGAACAATGCAACATGCATACTCCTCCTTTTTCCAATTTGATCACAACAGGGAGTAGGGGAAAGGCGGTTTCTCTACCCATCCAAGCCATCCTTCTTCTTTATTGGCCCCGAGCCCAACCACAATGAAATAAAATATGTGATCCAACTCATGGCAACAATAGGCTTCCACAAACATACAAAAAAAAATAATCATAAAGAAACACAGGTCCCATTAGAATGTAGTTTACAACTACATTAAAACATGACAAACAATACAAAGGCTTCATCAAGCAATCCAAAGGACCAAGAAGCTATGGGGGTGCTGCTTATGCCTCCCAAAGGGGAAAATGGGTATCACCACCTAAGAAAAACCCACCATATATATATATATATATGTGGATATAATTTCAAAACCTCGTCATGCCCTAATGCCTCCCCAGTACCCCTTATTGCTCACGATTTCTTATGTCTCATCAACCTCTTATGACACCCCCTAATGAATAAAGAAATGTAAGCTATTTATTTGTAAGGTGGAACCCAAATCCCAACTCCTCCACCCTTATACCTCCCTAAAACACACTTTTGCATCCCATAAAATAACCCTATAGTATTCGCCTACACCATTTCTCGGCCATCTACCCAACATCCCAAAAATATACAAAAACATTCACATATATAAAAGAAAAACATTTCAAGAGCCAAGCTCCTACCTCTCCATGATGGAGTTGTTCCATGTTCTAGAAAAGAAAGCTTTATCCCAATGCAAGCAATCCAAAGGAGCCAAGAAAAAGTATGCAACAATCCTCCAAAAATTCTCCAAGCAAGAGCTTCAAAACATCAAGAAAATTCACCCAAAAATGAAGTCTCAAAAGTGAAGCAACCCAAAACAAGACAAGAAATTCAAATTTTATAGAAGAGGGAAGAGAAGAGGATGAGGAGGATCCATGTAGGATGCCACATCACACATCCTCACCCCAACCCTTAAAAGTCAACTTCATTCTCCAATGCATAATAAATAAGTGCGTGAATAATATGACAGTTTACTTACACACTCAAATCCAACCCACATCCCAAAGGACTGAAATTAAAACATGTAAGAAAAGTGCAATTAGAACGTACAATTTTTCTTCTTAAAATGCATAATAAAAGTCTAATTTCAACTCCCCAACCGTAGGTATGGTTGTTAAATAAATTTAAGGGGTATGGGACAAGTTTAACTTATCCCACAAGCCTCCCAAAACAGCCTCCAAGGAAAAATTTGAATTTCTAAGAAGGTGGAGTGTTTCACAATCAAAAGTCAAATTACACATCACTTACACATTACTTACAACACTTTAATTCCAAGCCAAAAACTCTATTAATTACTTTCTTATGCAATATTTTAATTAATTATCTTAACAACATGATTACTCACAATATTTTTACACTATTTAATAATTAATGAAAGGGGTAAAAGAACCACAAACATAAATACATGTAAACATAAACAAAAGGGCCAAAATAAAAGAAATACATAAAACACTTTGGTCACATTTAAAGGTGATCCCCCATGGGGATCCGTAGCACACACAAAAATGTACAAACAAAACTAGTTGCCATGGTGACCTTGTTGAATTCATCTAGAATTCCAATGTGGTTGGTCTCCAATCCCCCGATGTTTGTTGTGATATTTTAACCTACAAAACACAAATACCTCCTTTGGCCTCATGGCCATATTAGAACGTCCAAAATAATATAAATATAATTAAAAATATAAAATCATCTAGATATATGAATCACAACAACATCAAAGTAATCTAACAATATCATTTATAGTTTTATCAACAATTATATCCTCATCCAATAATTTTCCATTTCTAGGTATACTCACAACATCCAAATATCACAAGTCTGAACAACATCCATCATATACCATGTCCACCAAGATATATCATAACATATAAAAATGTCTCTAATAATCATCATACATCATAACTAAATCAAGTCAACAATAATCCCTGATCTACATCTATCATCATACTATAGTAAGGTCCATAATCATGTTAATATTATAATTAGTATTATCACGGTTAGTATCAAAGGTGTTAAAGGGAAGTGGGCACTACATCCCCTCCCCTTAGAATCGACTTCATCCTAGAAGTCACTTTGGAACACATGTGGAAAATGAACTCATATAAAGTAGCATCCTCCCATGTAGCTACAGTCCTCATCTTATCTCTCCCGCTTTGCACTGAACTTGATCACCTCTATACCTTGAAGGCCCAAGGTCCCATGATATAGGATGTGAACGAGATCCACCATCACCGCCTCCGATCCTACACCTACAATGATGTCCAATCTAACACATGAGAAATATTTGCAACATATCTCTTAAGAATTGAAACATAAAACACATCATGAATGCGAGACAAGATAGGTGACAATGCTAGATGGTATGCCAAAGGGATGATATGCTCTAAGATCTCAAATGGACCCACGAATCTAGGAGCTAACTTAGAACCTTTTCCATAATAGATAGGGATCTTATATGGCCTGACACGAAGGAACACCTTCATGCCCACATCAAAACTACGGTCGAGTCCTATGCTGATCTGCATACTTCTTCTACCTATCCTGAGCCTCCTGCAATCTCTGTCTGATCAAAACCACTTGCTGCTCCATGTCCTACAACAAAGCTGGTCCAAGAGAAACCCTGTCCTCTAACATGTCCCAACTAAGAGGTGTCCTACACTCTCTACCATACAAAGTCTGAAAAGGTTCCATGCCTACATAACTCGAAAACTATTATTGTAGGAAAAATCCACCAAGTACAAGTACTCCTCCCATCTAAACTGTTGATCCATCACATACATCTTGAGCATGTCCTCCAAAATCTGATTCACTGCTTAGTCTGTCCATCTATCTTAGGGTGATATGTTGTGCTGAAATTGATCTTTGTCTCGAGGGCATACTGCATGGTAGTCCAAAAATGGGAAGTGTACAAAGGATCGTGTTCACTAATGATCTTCTACGAAATCCCGTGCAACCTGACAATCTCATTTAAGTTTACCCATGCCAATGCAATAGCTACATAAGTGGTCTTCACCGGGAAAAGTGAACCACTTTTTCAATTTATCAACCGTGACCATGATGGCATCATGGTGATATCCCAAATTGGTTGCCCAACAATGAAATCCATGGAAATGGTGTCCCACTTCCATTCTCGTATAACATGAGGAAAAAGAAGGCCACTAGAAAATGATGCTCGGCCTTTACTTTCTAGAACTCTAAATTGCGTGACACAAAGGCCGGGCCACGTGTCTATGAATTCCTCTCCAATGATACAACTATCTCAAAATGGCATGCATCTTCTTCACCTCGAGATGGGCTAAATAGGGTGCATGATGTGCCTCCACCAAAATGTCCTACCTCAACTCTCCATCTCTCGGGAACATAAATTCTACCTCTGTGTCTAAGAAGGCCATCTAATTCTAATAAAAACCATCAAACTTACACTTAAGGGGTCTTTGAGACTCGATCTCTTCTCAAACTACAATGTAGAAGGCTGTCCAGAGGAAGCTACTTGAAGAATCTTTCTCTATAAATCTATGCTCATTGAGGTGTCCATAGCCACATGTCTCCATCTACTGAGAGTGTCTGCCACCACATTATCATTCCCTTTCACATGCTCTATCTCCATATCATACTCACAAAGTAACTCCATCCAACGTTGTTAACAAGTGTTGAGATTAGGTTGCATGAAGTGGTGGAAAAGAATCGAGTGATCTGTCACGAGTGTGAATCTATGACCAAGCGAAAGTTCCTCCATCGAACAAAAACATGCACAACTGCTGCAAGCTCAAGATCATGAGTTGGATAATTAAGATGACAATACTTGATTTTACGAGACTCAAAATCCACTACTCTACCCTCCTACATCAACACACCTCCAAGCCCTGCTAAAGAAGCATCCGTGCAAATGAAAAACTCACCCGAGGATCCAGTAGCTGCAAGGATAGGTGTTGTAGTGAGAAATTCCTTCAATGTCTTTGAAGACCTACTATCACCCGTCGACCAAACAAATTCCTTCCCTTTCCTTTGTACCGAATTGATGGGGTGTACAATCAAAGAGAAGTCTGAAAAAATATCTTGTAGTACCTGCTAATCCCATGAATTTTCGCACCTCGACACGATAATGGGCACTGCCAATCCATAATAGCTCTAATCTCGGAAGGATTGATGATGATACCTTCCTAGAATTTATATGAACCAAATACTACACCTCTGTCTTAAAGAATGCACACTTCTACAGGTTCCCGTAAAGCTGCTACTCCTGAAGACAACCGAAGAACCTGGCGAAGGTAACCCTCATGCTCCTCATGTGTATGTGAGTAAATCAAAATGTTGTCGAGGAATATGATCATGAAGTGATCTAATAAGGTTGTAAATACTCCATTCATGAAACTCATAAATACCGCGGGGTATTAGTTAAACCAAAAGTCATCACTTTGTGAACTCATAGTGGCCGTATCTCTTACGAAAGCGCCTTATGAATTTTCACCTCCAAAATCATTAGATGATGGTAGCCTGATTTAAGTTCTATCTTAGAGAAATTTGTGGATCCCTCCATCTGATAAAACAAATCATTAATGCGTGGAAGGGGATAACGATTCTTGATCGTTACTTTGTTTAGCTAGCAGTAATTAATACACAACCGCAAGGATCCATCCTTGTTCTTTACAAAGATCATCAATGCTCCCCAGGGTATACACTAGGATAGATAAGGCATTTCTCCAAAAGGACCTCAAGCTATAACTTGAGCTCATAGAGCTCTGGTGCGGTCATCCAATAAGGTGCTCATGAGATAGGCTCTGCTCTTGAAATTTGTTCTATATGAAAATCAATCTCACATGGGGGTGGCAACCCAGTAGCTCCCAGGAAAGACAACTGAAAACTCTCTCAAAATGGGGTGATCATCTAGCGATGGTCCACAAGACCCATCCTATGATCTATCACTAAATGTAACAACATACATCCGACAACCTTTGCACACACTACTTAAGCTTCATAGCAGAGAGATGATGTGAATAGAAATAGGTTTCCTAACCCCTAAAATCACCGAATCAACACTCGAAATAATCTACACAAGATCTAATCTTGTTGTAATAATCCATTTAGGCCTTGGGTGTAGATAACCAATCCATACCCAAGATGATTCCATAAGAGCCCAAACGAAGGATACGGAGATCCGAGGTAGTGGTGAAAGGTCCCAAATCCACTACACACTCCTTAACTAAGGACTCCATAGAGATCTTGGCTCAGACGCCATCTTAACATCCCAACTATGACCCCCCTAATCTGCCACCAGCCTACATTGCTCTACTAAATATGGTGCAATGAAAGAATCAGAAGAACCAAAATAAAAAAAAATGGAGGTAGGAATACAACCAATGCTACATGCAGTCTCAATAACTATACTCTAATGCTCTATCTAGTAGTTCTCGACCACTACATACATCCTATGACAATGCCCCATATCACCAACAATTGGCTCTGAGATTTGTGTCCTACCCTTGTTATTAGGGTTCTATGGGAAATCTCTCCAAAAATTTCCAATAACACCACAACCAAAATAACCACCTGATCCTCTCCCTTGTGTAGTAGGTCTAGTCGGTACTTTGGAGGTCTATGGTGTGGATCTTGATGATCCAATTGTAGTCTAATGAGATCTCTGGGCACTCTATGTCCTGGTGGGACCTCTAGGAGGAGGCCATATACTTTGACCTCTCTATGCATCAAACCTCTATGGAGGTCTATAAGATGGGCGGGACTATTGCTACCATTGTGGTCTAAAAGATGAATCTACTAAACCCTATCCACCATGAGGATGAAGTACCGATCCCCTTGATATGCTATCCTACATCTGCTATATGCGGCTCCGGACTCGAGTCTTTAGCGTGCTAGGTCTTTCCCTGAGTCTCCTCTTCTATATAGGCCTTCTCGACACCTCGGCTAATGTCGTGGACAATAGATCTGTCTTGAACCTCCAATGTCTAGATTCATGCCTTGGATGAACCTATGAATCCACACCTACTCATCCTGCATGTAACCAACATACTTAAGTAGATCCAGAAATCTACTCTCATACTCAGCCACTAAAAGAGATGTTTTTCGGAGGTCATGGAACTCATCTATCCAAGTCTTTGTATGAACCTACGTGACAAGTATCTATTACTGAAACACTCCTCAAAGATCTCCTAGGTAACTATCTCGGAATCATCATGGAGCTTCTACTCCTCTGTCCTCCACCAATCACCAGCTCCATCCCTTAGTAGATTGATCACAACACGAGCATTCGTGTTGCTTTAGAACAAGGATAGAGCTTGAAGCATCCACTCAAGCTCAACAACCGAGCCTCTGCCTGAAATCCACCTACGTCTCTAGAATAATTTTATGGCTAAAGCTTCGGATCTCCCGATATGATCTGCAGGCTATGGTCCGATGGCCTCTAGGTCTCTCTCGCATGTTCATCCCTAAGCCTAGGGATCCAAGACCTCTGTCTAGATCCCGAGACTCAATCACCCCGTCCCCTCTGTGGTGACTCTGTATGGGAGTTTTCTCCTCCATGCTCCTTGTTGGTTTGAGGAGATAAATTCCCCTCGATGGAAGGGACTCTATCATGTTTGGGCTGCATGTCCTCCTACGAGATCCTCTCGTGTAGAGTAGCATTAACATCCTGAAGAGTCTACAAAATATGGGGTAGGATGGCTACTATAGCATGATCTGGTGGTGGTATGTATAGGTCTATGTGAAAAGACCCCTCATCCCATCTATGCCTCTGCGTATAGACCAAGGCGAGAGTTAGTTCATTTTTCTAAGTTTAATTTAGTTTTCATGTTTACTAAAATATGTAATTTCTAACTAATTTACTTTCTAGATTTAAAAGTGTGATATGTTTAAGTCTAATATCTCAAGTTTTCTAGTGTGCCCATGGTCCAAGATTTTAAACCACTTTGCTTTGATACCAAGTGTAACACCCGCTAAAAACAACCCATTTGAGACCCAAGAACAACCTAGGATAATTTAGGAAAATTATGGAATTAATTTTTATTTTATTAAAAGAATCTTCAACCAGTTACAAGACAACAATTGTCACTAAAAGGTTCCAAAAATTTCTAATCCACTAGAACATATTTTTCTTTTATTAACTATTATTATAGGTCATAAGGTCCAAAATTTAGGGTTAGAAGGTTCCATTAGGTGCGAGGGTAATTCTTCACCATAGCCCTTTCTCTAACAAGCTTAAAGTTTTAACTTGATTTTTCTCACACTTAACGCATTCAATTTTTTTCTAAATTACTCATATTAGATACGAAATTTCCTCACCTTTCTAGTCATATAAATAAGTCCTCCTAACTCCTCATATTTTTTGAGTTATGGGCAGCGGCCTTGGGGTGAAATTTTTCTCGAAAAGCGGGCTTGTGGGCGCGGGGTGAAAATTTACTTAAAGGATGGGTTAATGGGCCATGGGGAGACTTTTGGAAAATTTCCGCATGGGGAAAAAACAACCTTTGTGCTTGTTCTCCCATGGGTCCGCATGTCCACAAGAGACACGTGGAACTCCTAAGTCAGCGTGGGGAAAGCGACATGGCAGGAGACATTTAGAAAATTCTCTCGTGCGGGGCAAGGATTTAAATTCATGCCCGCGTTATCTGCTGAGTCTGTAGGGGACATGTGGCATCACCTAAGCCAATGTGGGGAAAGTGGGGTGGCAGGGAGAAAGTTCTCTTAACGCCTCGAAGGGATAAGAGGGTAACATTGACCTACGCCTCCGCCGACACCTCGTGATGTTGCGTGGCAACTCTTGATTCACCGCTGAGGCCGGTGGGAAGGCGGGAAAACTTGGAAAAATTTCCAAAAATTTTACAAAATGTAAAAGGAAAAAAGGGGACCCATTCCTATACCGATGCCTCATGACGCCCGTCACATCACGTAATTGGTCGCGAGCCGCGGAAAATTTGGAAAATTTTCCCAAAAATTTCTAGAAGCACTAAGCGAAAAAAGGGGATCTTCCCCTGTGCTAACACCTCATGGTGCAATGTGGTAGCATCTAATTGGCTATGGGACAAAGTGGGGTTGTGGATAAAATTTGGAAAAATTTCTCAAGTGCTAAAGGGAAAAATTCGGGCCCGCAGTCCGCCGATGAAATTTTTCCCAATTTTTTTGGCGCTTGAGGAAGAAAAATTCGAGAAGGCCATAAATTTTGTGAGAGATCTTAGTTTTGGGAAAATGACAACTTTCTAGAAATATCTCGATGTCTTATTCACTCAAGGATCAATAATTTTTGTTTTGACAAAGTCTAAGGGGTCAATTTTAAGAAAATAGCCTCTAGGCTTTTACGGTGCAAATCGGTAAATTTTAACTTGTGATATTTATTCAATTTGATCTTCTTCCTCTCTCTACATGTCAAATAGACATGGGGAAATGTTTTAGATGGATTTAAGGAAGGTTTCAAGATCTAATTTGTTTGATAGATTTTCAGTTTGAACATTTTCATTTCTTGATAGAAAAATGACCGCAAAAGCAGCTTTGAGCCCGATTTTGCTAAGTTTTGAAATATTTCCTTTAAGTGTCATTGACAATTTTTACACTTGTGCAAAAATGAGCAACTCAAAACTTTGTTATGATGGATATGATAGGAAATAAGAGATAAAATATGTGGAATAATCCCTTACGAGAATCGCAATAAACAGTAGAAACTAATATGCGAGAAAATATTACGGATCTCAAATAAAAGGATAGAATAAATAACACAACACGAGAGAGACAATATTTAACTTGGTTCACCCAATTTGGGCTACGTCCACCAAGAATCACTTGCTCAGATTTTATTACAAGCCTCCACTCTCTTAATACAATACCCAGATCCATTTAGAGCTATGCTCAACAAACTCTCTGAGAATTCACACCCGAATTCAAAGCACATATGTAATGCATTTTCTTGTATATGTATCATATGCATAAGACCATATAAATAGAAAATTTCTTAAGCAGTTTGATGAAAAACCATGGGTATCAAAACCATGGGCAAAAAACTATGGGTATCAAAACCATTGGCAAAAAACCGTGGGTATCAAAACAATGGGTACCAAAAACCATGGGCCCAAAAACAGCCCATAATGGTTACCCATTACCCATGGGTTAATAAACCACCCATGAAAATTTGCTTCAGGGGCTTCGCCCCCAACCCCCCTTGACCTACTCACCGGCAAGCGAGACCGCCATAAAAATACCCGAGTGTAACACATAGAAGGTGTACCACACTCTAACATGAAAATAGGCTCCACAAACATAACAGGATAGAATAGGTGAAGTATACCTAAGCTAGGGGAGATCACATCAGATCATGTCATTGTTGTTGATTTATTTAAAAGATTACATGAAATTTGTAGCTATGTGTGCTATTACAAAATGTAACTAATCACATAGTCTGCAATTTCATGACCATCCTCAACAAAAGAACACAAACCTTGAAGGACAATTGTGTTGTCTTGATGAGGACATCCAATTACAAAATAGGTGAATTATACCTAAGCTAGGGGAGATCACATCAAATCATGTCATTGTTGCTGATTTATTTAAAAGATTACATCAAATCTGTATCTATGTGTGTTGTGACAAAATGTAACCGATCACATAGTCTTTAATTTCATGACCATCCTCAGTAAAATAACACAAGTGCCAAAGGATAGTTGTGTTGTATTGATGAGGACATCCAATTGCAGAATAGGTGAAGTGTAAAGTTTTGGAACAACAAACATAAGTGCAAATCCTAGAAAATCAAAGGTCATTACTGAATGTTACAAGTTCTATTCAATGTTCTTTCCTTCATGATTAAGACATTCAATTATGTTACTAAATTTTTTAGTTCATTATACAATCCATATAGAAATAAAAAATGCATAAAAAGATATACAAGTCATTTACAGAATTTAATGTTTTATTCACAAGCATAGTCAAATGTTTCCCACACAAGCTATGGGATGTAACTGAAAATTAAATTACAGCTACTAAAAAGAAAGATACACATGCATGAAATAGAAAGCATAGAAGCATGAGGGTGAACCCATCATTTCCTTGTATATTCTTCTTTGTGCAGAGCATCTCCTAGCTAGCTCCTTCATCCTCAAATCATGGTACCTGAAAAGCAAAAACAAATCAACCATCAGTTATGAGCTCAGGGATCAAACCATATTCCTACACTATCCTACTTCATGCATATGAATCTTCCCCTAAACAAGAGATGTATTCTACTTGAAGGACAAACTGCATGCATGCTTTAATCACTTAGAAAGAAGAAAGTGAAAAGAAAGAAGAAAAACATGGACATAAGAGAGGCCAAAAAGCCTAAATATTTCTAACTATTTTCCTAAGTGTGCAGGTATAGGTTGCAGCCAAAGAGAGAAATAAATAAGTCATAAGTACATGCTAAGAAGAAGGAAGTGTGCAACTCAAAGTTCATTAAACATTCTGCAAATGAAAGAGGTTTGAGCTCAGAAGAGAGAATGGAAGATAGCGGTACTTTTTAGTTTGTAAAGAAGAGGGAGAATCAAATTTCAACAAGTTGAAGCTAAAAGAAAAAGGATTACAACTGAAATACAATGAGAGAGAAGATTCTAGAAAAATTTGACAGGGCTTCGCCATGTAAAATGGACATTTACAATTTTCCATCATGTTGTTTCAATTACTACATGTTTTTTAAAAGAGTTATGCAAATCAAACAAGTAACATAGAAATCAGAAAAGCATTACATGATCAAGAGAAACAACTATCATGTTTTCAGTTCTCAAATTGCTATATCAGTTCAACATGAAAAGTGTTACTTTTTGTATCCTGGATCAGAATATATAACTACTATTTCTGGAAATGCATGAGAGAGAAGATTCTGGAAAAAAATTTCAGGGCTTCGCCATGTAAAATCAACATTTCAGATTTTTCAGCATACATATCAGAGTTGTAATGAAAGGAAATACATTATATAATGTAGAAAAGAAATGGATTGTACTTTCATTTATCATATTGAAGTACTTTGAGCATTCTTTATAACTTAAACAACTAAAGAGAATTGAAGTTCTAAGATAATCTTACAAATTTCAGCTATTCTAAGTTGCAGTTTTCAGAATGAAGCAAATATGAGAGCACATGAAAGACAAAATCAAAAGAACGTCTCATAGTACAGTTGAATCAGTGACAAGTACCAAAATATTTCATAAGCAACATGTATTTTTAGAAAACATGACGAAATGAAACAGATTCATAGGTTGAAAAGTTATCACAATAAGTTACAGATTCATGAAAGAACAACTTATGATGAAAGGGGCATTACTTCCATTTGTTTCTACTCCCAAAATGACTAAGGGATTACAACTATTATTTTGGGATGAAATATGTCAATAATAGGAAGAAAAAAATTGTATTCAACCACTCATCACAGAGACTGAATCAAATAGAGGGTCTCTTATAGTTCTTGCAGCAGAAGTATCAAAGGAGAAATCTTATGGAAGAATAATGTACATCAAAACTAGAGCGGCCTACAGATTCAGATGAATGCAAGTTACAAGTTACTTTATGACAAAGAATATTTTCAGTTATAGTACAACTAAGGATCAAGGTATGATTCATGATGAAGAGTTACAACTCACAATGCAACCAACTCGATACTTGGACAAGTGCAGAAATTTCAATGACTTACACAACTATGAAAATTTACAGTCAAAGTGTAAAAATATACCAAAGTTCAGGTTGCAATGAATGAATAAATTAATTAGGTCTAGCTTATGGCCAAATCTAAGGGCATAACAGAAGTCATAGAGGATAGTAGTTTGCAAGAGATCAGTTTAGATGTTTATTGTTTTAAGTTATCCAGGCCTTTTGAATTCAAATTTTACAGTGAAGTATTAGAAAAGATCAAACATGTAATCTACTGATGATCATATACAGTCATGATTTTTTCATAATACCATCAAACGCAAACATAATTGTTTGAAACATAAAGAATCTCAAGCTATAAGAATATTGCAATAAGCCCCTGCACATTTTATATTTGGAAAAGGACTTAAGAATGGAAACTACATAGCCATAATGGCTCATGACAAGGGTTTTAAACCCAAGTTCAAGAGAGAGGGGTTTGAAACCTTTGAAATAATGGAAAGTATCAAATTGCATAGCTCAAGATCATGAGAACAAAGAAATATCAACTCATTTTCTCAGGAAATTATGAATACCCATGACATTAAAAGTTTTAGATGTAGAAGTGTTGAATAATCAAACCCCAATGGGCTAAGCCAGAGAGGATAGTAGTTATACTTGAGTGAAGCACCAGAACAGAGTTATTTACAACAAATAAAGTCCAGATTTGGGGAAAATAGTGAGACACTTAACAAATACACCAGGAAATCATGATCCATAGGTGGCCAACACAGTAGAAAGAAGCACAAAGAAATTTCTAAATTGGCGTTTCAGTTCCAAGTGAAATCACAAATACCCATATCTTAAAATATGCAGATCTACAAGTCGGCCATGGTGGTCATTGTCCTAAGTAAAATGAACTCCATATTCAAAAATAGATGCTTACAAGTTTCAGACAACAAAATCAAGCTCAAAGGCTCAACATTCGTAACTAAAATTCGGAGAGGAACAATATGAAAGCATAACTCGAGCAAGGAGAAATACCCAGATGAAAATGGGCATTCGAACGTAAAATTTCACTTACCAAAAGAAATCAAGACCTGCAGACTACTACCTGCAGTTCCACAGAACACAGAGAGTCTTTTCCACAAAGCCAAGCTCGAAAAGAAGAAACCGAGCTTCAAAACAACCATACAAAGCTAATAAGGCTGAAAGAATCAAAATCAAGCTTTGAAGCCCCAACAATGGTAGATCTCAAAAAAAACAAAGAATAAACACAAAAATGCAGAGGTAAGAAAGATTCATAATACCAATCTGAGAGCAAAGCCAAATTAACAGAACTCGAAAGGAATAGAAATGGTGTCCAAAAGCCTCACTGAGTTCCAAAAACTCATAAAAACACATTCATAGGTAGGAAACCCTTTTTCATCACAAAAGTCGAGCTTGTCAATATAAGATGGATCTTTGAAATATCACACAAAGATTTCAAGGATGAAAATGAACAAAGCGAACCCAAAAATTTTATCAATGACAAACAAGAAAATTTTCCTAGGATTCACTCTTAAAACTAGATGTGAAATGACCAAATGAGGGACTTCGAGTTGTTTTAACTCACTCACTTGAGCTCAGCTTAACCTAACTCACCTAGAGTTAGTGATCAATGATCAAAAATATCAAGTACACAGATCAAAGGCTAGAAGTCAAGCTCTATATTCAAAGCAAACCACTTGGGTAATATGCCACCAACCATAATTAATACCAGATCAGAAACCCTAATCACAGTCAAGGATCAATGGCATCGAAACACAAGAGGTACAGAGATCGACGACCCAAGATGATCACCAACTTCCACACAAACCCGAGTTACTCTCTTTTTTATCAGAGGTTAGTTACAAATGCCACCGACAATATTTCCAAGGGGTGAGTCACCATGGGGAGGGGGCCAGCCCATGTCACTGAACCAAATAATCATTGCCATGACTTTCAAAGTCTAAAACTATAGTCTATTCAAATAATCAAAATCCGACCAAATCATATACCATGATCACCAAAAAAGTGAGTTTTATAATATGCCAAGGCCGATATAATCAAAGGTGGTCGAGCATAATATGGTGGCCTTTACAAAGTGCCTCACATATTTCAAAAAACCATAGTATATGCTAAGTCCACAAAGGTGGCCAAACCCAATGAAGACAAGAGTTCACAACCACAGGTGGTCCCCACTCCAAGGAGCTAGGGTTGATTTGCAAAATGTCACTCATGTGACCATTTTTAAAGGAGATGTCAATATCAGAACATGTGCACATAGCAGGTGGTCCCCATAGGAGGAATAATTTTGCAAATATTGCTAAGTATTGTAATTATTTTGCTCACATACATGAAGTTATTTCTTGCATGCTTCACAAGAAGACAAAATAGAGAAGAAGATGAATTTTCATGCTCAAAGGAGGAAGACTTGCCTAGCAAGAAATTGTATTATTAGAAAATTATTCACCCATTCTTTCCTTAAAAATAGAACAGTCAACTTCAGTTTGACTGTATTGTATTTAAGGCCATTAATGCCTATTTTTAAACTGCATGCTCTAGTTTGTATTATTTTATCCCTTTATTTATTATTAAATAAAGGATAAAATTAGGATGCATGGGTGAGTACAGTCTTAGTCTATTTTTAGGAAGGGTGGGAAAATTTATTTTTCTATATATTGTGTGCCTTTGAAAAGCACAAGGATTCTTCCTGGAGGAATTTTTGATATAGAGTCTACTGAAGCAAATTTTGCCAGTTTTTCCCTCTGAGTGTGAAGTGTTTTCTACCTTTCCAAGTTACTTTGCAGTCTTGTGTATGTTAAATTAATCTTGTGAATGCAAATTCCCTGATCAACCACCTTACCCTACTACAAATTTCAGTCCTTTCTACTTAAATTTTAATGTGCATGTTAACTTATTAGTATTGTTGTGATCCTCCCTTAGTACAATCAAGTGTTTTTCCCTTAAATATTCTGCAAAAAAACTATTGGTTTGTGCATCAAGAATCCTTCACAGATCAGTTGTGCATATACTCAATCAAATCCCTCATACAAATTTGGTGTATCACCTTATTTTTAATCATTTTTTCAGTTATCTTTTACCCTCAAACTCCTAGAAAGCAGTTTAGTATACACCAACAAGGAACCAACCTTGATACTGAAGACTCACCTCAAAATAGGTATACCCACAAACTTGAGGTGTTTCCATTGTATCTACAAAAGAGAGAGATCATTTGTGCAAGCTTAGAAAACCTGCAACCATCTCTCTACAGGGTGCACTTTCGAGAGATAACAATATCTTTGTCTAAAAGAACTCATTTATACCTTGCCATGTTCTATTTTAATTTTTCATTGTTATTTCTTGCTTGCAGGTTGGAACTGTGCAATTTTGGTTTAGATTATTGTCAGTTTGAAGTTATAAAGAAAACAAGGATCAAATTTTAAAGGGTCTATTTTCCATTTTCTTCTTCCAAGTATTTAGAATACGTTCCAATCCCAATTTAACACATATAGTTAATTCAATTCAAACTATTCAAGACCATAAAGCAATTTTGATTTAAAATTTTCACATCTCAAAGAGACAAAATACTATATTTTTCTCACCTAAATTTCTTCTTTTCAAGCAGAGAATTCAATACATTGTTATAATCAGATTCAATAAAACAATGCAATTTAATAAAAGTATTATGCTCATTTATTGATTCCAAAAGACCACTTTAAAAATTCCTTCTTATATTCCTTCCAAAATCATTTCTTATAAACGAGGCGAGAATAATACATTTTATTTTCACGTGTTCCACTTTACCACTTTTCAAATAGGGATTTCATAGTGTATGCTAAACACATATTTCCAATGGAATAACAACATATGGACAAGACAAAACCACTTCCATTAATTTAAATGACTCTTACAACTTCCTTTCCATTCTATTTCAAAATGCAACATACAAAAACACGTATCATTCTTTCACATTCTTTCCACAACAGAATACAGTATAAATCCTTTACATTTTAAGATACAACTTGCAATCAGTATAACATCTTTCCATTACAAACATTTACAAGTTCATCCACTTCAAGTGGGAAAGGTTACAATGAGATTTAATTTCACAAGGGACAGTCAAACTATCTTTTCTCATCTCTAGAACAACAACATGCATACTCCTCATTCTTCCAATTTGATCACAACAGAGTAGGGGAAAGGCAATGCTCTTCACCTAATAAAGACATTCAATGAAGAGGAGAATACATCCTTCTTCATTGTCCCTCGAGCCCCAACCACAATGCAATAAAATATGTGATCCAACTCATGGAAACAACAGGCTTCCACAAACATACAAACAACATTTTCATAAAGAAACATAGTCCCAACAGAATGTAGTTTACAACTACATTAAAACATGAAAAATAATAAAAAGGCTTCATCAAGAAATCCAAAGGAGTAAGAAGCTATGGGGGATGTTGCTTATGCCTCCCAAAGGGAAAAATGGGTATCACCACCTAAGAACAACCCACACTATATATATATATATATATATATATATATATATATATATGAATATCATTTCAAAACCCTGTCATGCCCTTATGCCTCCCCCAAGTACCCCTTATTCCTCACATTTTCTTATGTCTCCCCAACCTCTTATGACACCCCATAACGAGTAAAGAAATGCAAGCTATTTCTTTGTAAGGTGCAACCCGAATCCCAACTCCCTCCACACTTATACCTCCCTAAAACACACTTGTGCCTCCCACAAAATAACCCCATAGTTTTCTCCTACACCATTCCTAGGCCATCTACCCAATAACCCAAAAATATACCAAAACATTCACACAAGAACATTTACATATATAAAAGAAGAGCATTTCAAGAGCCAAGCTCCTACCTCTCCATGATGGATTTGTTCCAAGTTCCAAAAAACAAGCTTTATCCCAATGCAAGCAATCCAAAACATCCAAGCACAAGCATGCAACAATCTTCCAAAAAATTCTCCAAGCAAGAGCTCCCAAAATAATAAGAAAATATGCCCAAAAAATGAAGTCTCTAAAGTGAAGAAACCCAAAACAAGGCAAACAATTCCAATTTTATAGAAGAGGGAAGAGAAGAGGATGAGGAGGATCCATGTAGGATGCCACATCACACATCCTCAACCCAACCCCCAAAAGACAACTTCATTCTCCAATGCATAATAACTAAGTGGGTGAATAATATGACAGTTTACTTACACAATCAAATCCAACCCACACCCCAAAGGACTGAAATTCAAACATGTAAGAAACGTGCAATTCAAACCTACAATTTTTCTTCCCAAAATTCATAATAAAAGTCTAATTTCAACTCCCCAACCATAGGTATGGTTGGTAAATAAATTTAAGGGGTATGGTTCAAGTTTAACTTGTCCCACAAGCCTCCAAAAATTACCTCCAAGGAAAAATTTGAATTTCTAAGAAGGTATAATGTTTCACACTCAAGAGTAAACTTACACATCACTTACACATTACTTACAACACTTTAATTCCAATCCAACAACTCTATTAATTACTTTCTTATGACATATTTTAATTAATTATCTTAACAACATGATTACTCACAATATTTTTACAGTATTTAATAATTAATGAAAGGGGTAAAAACACCACAAAAATAAATACATGCAAACATATAATGTCAAAGGGCCAAAATAAAAGAAATACATAAAACCCCTTGGCCACATTTAAAGGTGATCCCCCCCATGGGGATCCCTAGCACACACAAACACACACAAACAAAACTAGTTGCCATGGTGACCTTGTTGAATTCATCTATAATTCCAATGTGGTTGGTCTCTAATCCCCCAATGTTTGTTGTGATCTTTTAACCTACAAAACATAAATACCTCCTTCGGCCTTGTGGCCATATCAGAATGTCCAAAATAATATAAATATAATTAAAAATCCAAAATCATCTAGATATATGAATCACAACAACATCAAAGCAATCTAACAATATCATTTATAGTTTTATCAACAACTATATCCTCATCTAATAATTTTCCATTTCTAGGTCTACTCACAACATCCAAATATCACAAATCCAAACAACATCCATCATATAACAATGTCTAACAATATATCATCATCAACATATAGAATGTCTCTAATAATCATCATGCATCATAATTGAATGAAGTCAAAAATAATACATGATCTATATCTATCATCATACTATAGTAAGGTCCATAATCATGTCAATATTATAATCAACAGTATCATGGTTAGTATTAAAAGGTGTTTGGCATTACAATGTGATTTTTATTTAGTTTAAATGACTTTGAGTGTTGTACACTCTAGCTTTCCTTGAAATTTCAGATTTGTGATTAAGGGCCATTTTTGGAGGCTTGTGGGCCAAGCTAAGCTTATCCCACACCTCTTAAATTACTATAAAAACTTTCTAATGGATTGGAGGGTACAAAATAGACCCCATTATGTGTTTCATAAGACAAAAAGTGATATTTATTGCACTTTTATTACATGGGGTTTTAAGTTTTTCCTTAAAGGGTTTGGGTTTGGATTGTGTGTGTAAGAGGTTTGTCATTCCTCTCAACAACCAATTTATTTTGCATTGGGGTTAATGTTTGACTTATGATGTGGAGTTGAGGATAAGTTATGTGGAATCCTACATGGAGCCACCTCACCCTCCTCTTTTCTTTTTCTATATATGCAAGTTTATTTGTTTGTTTGGGGGTTACTTCATTTCATTTGTGCTCTTGTATTTTTTGAGTTATAGAGTTTTGAAGTTATTGTTGTGTTTTGGATCTTATAGGAGTTTAATTGAGATGGAAGGAGCTTTTACGGTGATCCATTGATCAAGTTTTTCCATGGAAAGGTAGGAGCTACACCCTTGTTTTATTTTTTTCTCTTATATGTGTATATTTGTATGTTGTTGAATGTTTTGGTATGCTTGTTGGGTTCTTGGGTAGAATTCCTAAGTATGGTGTAGGAGAAGGCTATGGGGATTTTATATGTAGGGAGGCATAAGATTTTATTTCATTTTTGGGAGGGAGTTGGGTTGGGTACCCCACCTGGATAAAACTATGCTTGCATTTCTTACATGGTTCTTTTAAGGGACATGTAAGAGATTGTAGGGAGGCATAAGATTTGTGTACTAGATTTGAAATGTTTATAGTAAGGGTTTAAGGTGGGCACCTAATCCCATTGGGAGGTATAAGTGATGTCCCCATAGATCCTTGTTCCATTGGCTTTGCATTTTCAAGGCATGTGTATTTTTATAAGTTGCATTCTTGTCATTGTAATTTGTGTTGAATGTGTGTTACATGGTTGTGAAATTTTGTGTTGTGATGTTGAATAATTGTATAGTTACCACGAGTTGGATCCATCCTTTATTGCATTTTGGTTGGGGCTTGAGGGCCAATGAGGGTGATAGCTTCTCCTCCTCATTGGATTATTGGTTGGGTGGAGAGTGTTACATGTCCCCCATTTTTTTGTTGTTGTGATCAATGTGAAGGAAGGTGGATTTCTTGTGGAAGAATTGGGACTTCGAGTGTTTGTTGAAATTAAAAGAAATCTTTCATGTAGAAATCATATTGTAACTCTCGCTTAAGGTGGAAGCCTATTAGATTGTCTTTGAAAGAAAAAGTCACATTTTATATGTTTATTAAGTTATAATGTATTGTTGGAAAGAAAATATTTTTGCATTATAAGAAATGAACTATGCTAAATAGAAAATAAAGTTCATTATCATTGTTGAAGCTGCATTATTGTAAAATTAAAGGAAGAACATAGAAATTGTAAAACATTAATGGTGTATTCATTGCAAATTTGAATGTGAAATAAAGTTGTTATTAGTTGCTTGAACAAATGGTTGTTGGTAGTAATGGAAAGGTGCAATAAACTATAATGAGTTTTTTTTTTTTTAAATTGAATTTGGTTATGGGAAGGCAAACCATAATACTCGAATAGGTTAAGTTTCTTTCTTACTCTTGAACTTGAAAGAAAATTTGTTGAATGAAAAATAAAAATGTCCCGATAGTTGTGTTTCTTTCTACTATATAAATAAAAAATCTTTAAATGTAGTAATTTTAAGCATGGAATGAATAAATGGTTACACCCTTCAATTGGAGACTTTAGGATCAAAAATTAAAACTAAGGATCAAAAAATTAACTAAGGATAAACTTTAAAACACTCCAGTAAAACTTTTTTTGGGAAATTTGCAGAATTGATGGTTCTATTTTCAAACAACATGACTACCACCATGTATAGAGTGGTTGTCTCTAAACCACCGCTCATGCAAGGTGGCAGTTTGTGAATCGCAATCCGGGTAGGATGGTAGTCCAAGGACCTCCGGATTTCTTTGGGTGGAAGTTTTATCACTGATGACGGAAAAATACAAATCCTTGTCTGTGCAAATTTAAAATTGGTTTAATTAAAAATTTAAGCCTGCAAATTTAAAGAGGAAATCACCAGCAAGCCATAAGGGCATAAATTCATTGTTTTACACTTGTAAATATTTAAATGGGCATTTAAAAGCATTCAATCTCATGGATTAAAAAATAAGTAGGGTTTTTCCTATGTAAGAAACTCAAAAAAGGAATTAAATTTATAACTCCATATTTGGAGTGAAGAACTCTATAATCTTCAAATGGAAGATGTTGCGATAATAAATCCATAATCCAAACTAAACAAAGCTTTATTTTTATGAAATTCTTCATGGTTCTTCCTTCCTTTCTCCCATGGCTTCCATTTGTCCAACCTCGAAAATAAACAAAAGAAAAGTGCATAAACAAGGAGGCTAGGGAAAAGAAAAAGGCTTAATAAGATTTCATAATGATAATTAGGGCTATTATGGAACCCTAAGATCTAGTAGCCACACATTGATTTGATCCAAGGATTGAGAGTCAACCCTATAATATTTAGGTAAGAATAAATAATATGGTATTTTTAGATAATTTAAGAGTATGTGTAAATGGGTGAATGGGGCCATTTAATAACCTTGTATGTTAAGTTATTTATTTTATTTCTAGTATGTTTTAGTAACTATTTAAATGGACTTTAAGGAAAATGATTTATGAGCAAAGAAGATAACTATGGATAAGAGTTGATTAAATGTGAGTTGAATGTTAATTCCTAAGGGGAACTATTTAACCTAGTGAAAGGAATTATTGAACACTTATCTAGTGATGATAATTAAATTGAATTTAGAAATAGATTAAGAATATTAAATTAATAATATAGACTAAAGGTAGCCTATGAAATTTAACATTACTAATAGGAATTAATTAAACGTATATTAGGGTTTGACACCCTTACAACTCGTAACTTAAAACAAAACAAAAAAATTCCATAACTTTCTAGATAATTGTTTAAGGATTAATGTGGTTTTTGAATGTTGAAATTATGGGTGTTACACTTGGTATCAGAGACATGGGTTCAACATTTGGACCCGAGCACACTTGGAAACATAAGGTATAAAAATAAAACATAACGCAACCCTAAACCTAGATCACACAATTTGTATGATATTTTAAATGTAGAGAACCTAGAGAATTGAAACAAAATATAGAGTAATAAAATTACTTGTTATCCCAATTTTTCACCCCAAGGAAAAATTGGTCAAACATGACCTTGCATAAGAAAATTAGAAGGGTTGTTTTAGTCTAGTGGGCTCACAATCGATCCCAAATGAGGGCTAGGCAGGCTCAACAATGGAGGAGAAAACAACGTTAAAGGAGGCCAGAGGCTCACATAAGAAGATTGAAGAAAGGGCTCGAAGTTTTCAGACTTCACATGTGAAGTCGATTCGAGGGAAAAGCACAGACTGGTGGAAGGAGCCACATGCCTCATCGATGAAATTCCAAGGGAAGAATCCAAAGCGGAGACCCAAAACAAGTGAAATCTTGGCACGTGGTTAGAGTAAAAAGGGGACAAAACCGACCATTGAATAGGCTAAGTAAAGAAGGGGCTGACAAAAGCCTCCACATTTCACCTTAGTGCATCTTCAAAGGAAAAATCTAGAGGTTGTCCCTAAATGAGAGAAAACTCGCTAAGTGGCCAAAAGTAAAAGGGGAGGAAGAACTAGCCCAAATTGGCTACGTAAAGAATGGGTCGTGAAAGCCTCCACGTTCCTCATCTGAGCAACTTCAAAGGTAAAATATGGTTGTAGTTTCCAAATAAACGTGAAGCCTCCACATGTCCAGTGGTCGACATATGGCCTGCCAAACAAAAGGGACCTAGCTAAAACACAAAGCAACATAGTAAAGCCGAGGAAGGAGCCACCGTCTCTTCCGTACTCTTTCAAGAGGCAAATCCAAAAGTGGTCTCCAAACATACGCCAACTCTCCATGTGTCTCGGGTCAGGAAGAGTGTCTCCGCCAATAGGAGGGACTTAGGTAGAACACATAGGACCCGTGGAAGCCACCACGTGGCGCTTCATTATAACTTTAAGAGTGAGAAGAGGGGGTTGAATCTTCAACATGCATGGGGCTGTAATGTGGGCCTGTATGGGAAGAATCATTCAAATATTTCTAGGCCATGTTAAGCGCCTGACCCACGACCTTCAGACAGCCATAAATTTTGACCGATAGCTCATTTTGGAGTGGGAAAGGACATTTTGGAAATCTTTCGGCACCTGCGACCCACCTACCACCATTAATGTTTTGATCCACTATTTTTGAGGCTATCAAGTCTCCCACCTGCCACCATGATGAAGAATGGGCTTCCTTTCTTTCCCAGAAGGGACAATTATGGGGAATGGGTGTTGCAGCGAGACTCATCATTGTTGTAGGTGGATTCAATGCTCTTCCAAGGGTGGTTGGAGTAGAGTTTGAATTCTTCTATCTCTCCTTCTCTCATTCTTATATATATTGTAAAGGAGGGGCATATTTCAAAAGGTTTTTCATCTTTTCTCTCCTTCCTCACTCTCTCCTTCTTCCTTAGTATAGAATTTGGAGTCTAAGCCTCCTATGTTGGCTTTGTAATGGCATTTCCTTTCCCCTCTCCCACTTTTGATGTACTATGTGAACTCATGGAGCAATAAAATCTATTTTGTGATGAATTTTGTCCATCCTTTTCTTATTTTATTGTCTCTTATTACCTCTCATCATTGCAGGGTATATTTTGCATACTTCTGATGTCTATTGTAGGTTTTGGGAGCTATGTTTAATGGGTTAAAGTGGTGTTCCATGTGAACTTCATCTCTAGTCTGTGGTGCATCTTGTCCACCCTCTCCTTTGCTCACCTCTCTCCATTTTAGGAAGCTGAGATTGTGACCAGCCACCCCCTTTTCTTGGTGCTATCACCTATGTAGTGTAGGATTCCTTTATTTTATGCTCTCTCTCTCCCTGTCTCCTTGGCATTGTTAGATTAGGAGTAGATAGTTACATTTCCTTCCTTAGAAGTAGTTTAACATTAGGATTAGGAAGAAGAATCTGACTTTCTCTCGGAGGGCCATCTCAAGTCTGCAAGTCCCATAGCTTGAGAGATGGTCCCATGTTATGCAGTCACACCGGATGCCCCACTCAAATCTGAGGCCATTTGGGGGGTGTTGTGATTTTGCATCAACACTAACTCTTCCTTGGTCTCATGCCAAAGGTATGGATCAGACGAGGGCTGCTTGTGTGTTCACCTAGAGTTACCACCTCCATAATAGGCGTAGCAGCCATATTTCCTCATATACTCCATGCTTTATAGGATTTCAATGCCACTATATGTGGAGGGTCTTTAGGTGTGAGAAAGAGTAGACGTAATCAGAGCCATGAATAGAGGCTCGTGCACCTTCTCAACATAGTGATGAGCACGGGAAGATAACTCCCATGTGGAGTAAGTAAGAAGAGATTCACCACATAGAGGTCTTAGAGATAGGGCTACAAGATAGAGAGGCAGATCTAGGAGCCCTAGGTAGTGCGATGATCGTGTTGAGAGACATAGAGGTAGATAGGATACAACGGAAAATCAAATCGAGAGAGATCCTAAAACTCCATCCATCACATTTTGCTAGGGATACTTGGAGGATTCTAAGCAGAGGAATGGTTGGTCAAATTGAGTGGATGCTTCAAGCTATATGTCTGTTTCCCAACAAAAAAAAAAAGGATCATGTTTTCATCTACCTTCCAAATATGGATCCGGGTTTGGTGGAGGATGGAGGGGTAGAAGATCCATGTCGATTCCTAGATATTCACTTGAGAGATCTTTGAGGAGCAACTCAAGATTAGATACTTGACTAGGAGGTTCATTTAGCAGAGAATAGATGAGTTCCACAACTTACGTCGGCATCCATGGTGGTGGAAGAGTATGAGAGTCACTTCCTAGACCTACTTCAAGATGTGTAGACTATATGAAGGATGAACAAGTTAGGATCCAAATTTTCATCATGGTACTGAAATTGGATGTTGGAGTTGCAATCCACATTCATTTCCCATAGATTCTTGCTAAGGTAGATGAGAAGGCCTACATTGCGAAGGAAACCGGGGGATGCTAAAGCAAGCCAAAGATACAAGTACATATTCATGTGCAGCAGATGCGGGATAGCAGGTCGAAGGGGTCGACTCCTCTCCTCATGGAAGACATGGTTTTGCATAGTCTTCATTCAAACCACCATAGAAGCCACCTCAACAATAGCAATAGTAAACACATCGTCCATTTTTACCTCCTTAGAGATTCGATGCTCAGAGGGGACATAGTATGGGGCCTCCTCCTAGGCTACCGGTCATGACTCGGGCACCACATAGAGCTCACTCAACAAGATATCATCTGCGCAGCGACCACAACAGTTCATAGCAGGACCATCAGGATCCACAACATAGACCACTAGAGTACTTGAAGGAGCCGCATCTCATTGGAGGGGACCTAGTAGTTGTTATGGTTGCGTATTACTTGGGAATAATTCGATAGAGTGCTCTCAAAACCCTAACAATAAGGGTAATGCACTAGTTTCTGAGCATACTGTAGGAGACATGGCTAGGAGCCACATGATATATGCAATAGTTGAGAACCATCAGACAGAGCACCAAAGCACTATGAATGAGACGATAGGTAGCATTGATGGAATTTCTATTGCTATTTTATTAGATTAAGGATCCTCATACTATTTTATTTCCCCATTTATAGTAGAGCGATGCATGTTGGTGGCAGTTAGGTAGAGCCGTAGTTGGGATGTGGAGATGTCTTTTGGAGCCATGCTCACGGTGGACTCCTTAATCAAGGAGTGCATAGTTTACCTAGGACCCTTTTCCACAACCTTCGATCTTCATATCCTTCCTTTGGGTTCTTATGGGCTTATTTTGGGCATGGATTAGTTTTATGCAAATATGGATAGAGTTGATTGTTACTGAAAGAAGGTAATATAATGTGCATATGATTAGGGAGTGGAGTCAGGGGGTTAGGATACCCACCTCTATTCGCACCATATCTCATTATGCATCTTAAGTGGTGTGGACGATAAGGTTTCCATTTGTATACTCTCACGGTTAATGACAGATTAGAGGATGAGTCTAGTGGGATGTCACTCTATGGAAATCACATCTTGAGGGAGTTTTGGATGTCTTTCCAGGGGAGATTCCGTGTTTCTTCCCCACGTTAGATAGATTTTCACATTGATTTGGTTCCTAGAGAAGATCTTATCTAGCGATAACCTTATAGGATGATTACCCCCGAGATCCGTGAGCTTAAGTTGCAGCTATAAGGCCTTACGGAGAAAGGCCTAATTTTTCATAGTGTATCCCTTGGGGCGCACTTGGGTGATTTTTGTAAAGAAAAAGGATGGATCTATGTGATTGTGTATTGATTATCATGAGCTGAACAAAGCAACGATCAAGAATCCTTACCCATTTTGTGTATTGATGATTTTTTTGATTGAATGAAGGGAGCCACAATATTCTCTAAGATATATCTTAAGTATGGATACCATCAAAGCATAGGATCACGAAGGAAAGTATTCATAAAACAACCTTTTGTATGAGATAAGACCACTACGAGTTCATAGTAGTGCCTTTTGGTCTAACAAATGCCCCCACAAATTTCATGAGTTTGATGAATGGGGTATTTTAGGAATTTATTGATCACTTCGTGCTCATTTTTCTTGATGAAATTTTTATTTACTCATGTACGGGTGAGGAGCATGAGGAGCACCTTCACCAATTTCGTAGTGTCTTCATGAGCAATGACTTTACAGGAACTTGGAGAAGTGTGCATTCTTTCAATCAGAGGTGCAATACTTGGGTCACATCATTTCTATGGAAGGTATCACCATCGATCCTTCCAAGATTCAAGCTATTATGGATTGGCCCACACAAAGTAGTGTGACCAAGGAGATAGTTTCATAGGATTGGTAGGTTACTTGAGGATATTTGTTCAAGAATTTTCTCGGATTGGGAACCCCATCAATTCCCTTCAGTGGAAAGGGAAGAAGTTTTTGGTCTAATGGATGTGAGAAGGCCTTCAGTACATAGAAGGGATGCCTTATGTCAGCACCAATTCTTGTAGTGCCAGATCCACATGGAGAGTTCTTCATTTGTATAGATGCTTCCTTGGCAAGACTAGGAGGGGTATTGATGTAGGAGGGCCATGTGGTTGCCTTTGAATCTCACAAACTCAAAGATCATGAGCTCAATTATCTGAATCATGACCGGAGCTCATAATACTTGTGCATGCTTTGGTTCGATGGAGACATTTACTTTTGGGCAGGAGATTTATTCTCAGGATAGACCATTTAAGCTAATGTCACCTCTTCATGCAACCCAATCTCAACACTTTTCGGTGGCATTGGATGGAGTTTCTATGTGACGATATAGAGATAGATAATATGAAGGGGAAAGAGATTTTTTTGCCAATGCTCTAAGTATATGGAGACATTTGGATTTGGCTACTTCAATGGGTATAGATTTGTGGAGCAGGATTTTGCAGCCACTTCCTCATGACAATTTCTACCTTACAACTAGATCAAAGACTCGAGTCTTAGAGACAAATTGAGGGGAGTTTGATGGTTTTGCATTAGAGAAATATGGAATTCTCGGGAACAAAGGTTGGATCTATGTACTGTTGGTATCTAACTTGATTCTCCTCAAATTTTGAGCAACATCACTTGTTCGACAAGAATCTTAGAGAAAAATTAGATAATGGTGAGTCATTTTGTATCCGGGATGAGATCTAATTGGCCCTCTGTCACTCAAATGTGGAGAAATGGATAACATCCTCAAGAGGATTTGATCTATCCTCACTATTTTAGGTTGTGCCTTTCAACCAAGGTAAGAGAACCTATTTTGTAACCTTTATTTATTGAAGAATAATAATAAATCCTTATTTTACATAAATTTTATAGAGAAGACCTTTAAAAATATGATGAATACACCGAGATCAGATTCTCACGAGTTGTCACTTCCAGATCATGGAGATATTTTCACAACAAGGCAAAGGTTACTAAAGACATTTGAGACCCTGATTGCTTCTACATGTTTTGGTAATAGAGATTATGCATTTGTATGTATACTAGACAACTAAGGGTAGTACAAGTAGGATTGGTTGTTTTTGAATGAATTTTTGTGGGAGGTGGGGTAGGGAAAACTTGATTCACCAGATCCTCAAGGACCCTTAAAAATGGAATTTTAAACCAAAAAAATGCCACAAAATAGCTAAAAGGTTTCTTTAACTAGAATATGTGCTTCAATGGAGGCCCAAATTATCACTCTTTCACACAATATTTGAGATTCTATCACGAAGGACCAAGTTATAAAATTCAACAAAGCATCAAGATCTAAGTCAAATCACACCTAAGGTACACCTAGAGGCTTATAGATAATCTCTATTACCAGATGATATAAAAGTGATTTTAAATCATGTATTACAATCCCAAATGAAAGCTCTTCTTAGAAATGAAATTGTAGATGCCACTAAAATGTCACAAGAATTGAGGATTGTGTGATTAAATCATATTTCAATAAAATATTGCAACATAAAAAAGAAAAACTACTTGCATACATTTAGAAATAAAACAAACACATTTTTCTAAAGAAAACACAAAATAACTCGAATTTGATTAAATCTATCAGCAGGGGAAAGTTTATGGAACAGTCTCAGAGCTTGTCAATGGCTTTACACTTGCAACCACCTTGACATGATCAGATTTAATACAAAATAGGTTACAATTTTCACAAATGGCTTATCAAAATGATGAGCTTTATCAATCTTTCTAGTAGAAAATTTTTTCCCGACCCCTAACAATCCAACCTCCAACCATTGACATGAAAAATTTGTGCCATTTATAACATTTACAACAAATCCCCTTCTCTCCAAAAGGCAAAAACATTTAATTCACCAGTGCTTCCCACAATTTTGATTGTGATTCTCGAATCAAATCGTAAAAAGATGCCAGTGCTCGAGGGGGAAGATCCGATCGAATATCTCCCGCATTTAATCAAGCTTCCTCCTCTGGTAGATCCATCTTTGTTCAATTTTCCAACCACTTCCACCCCTAATATGTCAAATTTGGATCCTTGTGTGCTTGGGAGAAGAAAAATGGAAAATTTGAACTAGCACGATAGTTAGACCATTTTAATGGTGAAAGATGTCTTCCAGATTTTCCCACCAAACTCAGATATCAACATTAACTCCCCTCTCTCCTTGGCATGTAGGAAATACCAAGAAATCAAGAAGACTTACACTTACAGGCATGTTTCAGTAAAATGGGGGGGAAAACAGATTCAGAATCTCAGCTTCCATTGATCTTTACTTTGAATTTAGGCCATCCATGTGGAAGATTCAAACTTTAAAAATAGACCTGGGGGCTTCCTTTGAATTTTTACAACTTTTTGGAAAAATAGAAAAATATTCCATTTTCCTCCGCTCCTCTGACCTTAGGAAATGAGCCTGACACATTTCTTAAGGTGGGCCCAAGTGGAAACCTAGCCAAATTCTACCATTTTACTCCATTTTTGGAAAAGGGAAAATTTTCCAAGTTTTCCCCGTAACTCCGCCCTTCCGCCATTGACCGGGCAAAATATTGACTATCTCGTGCCGGGTCCGCTGCCATTTTGATCTTTTAATTCCCAAAAGGAATTTTTTTCAAATCTCCCCAAGATTCCGTACCTCCGCCGTTGACCAGAGCAAGCTTTGACCCTTCCTTTATTGGGCTTGAGGGACATTTTGAGATTTTAAACCTTTTGAGGACAAGAGGCTAAAAATCCAATTTACCTCCAATGGTCCACCTCCCTACCTCCCCTGCCTCTTTGAATTTTTAAACCGCCACGTGTCACCCAGGTGCACTTTAAGATGATCCTAAAAATTTGATACCTTGAAAGAGCACGGGCTCGCCACGTGTCCTAGTCCTGCAGAGTTTTTCTCAAGGTTTGAAGCTTAGCAGAAGGCACCATGTGTCATGTTCTAAGGCGCTCCTTTGGGCATTTGAAAAGTCTAAGAAAAATGCAAAGTGAGTGGAGGCTTCGACATGTCCTCCTAGCACTTCCTTAAAATTAAACTCAAAGGCCAGCCCCCAAACATGCGCGGTTCCTCCACGTGTCTCCATGACGTAATTTCAAAATGGTGTCCAAAGTGGAGACCCTGAATGACCACGGGATCGCCATGTGTCCCTATTCCACGAAACTTTACTGATGCATAAATTTTTCTAAGTCCAGAAAAATTAGTAGAAACCTCCACGTGTCCTCCCAAAGCCACTACTCTAAGGCCAAACAAAAAATTAGATCCTCAAACGAGTGCCGCTCCTCCATGTGGACACATTTTAAGTTGAGGTGATTCATAGAAATTTTTAAGTACCCAATCGAGCCACGATTAACCAAAAGGTTCCACATCCCTTTTCGATGAAAGGATGTAAATTTGATCGGAGAAACGCCATCAAATCAGAAATACAGAAAATGATCATTCGAGCCGAAAATGAAAATTTCTCCAAGGAAAGAGAATTTAGAAATGTTACAAGGCTCAAATATGTTTCTCAAAAATACACCCATTCATCTTTCTTCAAGCATTTAGGGTAGAAACGAAAAGGAAGATAAAAATCCCGTCCATGGAGAATGGAAAACTTGGGAGAACTCGAATTTTTAGATGAACAGATAATAGGAGACCCAAATTATAGACCTTTTCTAGAGGAACAAAGAAAAAGAGAAAACCATAGACCCATAAGTTATCTATGACCTAGGAATAGATTAAAAATGGTAATAAAGATTAACCAGGCACAACACGGGAAAAAGAAAGTGACAAAGGCTGCAAATTGATAGATTTTCAAAGGCAAAATGGGGCAAGACTATTTTGAGCACCAACATCGGCTCCAACTTGGGGATGGGCACTCCCTGTGAGTGCCACAAGAACAACGGTAGACCAAGTGCTAAGAATATCCATTGGGAAAGCAGATTCATCTTGCGAGAGAAAAAGAGTTAGTTCAAAAAAAAAAAGCAGAAAGTGACAAAAATAGGTCATCGAGGACTAGAATGAGCAAAAACACAAAAGACAGGGAAAAAACAACAAACTATACACTGTACAGAAGATTTTTCCTTGATTCAGGGGAATCAATCCAAGAAATGCTTCAAATTCCTGCCATTGACAGGAAACTTGAGTAGTTCACCATCTAAGTCTTTGAGGAAGAAGGTATGCTCACTAATCCTGATATCAATGGAGTAAGGGCCCATCCATAATGAGTCAAACTTGCCATGATTTCCCTTATCCTCATGTCTATTATCCCATAGCAGCAAAATATCTCCAATATTAAAAGCTCTGGGAGTGACCTTCTTGTCAAATAACTTCTTCAGATTTCTCTCTAAACTTTACATGCCTCTGGTGGGATGCCCTCCTCTCTTCATCAAGCTCAACAATCTGGTTAATGTGAGCATCATAAGGACCTACCTCTTGATCTTCCAACTGTTGCATAAAATTATATGAAGAGGTAGTAGGGCCTGAGTCCCATATACCAACTCAAATGGACTCTTTCCAATGACCCTTTTGACAATGATCCTATCTGCCTAAACAACAAACTTCAACTGTTCACCCCGCTTTCTCTTGTTCTGCTCCAATGTTCTTCTGATGATCTTTAGAAAAAATTTATCACTGGACTTGGCCTGTCCATTTCCTTGGGGATTGTAATTAGATGCATATGTCAGGTTGATCCCATATTCTTAACACATTGCCACAAAAGGTTTAGCTCTAAAGCTCATGGCATTATCAACAATAATCTTGACTGGTACCCCAAAACTGCAGATGATGTTGTTTAGCAAAAAATCCATGACAACTTGGTATTTTTCCTTCTTGGTGGCAATTACCTCCACCCATTTAGTAAAATAATCAATTACTACAAGAATCCATTTGTGGCAAGCACTTTAAGGGTCTAAAATTTCACCAATGAAATCCATTCCCCATTGCTTGAATGGAGCTTCAATTGATACATGCTACAAAGGAAGGAATCTTGAAGCTTTTAGGCTTCCAGAGAAGTACTAACAACTCTCACATATTCTAACCAAAAAGGTTGTATTCTTGAAGAGAGTTGGCCACCAATAACCAGCCCTCGGGATCTTGTGTCTTTGTGACTCTTTCAAAAAAGTGACCCCCACAAATTCTTCCATGGAGATCAACAATTATCTTGGGGTTTCTTATTCAAGAATGCACCTTAAGAGGACTCCCTCTGGGTTCTTCTAATCTAACCCATAATAAGTGATGACATATTTCGGAGGCCAACTTAAGGGCCCTTTTCTCTCGGTTCTTACTCAAATGCTTAGGGTATTTTAGATGTCTGAGGTAAAAATTACATCTTTGTACCACTCAGAATTCATCAATGTTTGAAAAACATCTACCCTTTCTTCTTCCACCTCATTTACCTCAATAGTTTGCAAGTTTCTCTCAGCCATAAGCTTAGCCAAGCCCAAACCTCTCACTAACTTCATGGTTTGGATATCCATATCATATTCTTGCAATTTTTTCACCCACATGCATCTTTTTCTTGAGACTTCCATCTTTGACAAGATGTCCTTCACCATGGTGTGGGGAACATAAGAAACCACTTTAGAACTTAGAATGTAAGGTCTAAAAACCTTTGTTGCTTTTACCAAGGAAAATTCCTACTTTTCCATGATAGTGTACTTCAGCTCATCCCCCTGCAAGGCCTTACTGAAAAAGGCAATTGGCCTCTCAGCCCCTTCATCATCCTTCTACAATAGGACAGAAGAAATAGTGTTTAATGAAGCAAAGGAAAACATTTATAAAGGCTTCTTATAGTCTGGAGCTATTAAAAATGGGCATCCTTTAATTCCTTCTTAATCCCATTAAAATCTTGGATGACAACATCCTACCATTTAATGACCTAGTTTTTCTTCAAATGGAAGTGATTGGAATGGTCAACTCAAGCAAAGTTTGATATGAATCTTCGATGAAGTTTATCTACCCAAAGAAGACTGAATTCCTTTCTTAGTCCTTGGGATTGAGACCTTGCTTTGATGGCCTCTACTCTTTTGGATCAGTCATCACTCCTTGTGACAAAACGTGACCAATTAACTTTTCCTTCTACACTCCAAAATGACATTTCTTTGGATTGAGTGAGATGCCATATTCTCTACTTCTTATCAACATCTTCTCCAAGTGCAGCGGTGATCACTTTTCTTTCTAGAAAATATAGTTACATCATCTTGATAAAATAAAATAAACTCGTTGATGTAACCGAAAAAGCAACATCCATTTCTCTTTCAAAGGTGGCTCCAACATTCATCAGACAAAAGGGCATTCTGACATAAACATAGATCCCCCAAGGAGTAGTGAAGGATTTCTTGATCCTTTCTGATTACTTCACCACAACTTGGTTATAACCAGAAAAACCATCCAAGCTGGAAAGTAACTAAGAACCCATCACTAACTGCAACACGTTCTCCATATTTGGTAAAAAAAAATTATCCTTCATTGATTCTCTATTTAGATTCCTTAAATCCACACATAGCTTGATGTTAACATTTTTCTTTCTATCTAGTACTTGGTTTGTAACCCAAGAAGAATACCTTGTGGGCTAGATAATCTCTCCATCTCTTATCTTCTTTAGTTCTTCTTGCATTTTGAGGGATAAGAGTGGATTGATGGGCCTCTATTTCTACCTCGAATAGCTTTTCATTAGACATGTTGAAACATGTCCTCTCTGTATGCTTTTAGTTTAGAATAGGTCCAAGCCATGCAATCCTGGTACTTTTTCAACAATTGGATGTATTACTGCTTCTCCTCCTTTCTTAAATTGCTTCCTAACAAAATTTTCCTTGGCTTCTCCTCTGTTCCAAGGTCATGCTCCTCAATATTCCTTTAAGGCTACCATGCATCTGTTAATAATGCAATCAACATTATCAAAATTGGACTCAAGAGAAACCAGCCCTCTAGGGATGGTATTGGTCTTTAGCTGGATGATGTCATTACCAAACAAGGTTTCCTTTCCTTCATTTATGCGTACCAGGGCTCCCAATCAATAATTTGATCAAAAATTATCCCTTTTCTACGCATAAATCTTCTAATATAAGCATCATGATCAAAAACCTATCAATGTTTAATGTTGTCGTGATAGAAGGACTTTTCAATACCTCATCCTCATATTCATAATATCGGACATTATACAATTGTCAAACTAACACCCCAACACTACAATTCTATCTAGCAGATCATTGAATTTTCTATCATGATGCACTATGTTGAATGAACCAAATATCTCAATGAAGTCCAAAACTATGTGCTCGTATTGTTTCATTCATTGGTTTCTTGTGGCATACGCTTTTCGACTTGTTTTACAATTAATTCTGAGTCTCCTTTGACAATGATGTCCTTGACACTATATTTCTAAGCAATTATTAAACCCAACAACAATGGCCTCATACTTAGCAAGCATGTTAGTGCACTCAAAGTTGAGTTTGAAAGAAAAAACAAATCTTTCCCGACTTGGAGAAATAAAAAAACACCAGCACCATTCCCAAACTTGGAGCAAGCTCCATGAAAGAATAGAGTCCATGGAGAGCCTGTTTATTCAAGGAATTTCGACTCCTCAATATTTTCTCCTTCCCATCAAGAAATACCACAAAGTTAGATGCATCAACACTTGTGTACAATACCTCAAAGGATACATTGTTAGGATACTCATTGAGATACAACATCTTATTTTCCCCATACAACCCGACAAGATTGCCCTCAATTGCAATGTTGGTATATGACATGTCCATTAGGACACTCCCACCAACACTTGCAGCCCATTTTCTTGACAAGTAGCATGCCCCACATGGTTATGTAGTAAAAAATGACAACATCAATTTTTAAGTTTTTATCTAGGTAAGCAGCGAGTTACACCACCAAACCCTTCACACATCCCACTACTAGCACTTCTATGGAGTCCATGGTAGTGCACTTCCCATATGCTACTTGTCACTTTGATTTTTAGCTCATTCATGACTTCCAAAGGCATGACATTACATGATGCCCTTAAGTCAAACATGCAATTATGCAGCAGTCCATGCTTAATGATCAAAGTGGTGAAGAATGGATCCACGTTCATCTGAAAGTCTACCAAGGATGTTCCCAAATAGACCTCAGGTGGTTCATCTAGCTCTTCTAATGTTGGTGGTGCTTATAGTTCTTCAATGATTGGTAGGATCTCCACATCGTTTATGTTTATGCCTAGGATAGTCTTCTCTTTTTTCAACCCCAAGTATTCAAATGATCTCTTTTTATGCTCAAGAATCCTAAGCAACTAAACAATTTGAATAGAGACCTTGATTTGACTCAACACTTGGGAAATATCATATGGGAATTCTTTGGCAAGGTAGCATTGGAAGGAAATCCAATACACTCATTAGGTGGTATAAGATTTTTGATGACTTGGGCACGAGGAGGGTATGATTTTTATTTGGAACTACAAGGATTTTAGCAAGCGCATCTTTCCTAGGAGCCTCTTGGGGAATGTTTGAAAGTAAGGGATATTTTTGCTTGGCTTGAGGCCCTGCCCTTTGACAACCTTACTTCTTGTGTTATGTTCCTTCTCTTGAGCCACAAAAAAGATTCATCAAGAATCTATCTATCTTCCTCGATAGGATTCCTCCATCATACATCTTTATCATTAAATCCCTTTCATATTCATAGTCATTATTGGGCAATTCAAAATATTTTACAAGATCTACTTATAAAGTATGAGAGGGAGGAGAATGGGTACCCTATGAATGCAATCCCAAAAAGTGGCAAGAATCTCGACACTTATCACCTCAATTGAAGTTGCCCTTGTTGTAAGCACGTGGAGCAACCCATCATGGAAACATCATCATCATTGTCATCAGATTCTTTCGCTTCTTGTTGATCTTCCTCACAAGAAGCATGAGGAATGAAACATTTATCACACCAATTGATGACATCTGTCTCCTCCACCACAACAACTCTTATAGCCAAAGGATCGGTACCATTCTCATTATCCTTATCTTGAGACTCTATTTCCAATTCCAACAGGTCCCTTTCCTTTGTCATCGAGATATTTGGTGATTTGTGAACTTGTCTTGGCCTTACTACTTGTTTTGACCTTGCGAGCTCTGCCCAATTCCCTTCTCATCTCAGGCTAGCTTGTAGGAAATCTTTCTAACAACCCCTTCCAAAGTCTTCACAACTTCTTCCAAATCAGTAGCCTTACTTGTTTGGGGTTTTTTTGGATTAACCATCTTTACAACCTCCCTCTTTGGAGGCTTCCCAATTACCTTGATGTTGTTCTCTATTTGCAAAGACATGGTGAAGGCCTGCCTCAAATTTGTGGGGTTTTTCTCTCTTAAATAAAATGCAGTTTTTTAATCAAATGCATCAGTATATTTGATCAAACATGACTCATCACAAGGCCTTATCCTAATAGGAAATCTCCTCAAGGTCTTATTAAACCTTGTGTTGAAATCATGTACTGACTCATTAGGATTATTTTTTATGTTTTCAAATTCTGTCAAAAGAAACCTAGGGTCAATTCTATCACCATACTACAATCTAAATGCATTGCTCATCTCAGTCCAAGAATCAATAGATTTATCTAGAAATTCTTTATACCAGTCCTTAGCATCCTCTTCCAAGGTATGGATAAACAACTTGATATATACATCTTCATGTTCAATCTCAAAATATTCCATCATATTGATAAAAAGCTTTAGATGCTGATCACCAATAATAGCATTGTTTCCTTGGAACTTTGGCATTTTGTTCCTTACATCTTGAGGAATTACATTTTGATATCTAGCCATTCCCACAAAATTTATAGGTCCAAAAGTGTTTACAACAAAAGGAGATCTAGTTGGGGGTAATGGCATGTTCCTTTGAGGAGGTGACCTGCAGGGGGTGACAAATTGTTGAGGGCAGAGAGGGTCCTTGGAACATAGGAGTAGAATTTTCAAAATGGAGATCCCTCAAAGACCTTGTCTCTTGGAAATCCCTATCATCCTCAGAAAAGATAGGTGTAGAATGTGAAAAAAACTTTTTAAATCAAATGAAGGCCCCTCTCCAGTTGGAGAATTCAATTCCACAAAGAGGCTACCTAATTCAGAGTCACTTGAATGGCAGTCTTCAATGATGGGCCGATCACTTTCATAAATGGAGATCCCTCTCCTTGTCTACTAATCTCCAACATCTCTCTAGGATTTTCTTCCTTCTAATTCTGCTTTTCCTAGCTCTGGAAACAATGTCCTAGCAGGATCCCTAGCAAAGAAAGATCTTCTTCCTTCCATATTTTCCAATATTAGTAACAAATCTGACTTTAACAGAGATTTAAGACACTGGTACTCATTAAAAATCATATCAACAGGGATTCGCCACTAAGGATTTCCACCTTAGTTGTGCAAATGCACTAAATATGATCTGTAAAAGGTTTGTCAATGCTAGAAACTTAAAATTCAAAGATTCTAACCTTTCTTTACCCAAATTTATCAAATGAAATCTAGTGCACTAGGTGTGAAGACTGAAAGAACTGTACACAACACTTGGAGCATACAAGAAGTGTTTTACCAGGGTCTTGATTTTGAACTAAAATCCCAAAGAACGGCACCACATAGTTATTGGTATCACAATTGATTTACCCTCAAAGTCTAAGAAGCATCATTGGTTCTATAGGAATCTTAGAGAGACAGATTAGATCATGGTGAATCATTTTGTAGCCGAGGATGAGATCTAATTGACCCTCTATCACTCAAATATGGATAAATGGATAGCACCCTCAAGAGGATTTGATCTATCCTCACTATTTTAGGTTGTGCCTTTCAACCAAGGAAAGAGAACCTACTTTGTAACGTCTGTTTATTGAAGAACAATGATAAATCTTTATTTTTCGTAAATTTTATAGAGAAGACCTTGGGAAAATATGATCAACACAATGGATCTCAAACTCACAAGTTATCACTTCTAGATCATGGAGATATTTTCACAACAAGGCAAAGGTTACTAAAGACATTCGTGACCTTAATTACTTCTACATGTTTTGGTAACATAGATTATGCATTTGTATGTACATAGGACAAATAGGGACAAGATACGAGTAGGATTGGTTGTTTTTGAAGGAATGTTTTGTGGGAGGTGGGGCATAGAGAACTTTATTCACCAAATCCTTAGGGACCCTTAAAAATTGAAAGTTAAACCAATAGAACGCCACAAAATAGCTAAAATGTTTCTTTAGCTAGAATATGTGCTTCAATGGAGGCCCAAATTAAGCACTCTTTTCACACAATCTTTGAGATTCTATCATGAATGCTCGAGTTAGAAAATTCAACAAAGCATCAAGATATGAGTTAAAGCATGCCTAAGGTACATCCAGAGGCTTACGGACAATCTCACAACAAATGATAGAAAAGTGATTGTAAATCATTTATTCCAATCCCAAACGAAAGCCCTTTTGAGAAATGAAATTGCAGATACCACTAAAATGTCACAAGGATTGAATCTTGTGTGATTAAATCAGATTTTAATAAAATACTGCAACCGAAAAAATAAAAACTTCTTGCATACATTTAGAAATAAAATAAACACATTTTTCTCAAGACAACATAAAATAACTCGAATTTGATTAAATCTATCAACAGGGAAAGTTTCTAGAATAGTATCAGAGCTTGTCAATGGTTGTACACTTGCAACCACCTTGACATGATCAAATTTAATACAAAAGAGGTATAAACATTTTTCAAATGGGTTCTCAAAATTATGAGCTCAGTCAAGCTTTCTATTAGAAAAATTAGTCCCGACCCCTAACACTCCAACCTCCAACCATTTGCATGAAAAATTTGTGCCATTTATAACATTTATAACAGATCCCCTTCTCCCCGTAATGAAAAAACCATTTAATGCACCAAAGACTTGCCATGATTTTGATCGTGATTCTCGAATCAAATCTCGTAAAAGTCACTAGGTTCTCAAGGGGGTAGATCTCATCGAATAGCTCCCGCATTCAAATCTTTCCTCTCGTATCAAATTTCCAACCACTTATTCCCCCTACTATGTCAAATATGGATCCTTGCATGCTTGGGAGAATAAAAATGGAAAATCTGATCAAGCACGATAGTCAGACAATTTTAATGGTGAAATATGTCTTCCATATCTTCCCACTGAACTCAGATATCAAAACTAACTCCCCTCTTTGCTTAGCATGTAGGAAATACAAAGAAATCATGAAGACCGACACTTCCAGCATGTTTCAAGTAAAATGGGGGAAAATCAGATTCGAGACTCTCAAATACCATTGATCTTTACTTTCAAATTTGGGCTGTCCACATGGAAGATTCAAACTTTAAAAATAGGCACAGGGCTTCCTTTGACTTTTTACAACTTTGTGGAAAATTAGAAAAAAATCAATTTTGCTTCGCACCTCCTCCCTCGGGAAATGAGCATGACATGTGTCCTAAGGTGAGCCCCAATGCAACCATGGCCAAATTATTTCATTTTTATCCATTTTTGGAAAATGGAAAATTTTCCATGTGTTCTCTGGAGCTCCGCCCTTCCATCATTATGCTGGGAAAAATATTGACTATTTCCTATCGGGTCCACATGCCATTTTGATCTTTTAATTCCCAAAGGATTTTTTTCAAATTTCCCGAGAGTCTATACCTCTCTTAGTTGACTGAGCAAGCTTTGAACCTTCCTTTATCAGGCTTGTAGGCCATTTTGAGATTTTAATCCTTTTGAGGATAAGAGGTAAAAAATTCAATTTAGCTCCAATGGTTCGCCTCCCCGCCTCTTTGACTTTTCAAACTGTCACATGTCACCCTAGTGCACTTTGAGATGACCCAAAAAATTTGATACCTTGAAAGAGCGCGGGATCACCACATGTCCTAATCCAGTAGAGTTTGTATGAAGGCTTGAAGCTCAGAAGAAGGAACCATGTGTCATGCTCCATGCTCCGAGGCAGTCTCCTTTGGCCGTTGAAAAGTCTAAACAAAATTCAAAGTTAGCGGAGGCCTCCAAATGTCCTCTTGGAACTTCTTTAAAATAAAACTCAAAGGATGGTCCCCAAATATGTGTGGTTCCTCCACGTGTCTCGATAACACAATTTCAAAATGGTGCCCAAAGTGGAGACCTTGAATGAGTGCGGGCTCGCCATGTGTCCCCATGTTATGCCAAACTGTACCAGCTACATAAAAAATTTCTAAGTTTGGGAAAATCAATGGAAACCTCCACCTGTTCTCTTGCACTACTCCAAGGCCAAACCAAAAAGTAGATCCTCAAACAAGTGCTGCTCCTCCACATGGACACATTTTAAGTTGAGAAGATTCATAAAAATTTTGAAGTGCCCAATCGAGCCACATCCAACCAAAAGGTGCCACATCCCCTGTTGATGCAAGGATGAAAATT
This sequence comes from Taxus wallichiana var. yunnanensis, assembly GCA_018340775.1. Lineage (NCBI taxonomy): Eukaryota > Viridiplantae > Streptophyta > Pinopsida > Cupressales > Taxaceae > Taxus > Taxus wallichiana. Next base: position 902,374,399 of record CM031239.1, read on the forward strand.
TGACCAGAGAAATGCCCATCAAACCGTAAAATACAGAAAAATGATCATTCGAGCCCAAAAATGAAAATTTCTCCAAGGATAGAGAATTTAGAAATGTTATAAGGATCAAATATGTTTCTTACAGATACACCCATTCACCTTTCTTCAAGTATTTAGGGCATAAATGACAAGGAAGACAAAAATCCCAACCATGGAGAATGAAAAACATGGGAGAACTCAAATTTTTAGATAAGAAAAAATGGGAGACCCAAATTATAGACCTTTTCTAGAGGACCAAAGAAACAAGGAGAAAACCATGGACCCATAAGTGATCTATGACCAAGGAACAAATAAAAAATGGTAAAAAGACTAACTAGGCACAACACAGGGAAAAATAAAGTGATAGAGGGTGTAAATCAATATATTTTCAAAGGAAAACTAGGGCAAGACTATTTTGAGCACCAACAATATCTATGGATGGAGGTTTGAGAAATGATATCTTTGTTGAGGCTCATCATCCTAAGATGCACGCCACCTTGAGATAACTATATCATTGAGAGGCCTTCATAGATATGTAGCTCAATTTTTGTCTCATTGTTTAGAGTGTCGAGGGTGAAGGCCAAACATCAATATCCAACTCGGCCTTATTTACCCACATTTTATCCCAAAGTGGAAATTGGACACCATTTACATGGATTTCATACCACCAAGATGCCATCATGGTGACAATTGATAGATTAATGAAAGTTGGTAATTTTTCTCTAGGGAAGACCACCTATACAACTAGTTTTGTAGTGAGAGCATACCTGGATAAGATTGTTAGACTGCATTAGATTCCATAGAAGATCATCTGCTATTGTGATCCCTTATACACATCAAACTTCTAGACTATCATGCGGCGGAGCCTTTGGGATGAGCATCAACCTCAACACAACCTATCATCTAGAGACATATGGAAAGATGGAGCAGGTGAATCAAAATTTAGAGGACATGCTTCGGATGTACATCATGGATGACAAGTATAGGTGGGAGGAGTACTTGTATTTTATGGAGCTTTCCTACAACAAATTTTTTAAGATTTCGATTGGGATGACACCTTTTCAGGAATTTTATGGAAGATAGTGCAGGACACTGTTGAGTTGGGACATATTGGAGGATAATGTATCTCTTATGCTAGCTTTGTTATAGGACATGGAGAAGTAGGTTGTTTTGATTTTTCGGAGGTTCCGGGAGGCACGTGAAACGTAAAATAAGTATGCAGATCGAGGATAATCGATCAGTAGTTATGAGGTGGCAACAAAGGTGTTTCTTCCTATTAGACCTCATAAGAGTCTAATTCGTTACGCAAAAGGCTATAAATTATCTCCTAGATTCATGGGTCTATATGAGATCCTAGACCGGATCGGTCCCTTAGCTTATCCTCTAGCCTTTCCACCCAACTTGTCTCATGTACACGATGTGTTTCACGTATTTGTTCTTAAGAGATATGTCCAAGATCCATCTCATTTATTGGATTAGACCACATTTCAAAGTGCGGGAGTAGGGGAAGATAATGGTGGATCCTATGTGTATTTTAGAGAGAAATAAACTAGTCCTTTAAGGTCGAGATATTGATCAGAACAAGTCCAATGGGATATGTATTGATCGAAAATGTGTGTTGTATTTTTTCACTTTTAAAAGTTTCCAAAGATCGTTATTTTCTTAACCAATTTTAAGTATTCTAAACTCCAAAAATTGATTAAATTATGATTATTATGCATTCATAGAAGTATAGAAAACTTGGGTAACAAATAAATAATCGAAAATTGAAAACACTCGGATAAAAAACAAGATTGTTTACGGGGTTCGATATTCCTACATCCCCAGGTTCGGATTGAACCGATCCATTAATAATATTGAAATTTAAGTACAATAACTCTTATAAAAAACCAATAATGAATCACAACACACAAATGAGCTGATCAATGTCCCAAGAACTCGAAAAATAGCAGAAATTGTCCCAAGAATGATCTCAGGGCTCCTACGGTGTTTTCATAATATGATCTCCCTGAAACCGTGTTAGAAAAACACCTAAAAATGGATATTTAAAAACATTCCATGAAAAAAATCATATATCTGATATCATCTCTGAATTTTGAACACTTTTCATGTTTACACCAAGTCACTTTTTGGATCAGAAGTGCATTGAAATTCATGTTTTCCAACTAGCTGTCTTGTAGGTCCCCGTTAAAAACTGCATTCAAAGATTCCAAAAATAGGTTAAAACTCAACAAAAAAAATCAAATCTTACATCATTAGAATCATCTCAGAATTCCCTATATTTCATATTTTCACTCCGAGTTCCCAATCTGAGTGCAAGGCCTTCAAAAACGTCATTTTCTGAGAACTACCTCCTTATGGCTTTTACACGACTTGGCCTCCTCCTTGTATAAGTTGTAGCGACCCATTTTATATCCCATCGTGCCCCTTGGCTGAATTGGTTGGTGGATGTGTCTTGGGCAGTGGAGGTCATGGGTTCAAGGCTCATCTCCTATCCCTTTGCTGGTGCTTCACTAATTTCATAAGTGGGAAAATCCCATATCTTTGGCGTGAAAGGTGGAAAGAAGGTTTATTTTGGGCTAAACCACCCATTATCCTTGTGGCTTGGGCCACATCTATTCCACTTGTTTTTTGTGCCAAAAATATGGTGTCGTTTATATTGGTGACTCGCCATAGCATATTGGATAAGTAAGCGGTGTATTTGGAGGGATAAGGTTTGAATAAAATGCGTGGCACTTATCATATAAGGTGTGGCAAATACATGAAACACGTGGGAGATAATATCTTGTGCCAAACGAGATATTGGTATCATTAGATATATACATACACCGAGGTTATAGGATATGATATATCCTTGGCTGTTGATAAGGTAATCCCCAGTATATCCTCGAGATCTCCAAGTTGGATAATAGCAAATAACGTGGCTTGGTAATTAACATGGAAGTTAATATCAAAGAATTATAAAGGTAATAAAATGGAATTCAACCCAAGTAATATAACGTGATATACAAAAATTACTATGACAACTAAGACCACCTATCAATCCTTGATAGGAAATTGAACACGTGGTGGCTTGAGAACCCACCACGTCGGTGATGATATAATCATCCTCACGGTGGCCAAGCTCCCTTCTGTCATAAAAGTTGAGCCTCTTATTATAGCCTGCTTTTACATGTGTCGAAGACTAGAGGTTAAAAACACTCGAACAACCTTAATTTTTCATTTTTTATCCTTTTACCACGTGTCGTAGTGCTATTGGTCCATTATTGACCAGTTGACCAAAGTTGACTTCCTTGTTCACTGAACTTTGACCGAACATATCTTGAGCTCAGAGTGTATGTTTTTCACATTCTTATAGTCATCGGAAAGCTCGTTGAAGGATATAATACACCGGTATGGTTTAGGAAGTTTTTGGAACATTTAACACTAAAATTGATCCCCTGATCACTCCTCCCTACTGAGAAGGCTTTTTGTCCACAAAAAATTGTTTATCAACCAACAAATAATGTTATCTCTTCCTGCATTGCACAAAAATATATAAGAACCTGAAATAACATTATAGGTTAATAAAAATGCAAATAGTTGATTATCTAATTACATAACCAATCAAATAATAACACCCATTTAAGCTAGTGCTCAAATTGAAATGTTTGCAACCTTGTCAACTCTACGCAAAGTTATGAACTTTCATACCCCACTGTAATGCCATCACAAATAACTAACTAGATAATAACACCCATTCTATTACGAAAAGCTAGTGTTCAACTATCACTTTGTGATATGATCGATTACCAAAAATTACAATTCCATAACACAGATCAATATACAAGACATCTAAACTACCCATAATTAGGCTAGTGCCCACTGCCCATCTGAAACTGTAACAACTGCAAGTATTCACTATCAGAATATAATAGACTATCAATGCCCAAAAATAGCTATAGTCAACAACTGAATCCACGTGAAGCTTCCAAAACATTGTATCGCCATCACAAATAATAACTCAGATAATAACACCCATCTATAATGGAAGCTAGTGTTCAACTGACACTTTGTGATTATGTTGATTACAACTGCAAGTTTCAAATTTAGACATGCTACTGATGCCTATCCCTACATACTATTTTCAACAATGGAACTAATAACCAATATGAGAAAAAAAAAAAACATGAGTATGATGAACCTATCACTCAAATCTTCTCTTCAAATATTTCCATTCATTTTCAAAGATTAAATATCAACTTAGGAACAAATCCTTATCAATCAACAAGCATCCCTAAAATATAGCTCGAAAAAAAAATCTTGCCTACTATCAAAAATTTACTCAGTAGTGCAAATATAAATTTGAGGAGTGTTTTTCCATTTTGGTTGTTTTACCTTCTCAAGCACCAAAATGAGTTTTAGTTAGGTTTAAGCTTCGCTGGTTTTACAATATTGTTCTTTTTAACAACTTTCCAATTTTGTCGTTTAGAAACAAACCAACAAACCTTAACATCATGACCATTCATATTACAATGGGAACACAATTTAACTTCCTTGTTTTCGGGAGTCTTACCCATTTTACCATTCTCGAACTCTATCTACAAGAATGATTCCCTTATTTAGGAGAGGTAACATTCTTGCCATTTCTCACCTTTCCTTGGTGAGATTGGTTGTAACACCACCTTATAATTCACAAAAGGCATTAACTTCTTAACTAAAATTTTCCTCTTCCAACAATATGGAGCAGAATGATTATTACCTTCACAAAATTTGCAAGGATAGCATATTTATGCCCGCCAAAGCTATATTGTTCCAACCGAAAGAGTGTATTAAAATTTTTAGGATTTGATTTTCCCTTAGTGCTATATTTAGTGTAAGTGGAAGGAGGTGGAATCTGATTACCTCTTTTACCTATTTTCTTACACCTTTTATTGTTCCTCCCGATGGCGAATCTTGCAATTCTAGTGGCATAGATCCTTGGTTGTTGGAAGCTTGTCTTCCTTCAAATGCTTTGGAACTTTCTCCAATTTCCATTTTCCCACTAGAATAACCCAAACTCCGCAAACCGAGGTTGATCCTCTACCTATCTTGGGTTAGCATCATCTTGGTCCATTTTTACCAAGGCCCTTTCCATTAAATCCCATCTTAACTGTTATCCAAAATTCACCCCCAAGGTAAATTTTGATAACATGCATTAAATTCTCAAGTCCCAGGCAAATAGATTGAGTCAGGGCAAAAAGTCATGTTTTTAGGGTCCCCTCAGATTTTTTCTAACTCCCCTGTCCAAGAAGAAGAGAGCAAGTTCTGAGAAAAGTTGAAAAAATTACAGAAAACAAGCTCAGGCCAGAAAAAATCATGAAAAATGGCTAAGTCCTAGTCCTCGCAACAGTCGGGACATGAGGGACATCTGGGCACAAACCGGCCGAAAGGCCGCCAAGTGGTCTGCGTAGCATTTGGGACAGTTGGGACATCGGGACATGGAAATCGGCCGGGTGAAAAGTGAAAAAATTGACTAAGCTGTTGAAACAGTGGTCACAGGGACATCTGGGCAGTTAGTACATGGAGGACCTAAGTCGGCCGAAAAGACTTAAGGCAGCCCGAAACAGTTGGGCCAAAGGTACGTGAAGTACGTGAACCGGCCGGATTGCCGAAATGAGAACTTTCATACCGGGACAGTTGGGACAAAAGTACGCGAACCGGCCGAACCAGGCGAATCGGAAGAATTTGTCCCAAGCAGTCCGGGACAAGCGGGACAAGAGTACGCGGCGGACGCGAACCGGCCGGTTCAGCCGAAATAGAGGACTTTCATACTGGGACATCCAGGCCAAAGGGATGTGTGGGACGCGGAAAGCCGAAGCGGCCGACAGCAAGGAAGAAAAGTCAACGTTTGGTCCGGAAACTTCAAACGGCCATAACTTTTGACTCCGAGCTCCGATTTTCACAAAATTAGACTTTCTGGAATGAGCACGATGTCCTCTATGCCAAAAAAACTGGATTTATTATTTTTGATAAGGGTAGATATATTTAAATAAGAGAAATATATTCAGCTCCAGTCCGTTAATGCTCATTCCCGTCAAATGACAAAAATGCTTGCTAGACCCAAAATAGCTTGCCCACACTCAGAAGGCCATAACTTTTGCATTTCTCAACGAAATCACACAAAATTGGTACCGTTGGAATTATGGCTCTGATTTCAACGCACAACAATCAAGAAATTCTAGATTTGATGAAAAATTGATTGATATTTTTAAGAAAACGTGGCCGGGTTCATAACAGTGTTTTATTTGGTAGTTGAGAGTGCAATTAAGAGGTATGGTCATCATTCTTTCTCTCTTTGCAGCAGCACATGGGATAGTATGGGGAGCCTTTTGCAAGTAATGTACAATATTTTCACTCCATTAATACCTCTTACAGGTGGTTGAAGGACAGATTTTGGGATTTCCATTTTCCCTTCTCTTTTCCTTCTCATTTTTCTATAAATTGGAGTGTTGGGCTCATTGTAAAGGAGAGAGTTTTTGGGTAGAAAAGCTACCAAAATTTCTTTGTGATCCATGGTGATCCAGGCCCTTATCTTGTAATAGATCGAATCTGTGCATATCATGAAGCAATAAAATATCGGTTTGTGGATGTATCTTCCCCTGCTTTGTGTTTTCTTGCATTCTTCTTACCCCTTTAATATTTCTACAAAAATATTGTGTCTATTATTATGTTGTTTCAGGATCCATTATCATTGTGTATGCTTGGAATATTGTTGTGAATGTATTTTGCTAGATTATGGAGAACTGTCATCACCTCTTCTAGTGTGTACTTTGCTTCTATATTTCACACATTTGGAGACTACTCTCACACCCTACTTTTCTGGTGTATCACCGCTTTAGTGTAGGCTTTCATTTTATGAGTTCTCTCTCCCTGGTCCCTTGAAAATTTAGATTAGAACAGTTAGCTTATCCTGCATTAGAGTAGATTGTGGCAGGTAGTTTAGGAGTAAGAACCAGCTTTCTCTGGAGGTCTATCTCAAGTAGCAAGTCCCACAACTTGGAGATAGTACCCATGTTATCCAATCACACCGTGAGTTCAAGTATATGCACTTGTATAAACACAAGGGTGATGTGATTTGGTGATAACATTAACCATTAGCTTAGACCCAATTCCCTTAGTGTGTTTTTCAAACTAACCCAAAGGAATATCTAAAACTGAATGAGAGGAAGAATTAAAATGTGAACAACTTATAGTGCATTCTGTCATAGTACCTACATCTGATTTGGAAGGAATTTCCTTCTTATGTTCACCTTGTTGCAGCTTTTCCAAGAGGGCATCCTTGGTCCGTATTTCTTCCTACAACTCTTTAACAAAGCCCATCAACTTCTTGCTCTCTTCAAGCATCTTGTTAACATACTCCTCTTTCTTGGTTATAGAGGATTGTGGCTCATATTTCAATGGCACTATTTCCTCTTCTAAGGAATAAAAATTGTCTCTCAAGAAAGATTTTTCTTCTTGGAGTTGGTGATTTATGGCTTCAAGCTCATCCAATTGCTCATGTTTGGATGACTTGCCCATGATTCCCAGTTCCTGCAAACACAACTTGTACTTCCAAAACTGCACACTTTGTAAAAAGAATATTAGCAAGCCCCAAAATGTCTACACACTGAAGATTGAAATCAATATTGAAACTAAAGCCAAATTTCCAAACACAATTAAAATCTAATCTGACAATCTAACTGCTCTGATACCAAACTTGATCTAAAAATATGTGTTGTATTTTTTTAACTTTTAAAAGTTTCCAAAGATCATGATTTTCTTAACCAATTTTAAGTATTCTAAACTCCAAAAATTGATTAAATTCTTATTATTATGCATCCATAGAAGTGTGGAAAACTTGGGTAAAAAATAAATAATCGAAAAACTAAAAGCACTCGGATAACAAACAAGATTGTTTACGAGGTTCAAATTCCTACGTCCCGAGTTCGTATTGAACGATCCATTAATAATATTGAAATGTAAGTACAATAACTCTAACAAACAACAAATAACGAATGAAAACCTACAAATGAGTTGATTAATGTTCCAAGAACTTTGAAGAATAGCGAAATTGTCCCAAGAATGATCTCGTGGCTCCTACAGTGTTTTCACAATGTGATCTCCCCGTAACAATGTTAGAAAAATAACTACAAATGGATATTTACAAACATTCTACAAAAAAAAATCATATATTTGAGATAATCTCTAAATTATGAACACTTTTCATGTTTACACCAAGTCACTTTTCGGACAAGAAGTGCATTGAAATTCGTGTTTTCCAACTAGCTATCTTGTAGGTCCCTGTTAAAAACTGCATTCAAAGCTTCCGAGAAAAATGTTAAACTCAACAAAAACATCAAATCTTACATCGTTAGAATTGTCTCAAAATTCCCCATATTTCACCTTTTCACTTTGAGTTCCCAATCTGAGTTCAAGGCCTTCAAAATGGCATTTTCTGAGAACTACCTCCTTATGGCTTTTACACAGACTTGGCCTCCTCCTTGTATAAGTTGTAGCGACCCATTTTATAACCCATCGTGCCCCTTGGGTGAATTGGTTGGTGGATGTGTCTTGGGCAGCAAAGGTCATGGGTTCAAGGTTCATCTCCTATCCCTTTACCGGTGCTTCACTTATTTCATGAGAGGGAAAATCCCATATCTTTGGCGTGAAAGGTGGAAAGAAGGTTTATTTTGGGCTAAACCGCCCATTATCCCGGTGGGTTGGGCCACATCTATTCCACTTTTTTTTGTGCCAAAAATATGGTGTCGTTTATATTGGTGACTCGCCATATCATATTGGATAAGTAAGTGGTGTATTTGGAGGGATAAGGTTTGAATAAAATGTGTGCCACGTATCAGATAAGGCGTGGCAAATACATGAAATGCATGGGAGATAATATCTTGCGCCAAACAATATATTGGTATGTTTGGATATATACATACACTTAGTTGATAGGATATGATATATCCTTGGTTGTTGATAAGGTAATCCTCGGTATATCCTCGAGCTCTCCAATTTGGATAATAGCAAATAACGTGGCTTGGTAATTAACATGGAAGTTAATATCAAAGAATTACAAAGGTAATAAAATGGAATTCAAACCAAGTAATTTAATGTGATATTAAAAATGAAATATGACAACTAAGACCACCTGTCGATCCTCGATAGGAAAATCGAACACGTGGTGGCTTGAGGACCCACCACATCGGTGATGATATAATCATCCTCATGGCGGCTAGGCTCCCTTCCGTTATAAAAGTTGAGCCTCTTGTTCTAGCCCACTTTTACATGTGTCGAAGACCGGAGGTTGAAAACAACTCGAACAACCTTAATTTTGCCCTTTTTCTCCTTTTTCCACGTGTCGCAGTGCTATTGGTCCATTATTGACATGTTGACCAAAGTTGACTTCCCTGTTGACTGAACTTTGACTGAACATATCTTGAGCTCAGAGTGTTTGTTTTTCACGTTCTTATAGTCGTCAGAAAGCTCGCTAAAGGCTCTACTACACTGGCATGGTTTAGGGAAGTTTTAGGAATATTTAACACTAAAATTGATCCCCTAATCATGTCCGATGTGACCGCTGTTGTTACATGGGAGGATGCTACGTTGCTACAATTTGAGTTCCACACTGTTTTAGTGACTTCCAGGAGGAATTCAAGTTTAAGGGGAGGGGATGTAGTGTCGAATCTTTTTGAAACTTATTATATTTTGACTTTGATCACTTTTGACTATAGACATGGATTATATTGTATTATTTTGGTTTATCATAATGTTAGATGATAGAGATATTCTTCTTATTGATGGACCGTGATTCATAGTATGATTATATGGATTCTTATATACATAGAGAGAAATTTAAATTGATGATGATGATGTCTTGTTGGCATGTATATTACTGACATTCAGAATTCTCATTGTGTTGACTAGGATTTAGCTTTTGAACTAATCTTGTGATCTTGTTGATATTGATAAAAATATAGAATTGAGATGTTGTTGAAATTTTAGACAAATGATAACATTGTTTAGTAGAAATGATGAGTTAGATATATGTGGATGATTATTGATTTATGTGTGTATATTTATCTTTGATGTTTTGATGTGGCCACGAGGCCGAAGGAGGTATTGTGTGATTTTGCAGGTGATTATATCACAACAATCAAAAGGGGATTGGAGACCAACCACAACAGAATACTAGATGGATACAACAAAGGTCACCATGGAAACTTGTGTAATGTTTGTTGTTTGTTTAGACAGGGTCCCTGTGGGGGATGGCCTTCAATTGTTACCATGGGTTATGTGTGCAATTCTTTCCCTTTTTATTTTATTTATTTTAGAGTATGTGATTTAATTGTGATGTAAATTATTTAATCATTGTTGATTAATGTGCTTTTATTAAGTAATTTAATCATGTTATTAATTTTTGGTGGGATGTGTAAAATGTGGTAATTTATTAGAGTTGATGGTCTTTTGGACTATGTGATTTTGATAAAGTGTAATGACTCGATCACATTGTACACTCTACCTTACCTTGGAATTTTGGATTTGGGCTTAAGGTCCATTTTTGGAGGCTTTTCCCACCCTCTCTAAATTCTTATACAAACCCTACCTATGAATTGGGGGGGTGTCAAAAATATACCCCATTATGTGTTTTGTATGACAAAAAGTGATATTTATTGCACTTTTCTTGCATGCATTTTAAAGTTTGTCCTTAGATGGTGTGGGATTGGATTGTGTGTTTAATAGGCTTGTCATTCCTCTCAACCACCAATTTATTATCCATTGGGGTTGAGGTTTGATTTGTGATGTGGATTTGAGTATAAGTTATGTGGATCCTACATGGATCCACCTCACCCTCCTCTCTCCTTTTTCTATATATGAAATTTTATTTATTTGTTTAGGGATTACTTCATTTAATTTATGCTCTTGTATTTTTTGAGTTGGAGAGTTTTGAAGTGCTTGTTGCATTTTGGAGCTTGTGGGAGTTAGATTAAGCTTGAAGGAGCTTGGAGGGTGATCCATTGATCAAGTTCTACCATGGAAAGGTAGTAACTACACCCTTGTTTTATTTTTATCTCTTATATGTGTATATTTTCATGTTATTGAATGCTTCGGTTTTCTTGTTATGTTCTTAGGTAGAATTCCTAAGTATGGTGTAGGAGAAGGCTATGGTGATTTAATTTTTAGGGAAGCATAAGAGTTTATTTCATGTTTTGGGAGGGATTTGGGTTGGGTTCCCCACCTTGGATAAGAGAATGATTGTATTTCTCACTTGATTCTTTTGAGGGGGACATAAGAGATTATAGGAAGGCATAAGATAATGTGAGAGGTATAAGAGGATCTTGAGGGAGACATAAGAGTTGTGCAGGGGGATTTGAGATGTTTATTTGAGTGTTTTAAGGTGGGAACCTAATCCCATTGGGAGGCATAAGTGATCTACCCATAGATCCTTGCCCCATTGGCTTTACATTTTTGAGCCTTGTGTATTTTGATAAGTTTCATTCTTGTGATTGTAATTTGTGTTGAATGTGTGTTATATGGTTGTTAAATTTTGTGTTGTGATGTTGAAGCATTGTATATTTTCCATGATTTTTATCCATCCTTTATTGCATTTTGGTTCGGGCTTGGGGAAAATGAGGAGGATAACTTCTTCTCCTCATTGGATTATTGGTTGGGTGGAGAGTGTTTCCTCTCCCCATTTATTTTTTTGTTGTGATTAAAGTGAAGAAAGGTGGAGCTCTTGTGGAAGACTTGGGACTTGGAGTATTTGTTGAAATCAAAAAATCCTTCATGTAGAAATCATATTATAATTCCCACTTAAGGTGGAAGACTAGTAGATTGTATTTGAAAGAAAAAGTTACATTTTATATATTGTTTATTTAGTTGTAATGCATTGTTGGAAAGGAAAGCTTTTTGCATTATTAGAAATGAGTTATGCCCATAGAAAAAGTAAGTTCATTATCATTGTTGAAGTTGAATTATTGTAACATTAAAGGAAGTACATAGAAGTTGTAAAACATTAATAATGTATTCATAGAAAATTTGAATGTGAAATAAAGTTGTTAGTAGTTACTCGAAAAAATTGATGTAGTAGTAATGAAAAGGTGCAATAAATTATATTGAGTTATTTTCTTGAAAAATTGCATTTGGTTGTTGAAAGGAAAAAAATAATATTATGGATAGGTTAAGCTTCTTTCTTACTCTTGAACTTGAAAGAAAATTTCTTCAATGAAAATAAAAATGTCCTTGTAGTTGTGTTTCTTGTTACTATAGAAATAGAAAATCTTTAAACGTAGTAATTTTAAGTAAGGAATGAATAAATGGTTAAACCCTTCATCTGGATACTTTGGGAACAAAAATTCAACTAAGCATAAACTATAAAACACTCTCGTAAAAGTTGTTTTTGGAAAATTTATGGAATTGATGGTTCTATTTATAAAGAACAGGACCACCACCCTATGCAGAGTGGAAGAATCTGAACTAGCACTCAAGAAAGGTGGTGGTTTGTGAATATTCACCTAGGTAGGGTGGTGGTCCTAGGACAACTGGACTTCTTTGGGTGGCGGTTTTATCACTGATGACGGAAAAATAAAAATTCACGTCTGTGAAAATTTAAACTTGGTTTAATTAAAAATTTAAGCCTATAAATTTGAAGAGGAAATCACCACCAAACCACAAGGGCATAAATTAATTGTTCTAAACATGTAAATATTTAAATGGGTATTTAAAAGCATTCAATCTCATGGATTAAAAATGAAGTAGGGTTTTACCCATGTAAGAAACTCAAAAAAGGAATTAAATTTATAACAACTCCAGATTTGGAGTGGAGACCTCTACAATCTTCAAATGGAAGACATTGCACTAATAAATCCATAATCCAAACTAAACTAAGCTTGATTTTTATGAATTCCTCCATGGTTTTTCCTTCCTTGCTCCCATGGCTTCCATTTCTCCAACCTATAAATTAAACAAAAGAAAAGTGACCAAATGAGGAGGCTAGGGCAAAGAAAAATGTTTAATAAGATTTCATAAGGATAGTTAGGGCTAGTATGGAACCCTAAGATCTAGTGGCCAAAATTTATTTTATCCAAGGGTTGAGAATCAACCCTAAAATTGTTAGGTAAGAATAAATATTATGGGTTTTTAGATAATTTAAGGGTATGTGTAAATGGGTGAATGGGGCCATTTAATACCCTTGTATGTTAAGTTATTTATTTTGGTTCCTAGTATGTTTTAGTAACTATTTAAACCGACTTTAAGGCAAATGATTTATGAGAACTAAGATAACTATGGATAAGAGTTGATTAAATGTGAGCTGAATGTTAATTCCTAAGGGGGAAACTATTTAACCTAGCGAAAGGAATTATTAAACACTTATCCAGTGATGATAATTAAATTAACTTTAAAATAGGATTAAGAATATTTAATTAACAATCTATACTATACGTAGCCTATGAAATGAAATATTACTGGTAGGAATCAATTAAATGTATATTAGGGTTTGACAACCTTATAAGTCGTATCTTAAAACAAAAAAAAAAAAAACTTCTTAACTTTCTCGATAATTGTTTAAGGATTAATTTGGTTTTAGAATGTCAAAATTTTTGATGTTACACTTGGCTTTTGAATTTTGCTTGATTTATTCCTTTAGAGTTAGGGATATCGCTTTTGGATTTCAATGCTTGGACATGGGAGAGGTTGGAAGTTTTTGCTTGAGGATTGAAGATTCTTGCAATGGCAAAGTAGGATCATGATACCTTTCCTTTGATTAATTTATGTTTATGAAATGTAAATATTGTTGAATATATTTATGTATGGTTCTTGGGTTGGGTAGTTTTCTGAAGATGGTGTAGGGATAAAGAACATGGGAGAAATAAGAGTTATGTACATTTTTGGAGGGATTTATGGGAAGAGTGTTCCACCTTATAAAGAAATACGGGATTTTTTTATTATTTTGTAAAATATACTTAAGGGAGACATAAGAGTTAAGGGAGGCATAAGATATTTTCTATAAATAATTTTGGAGGTTTCAAGGTGGACACTCAACCTACATGGGACATAAAAAGGGTCTTCTGTGTTTCTTATCTCCTTTTGGCTCTAAGAATGAGCCTTTGTGAATTATGTAAAGAAATTATAGGTTTCTTGTGTTGTTTTTATGTTGCAAAGAAATTATGGTGTACATGTATTTATTTGGAATCCCTTGTTGTGCAATGGTTGTGAACTCTTATTCATTGTTACTTGGTTTGAGCTCATGGGTCGGTGAAGGGGAATGGATTCACCCCTTCATTGATATTTGGCTAGGAGGAGAGCATTTCCTAGCTCTATATCATTTGTTGGTGTGCATAATATGTGATGAGAAGTTGCAATTTTGGAGGAGTTGCAAGTTTCTTTGGAAGAAATTTTTGAAATGTTATCTCCACCATTTTGGTAGAGGGATTGTATTGCTTGGATTTTAATTATTGAATTTTAATTGTAAAGAATGTAATGTATATAGTTATATTAAATTTTAATCATGAAAGGAAAGTGAAATCCATTGATAGTATTCAATTTTATTATATCATTTTTGATTCCTTAGTTTATACTATCAAAAGATTGTAATAGATTTACGCACCTGAAGTTGTGAATATTGGAAGAAGATTTTTATGTAGTATTGTAGCTATATTCTTTTGTGCAAACCTACAAATCCGTTGAAAACTTGTAAAATATTAAGATGGTAAATCTTTGACTTAGTTAGAAATTCATTTTAGAAATATTCCTTTAAGGAATGTTTTGAAATTTAGTAGAGATTTGAAAGGTTGAAAAGTTGCAGGTTTGTAAATATTAAAACTCTGTATTATTTGGGAGGGATTTTATTCCTATTTTATCTCATTATAAGTTTCATGAAAATATTTCCTTTACTTCTTGCATTCTTCTCAGTAGCAAATAGATATATATATGTCTTTAATATATATCATATATCATACTTTGAAATCAATCCATGAAGTCTGCATGAAATTATAAGTAGGAAGATAGCACTATAATTTCCTTTACGTAACATGTAGTTCCTGCATACTTGGTTAAAAATCCAATTTCGATGTATGTGGTTGTAAACATATGTTTCATCCTATATCGAGACCCGTACGTTAACTCATGTGTATAAACATATTAGTATATATGTGATGCGATATATATACACATGTGTACATATACTCTTTTATTTAAAATTCTAGATCCTCAGTGACTGACACCAGCTAGTGTAACCAATTTCACTAGTCTTGATCTAAATGACACTAGTCACCATGTGAAATGTTTTTTTTTTTTAAATGTGGCGAGTCGACCAAAAAAAAGTTTTTCAAAACTTTAACTCTAAAAACATGTCAAGTAGACTTAGTAAGACCTACCAATAAGTATATGTATGGATATATACACACATTTGTGTATATATACATCTATATGCATATGTGAAAAAACTATTCTTGATATAACAAGAATAAAAATATATATTCTAAGATTTTAAGCATTCGAGAGATCTTTTGAGTAGATAGTTACCTAATAAAAATGATTTCTTCTCCATAATAAAACAAAATATAAAGGGGTGAATAAACCAACATAACGTGAGAGCTTGGTTAAGACAATATAAACAAAATTTGTAAAAGGATATTTTAAACCCTACTAAACAAATATAAATCTGAAAACAATGAAAATGGGGAAGAGAAATTCTCCCATTGTAGGATCTGTGATATCCCCTTCAACATAGTTTCAGCCCAAAACCCCTTTCATCAAATCTTCCTCCTTTCTACATCTTGACTGTGTAAATGGAGGCACTTAGGGTAGAAAATGAGTAATATAGTTTGTATAAGAAATTTTAGGGCTTATGGAAATGACCAAGATCCAAGGGAGAGGATTGAATCAATCCTACGGATGTGATTCAATCCTCCTCCCTTAATAATGTAAGAATGAACCCTATAATGTTTTGAATATATTTTATACATGGAGCCCTTAAAGAGATATTCATGTATGTGGGGAAGTTATTTAGTTGGAGATGTTTAATTATTGATTTTTATTATTTAAGTTGCTTATAGGCACTTTTAGTAAGTGTGGAATGTATAATTGTTTTATTTAGGAAGTATAATTAATTAAACGTATTCAATTTTAATTTAATTATTTTAAAGAGGTATGTGGTTATTAAAAGGAGTTCGATTTTAATTAAAAATGTTAGAGACATTTAATGTTTAATATGGATAAAACATTGTTATGTTAGAAATTTATAAATATTATCTTAGAAATTATATTGTATCCATGATTTATTTAGTATCATAATTAAATATGGAGTAATCAATATAGTTAAATGTAATTAATTTAAGGGAAGATGTGTTTGTTAACTAATCAAGCCTTATTATCTAACATTAATATAATCGATATTTAATTAACACACTAAGCCTTTCAAAAATATTTTTTTGACATAATCTCCTAGTTGTTTGTTGGTGGTTGACATGGCAATTTTTCAAGAGTCACACTTTGGTGTCGAGCCATGGGTTCAAAGACTTGGACCACAGGTGAACATGGAAGCAAAACAGAAAACTAAGTGCAACTAACCTAGAACACTTGAAATTATTTCAAATTTGAAACATAGAAAACTTAGTAAACTCAAACACACCTAGAATAATAGACTAACTCTCATTTTATATTTCTAGGAGGCATAGATGAGATGATGGATCATTGCACATGGAGATAGATGTACCACCTCTGGAGCAGAATTCATCGTTATACTACCATAGATTCTACGGACCTTACACAAGGTCAAGCTATGCTACGAGGAGGATCGGTAGAGGACGACCTAGTCAACATGATAGAGAGCCATCACAGGAGGCTCATGGCACTCCATACCATATTGGAGAGCATAAGCTAGAGAGTTCTCATGTGGAGCCGGAAGACAGGACTAGGTACAGAAAGATATGGCCACGAGACACAAAGACAAATCCAGAGCCCTAGATAGAGGGATGACCACGAGGAGTGACCCAAGGGAATAAATATGACATTACGTGACCATATTTGATAGATATCGAAGCTTCATCGAGATCCAATTTTCTAGTGATACGGAAGAATCTATGAAGAGGCTTGGTTGGTTAGCCCGAGCAGAGGCTTCAAGCTATGTTTGTTCTCTAGCAACACGAAGGATCATGTTGTTATCCATTTATTGAGAGGCGGGGTTGGTTTTTGGTGGATGACAAAGGAGCATAAGCTCCACCTATATTCAGATTTAGTGAAATGGAAACTCGTTGAGGAGCATTTACGTAGTAGTTAGATTTCCAAGAGGGTCATCTAGCATTGGATCTATGAGTTCCACAATCTATAATAGGCTAGCATGATAGTTGTGGAGTACGATAGTAGGTTCTTGGACCTAAATCGCATGTGTGGATTACATGCAGGATGAGTAGGTTAGGATTCATAAGTTCACCAGGGGCTTAAACTTTGATTTAGAAGGGGAAGTACGCATGCATTGTCCATAACTTTAGTTGAGGTTGTTTAGGAGGCCTATATTGCAGAGGAGAATAGGGGAACATGCAACAAGAAGGACACATGGTGAGGAGTCGCATCCAGTAGTTATAGGCCAATTGATCAAAGGGGGTGACCCCTCCCCCTCGTGGTGGGCATGAATCCACATAGTCTTCTTTCAAACCATAGCCACAAAAGTAGCAGCAATAATAGACTCACCCAATTTTCAAACCTCCATAGAGATATGATGCTATGAGAGGGAGTAGTATGGGACCTCTAGTTAGGGAACCCACTAGGATGCATGGGGCTTCCAGAGCCCAATCAGAGGAATTCATCCACAACGACCACATACATCCGTAGTAGGATATTTAGGTTCTACAACATAGAATCCCATACCACCAAGAGGAGTCGCAGAATTGGAGAGGACCGGTGTAGTTGTTATGGATGTGGTGTCTTGGGAATAACTTGAGAAATTGTCCACATAAACGTAATAATAAGGGTAAGGGTCCCATTTGAGAATCGACACTTGGGTGACATGGCTAGGAACCACAATATTTATGCAATGATTAAGAACTTCCGGGTAGAGTATCGGGCACGGTGATTGAGAATACATATAGCATCTGTGGTAACTCTACCTCTATCTTGTTTGATTCAGGATCTTCAGATTCCTTCATTTATCAATCTTACTTGAGCCATTGAGGCTAGTTCCCAGTTAGGAAGGGCCATAGTTGGGACATTGAGATGACTTTTGGAGCAAGGCTCTTAGTGGACTCCTTAGTCAAGGAGTGTGTTGTTGACCTAGGACCCTTCACCATAACCTTGGATCTTCGTATCCTTCCTTCAGAGTTATTATGCGAGTCATTTTGGGTATAAATTGGCTATCTGCAGATAGCCCTAGAGTGGATTGTTATATAAGATTATATCTTGTGCTTATGATTTATGTGTTGTGTCGATTATAGTGGGGGATAGGAGACCCATTTATATTCACACCATATCCACTATGCAACTTAAGAACTGCACATCGTGGATGTCGGATGTATACTATCATACTCATGATAGATCAAAGGATTATTCTTGTACTTATGATTTATGTGTTGTGTTGGTTATAATGGAGGATAGGAGACCCATTTCTATTCACACCTTATCCACTATGCAACTTAAGAACTGTGCATCAAGAATGTCGATGTATACTATCACGCTTAGTGCCATCAAAGGTTTAGTCTTTTGGGCCTTCACTAGACGATCACCACATCTTGATATAATTTTCTGATGTTTTCCACAACAAGTTGTTAGGCCTACCTCCCCCACATGAGATATATTTTCATATAGATTTGGTTATTGATCACAACCTATCTCATATGTGTCATATAGGATGACTATCTATGAGCTCTGCGAGTTAAAAAATCAGCTAGAGGTCATTTTTTAGAAGGTCCTCATCCATCCTTGTAACGCCCACTTTTAGCACACACAAAAATAATAGTATAAATATGACCATAATTTTTTTTTGACTTACATTCCTCACTACGAGAATAACACAAGGCTCTAAGTAAAGAAATTAAACAATGCATAAGATAGTTACATAAGTCATCGACTCATATATACACATGAAAACACAATATACATATCTATGCCACACTTTCCCCAATGAATGAAAGATAGCAAGGACCTAACCAAAAGAAAAATTATCCCGTGGAATGGCAAGCCCACACACATCATTTCCATAATTACATCTTACTTACGATTATCATTCCAAGAATATACCTATTTAAGGATAATTTTGTCCTTTCTCCACCTAACGGTTATAAAATTCATTTCACAATCAACTTACAGTTTGACCATTTAGGTTAGCTCTTTATCCCTTATGAAATATTCGTGATTTACATAAGTACTTGCCATATTTCAAAATGTATACAAAGTTCCTCATTCGCTCGTTCTTATGATAATATTATGCTTCCAAGATTTTTATCCAATATTTAAATTTTACCATTACTACAAAAGTTAATCTGACATGATGTCAAGAAAGAAATCTTAGGACTAAGGGAGATTTAGGTTCAAGATACCTTTCTCCCCACAACATTATTCGATCACGGTATATTTATTTCCCTACCATAGTTAATATGGTTCAATCTCTTGTTGAATCCATTCAACATTTCCATATTAAGAAATTTTATTTAGATTTTTATATTTAAATGTATACTTTTTTTCTCGAAATGTTATCTCACCATGATAAATTCATAATCTTTATAACACATGAAAATATTTAATTGAGTTATAAGGACTCCAACGAGTGTCATTGATCCTAACCTCAAATCTCGTTCTACTCTTAAATTAATTACTCTTACATTGCACTATGGTCTCATTATTAGCATTGATTTATAACAAAAGGAGTTATGGAAGTATGTTTATAACATCCTAAAGAAGTATAAGATTGGAAGCATTATAAACTACACATGAACCACAAGTGTTTTTGTTCAAAATAAGATCCCATGTTTCAGCATTTCACTATCTCACATGTGAAATTGCATTTTATCCTTAAAGTAAAAAAGGGATTAACTCAAGCATACCTACGTACTTCTAAATTATCTAAAGAAATACCTCCAAAACTCTTACACATGTTTGTAATCTCCCAAATAATATGGAGCTTAACTTCTTGTTCAAGACTTGGTGACCTAAAGGTTAAGAGTTGATTCGAGTCCTTCACTTAACCACAATAATAATATGATGGAAAAACCTATACTCCCTGTCATGCATTAAACAAATATTGTGGTCTAAACATAATATATTATAAAACAACATTCGTACATTCCTAAGATTGGGATAAGACCCAGATAGGGAGATACATATGATATTTTGTTTTGTGACAAGTGCTCCTTTGTTAAATGCTTACGATGGGTATAACTTGGATAACCCAAAATAGAAAGATTATTACTTGTACATAACCATGTTAATATTTAACTCATATGAATTCTTTGATATAAAAAGAATGTTATTTTTCTCTAACTAGGTCCATCATGGAATCTTGTAACTATATTTCTTTTTATTAACCAAACTATTTCATAATAGCTAAATCATTATTTGAAATAGAATGATATATATGAGTATACTCACATTTATACTTCAGTTCCAACCTTAGTATACACTTTACAAAAAAGCATAATCTCACCTAATTTATATGTTATCATTAAGTACATTACTGAATTTAACGGCAAAAACTTCTCA
The DNA here is from genome assembly GCA_018340775.1 of Taxus wallichiana var. yunnanensis. Lineage (NCBI taxonomy): Eukaryota > Viridiplantae > Streptophyta > Pinopsida > Cupressales > Taxaceae > Taxus > Taxus wallichiana. Next base: position 902,395,108 of record CM031239.1, read on the forward strand.
AGAATCTCCTCATATAAAAATAGATCATGTCCTTAATTTCATGCTCAAATATGAACTAAACAAGTCTTACATTGTCAATACAATTTCCAAGCATCAGAAGGTGGTTGTTATGTAAAAAAGATTTCCTTTTTGCAATAATATTCCTAGAGTACAAAAGCAAGTATATATTATATCTTTCCTTAGATCAATTAAGGTTACAATATTTTCATTCATGAAGTTTGTACGACAATTCAAATCAATCCAATCATCTCTTTTTTTTCAAGCTCAATGATCTGCCACCTACATGATTAGAACATGGCCAGTTTCATTTAAATTGGCATGAATCTCCATCTCTTATTCTTATTGGTTTGGCCAGGAGTAAGAGATATTATGTAGGTTACTATCCTTCCTATGAGATTTTTTACGTTCACATTACATTCAAAATCAAGTTCATAAATATCAACATGCTATAGCAAACAAATGAATAGTGATCAACACAGATAACATAGCTCAATTTACTTCCCAAACCAGAAAAGACATCTTTATTTATTTATTTTTAGTTAAACTACATTAAAGTTCATAACACTCATTAGGCTACAATAGTCAATGACGACTAATAATAACCAATAATTTATAAACTGAGAAAACTCAAACTACCTTCCAAATAAAAAAGAAAATGTCTCTAATCTTGCATTAACATCTAGCCATACCTAGAATTGTATAACCTATGATACTATTCACACTTATTTCCTTCTAGTCATAAATGTAAGTACATAGTAATATTATAAGATATATAGGTATATATATATATATATATATATATATATTCTTTAGTGAGAAAACATCTTTTCACATCTCACCAATTTAAACATCTCCGAGATTGTGAATGAAGAAGGAAAACAATAGTATATCAACATTCACTCGACACGAAGAAGTAAATGCATGGTCAAGGTCATTGGACTTACAAACTTCCTCATAGATTACATATAAGCCTGAAATTAACAATGTGTAGGATATTTTTTTATTTTTATTATTTATTTGTTTTAATCGTATATATTACGTATGAAAAATTTACCCGAAAATTGTAGATAGAGGCAATTTAAATTTTTTTAAATATAAAAACGTAACACCTATTTATAGATATAGGATCAGGTTATATATATATATATATATATATATATATATATATATATATATATATATATATATATATGTATATATATATATATATATGTATATGTATATATATGTATGTATATATATATATATATATGTATGTATATATATGTATGTATATATATATATATATATATATATATATATATATATATATATGTATATATATATATATATATATATATATATAAAAGACCTAAGTTGTCAATGAACTTTTATTTGATAGGCATGAATAATTTTAAATTCCAGTGTCCTGAATTCATTCAACGTTGCTCCTCATCCATTCCTCAAAGTAGCAGATCATCTCACTCTTCATATGATAATTTGTTTTTGACATAATTACTCTCCTAAGGTGTACATTTATACAATTGATATATCACAACCCGTGTTTAATTAAAACATTTAAGATGTGATTACCAGCAGCCATGACCTTCATGATTCATCATCATTCAAACATAAATAATTAAGGAGTTCAAACTAACTAAAAGGATATTTATTTTTTCCAACTTAGTTTACATCAAGATTTTTTTTTGTGCCTTAAAATCATGTAGGATTTAACATGAACTCACTTTCCAACTAGGTTTAAAGACAAAAAAGTTATGGGTTTAATCCCATACTTATTATTTTGACAGTGCAACTCCCAGTAAGGACTACACACCCACAATACATCTAAAGCTTATATGGGTTTCACTTATGAATCCCACCATTTTGTTAGGCCAGTGCTTGCTCATCACACAATCAACATGGTTTCTTAGCATGGCGAAGAAACTATCCCAGTCCTAAGTTAAATGCTAAGGGGGATTTTATTTTGTTCATTATTTAGAGCAACATTTAATGAAATGAGACTACCCAGAAGGGGGAAAATTTTTACCCACCTAGAACTAGAACTCATATTGTTAATGGATTTTCCCTCTAAAACTAGCACACATAGCCAAGTTCTGAGTGATAAGCCATCATTATAGCATCATTAGATTATTAAACCTAACACCTAATCATAGGCATTACATAGATCAAAATTCACACCTTTTCTAGATTAAAAAAGAAGACATACATTTAAGAGCTAATAACAAGAAGTTAGACAATTATTTTGAGCAAAATTATCATGAAAATGTAGGTCGTAATCATTCTCATAGTGTTAAGGCTAAACCATGTAAATATCCATTTACGAGATGCTCAGAAAAGGGGAAAATAACTCTTTTTTTAATTTTAGTCATAAGGATTATTGGAAATAACAAAAATTCTATCATCACTAAATCCACCCAGAAACAATTTTATCCATTTGAATTGAATAAGAAAGACAAAGAAGGGGGAAAACAAGCATTCAAATTTCTATAATTTCAACGAAAATAGTAAACTACATAATATCACTTGCTATAGATGAATGTAAATAGAGTAAAGGGTGGAGATCCATGCCTGGGAATTCGTTTGTGATCCCTCTGCTACTCTCTCTTTGAATCCTTTTTCAATACAAATTCCAAGTTAACTAGAACCAAACACAATAAGAATAGATAAATGAAAATGTAAAAGTAAAAACAATCAACATAAAATGCATATTAGTGGAGTCATTATACAAATTCCAAGGACATTAATGAATTTAATGCTTCATTTACTCTTCCACCGCCCATTCTCCCTCTCGAGATGGTGTCGTGTAAAAGAAGGCATGATTAAATTCATAGAAAATTTCTATCCCAAAGCATTCCAAGTCTCCAAATATCTTAATCCAAATTTTATTACATTTCTCCAAACCACTCTTCCAACTCCACTAAATGCCCCATCTAATAAATTTATTATTTTGTTCTATTTTATTTTATTTTTATTTTTTTATCTCTCTCTTTTAAAAAAATAAATTATTGATCATATTTATTTTACATTTGTTTAGTTTAATCCATTTATCATTAAAATATTTAATTATATTCAAATTTTATTGTTCCCATCATTATTATTATTGTTTTTTAAAATCAATATCTTACTTTATATAATTTACGTATTATGAATAAGTATAAGAATGCTAGCTATGCTTACTTTCTAACCAAACCAGATACGTGAGATAAATTTCCCTAATTCATAAATGAAATTTGAAACCAGAGAGGTATCATTCTCCCTACATTGGTTGTGCAAAAACCAAGGACTAACTTGTTCCCTAAAAGGATATAGATTCATATCATAAGGCTTATGTAAAATATAGATGAGATCAGATCCCCTACAGCTTGTTCGAGGCAAAGGTGAACTATGCTTTGTTGAGTATACTAATGGCAGTGTGTTAAGGTGGTACCCACACCTCGATGATTAAGAGTAAAGGAGTGAGGATTTATAGTCCTTATGTATCCCCTTGGGGTGTACTAGTGATTTTTTTGATGAAGAAGGATGGATCCTTATGATTATGTATTAACTAGAGATAAGTGAACAAATTAACAATCAAAAATCGTTACCCCCTTCCATGTATTGATGATTTGTTTTATCCAATGAATGATGATACTATTTTTTCCAAGATTGATCTCAAGTCGGGGTATTATTGGTTGAGGATTGCGAAGGTGGATATTCACAAGAAAGTATTTTACATAAGATATGGCCACTACGAGTTCATAAGGGTATCATTCGGTCTTAAAAATTCCCCCTCAATTTTCATGAATCGATGAATGTGGTGTTCAAGACATTTTAGACCACTTAGTGCTCATATTCCTGAAAGAGATATTGATTTTATCATGCACACATGAGGAGCATGAGGAGATCCTTCGTCGGGTTTTATACCGTGCTACACGAGGATCAACATTATGGGAACTTGGAGAAGTGTCCATTCTTTTAGTCAAAGGTTTAGTACTTTGGTCACATTATTTCTAGGGAAGGCATCATAGTCGATTCTACCAAGATTAGAGCTATCATTGATTATCTAGTTCAAATGAATATGAACGAGGTATGAAGCTTTATGGTATTAGCGGTTTAATGTAGGAGATCCGTCTGCAGAATTCTCATGTATTTCTCATCCCATCACTTCCCCTTAGCGGAAAGGGAAGAATTTTTTTTGGTCAACACATATGTGATCAAACCTTGAGGAATCTTAAGGAATGCCTCAATACAATTCCTATCCTATCGGTGTATGATCCGTAGAGGGATGTCTTTGTATGTACACATGTTTCATTAGTAGGGATAGGAGGATTTTTATGTAGCATGACCGATTTGTTTTCTTTGATTCTCAAAACTCAAGTATTATGAGCTCAATTACCAAACTTGTGACCTTGATCTTACAGGGATTGGTATATGCTTTGGTTTGGTGGATAAATTTTATCTTGGGTAGGAGGTTCACACTCGGACGATCACATGAGAATACAACATCTCTTCACACAAATGCAAATCTTAACGCCCATCACTAGAGTTTGGTGAAGCTTTTATGATAGTATGATAGGGAGATTGAGCATGTGAAGGGTAAGAAAAATTTTCTTGCAGATGTTTTGAGAGGATAGAGCCACCTTACTAGTGCCGTAATAGTTGGTAAATATTTGAGGGCCATGATCTTCAAGCAGCTTTCGCAAGAAAGGTTTTATGTTGTAGCTAGAGTAGAGATCAATTCACATAGACCCCATACATAGAATTTTTAGGGATTATCTTCAGATTTAGATGGGATTATTCATTACATGCGTTATATTTATGTACCTAGAGATGGAGGACTAAGGCGGGATATCTTATCAAAGGCTCATTGTTCACCTTATTCATCCCATCCAGGGGAAGTGAAGAAGATGCGCGTTTCACTAAAGTAGCTATTTCATTAGAGGGGTCTTTGGAGGGATATATCCTGGTTTGTATCTCGGTGTTTAGAGTGTTATAGGGTGAAGGCCGAGCATTAACATTTAGCTTCCTTTTTTATCCCCATGTTATACCGAGTAGAAATGGGACACCATTTCTATGGATTTCATTGTGGGACTACCAACGTAGACATACCACCATGATGCCATCATGAACCCGGTGGATAGATTGAAGAAAGTAGCAAATTTTTCTTGGGATTTTATGGAAGATTATTTAAAATAGATAGGAAAGCTTCATGGGATCCCATGGAAAATTATTTTTACCACAACCCTTGTACAAATCACATTTTGTGACCACCATACGATTTATTCTCGGAATGAAGATTAAGTTCATTACAACTTATCACCTAGAGATAGATGGTCACACAGAGTGGGTAAACAAGGTATTTAAGGATATGCTTTGCATGTACATAATGGATCATCACTCACGTTGGGAGGAGTATTTTTATCTAGTAGATTTCACTTATAACAATAGTTTTTTGAGTTACATTGGCATGACATCATTTTAGGGATTATATGGGAGCGAGTGTAAGAATCCATTGAGTTGGGATAGATTAGAGGACATGGTATCTCTTTGGTCAGCTATGTTAGAGGATTTGGAGCATTCGGTCACCTTAATTAGAAAGAGATTGTAGGTGCCACAAGATAGGTAAAATATGTATGCATCTCGAGGAGAGTTGAATGTAGTTACGAGGTGCACTCCAAGCTATTCTGAGAGTCGACCTCCTAAGATCCATATCCATTATGCAAAATTTTCTAATATAGCTTCGAGATTCATGGGTTCATTTGATATCTTTGAACAAATCGATCCCATTGCATATAACATAGCCTTATCACCCAACTTATCTCACGTCTATGATGATTTCAATGTTTCTATTCATCCAATATATATTCTAGATCCTTCTCATGTATTGGATTGGACCACATTGCAGGTGCAGGAGAAGGGACATGTGACTGTGTAGCCCATGCATATTATAGAGCACCGAACTCTAGACCTTTGAGGCCATGACATTGATTAGGTGCACATCCATTGGGATCGGTATGATGAGACATCAGCTACTTGGGGGCCGCCAATTTGTTATCAAGGCTTAATTTCCACACTTGTTCAAGTGACTTCCAAGAGGAATTCAAGTCTAAGGGAAGGGGGATGTAATACCCTCTTCTCTTTGACACTTTTTCGTGTTATACTCTTATTTACTATCTGCCTAGAGGCACAATTATTGATATATTATTTTGGATGGAATATGTTTAGACTATAGAAAGATTTGATTATTATGATGATTTAATCTTATCATGGATTGTTTTGATGCCTAGTAGACACTGTTTAGACATTGTATCACATGTTGATTTAACATTACTTACTTATATACTGACATTTTGGATGCATAGTAGTTGCGACTATGTTTTGATGTATTTTTTAACCATGTTTTCATTGTTATTATGGATTTATTTATACTGAGATGTTTTTGATGATCAGTATAGGGATTGCGTGACTTTCATAAAACGTAAATTGTGATCATGAACCATTGTAAATGTTTGAATTATTATAAAATTATGTATTGTGATAGCTGATGATGATTATATGATGATTTTTATATGTATTTTATTTCTAGGAAATATTGATGTGGCCATAAGGCTGAAGGTGGTATTATTTGTGATTTTAGGAAAAGAATCACACAAACAAAGAGAGACTAGGAAATCCAACCATGAAGGAATGTCACGAGTTCACAACACGGTCACCTTGGCAAATGTCATGTTTTGTGTTGTGTCATCTTCTTGTTTTCATCTTTTAGGAGGTCTCCATGGGGGAGCACCTCACCATGTGACCATGGGTATTTGTAGTTATGTTATTTTATTTTTATGTGGTTATGTTATTTATGTTAATGTGGATGTTGTGATTTTAGTTATGTCCTTATGTACCTATGTACTTTTATGCTTCTATGTGGTAAATGTACCCTAATTTTAGATATGTAAATTGTTAGGTATGAGCTAATGTTCCCTTTTGATTATTATGTATGTTGTGTCTTTGGCTTAATTATGATTAATTGTAAGGGTTATGGTTAGTATGATGATGTGGCTTTTGAGAGGGTTAGAGATTCCTTGGAATATGCTTTATTCCTTTCTCTTTTTGTTTGAATTTTATAATTTTGCATTGGTATGTGTGCCACCCTAAACCAAAAATTCGGATTTGGGATTTGAGCCCAATTTTGAAGGCTTGTGGGAAAAGTTTTACTTGTCCCACACTCTTTAATTCCTTTACCCAAACATACCATTAAATTGAGGGGTCATATTTAGCCGCTAATTGTGATATTTTTGTGGAAAAGAGGCAATCATTTCTCTCTTTCACTTGGTCTCCTAAATTGGTTTTCAAATGAGAAATTTTGATCTTGTGTGCAAGTTTGGAAATTTCATATCGTAAACCTGCCTCTTAATTATGGTTTGGTCTTTGTGTGAGCTAAGTTATGTTGATTTGAGGGAGATGAGTTTACATCCTACATGGAGCCACATCACCTCTCCCTCCTTTTCTATTTCATTACATCTTTTGGATGATGTTGGGTTTACTTGGTTTTACTTGTTAATACTTGGCTTTGGAATTTTGATTGAGTTCTTGCTTTGGTTCTTGGGAGCTTACTTTTGGATTTGGGGGCTTGTACTTGGGAGAGATTAGAAGTTTGTTTCTTGAGGATTGAATATTCTTGCAATGGAAAGGTAGCATCTTGATTCCTTTTTTTGTTATTTTACGTTTATGGAATGTTTACTTATTTTATGTTTGGTAGTTTACCTTAAGATGGTGTAGGGAGAAATAATATGGGGGCCATGATGGAGGTATACGATCTATGTAAAATTTAAGAGGGGTTTGTGGGAAGAGTGTTCCAACTTGTGGAGGGATAAGGGAAAATTATTGATTATTTTGGAAAATATACTTGAGGGAGTCATAAGAGTTGAGGGAGGCATAAGATATTTTTTATGAAGGATTTTTGAATGTTTCCAGGTGGAAACTCAACCTACTTAAGAGGTAAAAGAGGGATTCCCATGTTTATTCTCTCATTTTGGGTTTAAGAATGATCCTTTCATAATTATGTACATAAATTATAGGTCTCATTGTGTTGTTTTTATGTTGGAAAGAAATTGTGGTGTGTGTATATATTTATGTGGAAGCCCTTGTTGTTTCCATGGTTGTGAACTATCTTCATTATTAATTGGTTGGAGCTCGGGGATTAGTGAAGGGAAATGGATTCACCCCTTCATTGATATTTGGTTGGGAGGAGAGTGTTGCCTAGCTCTCTCTCTCCTTTGTTGTGTCAAAAGATGTGATGAGAAGTTGTAGTTTTGGAGGAGTTGCAGGTTTCTTTGGAAGAAATTTTTTGACATGTTGTCTCCATCATTTTGGTTGATGGATTATATTGCTTGATTTTAATTATTCAAAACTATTTTGTAAAGAATGTAAGGTAAATAGTTATCTTAAATTTTGATCATGAAAGGAAAGTGAAATCCATTGTAAATCCAATGCAAGTCTACAATTATAGTATAGCATATTTTATCCCCTGATCGTATACTATCAATGGATCAGTAATAAATCGCACACCAAATTATGCATATTGGAAGAAGTATTTTATGTCATATTATAGCTTTCTAATTTTTTTGCACACCTACAAATCCATTGAAAACTTGTAAAATATTGAGATGGTAAATATGTGATTTAGTTGGAAAGTCATTTTAGAAATATTCCTTTAAGGCATGTTTGGAAATTTGGTAAAGATCCGAAAAGGTTGAAAAGTTGCGGTTGTAAATATTAAAACATTTTATTGTTTTAGAGGGATTTTATTCTTGTTAATCTCCTATAAGTTTCATAAACAAAATTTCCTTAACTTCATGCATTCTTTACAACAAAGAAAGGAAAAAAAAATCATTTTAATATATAATGGACTTTGAAAATCAATTTGCAAGTTTACATGAAAGTATAAGTAAGAAGATAACACTTTGTTTTCCTCTCTGTAACATTTTGTTCCCTACATGCTTGGTTAAAAATCCAATTTAGATGTATGTGATTGTAAACATATGTTTCAACCTATATCGACCCATAAGTTAACTCATGTGTATATACATATTAGTATATATATGTTAGGATATATATACTTATGTGTATATACACTCTTTTATTAAAAAATTAGATCCTCGGTGACCGAAAATGGATAATGTAATTGGCATCAATAGGATTAGCATAACCGAAACCGGTTAGCCAACCGGTACCAGCGCTCAATCAGATTATTGTTTTTTCAAAATGGGCCGATTCGACCCGAAAAGAGTTTGGCAAAACTTAAACTCGAAAAACTTGTTAGTAGACTTAATAACACCTGTGAGTAAGTAGATGTATGGATATATACACACATTGGTGTATATATCCATCTATACTCCTCTCTGTGAGTAAACTCTACATGATATAACTAGAATGAAAATATATATTCTCATATCTAAATCATTTATAGATATTTTGAGTAGATAGTTACCTAATAAACCTTATTTCATTTCCATAATAAATTAAAATACAAAGTGGTGAATAAACCAACAGAACTTGAGAGTCTGGTTGAGACAATAGAAATAACATTTGCAAGAAAGTATCTTTTAAACCCTACAAAACTAAGATAAATCTGAAAACAATGAAATGGGAAAGAAAAATCCTTCCATTGAAAGCTCTGTGATATCCCCTTACACATATTTTCAAACCAGAACCATTTGTCTCTATTCTTTCTCCTTTATTCATCTTGACCTATGCAAATGGAGGCACTTAGGGTAGAAAATAAGTAATATAGTTTGTATAAGAAATTTTAGGGCTTGTTCAAATGACCTGAATCTAAGGGAGAGGATTGAATAAATCCTATGGATGTGATTCAATCATCCTCCCTTATTAACGTAAGTGTGAACCGTATAACATTTTGAATAAAATTAATACATGGATCCCTTAAAGAGATATTCACGGGTGTGGGGAGTTTATTTAGTTGGAGATTTTTAATTATTGATTTTTATTATTTAATTTTCTTATAGGCTCTTTTAGTAAGTTTGGAGAGTATAAGTAGTGTATTTGGGATGTATAATTAATTAAAAGGATTTAATTTAGAGTTGTGAATGTTTAGTGTTAGATGAGAATTTAATTATTTTAGGGAGGTATGTGGTTATTAAAAGGTGTTAGGATTTTAATTAAAAAGTTGGGAAATTTAATGTTTAATATGGATAAAACATTATTATGTTAGGAATTGATAAATATTAGCTTAAGAAATATATTTTAGCCATTATTTATTTAATATCATTATTAAGGATGGATTAATCAATCAAGTTAAATGTAATTCATTTAAGGGAAGATGTGTTGGTTAATTAAACAAGCCTTATTATATGAAATTTATATAATCAAGATTCAAAAAAAAAATTGGACGTAATCTCTTTGTTGTTTTTTTGTGGTTCACATGGCAATTTTCGGGTATCACATTCAACAACCCGCATCTTCCAAACGTGTGCTAAAATGGGGGCATTAGAACATGGAATGGACAACAATCGAGCATAAAGGAATTTGGCAAGTTATGACTCTTAAATATCAATGGTGTATTTGATTGTAATTTCATCCAAAGTAGGTGTATTTCTCTTGAAATGAACTCCACCGAATAATAATACGAAAATTCCACATAGGTTTTGGCCACAACAATGATGTTGTATTTTACGAGCACTTGTTGTGAGAGAATATGACTTTGTTTTGTGGTGTATGATGAAATTTATATTGCTTCACTGATGGTGTCTTGAAACTCAAGATCTCAAAATCCTCATGTTGCGTCAATAGTGTGCAAGAATCTACTTTTCTTCTCTTAGCTTCGCCACTGGTTTCCTATTTTCTTTGCTTTTGGGAAAAATCACTTGAATTTTCAATGCATGTAAAACTCTACTTGATCCTACTCGAGCCTCTGTAGTAGTTTGGTTACCTTCCTTTTTCAACTACTAAGCTTTGACCGACTCATCCACAACACACACAAGTGTTAAATATGTATCCTACTTCACATATTTTTATTTGCATTGAAATCCATGTAGATGGGAAATTGCCAGAAAGTTAAGGGATTTCCTCAAAAAGAGTTTCACTTATTCTATTCATTGATAACTGCTACCAATATACTCCAATATTTTGTGAAAATTGTAATTTTAGAGCTAGGTGTGTGTTGTTGCTCAATTTGATATCGCCTGTTTTCCTTGAAATTCTTCATCTGTGGGCTCTGTCATATTTAACATCTCCCCATTTTGATGCATGAAAGCTCTTTCCTCCATTTGGTTTCCATGATCGAGTCATTTCCATTGGTTGAGGATCACTTTAAGTCCGTAATTTATTTTCTGTTCTCTGTCCATCTATCAAAGAATTTGAAATTTGGGAGTAAATTTGGGTTTTTTTTCCTTCCTTCCATTTTACCATAGTGATGTTTTGTTTTCCTTGTCAAATTTTGTCCCAACATATTTGGAAATGTTACCCTTTCTCGATTGGATGCAACATGGTGGGACATTTCTAAACTCTAAGGATTGCTTTAACTCAAGTCTTTGCCACGTGGAGGGCCTGCGCTCATCTGAAAATTTACCTCTTTGTTTGACCTTTGGAGTTGCACTAGGGAGACAGTGGGATGTTTCGCTAGCCCTACCTGACCTAGACATTTGTTTTGATGTGGCTAGTGTAACTTTTTCAGACCATGGACACGTGGAGGGCCAACACTCATTTGAGGATCCGCCTCTGGGTCCTACCTTAGCAGTTGCACCAAGGAGACAAGTAGCACCTTCTTGTCGGTCATTAAAAATTTTCAACAACTCTTCCAGATCGAGACACGTGGTGAGCCATGCTCATTTAGGGTCTTCGCTTTGGGCACCACCTCTAAGTTGTGCCAAGGAGAGACGTGAAGGCTTCCATTGGATCCTCTTTATACTTAAAATTTTCAAGTAAAGTACATGGGCATGTAAATTACTTTACTTTTGAAGAACTGTTGAAGGGACACGTCAAAGTTTCCACTCACTTTTCCCTTACTATGACTTTTCAACGATTGAGGAAACTTTCTCGGACCCTAGGCACGTGGCACCTTCCGCTAGTCCCTAAATTCTTTCAAAAAAATTCCAGTGCTAGGACATGTGGTGAGTCTCATGCTTGTTTGGGGTCTCCTCTTTTGGGAACCATATCAAAAGTGTGCCATTGAGACACATGGAGGCTTCCACTAGCTCCTTTTATACTGAGACTTTTTCAAAGGCCAAAAGGTAATTTTCTTGGGCCCAGGGCACATGGAAGGCCCATGCTTGTTTGGAAACTTGCCTCTGTACTTAACCTTTGTAGTTGTGCCAACGAAACACATGGAAGGATATAATCTAAAGATGAGAAAGGCGAGAATCAATAGTTGTGCATTGCATTTGATCTTGCCAAAGATTTTTCACCAAAACTCCTAGAGATGTGAATACGCATTTTTTCATCATTTTTTGATCAAATTCCTTGTCATCTTTGTCTCATAAAGTGCAATTAAATGGATTTAGATTTTAATTTACGAGTCTAAGGATTGTAAAGGTTGATATTTTGAAGTTGGAATTACTTAAGTACTTGCATAAACGTGAATTACCAGAGAAGTTTGGATGCAGAGTAGAGTGGAGAGGAAAGAATTGGAAAGGGATGAAATTATGGAGGTTGTAGGTGTAAAGGATGAAAAACATGTTACTAGAGGAGATAACTAGGTTCCCGGTTAAAAAAATAATGGAAATATTTGCAATGATTCACCTTTTTTAACAACTAGCAACTTTTTGTTGTAAGTCTATTAAATGTCAATTTCTAGAAATCATGAGATAAATTGGTAACAAACAAAGGTTCCTTGAATATTATTTTCTTGGGGGGAAATCTTTAATGTAAATGAGTGTTATAAAAAGAAAACTTTAATCATGTGAATGGTCGGGGGTTGAATTCTTATGAGAAAATTTGAGAGACCCCATCTTCCTGAGAGACCATCTAAGAAACCAGTTAATCTCCTATGTTTTAGATTTGATCATGTCAAGTTGGTTGCAAGTGTACAACCATTGAAAATATCTCGAGGTCATTTAAAAGAAAAATTCTGTCTGATAAATCTAATCAACTCCAAATTCGTCTATGTTAATCTTGGGCAAATTTATGTCTTCTTTATTTCAGAATGTCTACAAGTAGTTTTTGTTGTTCCTATTGCAATCTTGTGTTAAAATCTCTCCATATCACATAATATCTCATCCCTGTGACAGTTTAGTGGCATTTTCAATTTCATTACAAGAAGAGCCTTCATCTTGTAATGAGATAAACAATTCAAAGACAATTTACTATCATTTTGTTGATAAAGATTGTCTCATTAGCCTTTGATTGTATCTTAGGCATGAGGAACCAATGGTATTTGATGTTTAATTGTGTCTTTACCTCGAGCCTTCATGTTAAAATCTTGGAGATTGTGTGAAACTATGCAAATCACGGGCCTCTATTGATGCACACCTTCTCGTTGAAGGAATATTTTAGCTATTTTGAAGCATTCTTTCATTTATTTTCCAATTATTGTGAAGTTTCTCAAAGATCTCGCAAAATCAAGTTTATCCTTCTTAATATCCCACCAAACATTGCTCAAAAATAATGAATCCTACCCGAACTACCCCTATTTTCCCGTATGTCAATGAATGAATAAATTCTATTGCCAAAATATGCGAAAGCAATCGAGATTCAATAATTTATTTAGTAACCTTAACCCTATTTAGGAAATATCATCATTCTTTAGAAGTGACAACTCATGAGAGTTAAATTGTGGTGCATTGATCATATTTTCTCAAGGTTTCCTTTCAAATTTTTGTAAAGAAGGATATCTTCATTCTCCTTCACCGACAAAGGTTACAAAATGGGTCCTCTCACCCTGGTTGAAAAGCACAACCTAAAGTAGTGAGGATAGATCAAATCCTTAATGAAGGTGCTATCCTTTTCTCGATGACCAAGTGACAAAGAGTCAAATGAATCCCCTACCTAGCTACAAAATGACTCATAATATGATCTATTTGTCTCTCAATGTCTTCCTAAATCTGTGATGCTACTCGGTTTCCAAGGGAGAATCAATTTGGATACCAACACCGATTGGCACCGTTTTTGGGGACATGAAGGTATGTGTAAAGTTTGAACACCATAAACAACACATATAGACCCTGGTAAATGCTTCTTACAAATTTTAAAGTGCAAATACATTGTTGAAACATCATCCTGTGTCTAGATTTGTAAGAATTGAGCAAAGTTACAAGTTTTGCGTGTAATATTTCAAGTTTATGTTGGTTTTTTCCACTAATTTTACATCATCATTGAAAAATACGGGTAAAGGAAGGTATGTTGTCTGAAGCTTTACGTGAATTTATTGTTGACATATCAATTTTAGTGCATTTGCACAACTAAGGTAAAAATCCTTAGTGGCAACTCTGTGTTGAATTATTTTTTGGTAAAATCCAAAGTGTCTTAACCTTTGTCAATTGAAATTTATCACTAATCTCTACAAAGATGGAAGGACGAAGATATTTATTGATTAAATACCCTACAAGAAGGTTTTTCTAGAACTAGGAAAAAAAAATCTAAAGGAAGAAGAATCGGAAAGTTATTGGAGAACATCTTCCAAGATCTAAAGCAGATAAGATCTTCCAAGAAACATAGTTTTTAGAGAACATCCATTCGAGAATTGCATTCCTATGCCCCACGCACTCCTCACTTTGCTCATCATTTTGTTTCTCCTATAATATGACCTCCCCAAAAAAATATGGCCTAGCCCCCACCCGACATCCCTTTGTTGTGAACACTTTTGGTCCTATAAATTTGAGGTATTGTTGGATATCCAAATGCTTTTCCCAAGATGTTATAAATAGACTCGCCTAAATTTTAATGAAATAATGCTATTATTGGTGATCAACACTTAAATCTTTTTGTCAATAGGATGGAATAATTTGAGATAAAATTTAAGGATGTGTACATAAAATTGTTTATTCATACTCTAGAGGAGGATGCACAAGACCGGTATAAATCTTTACTAGACAAATCCATGGATTTATGGAAAATAATGAAGAATGATTTTAGATTGCAGATATCGAGATAAAATAGACCCTAGGTTTCTTTTATCATAATTTGAAAATATTAAAAAGAATCCTAATGAATTTGTTCATGAATTCAATACAAGATTCAATACGACCCTAAATAGGCTACTTGTGATCTTGAGGCCAAGTTATGTTTCTTGTTTAATAAAATACTCGATGCTTTTGATAAGAAGGCTGCCTATTATTTGAGGGATAAGAACCCAACAACATTGAGGAAGGCCTTAACCATGGCTTTCCGTTTGAAAACAATATCAAAGTAGTTGGTAAGCCTCCTACAAGGGAAGTTGTCAAGGTGATCAATCCAGAGAAGATCTAGTCAAGTAAGTCTATGGATCTGGAGGAGGTCAGAAAAACTTTAGCAGGTCTTAAGGAAATATCCTATAAACTAGCCAGAGCAGAGAGAGGGGATTGGAAAAATTTCCCAAGGTCAGCATAAATCACAAGGTCAAGAAAGATTTTCAAATCATCATAGGGGTGATTAGAGATCAGATAACGAGGTAAAGGACTCGTTGTATTAGGAAATAGATAGCCCCAAACTTGGCAAAATACATTGGTGCCGATCCTTTGACTACCGAGTTGCTACTATGGAAGAAGCCAATGAAATTGAGTGGAGTGACAATTTTTCTTACCACATGCCCCATGTGATGAAGAAAAATAATTCAAGGAAACTAATGATGATGTTTACATGATGGGGTGCTCTACAAGCTCAAGGCAAGGAGTAACTTCGATCGAATTAATCGGTGTTAGAACTACTCGCATATTTCTAGGATTACATCGATCGTGTATTACCCCTTCCTCCTTCTCATGCTTTTGAAATAGATATGGTACAATATTTTGAATTACCTAATAATGATTATGAATACTTAAGGGCATTAATGATTAAAAATTATGATGAAGGAATCCCTTCTTAGGATGATAGGCGAAATTGTTAATGAATGTTTTGGTTGCCTAGGAAAATGAATATAACACTAGGAGTAAAGTTGTCAAAGGGGCGGGGCATCGGACAAACCAAAAACTCCAATTCTCACCAATATCCTAAAAGAAATTCCTAAGAAAGATACATCTGGTAAAGGCCTTGCTTCCCCAAAGATAACTGGTATCCATGCCCATGCTCAGACCATGAAAAATCCTTTGTTGTCAGATGAGTTTGTTAGTCTTCCTCCAAATGTTGCCTTGCCCAAATATGTTCCTTAGGACATTGCCCAAGTCTTGAGTTAAATCAAGATTTCTGTTCCAATTGTTGAGCTTTGCTTAGGATTCCTGAGCATAAGAAAATATCCTTTGAGTATTTGGGATTGTAAAAGAAAATATTACCCAAGGTAGAAATGCAAAAATGTTGAGACTCCTCCTACCATTGCAGAGTTGGAAAAACCCCAAGGGATGGAAGAACCAGTGAGCCACATGAAGTATATTTGGGAACATCCTTGGTTGAGTCCCGATGAATGTAGATCCATTTTTCACTACTCGATTATAAGGGATAGGCTATTACACAACCGTATGTTCGATTCTTGAGCATCATGTTATGCCTCTGGAGGTCATAAATGAATTAGATATCAAAGTGACAACAACTTCTGCGAAGTGCACTACCATGGATTTCACGAGAGGTGCCGGTGGTTGGATGTGTCAAGGGTTTGATGGCGCAACTTGCAGCCTACCCGGCAAGAATTTAAAAACTAGATGTTGTTATTGTTGATTTCTTTGCCAAATACAAAATGCTTTTATCAAAAAAATGGGCTGCTAGTGTGGGTGGGAGTGTGCAAATGGATATGTCATTTTCCACTATACCTATTAAGGGCATCCTTGTAAAGTTTTATGGTGAAAAGAAGATGCTACATCTCATTGAGGATCCCAATAACACTTCCTATGAAGTGTTATACATTGAAATTGCTGCCGATAAATTTATTGGATTTGCTGATGGTAAAGAGCAAAAAATTGATCAATGCAAGTCTCTTAAACAAGTAGGTTCTCCTTGGATTTTGTTGTTTGATGGAGCTTGCTCTAAATTTTGAAATGGTGTTGGTATTGTTAGGATATCTCCAAGCCAAGAAGAGTTTGTTTTTTCTTTAAAACTCAACTTTGAGTGCACTAAAAATATTCAAGAATATAAAGCAAAGTGTTATTGAGTTTAATAATTGCTTGGAAATATGGTATTAAAGACATCATTTATCAAGGAGATTCAAAGCTAATTTTCAAACAGGTTAGAAAATTATATGCAACAAAAAATTAGAGAATGAAGCAGTATAAGCATGTAATCTGGGATTTCATTGAAATTTTCGACTCCTTTAACATAATACATCACGATAGGAAGTACAATACTCTAGCAGAAAAATTGGCCATATTGGGGTCCAGATTTGAAAATTGTACTGCATCCCTCTATTGTGAGTATAATATTGAGATATTAACTAGGCAATCTGTTCCTAACAATGTTAAACACTGGTAGGTGTTCAAAGATGATGCCCAAATGCAAAGGTTTTTATAGAATGAATGAGAAATTACCAATCAACGTATAGATTGGAAGCCAATGGTTTATGCGGTGATGGAAAGGAGACTTTATTTGGTAAATACATCATTCGAGCTTAAAGACTAATACTATTCCTAAAGGTTAGGTAGACTGGAATCAAACTTTGATAATGCTGATTACATTATCAATAGACACATGTCACCTCGGTGAGGTTAAAGAGCACGACCTAGGCACCTAACGATAAACCACATAAGATCTAGCTAGGTAGCAATCGAGAAAAGAAGAAAAGTAGTTGTATGGAAAATTGATCAAGAAATACCAGGACTTCTTAGCATGGTCTTATTCTTAATTGAAAGCATACATAGAGGATATTTTCTAACACAAAAATCCCTTGGAAGCTTTTAACAAGCCATTTAGGCGTAAACAAAGGCCGATCAATCCACTTTTTTCCTTGAAGATGCAATAATAATTGAAAAAGTTGAGGGATGGAGGAATTATACAACCCACAAGGTACTCATCATGGGTTGCAAACTTGGTACCTGTCAGAAAGAAGAACGAGATATAAGGTTGTGTGTGGACTTTAGAAACTTGAATAGAGCATCAATGAAGGATAACTACCCTCTACCAAATATGGACAATATGTTACAATTGGTTACTGGTTCAGAATTTTTATCCACCTTGGATGGTTTTTCTAGATATAACTAGGTAGTTACAAGGAATCATAATGAATCAAGAATTCCTTTACTAATCCTTTGGGAACACATGTATATGTCAAAATGCCTTTTGGTCTAATGAATGCTTTGGAGCCACTTTCCAAAGAGCAATGGATGTAATTTTCTCTGTCAGTATTAATGATTTCATTTCTATATATCAAGATGATATGACTATTTTCTACAAAAAAGGACTAACCACCGCAACACTTAGAAAAAATGTTGTTAAGATGTACGAGTATGGTATTTCACTAAATCCCAAGAAGTGCCATTTTGGATTTCAAAGCAAAGTTTCTTGGACACATTGCGTCAAAGGAAGGGATCATGATTGATCCCGAAAGGATAGAAGCCATCAAAGAAAGTCCCTATTCCTAGAACTAATAAGGGAATCCAATCCTTTTTGGGCGATTAATTTAATTAGGAGATTTATCTCCAAATTTGTTGAACTAACTATCCCAATCACTAGAATGTTGAATAAATATCAAAGTATGAAATGGGAAGAAGTAGGTATTCAAGGTTTTTCTAGGATCAAAGAATCATTAAAGAAGGCCCCTATTTTAACACTCTAGATTATAAGAAGGATTTCCAAATTTTTTATTTTCTTCAAAAGTACTATTGCATCCGTGTTGTCGCAGTAAGGATGATAAGGGAGTTGAAAGACCAATTGCCTTTTTAGTAAGGAATTATAAGGAGCTGAGATAAAGTATACTAGCATGGAGAAGCAGCCATTTTCTTTGGTAAAAGTAGAAAACATCTCCAGGACATATATTCTCGAGTTCCAAAGTCATTTCTTATGTTCCCACACCATGGTGAAAGATATCCTATTAGAAATGGAGGCTTCAAGAAAAAGATGCCAATGGGTTAAAAATTGCAAGAGTATGCTATGGATATCCAAAAAAAAAAATTGGTCAAATGTTTGGGCTTGGAAAAACTTATGGCGAGAGCAATATGCAGACAATTGATGTAAATGAAGTTGAAGAAGAAAGGCTGAATTTCCTTGAAAATTTGATAAATTCCTAATGGTACAAGGACATCATTTTTTATCTCAAGCATCTACAGCCTCCTGAACATTTGATAAATAATTATAAAAGAGCACTTAAGTTAGCTTCCCAAAATATGTCATTACTTATTTTGGGTTAGCTTGGAAGAACCCCGAGGGAGTTCTCTTAAGATGCATTCATTGCAAGTGAAGCCCCTAATGTAATTGCTGATATCCATGGAGGAGTTTACAGGGGGAATTTCGCTAGAAGATTCATAGCTCATAAAATATTATGGGCTGGTTATTGGTGGCCAACTCTTTTCATAGATAAAACTTTTTTGGTAAGAAAATGTGAAAGTTTCCAATGCTTTTCTAGAAGACCTAAAGCTTCAAGTTCCTTCCTTTATAGCCTATATCAATTCAAGCCCATTTAGACAATGGGGAATGGAATTCATTCGTGAGATTTGAGATCCTTCAAGTGCTGGCCATAAGTGGATTTTAGTAGCCACTAATTACTTCAACAAGTGGGTAGAGGAAATCCCCACCAAGAAAGGAACTCACCAAATTGTCATGGATTTCATTCAAAATCATATCATTTACGGGTTTGGAGTGCCTTCTAAGATAGTTGCTAATAATTCCATGAGCTTAAGGCTAAACCTTTGGTGGCCATGTGTCACGAATATGGCATCAATTTGACATATGCTTTAAATTATAATCCTCAAGGAAATGGAAAAGTAGAGTCTAACAATAAAAATCAGTTGAAAATAATTAGAAGAACTCTAGAGTTGAACAAAAGGAAGTGGGGTGAGTAGTTGAATTTAGTTGTTTGGGCTGATCGACTTACTCTTAAATGAGCTACTGGAAAATGAAATTTGAGTTGGTATATGGAACTCAAGCTCTGTTGCCCCTCGCATACCAAATTGTCTTCATTTCAATTTCTTCAACAACCTGGAAGATCAAGAGGTTAGTCACTATGATGTTAGCATCAATAAAATTGTTGACTTAGATGAAGAAAGAAGGGAATCCAATCGAGGAATGTAAAATTCAAATAGAAGTTGAAAAAGTTGTACATGATAAGAAAGTGACTCCAAGAGCTTCTAGTGTGGGATATCTTGTGTTTTTTTGGGATATCGTGCACGCAGATAAGGGAAAACATGGAAAGTTTGATGCATTTTCGATGGGCCCTTATTCAATTGACATTCGAATTGGTGAAACATTTCCTTGATTGATTTCTCAAAATCGAGGTATGCACCATTGTATAATCTAAAATCTTTTGGTTTCTTTACGCTTTTGTGTTTTTCTATTTTGGTTCTTCCCGCCCTAGTTGGTTGTTTTTGTTGGTTTCTCACTTTGTTCCCAAAGGGTTGGCTCATGACTCCATTACCAAATAGTTTATTTTTGGAACTTGGTCTACTATTTGTTCTTTTGGCACTCACTGGGAGTGCCCATCCCCGAGTCGGAGCCAATGTTGGTGCTCAATTTGATCTCACCCCATTTGTCCTTGAAATTATTCACTCTCAATGCTCACATATTTTCTATCTCCCCGTATTGATGCGTGAAATATTTTTCCTTCATTTGGTTTCCATGATCAGTCCTTTCCTTTGGTCGAGGATCAATTTAAGTATAGAATTTGTGTTTCGTTCCTCTATCCATGTGAAATAATTTGTAATTTGGGAGTAAATTCAGGTTTTTTCCCTTCCTTCCATTTTTCCACAGTCATGTTTTGTTTTCCCTATCAAATTTGATCTCAACATCTGTGGAAACGTGGCCCTTTTTGATTGGATGCAAACTCAAGTAGGGCATTTTGAAATTCTAAGTCCCACTTCAACTCAAGTCTTGTCCACGTGGAGGGCCAACACTAATATAAAAATTTAGATCTTGGTTTGACCTTTGGAGTTGCGAAAGGGAAACACGTCGAGGTTTCCGCTGGCCTTGCTCAAACTTAGAAATTTTTTTGTGTGCCGGTCTGAATGTTTTCAGAACATGGACATGTGGAGGGCTGGAACTCATTTGAGGATCTGCCTTTGGGTCCTACCTTAGAAATTATGCCAAGGAAACACGTAGCTCCTTTCTTCGGTCCTTAAAAATTTTCAACAACACTACTGACCGAGACACGTGGTGAGCCCGTGCTTTTTAGGGTCTCCGCTTTTTGGAACCACCTCAAAGTTATGCCAAGGAGACACGTGGAGGATTCCTCTAGATCCTCTCTATACTTAAAATTTTCAAGCAATTTTATAAGGCATGGGACACGTGGAGGGCTCACGCCTATCTCGGACCTGCCCCCGTACTTTAATTTTAAAGAAGCACTATAGGGGAAAATGGAAGTTTCCACTCACTCTTCCCTTGCTTGGACTTTTCAGAGCTTAGAAAACTTTCTCGGACCCTAGGCATGTGGCACCTTCCGCTGGTCCCTAAATTATTTCAACAAATTTCTGGGCTAGAACACTTGGGAGTTTACGCTTGTTTGGGGTCTCTACTTTTGGGCACCATATCAAAAGTGCACCATTGAGACACGTGGAGGATTCTGCTAGCTCCTTTTATACGAGAATTTTTAAAGGCCAAAAGGTAATTTTCTTGGGCCCAGGGCACATGGAAGGTTCACACTTTTTTCGAAACTTGCCTCTATACTTTACCTTTGTAGTTGCGCAAAGGAAACACATGGAAGAATCTAATATAAAGATGAGAAAGGGGAGAATCAATGGGTGTTGTGCATTGCATCTAATTCTACTACTATTTTTTTGTGAGACTCCTAGAGATTTGAATACGCATTATTTTTCATAGTTGTTTTTATGAAATTCCTTGTCATTTTTGTCTGTAAAGTTGAATTGAATGGATTTAGATCTTAATTTGTGAGTCCAAGGATTGTAAAGGTTTATATTATGAAGTTGGAATTGCTCAGTGCTTGCAAAAATGTGAATAACTAGAGAAGTTGGAAGTAGAGCAAAGTTGCAGAGGAAAGAATGGGAAAAAGATGAAATGATGGAGGTTGTAGGTGAAAAGGATGAAAAATGTGTTTCCATAGGATATGACTGGGTGCCCTAGTTAAAAAAATAATTGAATTATTTGCAATGATTCACCTTTTTAACAACTTGAAATTTTTTGTTGTAATTCTGTTAAATGTCAATTTCTTTAAATCATGAGACAAATTGGTAACAAATAAAGGTTCCTTGAATATTCTTTTCTTCAGGGGAAATATTTAATGTAAATGAGTGTTATAAAAGCATGCTTTAGTCATGTAAATGGTCGAGGGTTGAATTCTTACGAGAAAATTTGAGAGAGCCCATCTCCCCGAAAGACCATCTAAGAAACATGTTAATGTATTGTGTTTAATATTTGATCATTTCAAGTTGGTCAGTGTGTACAACCATTGAAAAGCTCTAAGACTATTCAAAGAAACTTTCCCTGTTGATGAATCTAATCAACTTCGAATTAATCAAGTGTTAAACTTGAGAAAATTTTTGTCTTCTTTATTTCAGAAAGTCTACAAGTAGTTTTTCTTGTTTCTATTAGAATGTTTTGTTAAAATTCCTATGAATCACACATGATCTCGTTGTAGACACTAAAATTAGGTCACACTCCCCTTTTCTCCCATGACATATAAGCACCCTTTATTACATTTACCTAGCCATGACCCCCTTTTACCCCACTAATATTAATTTATTTGATTTAATTAAATTAATGCATTATCCTCACTATAATTATTATTTAAATATCTTATTTAAATAATATCCCCACATACTGATTCTTAGATACCTCACAAAGCCAACTCAACCTAAGACCTATTCTTAGTAAGCTCTCATAACTAACTAAGACTTACCCAAACCCTAAAAATCAATTCATACATTCCCTCTTAACACATTCCCACATGCTCACAAGAAGCTCCCAGTCTAATCCACAGGATAATGACACGAGATCCAAGGAAATCAGGAGAATCTCCCTAGTTTAGTAAACCTAGAAAATCACACCTTGACCGATGTCGGTTACCCCTAACCATTTTTGGTTAAGCTGACCACCGTTGGTTACCCCTTTTAACCACTAAACTACATTATTCTCGAGGTTGGAAAACATTGGGAGAAATTTGATGAGAAATAACACAACTCAGAGAGATAACGCATCTTCAGAGAGCCAATTCCCGCTAAAACTCACATCCAAGGAAGGAGATTGAGCATCTTCTCCTACACAACCATCCCATCCATGATCTAATCTATCCAAGAAAAGAGGAGTGTACATGCAACCCATGCGAGAATATTTTATTCAGGTTAGTGATCACTTGTAACTTTCAAACCCATCATCAGCACTCCATCCCTCACACACAAACATTCAGGAATGAAATCCAAGTAAGTACAACATCATACTTTCCTGGTTATTTCATTTCATCATCATTTTATCATCCATTGTTTATCTTGCTCCCTATTGACCTTCTCCACATTTTCACCTCCATATACCCATTGAAACCTCACAAAAGCCTACTCCAGTCACCCAATACCTCATCCCGAACAAAAAAATCCTTTGTGTAATCACAAAGGAGACCCCAGCTTGTTCTGTGACATTTCCAGATCTCGACAAGAATTCACACCGCTTATTACCTATCCATAGTTGGTCACCCCTCACCGAAAATGGTCTCTATGTTTTCCCACACAGCCCTGAATAGAGACCTACCCACCTAATTTTATCTCACCCTCTTTCACTTGTGATCTACCCGAGACCTAGAACCAATCATTTGACCTTTGGATTCTATTCTACTTAGCTCATTAGATTAGATCTATTTCTTATTGTATTTTTAAGTGAGATACCTAAATAATTTTAAAATAAAAATAGGATTTACTTTGTTTACAAAATTGAATTGTTTAAAACAGGGAATAATAGCCATCCAGAAGTATCATACTTATCGGATCTAGCATACGCTAGGCAGCTTCACTTGCCCATATTGTTTAATTCCTTTTGGTGGTCTTATTTTCATTACATGTAGTTCCTCCTAGCCAAAAGGAAGCTATCACAATCAGATGTGGATTCGGAAGTCATACACACACAAAAACCATCAACCGACATTTGAACAGTATTTCTCTATGCTATACTGTTACGCTATTTGTTTCATCAACACTTCAAAGAAAGAATCTAAGAAAAAAGGTGAAACATTTTGGCATGCCTGGCGGGACCCATCCAGGGTTCCTTGCATTTCATTCATTCCTAGAAAAAAAATTGTGTGTTTGTTTCCCTTCTGAAAAGCATGCACACTAATTTTATTCTTTGGTAATCCACCTCTTTTTCTATTTGCTCTAAAGGAAACTTTTCTTTTAGTGTAATTAAAAAGAATCATTTCTTCATGTTTTATGCATTGTAGTGAAACAACATCTCTCTTCCTTCATCTTATTATGTCATCCAATTTCACATTTTTGATTTGGGTTTAAAATAAAAGTGCATTCCATTTTGATTTATTGCATTAGCTCACATTAATTGAGGGCAACATATATGCTAGAAGTCATGACCAACTGATGGTTCAAAAACGAATCGTAGAAAGAACTTCTACTTTTTTCTTTTCTCTCGAGTCTTACCAAACCACACAAAAATTCAAAATACATACATTATTAAACAACATCCTACATGGAAGAAGCTGTAGGTGATCACATGATCATGAAATAGTGGACACCCAGGCTCATTGCTCTATCAACTCATACTTGAGCGAAGCCCACCCTCACCATAACATACACGAAACCTCACATTTTAGATCTCCTTCTTTATAGGAAGTCATCCTCACCAAAAACTCTATTTCACAATTCATGTGTCAGTCCCTAAATAACATAAGCTGAACAAACATAATAGAAATGACACTCCTATGATCACATTTTCTTGGTTTTTTGCTTGGATTGCATTTTGAGGCGAGAGATCACGTTCATCACTCTTTTTTTTCACCGTTGCACGCTCCTCATCACAGCTGGTAGATTTCATCTTCACCTGAGTGTGCCTGGGCCATATCATCATCATTCCCATAATTCTGGGTCTGATTCTACATCATATTTTAATTCACAACCAATTTCTTTCATCACTGTTTCAATTTCATAGTAATCGTCATCGGTTACCTCTGACCGCCATCGGTTATACCCAACCGACGTCAGTTCCAAGTCCTTTTGCTAACCTACTCAAAAGGACATTTTACTTCAATTTCTTCCACTTTTCATAGTCTTTGTCACTATCATTATTCCCATTGATGTTTTAAACATCCTCAGATTTGGCATACCCATCAGATTTTACATTCTATCTCACTGTTTACTCACTATCCATTTTCTCGCAAGAATCGACAAAGCAGCTACCACACGACCCCGACTATCGATTTTACCTAACGGCATCGATTGCTTGATTTCACATTCTAGCCACCATTTTTACTTCATCCACCTTTTATCACTATATTCACCCATTCTGCTATTCTCTATATCATTTACGAGAAATAGCCCTACTACTGACCAAAGATATTGATTCACATGGTGTTGACCAAAGAAAATCAAGTGCCCTTGTATTCCACATAATCTACCAACCACTCCCACCTATTATTTCACCACCTTATTTTTATCACTAGTCATGGATCCCATCTAGCCTACTACTATCATTATTGGAGATGAGGATTTCACACAACTCCTTGATTAGAACCCTTCCGCCTTACGGTTTTACCTTTCCCACTCGTCCACTCAAGATGCCTCGAGTCGGTTGATCTAAAACATGCCTCGTATCTATCCCACTCGACTCTCATACCCACTTCTGCGCATCGGCCCCATCTCGGCTCTATGATGCCCACATCCATCTTACCCCAAATGTCGTTTCGTAGTTAGGTTCTATACCCGCTATGACCTGTCATGTCTGCTACCTCTCGTGGCACCCATTACATCCATCGTATCCTTGACGACTACCCGAAACACAACCTCATCTCGCCTCCCATTTCTCATACATACCTGTAGATACATTCCCACCTCTAGTGTCGGTGACCCCTACCCCATTTCAGAATGTGGTTCTTTCCATTCCACAATCATTATCCCCTATTACGACTAGGGTTACCATGACCCTTCCATCCCCATATACATATTACCAACAACCTCCTGTTTCATCCATTATTCATTCTCGGGTACGTACCCCTATATGAAAACCCCATACACTAGAGTCCCACCCTTGTTATATGCCCAAAACAAACCTCCTCACGCTATAGGCGTAGCATCCAATCATCATAACCCACCAATGACCTAATTAAATTGATGTTGGACAAGATGCAGACATTGGAGGCATCGGGTTTTAGCTCCTGCAACACTCTCACCTACGACGATATTTTCAATGAGCCTATTCACCCATTCATTCCTATCTTTTCATACCCTTTACATTGGGAGATGCAAAAATTTGATTGTTTCAATAGCAAAGAAGACCCATAGCAACATTTGCGGTCATTCAAACACGGGTGTTATCTGATCACTCATGATGATGCTTTACTTTTGAGAACCTTTCCCATGTCCCTCACTGGACCTGCATTAGATTGGTATAGTGGGTTACCTAAACACTCTATATTCTCATTCAATCAGGTAGCCCAAGCCTTCTTGGATCATTTCTCTATCAATATTGTCAAGAATGTTACCATGACTGATCTATATTCCACACGTCAGTATGAGAATGAATCTATCATAGATTTTTTTCGCTAGTGGCGCGGCTTTGATCAATAAACTTACCTTCCAACTACCACAAACTGAACTCATTGAGCTCTTAACACGAGCTTGTGCTAGACATATCTCCCTGAACTTACAGGTACAAACCTTCCGAACATTTGATGAGGCATTCACTATTGCACAAAAGTTAGATATTCATTCCATCGAAGAGAAGAAAATCCAATTATGTAATAAGAATTTGGCATTCAAGTCGAATGAAACCTCTTCTTCTTCCAAACCATAAGCCAATTATTAAAAAGCTAAGGGCACCGCTAACGCAGTGGTACTCAAGGCCGGCCTAGATCATCCGTCGAATCAGGCTACACCCTCATCTAATCTATCACATGTCCAGACTTTTAAGTTCAAATAAGAGCGGTGAAAACATACCCCAATTGAGGAACCTTACTCTTTTGTCTTAGAAAAGCTTATCAAAGCTGGAGCCATTACCATTCCACCCATAAAACCACACACCGGTTTTGACCCTTCTCGCCCCATGCCCGCATGGTATAAAGAACATGATTTCTGTAACTATCATCGAGTAAAGGGTCATAGTGATGGTAACTACATCACTTTCAAGAATATTGTCCAAGAAATTCTTGAGAAAGGAAAATTAACTTTGGAGAATCCTAACACGAAAAACAACCAAAATCTACAAAGCTTCAAAAACCATTTCCCAACCATGCCCCTTCATCCAATCAAACCGGTGAGACATCAACTCATGATACCCATACCCGCGAGGTTCACGCTATCTTTAATGAGGTACCTGTCACCTCTCAATTACCCCACATCCCTTCCATAGAGGATATCCTAGCCTAAAATCCTCCTTCCGCATTAGAACCAACCTCCCTTGTCCCTTCACCCACAGAGGAACACCTTTAATTTCCTTCATCACCAACGAGAGGGTCTTCCACTAACATTGATCCCATCTCACCCTTGGCTTCTACACTAAGAGAATCTTTACCTACAGTATCTACTCCACCCATAGAGGGGCTCCCATCATCTCCTCCACCCATCATAGACCCAATTGAGATACGTTTTCCTCTTGGTGAGCATTCTCCATCAACTACCCAAAATCCAACAGACCTACTTTCGGCTCTCTTACCCATGGAAGCTGAAGTTGGCCAATTCCCCATCTCTAAGATACATTTTACAGAATTCCCATTAGGTCCTCACAAAATCCACCCACAGATGTGTCATTCTCACATTTGGTCAATCAATTAGATTATGTGGATAGGGATTTACTATGGGGGAACCTCTTACTCCCTGTCTCAACACAGATGCAGAGATCCCTCGCTGATACCTCCACTTTCTACCCAAACACATTTTGACCAATCAAACCAAACACAACCACCTCTATCACAACCCCTTCCACGAATACATGTTAGCGCTCAAACCACACCATTACCCATAACCCGACCTACATCTAAACCTAAACCCATACCCACAACATTTGCCTCCACTAAACCTATTACCACTTTAAGGGTCACCCCGACCACCGACCTTACTCATCCACCTATTAAAATGGATTTAGCTACATCCTCCAACGTCACCTAAACCCATAGCTCGACTTGTTTCTACTCTTCCAAAAATAGTTCCTCAACAATCAACCAAACCTACACCCAAACCCACATTCACTTACCATTGTGATGCACTAGTAGGGTCCTATGACAAAATTTTAAACAACCTCCTTGAGACTTCTGTTATCACATTACCACCACTTTGACCTTACGACCCCCTCAAACCCAAGCCAAAAGGGTTTGATGATACTAAAATTTACGCATACCATCATGTGCTAGGGCATGATGTGGAGAACTATAAGGCCTTGAAAAATGTCCTTATCCAATTGTGTCCACCAGTAAACCAACTTTGACAATGAAGACCTTCTCGATAAGGATCCTGCTTCACCAACACCCATTCCCACATTGCCCACTAAACAACCAAAACCTCCACCCTCACAACTCTTATAGCCACACCCAAGATTTGAAATTAATATGGTTTGCATCAGAGAACTTGCCATGCCACCACCCAAGTGTCGTTGTGCCCACCTCACCTCATAGGTGTTTTCTCCTCTGTAGATTTTTACTGTCATGTCATTATACCACTTACCCTACACCTTCTCCATTTACCAAATTCCCTCAAATCAACATGATACACGTCACTACATGTGCATAGAAGGGAAAGAAAAGGTAATTGACCCACCAACCAATCCTATACCCAACATACCATCTGCACCCATACCTAAAATAACTATCCACGGCCCCACATACCCCATTTCTAATTACATCACACATCGCACAATGCTCAAACAACTACACCAATATCCCCTCAAAATGTCATTATACGACCTCATCCAAACCTTATAATCCCATTGTCAAGCCCTCATGGAGGTTCTTCAATCTATTGAGGTTTTAATGAATGACCCTACACCAAAGTAGCCTCCATTATCACACCACATCATGTAGCCTCTCTCCCCCAAATTACAACCTTCATCCTCACTTAGAAATTTTCACCAAGTGGCCTCTCTTGTCTTCTCAAAGGAGGAGATCATGCCACACCAAAATGATTACCCGACCTAGCCCTCTTCATCTCTCGTCCACATTGATGACATACGGGTATGCCATGTGATGATTGATGGAGGTGCTATCATTAACATCATTTCATCCCATGCATTTTCTCAAATACGCATACCTGACAATTACATGCATAAACATCCAGTCATGTTGCATTCACTCAATGACACTATCACCTCCACACTAGGCACTGTCATCCTTCACATTCGCGTAGGCCCCAACACTATTCCAAAAAAAAATTATGTTTTGGAGGGGGAATTCTAATATAACTTGTTACTTGGTAGACCCTAGATCCATGTCATGGGTTACGTTCCTTCCACTTTGCATAATTGTGTAAAGTTTGAACACAAAGGACACACTTATACCATTCCAACTAACCCATCACCTTTCAAAACATGCAACATGCTTTACCGACCCAATGATGTTCTCATACCTATCAAGCCGTCTACCTCCGCAACCAATACTGCTTCACCTACACCTCCACCTACTAGTAAGGCCATTACTTTCACCGCACATACCTCCTCCATTCCTACAATTGTTATAACCTCCACGACTGACCCATTAGCTTACCAATCCATTAACTCCACCTCGGCATCAACCTCTCGCCACATTATCCATACCATTTACCTACATACCAACCACTGATCCCTTGGAAGGTGTTTTTCAACGCCTCACTTTGGGGGAGTACCGCCTATATAGTGTCAACACATTCCTTACTCCGCATGAGTATGGAAGCCTTCACCAACACCCTCACTATGATCACCGTATAGGATAATGCCTCCTTTATGGTCCTCCTCATCTTCGTACTAGTCTCACCTATGGGGGACTTGATACTACCACTTACACACCTGAACCACCATCACAACCCCGCCCATTTTCCACTGACTTCCAATCACTTACCAATCACCTTTTTTCCCATACCTTCCTCCACCATTGTGTGTGGAAGGGTTTTGGTTTTGGATTTTATGAGAAAGGTTGCCATACTATTATTCCATGTACCACCTCAGGAACATAATGACCGTAGTGGTATCGGCTTCCCTGAACCTCCTACCAAACAGCCCGCATTGAACTCATTAAAAACCCTAGCCCTCCTCAACCTTCATCTTCATCACTACCTTCACCCACTCCAATTTCATCACCACCCTTACCGAAAAAGTCGATGGATCCTGAATCTATCCCCCCTAACTTATTTTTTTCATAAACACCATTTCCTTGGGGCCTTTGACTTATCAACGTGAAGGCGAGGCCCCTTCCACTCTTCCATTCTTGTATCCTAAAATGATCGATGACGACACACCTACAATTAACATCGTTTAATGTCAAGATGATGAATCCATACTCACCTACCTTGGTGTAGAAGAATCATATATTCATCGGTCGTTACCATCTGATACACGTAAACCATGTTGAATGAATAGACTATCGAGATCAACATTCATACTCAGGATGACCCGTACATCCTAAAGATCAGACAATCTTTAGATGCTGTTGAATAGGAAGCCATCACTTCTTTTCTCCAAGATCATAACCACACTTTCACTTGGTCTTACGCAGACATGCTTGGTATTGACCCCACCATAGTGGTCCACAATATCATAACCATTCCCGATGCCAAACCTATCAAACAAAAGCTAAGGAAAATGCACCCTTGCATTGCTCTTCTCGTCAAAGAATAACTTCAGCGCCTTCTTTCCATTTCCTTCATCTTAACCATTGATTATCCTCGTTGGATTTATAACATTGTCCTTATTACTAAAGCAACAAGGGGACTCTACATTTACATGGACTTCCATGACCTCAACCTTGCCTACCCGAAAGATGACTTTCCCTTGCCTTGTATTGATCAACTGGTTGACCTCACCGCTGGTCATGAGATGCTCTCACTTATGGATGGCTTCTCGGGTTATAACTAAATTTTTCTTTCCCCAAAAGATCAGCACAAGACCGCATTCATTACCCCTTGGGAACCTTTTTCTATCGACTCATGCCTTTTGGCCTTAAAAACACTAGTGCTACATATCAGTGTGCTATGACTTACATCTTCCATGATATCATGCATCACATATTGGAATATTACGTGGATGATCTCTTGGCCAAATCTAAGCGTCATGCCGAGCACCTCGCCATCCTCAAAACCATCTTTGACTACCTCATTAAATATTACATCCCCCTTCAGCCTAAACAGTGTGCCTCCATGGTTCTCTCGGAAAGCTCCTAGGATTTATTGTTTCCCTCCATGGTATAGAATTTTACCTTGCTAAGGTCAAGGACATTCTGGAAATCCCTCCACCCACTAACCTTAAACAAATCTGTAGCTTACAAGGTAAATTGTAGTCTATTCACCATTTCATTTCACAATTATTTGATCGATGTCAACCATTTCATCATCTTCTTAGGAAGTGTGTCTCCTTTAAATGGGATGATGATTGTCATAAAGGTTTTGACGCCCTAAAACAATACCTTCTCTAACCACTGTACTCTTTCCACCTAAATACCATCAACCTTTTTACCTATACATATCAGCTTCCAATCATTCCTTAGGAGCCATGCTTGCTCATCGCTATGAACAACATAGGGAGTAGGTGGTTTATTACATAAGCCATACTCTTTTGGACTATGAAACCCATACAAACATCCGTAAAAGCTTTGTTTATCCTTAGTTTGCATTGCCACCAAATTCCGTCATTACTTACTCAACCTAAAAACCTATGTCGTGACCAACACCAATCCCTTACACTTCATGTACGCCAAACCTTATCAAAATCAGCACGCCGCATGATGGCTTATACTTTTAGCTGATCTTGACCTCAAATTCATTCACCAAAATTCCATCAAGGGCCAAGATATTGTCGACCAACTGGCTGACGCACCTATTTCCAGGGATCAACTCTCTAATTTTTACTTTCTCGATGAGTTAATTGCTACTCTTTCCCTGGATGAACCCCCTTACCAAATGACATTGTTCT
Organism: Taxus wallichiana var. yunnanensis; assembly: GCA_018340775.1. Lineage (NCBI taxonomy): Eukaryota > Viridiplantae > Streptophyta > Pinopsida > Cupressales > Taxaceae > Taxus > Taxus wallichiana. Next base: position 902,427,544 of record CM031239.1, read on the forward strand.
TTGAAGGTTCCAAGTGTCGGCGTAAAGGTGGCTGGTTTTATCTTGATTCCTCTAGATAGAGAATGCATGCCTTTGTCTTTCAAAATAGACTTTGAATGCACGAACAATATTTTCGAGTACGAAGCACTCATATTAGGTCTCCATGTCACATATGCCCTAGATGTCAAATCAATCCACATCTTTGGTGATTCAAAATTGTTCGTAAACCAAGTCAATGGTATGTACCAATGTCGTAACGAGATACTTCAAAAGTATAAACATCATGTAGACATACTTTTGACCACCTTTGATCATTACACCCTTCAAACCATCCCACGTTCAACCAACAAATTTGTATATACCATGGCCTGCTTAGCTTCCCAAATACCCACTTCTCATGCTGATTCCAAAATATTTGTCACTTACAATGCCTACATTCACCTTCTTATTTACCTCACAATGTTTAATCAATCAAAAATTACACCCCGACCCGAGTGACCTTTGGTATAAACAATACTTTGACTACCTCTCTCTCTCCATCTTACCTCTTGATCTCACCATAATGGACAACGTGCCTTCCTTAAAAAGGTCTCCCATTTTGTCATTCTGGGGGGACTCCTCTATAAACAAGGCTTTGATGGTATTCTCTTACATTGCCTCACAAGCTCTGAAATCCCTTATACCATTAAGGAGGTTCATGATGGCATATGTGGAGGTAACTTTAGTGGCCTTGCTGTTGCTAAATTTATTCTTTGTCTGAGCTATTACTAGCTAACCCTTAACCATGATTGTTGCGACTATGTCAAATGTTTTGTGAAATGCCTACAAAGATTCCAACCTTCATCATACACCTAGTCATGCCTTACAAGTCACTTGTGACCTGTGGCCCTTCTCTCAATGGGGTTTAGATCTTGTCGGAGAAATCAATCCTCATTCTTCCCAAAACCATCAATGGATCATAATCAACTCGAATACTACACACAATGGGTGGATGCCATACCACTCATCTCAACGAAAAGCTGAAAAGATATGTTAGTTCATTAACCATCACATAATTTTTCACTTTGGTGTTCCTTATCACCTCATCACCGATGAATGGAAAAGAATTCAAAACAAAACACTGCAAAAAGTTCGTGATGCTTTCGATTCATCTTAGTTTCTCATCACCTTATTACCCACAAAAAAATAGCTAAGCCAAATCCACTAACAAAACCCTCAACAAAATTCTCATGAAAGTGGTTGACGATCTTTGGGAAGGATTAGCATACGCACATTCCTTTTCCCTATGGACATACCGCACTAGTATTCACACTTCCACTGTGGCCAAACCCTTTTCACTATTATACGATACGAGAGGTTGTTCTACCTCTCAAATTCCAGATCCCCTCACTCTACATTTCTCTCCATGACATGCTTACTGATGATGACTTTCGTTAGGACCACTTAACACAACTAGAGTTATTAAATGAACATCATCTTAACACTCTAGATCACCTTCAATTTTACCAACAACGTATTAAACATGGTTATGAAAAATGTGTTCATGAATGAACCTTCCAAGTTGGTGACCTTGTCTTCATAGAAAATCAACACGTAACCAAATTAGAAAAAAAGTATACGGGGAAAATTCACTCCTAATTGGCTTGGGCCATACATCGTAACTCATACCTATGGATCAGTGCATATCGATATCCTCACTTGATGGTAAACCCGAACTCGAGCCCCTTAACACATTGTTGACTCGTTGTCCTACCTCACCCTTTGTCTCTTTACAGGCTCATCCCTTGAGTGCTATCCACTCCATACACCTCCCTAATGATTAAACAAGAATCATGTGAGTACCCATCACTTGTTATCTTCTCTTTAATATGTGTACCACAACACCTCAAGATAACATGATTCTCATGGATACTTTTCATATACCTTTAGATGAGATCCCATGGTCATTCCACCTTTCCTTTTGAATAGGAGTTCTATCCTCCACCTTGGTCTTGTCCATGATTTCAAAGACCGAACATGAGACCAAACTCCTTAAGTCAAACTTCTAATAAAAAGATGACTCCCTCAAAAGGACATCTTCCTCTCGACAAAATTGCTACTATAAATAGATTTCTCCTCGAAGGACAACTATGTGAAGCTCAAAAAAATATGAGAGAAACTGAACCTTTCCGCATTGATCACTTCACAAAGACCTCAAGGAGTACCATATTATTTATCCCATATAGACTTTCCACATTGATCGGAGTCTATCACAAAAAAAATTTTAGTCATGGACTTGCCCATTGTGACCTCGGACCTCTTGTCCAAATTCCCCGTCACTCAAAACATATAAAATTAACTACCTTTTGCCCACCTTACCATTTCCACGCTCATTTCCTCAATTGCCTCAAGGGACATCTTGGAATTTAGACATTTGGTGATCTTGTGACTACCTTCATCGTAGATTAGTTAATTGTGCAATGCCTTTTGGGTCTTGTTTTCATCACCCCCCAAGGTATGATCTACTCGGTATGATCCTACCCAATCAGGTGGCTTTATTACCTCCCTCTAATCTTGTACCCATCTTTGTTTACATTTTGATTACCTTATATAGGACTTTGTACTCGATGCTTACCTTTGAGGTAGTCCTCCCCTTGCCATAATCGCCTTCACCTATATCCTTTTACCTATAATCTACCCACACCTATTAAACCTAAACCCACAACATGCCCACAAACCTACCAACTCATTTTCATATTCTTCCCTAGCTCATGGGAGAACTACATCGGCCTAAGGTCCCTTTTCACCGGGACTATGTAGGCAGCACTCCGAGGGCATGGGGCCCTTGGAGGTTAGCTCGGCCATTCTTTACCCTAAAAACAATTTATCAACCATGCCTAACTCACCATTTACCTTGCATTTCACTTAGTTCCCCCTTTCTAACAAAATTGGAAATTACACCACATACATAACAAGTTTCTTACCAAACATATATTTATTACACCTACCATCTCTCTATCATCACTATACATAGATTATAGAACATTTCATATATGACCCGTAGTATCATTCATTGCCAAAATAATGAATCATAACTAAACGTACTTTTAACTCAACCATGCCTACCAAACTCGACTCGATCCATGCCTATAACCCGACACAATCCATGCCTATAACCTCGACTCGATTCATGCCTATAACCTAACTCCACCATTCCTATAACCCGACTCGATCCATGCCTAAACCGACCTAACTCCATCATGCCTAACTCACTTAATTTCAAACCACATTAAAGTAACAAATCCACATGTCCTCTAACAAGAGCCATATAGCCAATATCTCATAAACATATTAACACATCACAAAATACCATGAATCTCATCATATAAATCAATAAATGTGTATCTCAAAATACATGCCTATCTCATCATGTCCATCATCTTCAAAATGTTGGCACACAAGCTAATATACAATACAAAATGTCATCGGCACGCAGGCCGGTCTCATATATACAAAAAGAATGAATGAATCAATACAAAAAATCTTCGGCACGTAGGCCGGTATCTACTCAAAATATACAACAAAATCACTCATACATCCTCACTTTGTCTTGACATGTAGGCTGGTATGAGATAAAAATACAACTATCTTCGCACGTAGTCCATTATATATATCAACAATAATCACTCGTATACATAAAAAATCAGGTGACCGCATATCAGACATCTCGTCGGATGTCCTCAATCTCTGTGTCACCTACACCCTCATCCTCCTGTGTCCCTGCTAGCACATCACCTATCTCTGGTCATCGTGCGCTTGTGGCCTCTCCCTGATCGAGCCTTGGAGCTCACTAACCTCCTGTGTTCTCCACACTATGTGTGCAAGTATCTCATCTTCTCATTGGATGCCTACGTGCTCGTACTCTCTGTAAGAGAGGAAGTCTATCCTGGCTGCCATGAGTTGGTCTTGATAATATCTCGCCTCACCTAGGGCATCCTCGTAACTGGATATAGGCATGGTCTATTGTGGTCCCATAGGTCTCGGCCCTGTGCCTTCCCTACGCCAGCCGATGAACCGGGACCAGCTCCTATCCACCGTGCTCGTATCCGGGCTGTAAGGCCTCAATCTATACTGGGCTATGGCCAATCGGTCTCAAATCTGCCACCTAATCGAGTAAGGATGCCACCTAACCACCTTTGCCTCCATCCCCTCCAGCCGTGTCTGCAGATACATATCTCTGCGTGATTAGTGTCGCTAACTACCCTGTAGGGCATCTCTCTGTAACGTAATGGTAGCTAAGTCAGTTGTCCTAGTCTAGGTTGTATGGCTCATGCAATCGAGCTGCCCACCACTACCTATACCTATTTGTGTATCCGATATCATCAATCTTTAGATCCACTAGCTACTCCTCCTCCTTGTAGGCACCGTAAGTGGTGGGTATAAATAGAGCCCTCTCCACGTCATCTCTCGATCGTGGGAAGGATAGAGGAATATCTGTATAAATCCGAATGCTTTGTCGGACCTTTTCTACCGGGATCATCTCATCCTCCCGAGCATGGCGACCTTGTATCCACCTCTCTAGTGGAGCTCAGCTAGCTCCTCATGCATGTGCCTATATGAGGGGAATCCCACATATGGCCTCCAGATAATGTCCACTCCAGATAACCCCTCCAAAAACTACTTGAAAGTGGGCCACATCATAATTTGACCTATCAAACCTCAACTCTCTTATAACTAGCACCCATCTCCTGTATCCCAACCGCACACATCTCGTGAGAAATGCATCTACTTGGGGCATACCTAATAGGTCGAACACAAAATATGTGCTCATATGCCCAACAATGTTTGTACAAATGTACAACACAGACTAAACCTACACAACTACCCATACACCCACAGCTCTCTGTATAGCTGCACCAAGAATGTTGGAGCCCAAGCAAAGTGTGTCTCATGTACCATCATATTATCGAGTACCCCCATCAATGATCGGGAAAGCGTCCCAACCTCTCGCTTCGGTAGTGCATAGAACCACACCGCTCCATCAATAAAACCACTAACCTCCTCTCATCCCAGACGGGCTAGGTACATCTCACCATAGCTCAAACTAGAGCTATGGAATCTCAGCTCACCGCCCCTCACCAAAAGCGTCCCGATCAGCTCCTCTGAGGCCTCAAAGGAGATATAGTACATTTGGGCCCCCAATATGGGTAACGAAAAATCGGAACACGTCCTCTAGGGTGATAGTTATCTCACCCGTTGGAAGGTGGAACCGTGTTCCTCACGGAGTCCCATCTATCGATGAGCATGACCATCAAACTAGGATATCGAACAACATGTCGGTAGCACCGAATACCACTCAAGCCCACTGCGTCCATGTTTTGTAGCTCGAAAGGGGTCACTAAGCCATGTAATACCACCAGTAGTGGTGGAACCCTATCCCGCATATGTAACTGCAATCTCCCCTGCATCCAATCCAAGCACAACATTAATCTACATTTACCATGACTATATTCACCAATTATCATTACCCTCCACCCTATTTTTAATTCACCCATCTCAACTACCTTGCCCACATCCTTCTTGGACCCTTGTTCCTAAAATCCTGACCAGTGCCAGTTCATCCTAACCGACTCCGATCACCCTTAAACCGGCATCGGTCACCTATTTGGTGATTGGTACTAGTTCATCTTTACCAACCATGGTTACCACTTACCAGCATCGGTCACCTATTTGGTGACCAATCCTAGTTCTTATGAATCGACACCACCAAGCTTGATCAACTCGGTCACACGTCGCGAAAAATTCCATGACTTCCCAAACCCCCTTTTTAATAAACCTCCCCTACCCCTTTTACCCCACCTATAATGACCTAAAATCCCCTTAGACCCCTACCCACCCCACCTATACAATCTAGTAACCTCCCCCTCTTTTTGGTCCGCTATTGCCCCTATACCTGATTTAACTTTTTCCCAACCACAACATACAAAAACACCCATAAAAACCCTACAAATAACAACTATCACAACCTCTACTCTATCTAATTACCATTATAGAGTTAGGTGCTTACCTCGTGCTTCCACCGTCTCGTGGCACGTCTAACTACTTTTCGGTGGTCCACCCGATCCCTCTCCAACCTCTACCATCCTTGAATATCTACCTGCAACCTCTGACCAATCAACTCTCTCACCCTGATCCCATGGACCCGCTACTCACCAACCCAACCCTCGTCAAATCACACTATCAACTCACCATCCTGTTTTATCTGGACACTTTTCCCTCTTTTCTCTCTTTTTGTCATTTCTTCACTTTGCAAATAACAAATGAATAATAAAAATGTGGATTTTTTGTTTTTATAAAAACCTGACCTAACCGACGTCGGTTCCCCTATACCGGCATTGGTCTCGTGCTCTACCTCATCATTTTGGTATTCCTATACCAATGTCGCTTAGCCATGACCACCATCTTTCAACCTAGCCTACACATTGCCCCTACTTATCCATTTTACCTCGCCCTTTACCTTCCTCCTTTACCCCATCCAACCTTTACCCAACCCATTACCTTACCTTTCCCGATCTTCTCACTTCCTACCTCCATTTGTTCTCCTTTGAGGACTTCTTATTCTTTACCCCTAGCTTGGCCTTACCTATTCCGCGACCTAGATATTTGGACCTGACCATCACTAGTGACCTTTGACCACATGTGTTTGCCATACCTTGTGGCAATGTTACCCGTGTTGATTTACCTAATGACCTTACCTAGCCTATTGCCATGACTGCATTATCCCGATCTACTACCTTTGGTGTACCGGAACATACCTAAAATGTTCCTACACCTAACCTATGTTGTGTTTCCTGACCATATCCTATACCTTGATACAAGATTCAATTCAACCTTGTTTGGATAAATATATCGACCTTAGACAATGTAGAGTTTGCTCGCTCTTCAACACGGTAGCGTGATGCGGTATATAAGTGTGTGTGTGTTTGGCGGTTCTTGCTACTTATGACCCTCGACCCATTACCTACTTTTCCCATGTAGACCTTTCACCCTTTTTCCCTATACCCACTTTCCTTTTCCTCACCTTTACCTTTTATCAAACTACTCATCGCTTTAGCCAGTACTACCTCGTCAATTGCTGGTTTGAGGGGGATCACCTTCACCCACACATGGGGCAACCACATCTTTTTTTTTTTTTATTATCGCTACCAATAAAATCTATGTAAAAAAAAGGGGGCAAAATGTAAACACTAAAATTAGGTCACACTCCCCCTTTGTCCCTTGACATATAACGACCTTTATTACATTTACCTAGCCATGATACCCCCTTCACCCCACTAATATTAATTTAATTAATTTAATTAAATTAATGCATTATCCTCACTATATTTATTATTTAAATATTTTATTTAAATAATATCCCCACATATAGTTCACTTAGACACCTCACCAAGCCAACTCAACCTAAAACCTATTCTTAGCAAGTTCCCATAACTAACTAAGACTTACCCAAACCCTAAAAATCAATGCCTACATTCCCTCTAACCACATTCTTGCATGCTCACAAGAAGCTCCCAGTCTAATCCATGGGATAATGACACAAGATCCAAGGAAATTAGGAGGATCTCCCTAGTTTAGTAAACCTAGGAAATCCCACCTTGACCGACGTTGGTTACCCCTAACCGTCACCGGTTAAGCCGGACTACCATCAGTTACCCCTTTTAACCCCTAAAATACCTTATTCTCAAGGTTGGAAAACATTGGGAGAAATTTGATGAGAAAGAACACATCTTAGAGAGATAACACATCTTTAGAGAGCCAATTCCAGTGAAAACTCACATCCAAGGAAGGAGATTGAGCATCTTCTCCTGCACAACCATCCCAGCCATGATATGATCTATCCAAGAAAAGAGGAGTGTACATACAGCCCATGCAGAATATTTTCTTCAGTTGGTGATCACTTGCAACCTTCAAACCCATCATCAGCACCTCCATCCCTCACACACAGACATTCAGGAATGAAATCCAAGTAAGTACAACATCATACTTTCCTAGTTATTTCATTTTATCATCCATTGTTTATCTTGCTCCCTATTGACCTTCTCCACATTTTCACCTCTGTATACCCATTGAAACCGCACAAAAAGCCTACTCCAGGTCCCCAATACCTCATCACAAACAACCAAAGTCCTTTGTGTAATCACAAAGGAGACCCATTTGTTCTGTGACATTTCAGATCGGCGATAAGAACTGCACAGCGTTACACTAGCTTTCGTCACCACCCCCTGATCGACACCGGTCTCTATGTTTTCCCACATAGCCCTGAATAGATACCTACCCACCTAATTTTATCTCACCCTCTTTTACATGTGATCTACCCGAGACCCTTTGTCAAACTGCAGAGACCTGAACCAATCATTTGACCTTTGGATTCTATTTTAGCTTAGCCTATTACATTAGATCTATTTCCTATTATGTTTTTAAGTGAGATACCTAAATCATTTTAAAATAACAATAGGATTTACTTTGTTTACATCATTGAATTTTTTAAAACAGTGGAATGATAGCCATCTAGGAAGTATCATACTTCTCGGATCTAGCATACGCTAGGTAGTTCACTTCCCATATTGCTTAATTCCTTTTGGTGATCTTATTTTCATTACAGGTAGTTCCTCCTAGCCAAAAGGAAGCTCTCACAATCAGCTGTAGATTCGGAAGTCATACGCGTGCAACAACCCATCAACCCAAATTTGAACAGGTATTCCTCCTAAGCTCGTTACCCTATATGTTTCGTCAACACTTCAAAGAAACAATCTAAGAAAAAAGGTGAAGAACTCATCCTTGTGACAGTTTAGTGGCATTTGTAATTTCATTACGAAAAGAGCCTTCATCCTGTAATGAGATAAACAATTTAAAATCAAGTTACCTTTTTTTTTTTGATAAATATTGTCTATAAGCCTTTGAGTGTATCTTAGCCATGAGGAACTAGGGGCATTTGATGTTTAATTGAGTCTTTAGCTTGAGCCTTCATGTTAAATTCTTGGAGATTGTGTAAAAGCTGTGTGAATATGAGCCTCCATTGATGCACACCTTTTGGTTGAAGGAATATTTTAGCTATTCTCAAGCATTTTTTCATTTATTTTTCCAATTGTTGTGAAGTTTCTCAAAGATCTGGAAAATCAAGTTTATCCTACTTAATCTCCCACCAAAGAAACAATGAATCCTACCCGAACTACCCTTTTTTTCCCTGTATGTCCACAAATGAATAAATTTTACTGGAAAAATATGCAAAATCAATCAGGATTCCATAATGTCTTTAGTAACCTTAAATTTGTTTAGAAAATATCACCATTCTTTAGAAGTGACAACTCGTGAGAGTTAAATTGTGGTGCATTTATCATATTTTCTCAAGGTTTCCTTTCAAATTTATGCAAAGAAGGATATCTTCATTCTCCTTCACCGAAAGAAGTTACAAAATGGGTACTCTCACCCTGGTTGAAAGGCACGGCCTAAAGTAGTGAGGATAGATCAAATCCTTAATGAAGGTGTTATCCATTTCTTCGATGCCCGAGTGATAAAGAGTCAGATGAATCCCCTCCCTAGCTACAAAATGACTCATAATATGATATGTCTATCTATTTGTGTCTTGTGATGTTTCTCGGTTTCCAAGGGAGAATCAATTTAGATACCAACCGTGTGGATGCACAAAAATATAATGGAAAGTGATTTCTATTAGATGGTGAAGTTGTGCTCTTTGGTCATTTTTAAAATTTTGTGTAATGTTGGGAACATTTTTACTTTCCACAACCTTTTCTTGTTTTATGAGTATGTTGTAATGCGGGTTTACTACACGAGGGTTGTACATACTTCAATCACATGAACAAAACTTATTGTAGACACCTGCAATTAATAATTATGTGTGCATGATTGACTTTATTTCTCAACCTAGCTATCTTTAAGATACCTTGAACATTATTGTTAAGATGCCAATTAAACTTGTGGTGGTTATGTAGAAGTGTTTTCTTGGTTCTTGTAGACCACATACAACTATAGGCTTAAGAGGATTTAAATTTTTGCAATGCATTTTGATTTGGATCCTAAAAATGATGCAACTTATGCTTTTCTCTCAAACATCTATGTAGAAGTGGAAGGTGAGGTGAGATTTAAATGATACGGAGATTGATGAAAGATAGAGGAATTAAAAATATATGTAGATGTAGTTGGATTAAAGGCCAAGAGACAAATCATATATCATAGATCACATCTACAAAAAGAGGATATCTATGCAAATTTGGAGAAATTGGCTTGGTAGGTGAAGGAAACATGCATTCTTGTAGATTAAAGACATTTACATAATGTTGTGGAAGTGGAAAAAAAATTATTTCTCTACCACCATCATGAAAATTTGGTGACTACATTTAGCTGGTTAAACATGCCTCCTAGAACATGTAATTGTAGTTGTTAAAAACATTCGGGTATGTGCTCAATGCCACACTGCAATGAACATTAGCTCCAAGATTGATGCGAAAGAAATTGTTGTGAGAAATGACAACCATTTTCTTTATTTGAAATAAGGAGAATGTTCTTGTGGATATTATTAGTGATGCTAAATAAGGAAATAAAAAAAAAAAGGCTTGTACTATAATAATGTGACATGTGCTTGATAATTCTTAGATTCTAGAAAGGTTTTATTTTTATTTTTGAGTATTTGGCAATCTAGACCACGCATAGAAAGCAATGCAGATCATTGCTTTTATACAATGTTGGGGTTTCTCTCAAAAAATTGTTTTATGTTTACATGGACATTACACTAAATTGTTTCAAAAACCTACATATGTATGGAATGAAAAGATGGAGAAGGAGGTGGAGAAAGGGTTGGAAAAATCAAGTGATGAACACTTCAAATAAATGGAAAGATGCTTGACAAGTAGGATATGTCAAGGTGACCATTTGAGATTTAATTACACATTCCACATTCAGTATGTAATTACGCTGGTGGGAATAATTTACTACCATCCATTCCCTCATGTTTTGTGTATTGATGGGGGTTTTCACACCTACCATTGGAAAAACCATTGCAGTTTTTTTGTTCTATTGATAATTATTTTTATAAATTTCCTACCATTTTTCTCTTCCTTTGATTACCATTTCATTGTTATTTTCCATTGATTATTATTTTCTCTTCCATTGATTCCTATTGAGATGAGGTTCAGATGATACAGTGATTTATGAAAGATAGAGGAATTAAAAAGATGTATATATTTGTAAGAGGGTTTGAAACCCGCAAGTGAGGATCACGAGGGACAATGTGCACATCAACAGACATACGAATGACAGTGTGAAGAGATCTCGAGAGGAGAGAGCATCAACCGAATGTGCATGCAAAGATTCGACAAACATGTAGAACCTCGATAAGCCACAAAACTCTCCTCTATCTCATAGATCCAAAAGGGTGTACAAATAGGAGGTGCTTTGAGTAACCCCCAATGTTGTAGTCATGACAAATCAAGTGGAGAGGGGGAGTTACATTCCCAGAATAGAAGTGTAACTCCCAATGACGCATATGATGCACTGACGCATAAGATAATCTCATGATGAACCCTAAATGACACGTGGAACTACGATCTCACCTAAGTGAAATGACTCACCTAATGATGTGGAAAATAATACACACCAACACCCCCCCTTCATCATAACTTAGGAAGAGGTGGCAAGTCAAAAATGAGAAATGGGTCCTAGCACAAAGCCTGATGAGGTACCCATGTACAAAATAAGTCCTAAGAAGTGAAGGAATATCAAGTGGGAATAAAACATCCTCCACAATAGAAAAGGGATCCATAGGTGAGGGTCGATCAATGAAGGTCTCCTGGAAAAGTGGAAGTGGTAAGAGTCCTGGAAGGGCACTCCCAACAACGGAGATGATGAAATCCTCCGAAATACTTGTAGATGGATGTAGAACCTATAGTGCATCACAAGTAGACTCTACAAAAATATAACTAAGGTCGGAAGATTATCATCCCAATGAGGGGGCTCAACAAATAAGAACAATATTAGATAGGTATGAGTCATCCAATGAAGGTAGAGGAGTAGAAGGGGCCTCACACACTAGAAGTGGAAAGGAGACGGGTGTGATGAATATATGAGACTGCAAAGGAGACTGCTCGATATCTAATGAGATGTGGGAAGTGTTAACACTCTCTGGAATAGTGAGAGAAAGAGGAGAAGAGTCCTCTGTAGTACTCTCAACATCAGAACAAGGTGCACAATCCTCATCATCAGAAGTAGAATCAAGTGATTCTATTTCAGTGGAACTATCATCACACAAAGAACAAGAGGAGACAACTGGATTAGCAGCAACAACAATGGTAGAAGTATGTGAAGGGTCTCCATAGAGGGACTGAAGAATGCTCCAGACATGGTGGGGTGGATCTGAGTCTACCACGTGAAACCAAAGAGATCTAGAGACATGCATCATCATGTCATGAAATACATGGTTGCAAGTGTCAAGAAATTTCTATATATGATGATGATCAATGGGTACAGGAACTAGCCCAAGCAAGAAGGGTAAAAGACCATCGTGGTCGAAGTAATGTTCCATGGAAGCATGCCAAGTTGAATAGTTACCTCTCTCAGTGAGAAGTGGTGGAGGCTATAAGGTGAGCCTATGATGCTCAAGTCTGGAAAGACAACTCTCCATGATGCGGAATCAAACGTGTGAAAATCAAAGAGTTACTAGTCAACCCCCACATAATGTGGCACTTTATAAAGTAGTGCATTTACAAAACCGACAATGCCATCATGTAAAGTGCAAGAAATGTTTCTCTCGATACCATGTAAGAGGGTTCAAAACCCGCAAACGAGGATCACGAGGGATGATGTGTACATCAACAGACATGTAAACGACAACATGAAGATATCTCAGGAGGAGTGAGCATCAACCGAATGTGTATGCAAATATTGGACAAATGGAAAGAACCTTGATAAGCCACAAAACTCTCCTCTATCTCATAGATCGAAAAGGGTGTACAAATAAGAGGTGCTGAGTAACCCCCAATATTGCAGTCATGACTACTCAAGTGGAGAGGGGGAGTTACATTCCCAGAATAGAAGTGTAACTCCCAATGATGCATATGACGCAGATGCACTGACGCGTAAGAGAATCTCATGATGACCCCTAAATGACACGTGGACCTACGATCTCACCTAAGTGTCATGACTCACCTAATGATGTGGAAAATAATACGCACCAGCAATATCTAGTTGGATTCAAGTCAAAGAGAGAAATCATATATCACAAATCAAATGTAAAGATAGAGTAAATCTATGTAAATCTAGAAAAATTAACTTGGGAGATGAAGGAAACATTTTATTTTTCATATTAGAGACATTTACTTGATGATGTGGAAGAGGAAAAATAATTGTTTCTCTACCACTTTGACGATTAGTTGTTGACTGCATTTGATTGGTTAACATGCCCCCGTGGAACAACTATTGCGTTAATTAATAACCTTTAGGTATGTGCTCATTACCGCACTACAACAAAATTTATCTCCAAGATTGTTGTGAGAGAAATTATTGTCAAAAATTGGAACCATTTCCTTCATTTTCAAGAGGGAGAATATTCTTGTGGAGATTATTCGTAATGCTAAATGAAGCAATCTAAAAAATAGGCTTGCACTATAATAATGTGCACTTTTCTTGATTATTCTCATTTTCTAGAAAGGTTTTCTTGTTTATTTTTTAGTATTTGACAATCTATACCACACACAAAATGCAATACAGATCATTTGTTATATACACAGTTGGGGTATATGTGAAAAAAACCTATTGTATGATTTCATGGGCATTACAATGAGTTGTTTGCTTGCATAGGCATGAAATGAAAATCTATAAGAAGTGATGAGAGGGTTAAAAAAAGGTGACGAGCACTTCTAATGAATGTAAATATGGTTGAACATTAGGATATGTCAAGGTAACCACTTGAGATTTAATTACACATTCCACATTTTGTATGTAATTACACTGATGGGAATAATTTATTGATGACCATTCCCTCACGTTTTTGTATTAATGTGAATGTCAAAAAGCTTCCATTAAATATTCCGCCATTTGTAATAGTAAAAAAATTGATAATTCTAAACCATGGAAAAATTTGAGTCCCAAAATCTACCAAGAAAAACACACATTCGGATAATCTTTCCCTAGTAGTGTTTACAAAATAAACTTACAATAGAATAACATATGAACCAATGTTTCTATTTATCATGAACTCATTTAACTCCACGATAATTCATTATCATAGGAGAATAATAGTGCATGAATATGAGTCATGAAAAATTAACATAAAGCTAACATGTATTATAGCCTTGTAGAGTCTATTTTATGAGGAGTTATTTTTAGCATCGGATAATGTAGAGGATCCATTACACATTATCTATCAATCACCACTTTTCCATTCCCCTACTCTACTACACATCAAAATTTCGTGTGGACACTTCTTACTCCATCGTACAACTGTCTCTCAAGCCTTTAACTTGAGCTAATAATTTCAATTTGTTTCTGTTACTAGATTGTAAAATTTTGGTCAGCTTAATTTTCCCGAGCCACAAAAAATAGTACAAGTTTTACCCACCTCTCTTGCTAAAACTTGTGAGACATATGTATACCTGAGCCATATATAGTAGTTTACATTGTGAAGGTTTTAGTATTCAAAGTCCCTCATTACAAATTGATGAGCGATTTACACCAAATAATGCAAGAAATTATATAGAATCTATGTTTATAACTTACAATGGCATATAAAATATACTTAGCACTTTTACTTCTACATGTTATAGTGGTTAAATAATCCTTGATTGTTCCTGCATCTCTTGTTTTTCTCCATTTTTCTATAAAATTTCACTTTTTCATATTTTGTAAGGGTCACTTGTTGGAACTTTTAATTTATAGACAAGTTAATGGTTCTTTTTTTGTCTCCTCTTCATCTCTAAAATAATATTAGATTTCAAACCATGATCTTGTGGGAATTTCTCCATTTTTCATTTGTACCCCTTTCACTGCAAATCGTGATCTTGTTTGAATTGTATGTGACATGGTAATGATAATGTACCATGATAATAATTTTATTACCAAAAAAATTGAAATTATAAATAGTTATTCACATGAGAAATATTCATTAACTACTCCTCACATTCAATAATATCTCCAAAATATACTTCCTTCCAAATCATAACCCCTTTCGATTCCTTGTGATTGATAAAAATGAGGCATGGTTTCTAGAAAAAGAAATTTCCCATTTCTTCTCGCCAACCATTTCTCCATACCGTCATCTTCTCCTCCCTTAAAAAATTCTTTGTTGAACTTGTTCCTTTGTTATCATTTCATTTCCTCACATCCTTCCTTCAATGTCTCTCCTTCGGTAGTCACATCATACAATTCACATACAATTACTAGTACTAGTGGGATTCCACTATCCTTACATAAAAATGGGGAAACCATTTGATTTATAGAAGTAAGTATGTATAGAATTATTGACCATACTATATGTAACAGATTTTTCAAGTGGAAAAATATGCATTACATGTTGAATTTACCTAAAATTCGTGGTAAAGAAGGAGGCTCATAAAAAAATAACCTAAAGCCAAAATTTATTATGGCACTGTAGAGTGCGTGTTATTAGGATATATTTTAGCAAAGTGGATAATGTAGAGGATCCATCACATATTCTCCATCAATCAATATCTTACCCCGCCCCTACCCTACAACACATCAAAATGTTGTTTGGACACACCTTACTCTATCATACAACTATCTCTCAAGCCTTTCTCTTGAGCTAATAATTTCAATTTGTTTCTTTTACTATATTATAAATTATTAATCTATTAATTTTCCAAGAGCCATAAAAAAGTCCATGTTTTACCCAAGTCTCTTTCTAAAACTTACGATATATATGTATACCCGAGACAGATATAGTAGTCTACATTGTGAAGTTTTTAGCATTCAAATTCCCTCATTAAAAATTGATGAGCGATTTACAAAAAATAATGCAAGAAATTATATAGAATCTATGTTTATAACTTACGAATGGCATATAAAATATACTTAGCACTCTTACTCCTACGTGTTGGAGGGGTTCAATAATCCTTGATTGTTCATGCATCTCTTATTTTTCTCTAAAATTTCTTTTTTTTTTTGTTTTGTAACGGTATTTTGTTTGCAATTGTAATTTACAAAAAAATCATGGAACTTTTGAATTTCCCCTCTTCATGTCTAAATTAATATTAGATTTCAAACCAGGATCTTGTTGGAATTTCTCCATTTTTCATTTTGACCCCTTCCACTGCAAATCGGGCTATTGTGCAAATTATTTGTGACATGGTGATGATAATGTGGAGTACAAATTTTTCAATGCCATGATAATCATTTTATTACCCAAAACAAAAATAATTGAAATTATAAATAGTTAATAAAATGGGAAATATTCATTAAGTACTCCTCACAAGAAATAATATCTCCAAAAATGTTTCCTTCTAAATTGTAACCCTTTCACTTCCTTACGATTGATAAAAATGAGATGTTGTTAACGAGAAAAAAAAATTCCCATTTCTTTTCGCCAACCATTTCTCTCGTACCATCATCCTCTCCTCCCTAAAACCCTTCTTCGTTGATCATGTTCCTTTGTTTTAATTTCTCATTTTTCTCGCATCCTTCCTTCAATGTCTCTCCTTCAACATTCACATCGTGCGGTTCATGTATGATTGCTAGTAGTAGTAGGATTCCACTATGCGTATATAAACATGGAGAAACCATTTGATTTAGATGAGTAACTATGTATGGACATGTGGACCATACTATAGCCAAGATATTTATCGGTGGAAAAATATACACTACATTTCAAAGTTACCCAAAATTGGTGGTAGAGAAGGAGGCTCAATTATTATTTTTCAACAATATTAATGATGTTTCCTCAATTATTCTCCACATGTTGAAAATATTTCAAATGAATGAGGTTTTCCATGAATATTAACCAATTGTATATTAAATAGTACTTATATTCTTATATACAATGCAAGTGACTCTTTGTTTGATATGTGACTTGACAAAGTTGAATTTTTGGTCCCGTTGTGGCGTGGTTTGTGACTTCTAGTAGGGGTGTGCATTTCCTTTCTAGTTCTACATACCTTATTTCACGAACAATTTGATAATTGGCTAATGTTTTATAAACTTAAGAGAATATTATCATGAATTATTTAAATTAAATCAAAGTGACTTGGTTGTTTCCCTTGGTGACACCTTGGCCTTGGTAGGAAGGTACACGAGACTCATGAAACCGGTTTACCACCTGTACCCTCACCACTTGGTTTTGAGTTAGTATGGTGGATATGAGTAATCTAAGGATATTCGAACTATATTAGGATAATGTTTATATGGGTTAATTTCTCAAATATATGTACATTATCTTGTTGTCCTTATTTGGAACTATCCTGACTTGGCATGTTTTGTATGAGGCTCACATTTCTAGTATTGTTACCATTACTTCTTATTTGTCATTGTTGTGATGAATTTTATTGAGATGAGGATATTATGATGTTGTAGATTAATATATCTTGTTAACTATACAATATTCAATAATGATCATGATTTTGAGTTACATATTGTTGACATTTGGATCATACTTTGATGTATCATTGGTAGAATAAATGTGGTGGAATTTTATTTAATTGATATTTTATAGTTGATTTTTCATCACAATTTATATGGATATTTTATCATGTCAATCAGATTTGAGGTTTACCTTGAGTGTGAAATAATTTTTTGGTAACACCACTTGGCGAATGCGGGACTTTGTTGCAGCACTACAAATGATGCCAATAATCATCATGCCAAAACCTTCTACCTCACCTTGTTTCATTTTGGGTTATTTTATAATTGGGGGTAAATTTGGTTTTATTTGCATGTGGAGTTATTTATT
Organism: Taxus wallichiana var. yunnanensis; assembly: GCA_018340775.1. Taxonomy (NCBI): domain Eukaryota; kingdom Viridiplantae; phylum Streptophyta; class Pinopsida; order Cupressales; family Taxaceae; genus Taxus; species Taxus wallichiana. The sequence goes on from CM031239.1 coordinate 902,445,470, forward strand.
ATTTTTTTATTATTCCCTAACCTTGAGCACCATGGTAAAACTTGATTACTTCATTGCTCACCTAAATTGTGTTTTCTTAGTGCTAATTAGGCCCTTGTGAATGATTAGTGTAATGAGATGTTTTATGTCTTAAGCATGTGATAAGGGATGTTTTGGGAATGGGTAAACAAGTTTGTGGGGACCACTTCTCACATTGAAATCTCCCATTCAAACACAAAACCCGAATTTACCCTTTTGAGCATTTTTGAAGGCTTGTTTGGAAAGGTAAGGGTCTTCTTTACCTCAAATTTGGTCCATGGGACCTAACCTATGGGTGGGGGAAGATTTTTGTGAACCCAAAAAGCCTCTTCCCCACTCCACCCTCTCTCTAGTCACTTTCTTAATCTTATTTTCATGTTTCACATGTTTGGTTTTTGGATTTTGTGTGTGTACTTCAAAGGTTAAGTGAGATTTTGTTCCCTTATTCATTTATTAATTTGGGGAGTTTGGAAAAGGACTAGACGACATGGAGGATTAATTACTAAGAATGACGAAAAACATCACCATCCCATGGGATTGAGAGTTGGAGAGATTTTTTTATTTGTTGTGAAAATTTTAATGTTTGGGGGATTTTTGGTGTAGCATCTTTCGTGGGGAGCTTGAGGAAACATGGAGGTAGAAGATTGTGTATTGGAACTTGGAATGTTAGGTAGATATCACACCTTTTTGCATTTTGATTTGGGATAATATTATTCTATGTATGAGTGGATGATTGATTTTCTAGGGTTTGATTTGGGATTGGATTTGGAATACTTGAGTATTGTTTTTGAGTTATTTCTTTGTGTGGTAAATTTTATCTTTTTATCCTTTGTTTCTCCACTTAATTTGGAATGAAGATTTATTTTGGAGGTGGACTTTGGTACCTGAAGGGACCCTCTTTTTCACAGCTCCTTGGGAAGCCATGAATATTTCCTATCACAAGAGGATCTATGGAGGTATTTGGTTTGCTAGTTGTGAAGACTTGCAAATATTACTTGATGGTTTTTTTTTGGCATTCTACTATTATATACTTGGGTATTTTTTTGTATTATTTCTTTCCCCATTCCAAATCGTTCTTAGTTTTACTCTTTTAGCATATTTGGATGTTGATTAGTTTTCCCTTTCTTTCCTTGGATATTCTTATCTTATTATTTTTCAAAACCGTAATGCCTACAAATTTCCCCCACAAAACCCAACACAAACCCAGAGATTAGTTTTGAAAAATTATAGAATAATTTTTTTTGTTTAAACCAGGTTATAACAGGAATACCTTCAACTATATTTAATTTAATTCATGGTTTATATCTTGTTCTTTTAAATTATCATTTAATTAATATTATGTAATTCCCCATATTAAAATAAAATATCCTTGAACAATATTTATTTAATTTAGTAACATAGTTCTAATGTCATTTATTAATTTATTATTCTAGGGCTAAGTCTAAACTTACCCTCCCATTAAGTTAAATACAAATAAATTTAATCCCTAAATTAAATGTTGTCTAGTTACCCTTGAGTAAATTTGATTTAATTAAATACAAGATTCAAGGGATTTTTATTTTTAAAAGTCACCAACTACACATTAAGGTTATAATTTAAGTTTATCTTCTAACACTCCTTTAGTGGCCCCATTCACAAGCTACACATACATTTTATTTAAAACATATTTCCACCTAATTCTCACCTAAATTTTGTAGGGATGAATCACAACCCTTAGATGGATTCAATGAGGGCCCTAGGATCTTAGGGATTTCACACTAACCCTAATTATCTCTATGGAGTGTTCTTATTCATTCCTTTGACTTATTTTCTCATTTTTATTTTGTAGGTTTTAGGGAGAGGAGAAAGAGGAAGATCCACGAGAGAAAAAAGAGTGCCCATGGAAAACTTTCCATGGATTTAGTTTTAAAGTTATCACTATTGTAATATTTCCGATTTGATTAATGTAGAGATTCTACAATGAATATGTTTTGTACTTTAATAAAAATATTTTCTTGTTTTGAGTTCAACAATTGGGGAAAACCCCATTTCCTTTAATCTAGGAATATTACACATTTGGGTGCCATAAAAATTATTTTGATGGCTTTAACACTTAATTTCAATTCATTTTCTAGTTTCTCAAGTTTACTTTTCATGGTTTTAGGATTTTATTTTTAAATTTTAAAGTTGGGTTTTTAACAGACATATTTTATTTTTCTATCAAATGTGCCAAAACTAACGCCCTACGTAGGTCGATGGTCTGTGACCACCACCATTCCTAAGGGGAGGTTCATCAACCACCACTCTACATAGGGCGGTGGTTTTGTTCTATGAAAACATAACCGCCCAAATATTCATTTTTAAAATAATTTTCAACTTAAATTTATTTTTGAAGCCATAATAGATTAAACTAAGGTGTTTTCCATTCATTTTTTACTAGATTGATAGCATTTCCTATTTTCATACTCAATTTGTATACATCAACTCATTCTGAATTATTTCCTTAAATATAACAAGAATGTAACTATAACTTCAATACTTACATATGCCTTCTTTTTAATAAAAAAGCAACTATTTCCCTCCTTGTACAATAATTAAATGACAACTGATTTTAAGAAACAAGTGTATTTTAACTAGATCATCTATATTTTTCAAATGATAGAAATCCCACTTTGGAGAAAATAAAATAACTTAGGTTCAAAATAAGTTTATTTCCATTTCAAGTCCACTTCTAAGTTTCTACTTAATCTAAACAATGCAAATCTTTCTCAAGAACTTTGTTCATTCCTACAATATAATAGTCTCTCTTTTCAACAAATATAATGGAATAAATTTCAAGCTCTCAACTTTCATTTACAACAAGGACTAACATCACAAATTTGATAAACAAAATAACCAAGAGATTCACTTTTAAAATGAAAGTATACAAGCTTTCTACTTTAAGTGGAAACAAAATGATCACAAATTTACAAAGAGGAATCTCATTTCAATTTCTTCAAGGTGCTAAAAATACTAAATCTTCACTTGAGCTCCACCATAATCCCAAATTCCAAACACAAAAACCAAAATAGCGTAGCAAGCAACACTCTCCTCCCAACCAATAATCCAATGAGGAAGAGAAGCTTTCTTCCTCATTGGTTCCCAAGCCCAAACAATGAAACAATGAGGGGTATAAGAAAACCATTGGCAACTTAACAAGGCTTGCACATTCACATTAAAACCAGACACTTCACAACAAAAAAACATAACAAAAAATCACATCAACACACACTAGTTTCCCAATACAAAGGCTCTAAACTCAAGTGAAGAAAGAGAAAGGAACATGGGGATCTACTTATGTCTCCTAAGGGTTTGACTACCCACTATAAAACCAAAAATAACTCAATCACAACCAACAAAATCTTATGCTTCCCTCAATGAATAACAACTCCTATGCTTCCTCGAAGAAAAAAAAATCTTATGCCTCCCTCACTCTTCGCCTCCCTCAATAAGACAACAAGGTAAGAAAAATATTTAACTTATCACAAGGTGAAGCACCCCTACCCAAGTCCCTCCCAAAATAGCCAATAAACTATTATGCCTCCCTCAAAAATATTTCCATTTCCATTTTCTCTTACATAAACTAAGGACTATTTTATTTCCCAAAAATACACACGAAACAACAATTCATTCACAAACATACGCACAACAAATTAATAAAAGAAAACATGGGTGAAGACCCTACCTTTCCATTGCAAGATATTTCAATCCAAAATTATGTTCCAATCCCTTTTCAAGTCCAAGAAAGCACAATCCAAGTCCAAGTTCCAAAAACACTCTCCAAGAAAGCTCCTTCGAAAGAAAAAGTCTCCCAAAATAAAACAAATAACCCCCAAATCCTCAAATAAATTAGAATAAATAGAAAAGAGTGGAGAGAGAGGTGATGTGGCTCCATGTATGATGTCATGTAATTTCTCCTCCATTCTAAATCACTAGGTCAAACCCAATTTCAAAAGCACAATAAATTTGTGGTTGAGAAAATGACAACCCTCTTACACACTCAAACCCCTAACCTAGACCCCTAAACTACAAAATTAAAGACTCTTGTAAGAAAGGTGCAATTAATTTCTCTTTTTCTCCATTAAAACACACAAAAAGGCCTAAAATAATCCCCTCACATCATAGGTGTATAGGGTGGGTGACTTTAAAAGGTTTGGGACAAGCTTAACTTGTCTCACAAGCCTTGAAAATGGGCTAGAAAGTAAAAATCCAAAATTTATATGCAAGGTTGAGTTCACCACATTGAAAAGTAATTAAATTATTTAAAATCCAATATAAACCAAGACTACCAACTTACATTAATTACCCCATTTTGTCACATCCTAAATTACACTAATTAATCAACTTTAATTAACTTAAAAGAAGTGCGAATAATAATAATAAAAGTGGCTCACAATACTAACAAAATGCAATTACTTACAAATATATAAAATAAAAAAGGGATCACCACAATTACCCAAGGTCACATTTGAGGCCACCCCAATATGGGGACCTCCTAATAAACTAACATCAATAACATCATACATTTACACTAGTTATCACGGTGACCCGTTGCCAATACCCTAAATTCCTTCATGGTTGGTCTCCTATCCCCTTTAGCTTGTTGTGTTGTAAATGCCTGCAAAAATCAAAACAATACCTTTCTAGCCTTGTGGCCATATTAACGACATTGAGATAATAAAATGCACACATATACATATCAATTCATATCATCAATATCATAACTAAACAATTGCTAAAATTAAGTAATTCACTAATTGTTCACAATTCTAAATATTTTGATTTTATCAATTTATCAATTACAAATAAGATAAAAAAACCAACTAAATAATCTAGAAACATATATATATCAAATCCAATTTATAAATATAGTAGTAGCTCGGATCGTAAAATACTAATTTGTCGATCCATGTATATAATTCATCCTGTAAATCACATCATGTAATAAATCTAAAACGTCCATATTGTCTATCAAATAAGCTAATCAAATATAACAATGACCATCTATAAAATTCTAAAGATCAATATGATGATAATGTATATGGCTCTAAACCTAAATAAGAAAAATAAGAGTAATTTTAATGTCCAAGAGGAGTGGACAATACATAAATGTTGTTTTTATCCTCTTGGCATTCCTTGTAGCATGTTACACCTCTTTCCCATGGGATTGGGGGAGGCTAGCATGCACTTCCTTTGGGAAGAGGGCATGTGATGATGCATGTAGGTTGGGAGGCATATCAAGCCCTTGTTTTGGTGGTGCTTGGAGCTTGTTGATAGGGAATATTGGATCTTCTTGTGGACTTCTTTGGAGGGATGGATAGAATGTTTGAAACTCTCAACATTTTGTTCCCTTCTTGCATTTTTTATGTTTTAATATCATTGCAAAAATGTAAACTAAGAAATAATGTACATATTTGTAATGATGTAGAGATTGCATTTTTAATGCCCTTGGGAATCCTTGTTTTGTAAGGAAGAAAATTGTATGTATGTGCAAAAAAACTCTTTAATTTCTTGTTGTTTATTTTGTGAGTGAAAGGCAAGTGAAATATTTGTATTTTAGATGTACTTTATTTAATCAAAATCTAATCTTATTTTTATTGAAAACAAATAATAGTAGCTTCTAAATATCGATTTATTGATTTATACAATAAATTTACATGTAAACAAAAAACCAATAAAATATAGAGTACTCTTTTTTTTTTTTCAATAATAAAATAATGTTTTTGTTTATTATTACAGTAAGTAAGACATCTTATGTGCACACATTATATTGGCATTAGAAGCCTCTTTTGGTACCCAAATTAATTCTCACTTGGAAGCCAAGAAACATCATAGATTCAACAAGATACTTAGAGACACACGAATCATAAGTTGTTTTGTAGTGGGGGAAGGGACTCATCTAACTCTCTATCACTTGGGCATTGGAGAAATGGATATCACCATATAAAAGGATTTGATCTATCCTCACTACTTTAGGCCATGCCTTTCGACCAGGGTGAGAGGACCCATTTTGTAACATCTGTTGGTGAAGGAGAATGAAGATATCCTTCTTTGCACAAATTTGAAAGGAAACTTTGAGAAAATATGATCAATGACCACAATTTTACTCTCACAATTTGTCACTTCTAAAGAATGGTGATATTTTCTAAACAGAGTTAAGGTTACTAAAGACACTATGGAATCATGATTGCTTACGCATAGTTTGGGAGTAGAATTTATTCACTTGTGGACATACAGGGAAAATGGGGTAGTTTAGGTAGGATTTATTGTTTTTAAATAATTTTTGGTGGGAGACTAAGTAGGATAAAATTGATTTTTCCAGATCTTTGAGAACCTTCACAACATTTGGAAAACTAAATCACGAAATTCTTAAGAATATCTAAAATATTCCTTGACGAGAAGGTGTGCATCAACGGAGGCCCAAATTTGCACGGTTTCACACAATCTCTAAGAATTTAACATGAAGTCTTGAGCCAAAGACTCAATTAAACATTAAAGACCCTGGTTCCTCATGCCTAAGATACACTCAAAGTCTTACGGATAATTGTTATCAACAAAATGACAAGAAATTGATTTTATATTGTTTATCTCATTACAGATGAAGGCTCTTCCTATAATGAAAATGCAAATGCCACTAAACTATCATAGGGACAAGATCTTATATGATTCGAGAGGTATTTTAACACAAGATTGTAATAGAACAAGAAAAACTACTTGCAAACATTCTCAAACTAAAGAAGACACAAATTTTCCCAAGATTAACGCAAATTAATTCAAAGTTCATTAGATTCATCAACAAGGAAATGTTTCTTTGAACAGTCTCGAGCTTGTCAATAGCTATACACTTGCAACCAACTTGACATGATCATATCTAAAACATAATATATTAACAGTTTCTCGGATGGTATTGCGGAAGATGGGATTTCTTGAATTTTATCGTAAGAATTCAACCCTCGACCTTAGAAGAGTATCCTCATTGCATTTATACAATTCACTCACTCACTCATCCCAAATTTCCCCCAAAAGAAGAATATTCAAGGAATCCTTTGCTTGTTACCAATTTGTCTTAGAAAGTGATGTTTAACAAATTCACACCGAAAATTACCAGGGGGACATATTATGAAATGATCACATTTCTCAGACCCTTAACCATAATTGGGATGCCATGCCACAATGTTTTGATAGTCCTTCTAATCATTCTTTTATTCTATCATGCGAGAAATCCCCATTTTAATCATTTTTAGGTGGCTCTGTATAGCTGGATTTGACAAGCAATCATTTTCACCCTCAAGGAAACACCTTGAGAAATGAGTTCGCTCATATGGATGCATGATTTCATGCCTGTGAGAAATGAATGTCGATGGACGAATTATTCATACTGCATTGCGAGTATGATTCACCAAGTGTAAAGAGGATTCAATAGAAACCTCCACGTGTTTCCTTGGCGTAACTACAAAGATGAAGTTTAGAGGTGGGACCTCAAACGAGAGTAAGCTCTCCATGTGCACTGGGCTCAAGAAAATTGCCTTTTGGCCTTTGAAAAAGTCTCAGTATAAAAAGGAGGTACCGAAGCCTCCACATGTCTCTTTGCTACACTTTTGATATGGTGCCCAAAATGGGAGACTCTAAATAAGCGTGGGCTCACCACGTGTCTCGATCCCGATAGAGTTGTTGAAATAATTTAGGGACCATTGTAAGGTTCCATGTGCCTAGAGTCTCGAGAAAGTTTCCTCGGCCATTGAAAAAGTCTAAGTATGGGTAGGATCCAGCGGAAACCTCCAAGTGTTCCTTCGGCGCTTCTTCAAAAGTAAAGTACAAGGGAAGGTCCCCAAATAGGTGTGGGCCCTCCACATGTCCTAGGCCTTAGAAATTTTCTTGAAAAGTTTAATTATAGAGAGGATCCAGTGGAAGCCTCCACATGTCTCCTTGGCACAACTGCTAAGGTAGGACTCAGAGGTGGATCCTCAAATGAGCGTTGGCCCTCCACATGTCCATGGTCCAACAAATCTGCACCAACTACATGAAAAAAATGTCTAAGTTTGGGCAGGGCAATTGGAAACCTGCACGTGTCTCCATGGCGCAACTCCAAAGGTCAAACAAAGAGTCAAATTTTAAGATGAACGGAGGCACTCCACGTGGACAAGACTTGATTTGAAGCGGGCATTAGAGTTTCAAAATTCCCAACCGAGCCACATAAAATCAAAAAGGACCATGTTTCCATAGATGTTGGGACAAAAATTGATAGGGAAAACAAAACATGACTATGGAAAAAAAGAAGGAATGGAAAAACCCAAATTTACGCCCAAATTACAAATTCTTTCACATGGATAGAGGAATGGAAAATAAATTCTGGACTTAAAGTGATCCTCGACCAAAGGAAAGGACTGATCATGGCAGCCAAATGAAGGAAAAATCATTCATGCATAGCAATACAAGGAGATAGAAAATACGACAGAGCCCACAGATTGAAGAATTTCAAGGACAAACGGGGCAAGATAAAATTGAGCACCAACATAGGCTCTAACTTAGGGATGGGAATTCCCTACGAGTGCCACAAGAACCAAAGAGAAGACCATGTGCCAAAATCCATTGGGTAACGGAGTCAAGAACAAGATTGCAGAGTAGATCAACAAAACCAACTCCCCTAAGATGAACCGAGAAACCAACAAAACTAGTCACCAAATACCTAGGACGAACCAAAATAGAAAAACACGAAAGAAAAATGAAACCAGAAGACTATACACTATACAATGGTGAGCACCCTGATTTAGAGAAAATAATCAAGGAAAATTTTCAAGTGCTTGTCATTCTAGATACGACCATGCTAAGAAATTGTGATGTCTTTAACAACTGGTCATATGGTTGTTTTTCTTTTCCATCCAAGTTACTATCTAGCCATAATTTTTTAGGCTTATCCTTTGTGTCTGTGTCAAGTTTTTCAACATCTCTCAAGGCTACATCAAACATCAATTTCAAGGAAAAACAATCTTCTTAGGATATCTAGATTGATCTATTTCATACTTCTTGAAAACACCATAGCTCACATAGTTATTAATATCAATGCTCGCATGTAATACTTCATAAGAAGCATTGTTGAGGTCCTCAATGAGATATAAAATTTTCTTTTCACCAAATAACTTCACAAGGATGCGCTTAATTGGTATGGTGGCATAAGACATGTCCATTTGCACACTTCTACCTACACTAGTAGTCCATTTTCTTGATAACAACATTCCCCATTTGGTAGGGCAATAAACAATAACAACATCTAGCTTTAAGTTCTTGCATGGGTAGGCTACAAGTTGTACTATCAAACCCTTGACACATCCCACCACCGGAACCTCTCTGGAATCCATGGTAGTGCACTTACCATAAGTTTTGTTACTTTGAGATCCAACTAATTCATGACCTCAAGAGGCATATAATTGCATGATGCTCCGAATCAAACATATATTTGTGTACTAACTTACCCTTAATAATCGAGTAGTGAAAAATGGATCCACCTTCATTGATACTCAACCAAGGATGTTCCCAAATATACTTCAGGTGTCTCACCTAGTTCTTATAGTACTTGGGTTTTTTCCAACTATGCAATGGTAGGAGGAACCTCTACACTATTTACATTTTTACCCTGGGTGACCTTTTCTTCTTTCAATCCCAAATATTTGAATTCTCTCTTCCTATGATCGGGGATTCTAAGAAATTCACCAATAATGTAATGAAGTCTTGATCGACTCAAGATTTGGGCTATGTCATAAGGAACATATTTGGGTAATGCAGGTGTTAGGAGGAAGGTTTACAAATTCATCCAATGACACATGACTTTTCACACTGAGCATGGGGAGAAACACAAGTTTTATTTGGGGTGATAAGGCCTTTGCAGGATGCATCTTTTTAGGGGTTTCCTTAGGGATAGTGGTAAGCACTAGAATTTTTGGTTTGGCTTGAGGCCCCGAACCTTTGATAACTTTGCTTCGGTATTATATTCTTTTTCGTGGCCAAATAACTCATTCATTAACAAGTGTATGTACTCTTATGAAGGAATCCCTCCATCATACTTTTAATCATTAATGACCTTAAGGACTCAAAATCTTATACCATATCAATTTCAAAAGTATGAGTGGGAGGAAGAGGTAATACCGTGAATATAATCCAAGAAATCTTTAACGCTTCTAGCACTCATCGACTTAGTTGAGGTGTCTCGGTGTTGTGAACTTTTAGAGAAATCCATTGTGCATGCATTATCATCTATCTCATCATCATCGGTTTCTTGCTCAACTCCATTTTCAACATCACATGGAGCATGTGGAAAGAAACAACTATCATGCCACTCAATTTAATGAGCTTCATCAATAGAAGCAACTCTAACAGCTAAAGGATCAGGCACCAATTTGTTTTCCCTTGATTGAGGTTATCTATTTCGTGATCCCATGGGTCCTTTGCCTCTGTCATCAAATCTTTGATCACCTCTGGGGTGATTTGTAAATATTTCTTGACCTTGTGGCTTGTGCTGACCTTGGGAACCTTGTCTAATCCCTTTCTCGGCTATGGCCATTTTATAGAACATTTCCTTAACGGCTTCGCCAAAGTTTTTACAACCTCCTCCAGATACACAAAATTACTTGATCGAGGGTTCTTTTGATTGATCATCTTTATATCTTCCCTCTTAGGAGGCTTACCAACTACTTTGATATTATTTTCAATCTGCAAAGCCATGGTGAAGGCCTACCTCAATGTTGTTGGGTTCTTATCCCTTAAGTAATAGGCAGCCTTCTTATCAAAAGCATCGGAGTATTTTATTAGATAGGAAACATCACTTAGCCTCAAGATCACAAGTAGCCTAATCGTGTCTTATTAAACCTTGTATTGAAGTCATGAACATATTCATTAGGATTATTTTTAATATTTTCAAATTCTAATAAAAGAAACCTAGGGTTTGTTTTATCTCCATACTGCAATCTAAAAGCATTCTTCATTTCTGTCCATGAATCAATGGAGTTGTCTGGAAAATATTTATACCGACTAGAGCATACTCCTCTAGATTATGAATAAACAATTTTATGCACACATCCTCCAATTCGATATCAAAGTCTTCCATTATATTGAAAAAAAAGTTGTAAGTGATGATCACCAATAATAGCATTATTTCCTTGAAATTTAGGTAGTCTATTTCTAACATCTTGGGAAACGCATTTGGATATCCAGCCATACCTTTGAAATCTATAGGACCAAAAGTGTTCACAAAAATGGAGGTCCAGGGGGGCGGGCCATATTGTTTTTGGGAGGTGATCTTTCAAAAGAAACAAAATGATGAGGAGTGAGGGTCATGGGGCACATCAATACAATTCTCGAAATGAATGTTCTCTAAAAACTTTTTTTAGAACATGCTATCATCTTTGGAAAACACAGGGACAAAATGAGAAGTAAATTTTTCAAACAAAAAGAAGACCCCTCTCCCGGATGGAGAATTCAAATCTACAAAAAGACTACTTGATTCGAAGCACTTGAGGAAGTATGGAAATATTCAAAGGCAGGATGATCAATTTCCAAAATTGATTACTCTTTTCTTGATTTCTTATCCCCAATAACTTTCCATATTCTTCTTCTTTTATAATTTTTCTTTCCCAATTCTTGAAACAACCTTCTATTAGGGTCTTTAAAGAATAAAGATCTTCTTCCTTCCACTTTGCAAATATTAGTGATAAATTTCAATTGTGAGAGGTTAAAACACTAACATTTATAAAAAATTATTTCAAAATGGAGTCGCCACTAAGGATTTTAACCTTAGTTGTGCAAATACACTAAAATTGATCTATCGATGTCTATCAATAATAAATTCACTCAAAGCTTCATAGATCTGACCTTTGTTTACTCGTATTTAACATTGATGATGTAAACTTAGTATAGAAACGAATAGAACCTGGAAATATTGTAGACAAAACTTGTATCTTTGCTCGATTCTTAAAAATCTAGACACAAGATGAAGTTTCAAAAATGTTTTTGCACTTAGAGCATGTAAAAAAAATTACCAGGGAAAAATATAAGAATGCCTTTGAAGATCCCTAGAAACGGTGCCAAAAAGGTGTCATTGCCACACAAATAAGTCCCGGAGTTCAAATAATCCCGAAAACGACACCACTAAGTGTTGGTGCCGAATTGATTCTCCTTGGAAGCCGAGCAGCATCATAGTTTCAACAAGATACTTAGAGACAGAGGAATCATAAGTCGGTTTGTATCCAAGGAAGGGACTTAGGCGGCTCTCTATCACTTGAGCACTGGAGAAATGGATAGCACCATATAAAAGGATTTGATCTATCCTCACTACTTTAGGCCGTGCCTTCAACTAGGGTGAGAGGACCCATTTTGTAACCTTTTTGGGTTAAGGAGAATGAAGATATCCTTCTTTGCACAAACTTGAAAGGAAACCTTGAGAAAATATGATCAATGCACCAGAATTTAACTCTCACGAGTTGTCACTTCTAAACAATGATGGTATTTTCTAAACGGGGTTAAGGTTACTAAAGACACTATGGAATCCTGCTTACTTCTACATATTTTGGCAGTAGAATTTATTCATTTGTGGACATATAGGGAAAACAGGGGTAGTTCAAGTAGGATTCATTATTTTTGAATAATTTTTGCTGGGAGATTAAGCAGATAAACTTGATTTTTCCATAACTTTGAGAACCTTCACAAAATTTGGAAAAATAAATGATAAAATGCTTTAGAATAGCTAAAATATTCCTTCAACTAGAAGGTGTGCATCAATGGAGGCCTAGATTTGCACAAGAACACACAATATCTAAGAATTTAACATGAAAGCTTGAGCTAAAGACTTAATTACACATTAAAGACCCCTTGTTCCTCATGCCTAAGATATACTCAAAGGATTATAGAAAATCTTTATCAACAAAATGACAGTAAAGTGATATGAAATGTTTTATCTCATTACAAGATGAAGGCTCTTCTTGTAATGAAATTGCAAATGCCACTAAAGTATCACAGGACAACATCCTATGTCATTCGGAGGGATTTTAACACAAGATTGCAATAGAACAAGAAAAACTACTTGCAGAGACATTCTAAAACTAAATCGACACAAATTTGCCAAAGATTAATGTAGATTAATTCAAAGTTGATTAGATTCATCGGCGGGGAAATTTGCTTTGAACAGTCTCAGAGCTTGTCAATCACTATACACTTGTAACCAACTTGACACGATCAAATCTAAAACATAAGAATTAACACATTTCTCGGATGGTCTCTTAGGAAGATGGGCTTTCTCAAATTTTCTCGTAAGAATTAAATCCCGACCCTTTACAAGAGTATTCTCATTGCATTTATACAATTCACTGACTCACTCATCCCAAATTTCCCCCCCAAAAAGAAGAATATTCAAGGAATCCTTTGATTGTTACCAATTTTTCTCACAAAGTGACGTTTAACAAATTCACACCCAAAAGTTGCTGAGTGGACAAATATTGAACTGATCATGTTTCTCAGACCCTCAACCATGACTAGGATGCCATGTTACAACTTTTTGATAGTGCTTCTAATCATTCTTTTATTCTGTATGCAAGAAATCCCCATTTTATCATTTTCAGGTGGCTTTGTATAGCTGGATCTGACAAGGAATCATTTTCACCCTCGAGGTAACACCTTGAGAAATGAGTGCCCTCGTATGGATGCCTACTTTCATGCCTCTGAGAAATGAGTGTCCGTGCATGGATTATTCCACATACCCGCGCTGCAATTCTGAGTCGGCCAAGTGCAAAGTGGAGTCAATGGAAACCTCCACGCGTTTCCTTGGCACAACTACAAAGATGAATTTTAGAGGCGAGACCTCAAATGATCACAATCTCTCCACATGCCTTGGGCCCAAGAAAATTACCTTTTGGTCTTTGAAAAAGTCTTAGTATAAAAGGAGGCAAGCGTATGAAGCCTCTACATGTCTCTTTGGCGCACTTTTTATATGGTGCCCAAAAGCAGAGACTCTAAACAAGCATGGGCTCACCACATGATGTCTCGGTTGTGACAGAGTTGTTGAAATAATTTAGGGACCAACAGAAGGTGCCACGTGGCTAGGGTTTGAGAAAGTTTTCTCGGCCATTGAGAAAGTCTAAGTATGGGCAGGATCCAACGGAAACCTCCAAGTGTCCCTTCGGCGCTTCTTCAAAAGTAAAGTACAAGGGAAGGTCCCCAAACAGAGTAGGTCCTCCATGTGTCCTAGGCCTTAGAAAGTTGCTTGAAAATTTGAAGTATAGAGAGAGCCAATGGAATCCTCCACATATCTCCTTGCGCAATGCTAAGGTAGGACTCAGAGACAGATCCTCAAATGAGTTTCGTCTCTCCATGGCGCAACTCCAAAGGTCAAACCAAGAGGCGAATTTTTAGATGAGCGTAGACCCTCCATGTGGACAAGACTTAAGTTGAAGCAGACCTTAGAGTTTCAAAATGCATCGCTGAGCCGCATCAAATAAAAAAGGACCACATTTCCTTAGATGTTGGGAAAAAAAATAAAAGGGAAAACAAAACATGACCGTGGAAAAACGAAAGGAAGGGAAAAACCCGAATTTGTGCCCAAATTACAAGTTCTTTCACATGGACAGAGGAATGGAAAAAAAATTCTGGAGTTAAAGTGATCCTCAAACAAAGGAAAGGACTAATCATGGCAACCAAATGAAGGACAAAACTTTCACACATCAATACGGGGAGATATAAAATATGACAGAGCCCACAGATTGAAGACTTTCAAGGACAAATGGGGTGAGATCAAATTGAGCACCAACAACCTCCAAAACAATTAAATCTCACTCACACCTTGTATGCCTTTTTATTAATATTTTCTTTATATGGAAATGAAATTTTAAGGGTCTACATATTATAGATATTTTAGATTTACCCTCATTCTATGCGCCATTAATAATATTTTCTTAATCGAGACAAGTTTAATGTAGGATTTTTGGGTTTGCTTTGAGTTAGGACACATTTTAGATTTGTTTTTAAGATTCTAACTGAAAAATATTATATGAATCATATAGCATCAAAAGTATCATATTTTATGCTTGTTTCTCTATGCATTTAAGAGTTGAAGTATCATATATGCTGCTCGTTTCTCTATATTTTAACAACTAAAGGATCATATATGTTATTTGTTTCTCTATATATTTAACAGCTGTAGTATCATATCTGCTGCTTGTTTCTCTATGTATTTAACAACTTGTTTCTCTATGTATTCAACAACATAATAAAAGTTGAGTGGGAAAAATAGACCCTGTCAAAACAAATCCACATACCCACCCAACGGGTTAACCGTTGCTAAAAAAACTAGAGAAGAACATGGAAAACCACGGATCCTAAACGGCCATTAAGGCCTATCATTTTATCTGCATAATTAAAAAATATATTAAAATGGGGTTTGGGGGCCTGGCTGACCCACACCGCCAACCCTACCCCAAGCACGATCTGCATGGGCTTCTTGGTCATATCGTACCCATGCATTTATCCACAGCAAAAACCATAAATAAGAAAAATATGCTACATAGATATTTATTTTCAAAAGCCCAAATATTGCATGGAGATGAACTTCAGATTAAAATAATCTACCATTACCCTGAGATGAGGCTCACGTTCACGTCCAAACCAGAATTGTTGGATAATTCTCCAAAAAATCTCCGTCGGAGTCCCTAAAAAAAAGGAATGATACAAAGAGAAATAAGAGCGCAAAATGGATTTGAAGAGGAAGGAAAAGTATACGAACTTACGGGGGATAAGAATTTAATCCAAGGGACTGGATTTAAAACTTAAAATTGATTTTATACTCGAGCCTTTTTAGTTTTAATTTTGAAAGGAATTTGGGGTAGGGACGTGAATATTCTCTAACCCTTGGCACTTTGGCGGTAACCATTATTTAATAAATAAAGTCTTTTTAATCTCCCTAAAAATAATTTTGTTGTGAAAAAGAGTATGTGCCTATTTACTCTTCTAGCATAACAGTTTTTCTTGAAAATTATTAATTCATGATTAACCTAACTAATGTGATGGTTAAATTAAGATTATGATTATTATCGAACTCCCGCACCATTATAGTATAATAATATTTAAATTAATTAATTAAAAACGTAAGTAAGCTAAGTTTCATTGTCAATACAAGGAACATTCGGTGTACTCTTAATCATCCTAAGATGAGTTAACAAGGAGGAGGATGAAGATTGATTAGAAGGCATAAATGAATCAACAATGGCTAGGTATCTTGCTAACCATCCTAGATTACTTATTTTGTAGGTCGTCATTGCAAAATATTTAACCGTCAAAGTTGTTATGATATAAGTGTAAGGGAGCCAATGTTCTACAAAATGATGTGGCGACGTAGGGTCTAATTGTTTTGGACTAACAAGGATCAAGGACAACCATTACTTAAAAGTAAGCTTCTAAAACTTGTGTTTAAGATGAGTTTCATTCCATATAAATAGTGGAAAATGTAAAATTCCTATCCAAATCTCAATCATGAGAGAAATGTTTGCAAGACACAATCTTTAAATTAGTCGGTTTAGTGCATCCATGCAAGTAATCATGATGAAACGATTTGTGTTGTTATTATGACTAAATCATTAGTCACGATCATTGAGAGATCTTAGCTACATGTAAATTGTATAAAGTCTATAAATTATTCACCGTAAGTGGGTAACAGAAAGAATGGCAAGTGAATTAACCATTTTTGTGACACATGAATATTAAATTCAACATACACAAAAAAAAATCCCGCCTAATTTGTAACTCCTTTTGTTGATTTGCCTTGGATTTTTTTGGGAAAAGTTTTGGCATTACAAGGTGTGGGTGGTCTTTCCCAGAGGAAAAATTAAGGATTCTCTCACTTGTTTCTTCAAAGATGAATTCAATCAATTCTATATTTAGGAAGGAAAATTCTAATGGCATTTTCTACTCTATTTTTAGTAGGAGGAATCCAATATTTACTTTGCGAATGGGGTATATTTATTTATTTGGTGATTCAAAGTTATCGATAACGAGTTTGCACGTAATACATTCATATTGAGTTAATAAAAACTTTATATCATGCACCATGGATGTTTACTTAAGCACTTAGTTGGGATTTTACAACGTAAATCTTGGGTTCGTCTCTTGCATGTTTGGTATTTTTGTATTTATATTATATTTATCTCTATAAACTATAAATTTTTAATTCAATTTTCTCCTTATTCATTTCTGCAAAGTCTATTGTTTCGTACCACTGGATATGTTTGAAAAATTATCGTAAATATGAGAAGAGTGAAAAGAATGGATGATAAAGTCAATATTTTAAAATTTAATTATTTCTTGATAGGTAAACAAGAAATTGTTTATTATTAATAGAACTAATTATTCTAATAGTACTCTAGTCATTACTACTTGAAGGCATATACCAATTAAATAGCCCTTGTAGATTATTACACTTTTTGAAATTGGATGACAGAGATTTGTTTTTCAAGCTTGCATTGAAATATCGATGCACCTCCGTATCTCAATAAAGTGCATGATTTATTGTATAAGAAAATGACAGTCTGAAAAGGCCGTTTGTATGAGGTGGGTCACCTTCACATTCTACATTGGGTTTGGAGAGCAATTTGGTGGGTTTTTTGACATGGGTCTATATTCCCCACTCAACATTTATTATGTTGTCGAATATATTGAGAAGCAAATAGCAAGATATGGTACTTTTGAAGCTATACGATTCATACAATATCTTTTCAACCGGAATCTTATCACTCTTAGGAATATCTATATCCAATTCCCTTAAAAACAAATCTAAATTGTATCCTACTTTGTTGTCCTCAATTTCTTACATTAAATTTGTCTAATTAGGAAAATATTGATGAGCTTAGATCTATGTGGACACTTTCAACATTTCACTTTCTAAATTTACGCCTTACGTTGGGCTTTCCATAGTCTTGAATGAGGCCCTAATTATTTTATGGAATTTTCATGGAAACTCTCCTTGCGCCACAAGTGACATGACCTAGTGTTTAACTTGACGCAACATAATCATTCCTCTTTATCCAAATCCATACTCGTCCTCTACACAAAAATCACAACAAACGGTGTGATCAAATACATAAAAATCATAGAAGCTCCTACAAAGAGGTGATAGATATGAAAAGTGTTGTTTTAATTTTATTCAAAACAAACCAAGAGATTTTAACTTTAAAAATAACTTCTACCTCCATTAACAATGATCTATATGGTTGGCTTGGTTAGTGAAGTATTATGCTGGAGGATTACATATCGAGCTCGCCCACTACAAATTAGTTAGAATTATTAATTACACAATCCTTCTTTGTAAATCGGAATAGATGGTGCAAATTCATTTGAACATGGTTGTACATAATGATCATTATCCAACATGTTGTAATAAAGGATAAGTCGAGGTCAAATATAATTTCTTACGATAAAACAAATTTTTAATCGCTACTGCTCTCACTTTATGTCCATGTGATGTGGTAGGTTGAACAAAACCGATGGCATAGGGCTCATTACCACATCGGTCTTCCCTGTCAAATTCTTGAGTGCATAGGTTTTTATTTTTGTTTATACTTCATGTGGGTCAAGGGTTCGATTCTTAGGGAAAGGACCATGGCTTTCCTCATAGGACAATATATTCTACTAATCCCCATACTACTACTTTTGCGCATGCAAAATGTTTATGGTCATTTAAGAAAAATCCATCTTTATGGGTGTTTCGTTATATTAGCAAAGCAAAAATAGCTCGAACATGAAACCTTAGACCACCGAGAAAGAACCGATGATGATGTTTTTTCGGCATAAACAATCGAGAATGGATATTGGTCATCACATATGGAGAGCATTCACATATTTTTTGTGATATTGAGGATGATTTTGTCCCTAATGTGGATTTCGTGTAAAAAATAAAATTTAAAAATAGTCGCTCTCACTACGGTTCTAGTGACTGTAATGCCCACAATGTTTGACACTCTAAAATGAAATTAAACCTTAATAACTATCTAGAATGTTGCAAAAAAATTGTTATTTTAGGATGCAAGGATGTCAACACTATAATCTATTTAATTAATTTCTACAACAATTTTCTATATTATAATGAATGGGTCGAGACTAGGTTAATACTTGAAAATTCTAAATCAATTTCAAATGTTGATTTAATTACCATCTACAAGATAAATGTCCATTGATTTATTTTACTAGGTTAAATAGTTTCCCTCTTAGGAATTAACATTTAGTTAACATTCAATCAACCCTTATCCTTAGTTACCTTGTGTTGGTGCTCAATATAATCTCGCCTGCTTCGTTCAAAAACATCTTTGTCCACCTATTTTGAATTTTTCTCTATCTCGTTGTATCGGTGTGTGAAATCTTCTTCCTTTATTTGGTTTCCATGATCAGTCCTTTCCTTTGGTCGAGGATCACATTGAGTCCAAATATTGTTTACCATTTCTCTGTCCATGAGAAAGGATTTGTAATTTGGGCGTAAATTCAGGTTTTCCCCTTCATGTTATTTTTCCACAGTCATGTTTCGCTATCAAATTTTGTCCCATCATCTGTGGAAACATGGTCCTTGCTGATTGGATGTGGCCCAGCAGGACTTTTTGGCAAAACTAGCCACTTCGACACATTTGTAAAAATATCAAATTAGCCCCGTGGACCCAATAACATCGATTGATTATTCAACAAACATGAAATGGAAGGGAAAAAGTCTTACTTTAACCCTAAGAAGGACACGTGGCGCTTTTTCAAGTTATAAGTGGGGAAGTGGGTTGGTGGAACATTTTGAAGTTTATTGCCTTTTTGTACGAGGGAGAAAATTTATGAAATAATCTGTAACTATGTTGGGGCCCACATCAAAAGTTAGAAGTGGAGACATGCATCGCTGGGCCATATTGAAACTTTAAGGCCCGCTTCAACTCAAAGCTTGTCCACGTTGATGGTCGATGCTGATTTGAGGATCCACCTCTATGTCATATGTTAGCAATTGTGCTAGGGAGACACATGTAGGCTTTCACTGGCTCCTCTCTATACTTAAAATTTTCAAGAAACTTTATAAGGCATAGGACATGAAGAGGGTCCATGCTGTTTGGGATCTGCCCGTACTTTACTTTTAAAGAAGTGCAAAAGGGACATGTCGAGGTTTCTGTTGGATCTTCCCATACTTAGAATTTTCAATGGTTGATGAAACTTTCTCGGACCCTAGGCACGTGGCGCCTTCCGCTGGTCCTTAAACTCTTTCAACAAATTTGTTAGGATGAGACACATGGTAAGCCCGTGCTTGTTTAGGGTTTCTGCTTTTGGGCACCATATCAAAAGTGTGCCAAAGAGACACGTGGAGGCTCCTACGCCGGCTCCTTTTTATATTGATACTTTTTCAAAGGCCAAAAGGTAATTTTCTTGGGCCTAGGGAATGTTGAGAGCTTGCACTCGTTTGAGGTCCCACCTCTAAATTTCATCTTTGAAGTTGCACCAAAAAATGTGTGGAAGGCCCGCACTCATTTGGGAACCTGCCTCTGTACTTTACCTTTGCAGTTGTGCCAAGGAAACACATGGAGGTTTTCGCTAACTCCTATTTTCACTTGGTGGACTCGGCCTCGAAGCACTAGTATGTGGAATAATCTGTGTATGGAAACTCATTTCTGATAAGCAATAATGCAGGCATCCATGTGAGGGCATTCATTTTTCAAAGTTTATTTTCGAGGGTGAAAAGCATTGCTTGTCAGATCTAGCTATACAAAGCCACCTGAAAATGATTAAAAAGTGGATTTCTCACACGAAAAAATAAGAATGATTAGAAGGACTGTCACAAAATCTATGACATGGCATCCTAGTCATGGTCGAGGGCCTAAGAAACATGATCAATTCATGATTTGTCCACTGGCATCTTTGGGGTAAATTTGTTAAACATCACTTTCGACACAAATTGGTAACAAGCAAAGGATTCCTCAAATATTATTATTTTTGGGGGAATTTTTATATGAGTGAGTGATCAATTGAATTGTATAAATGCAATAAGAATACTCTTGCAAATGGTTTGGGGTTTAATTATTATGAGAAAATTTGAGAAAGACCATCTTCCTAAATGACCATCTAAGAACCCTATTAATCTCTTGTGTTTTAGATTTGATCGCATCAAGATGGTTGTAAGTGTCGAACCATTGACAAGCTCGACACCTTTGTTCAAGAAAATTTCCCTACTTGATAAATCTAATAGATCTTAAATTAATCTATGCTTGATCTTGGGAAAATTTGTGTCTACTTTTATTTCGAATGTATTCAAAGCATTTTGATGTTTTTGTTGCAATCTTATGTTAAAATCCTCTCGAATCACACACGATCTCGTCCCCTATGATATTTTAGTGGCATTTGCAATTTCATATGAGAAGAGCCTTAAACATGTAATGAGATAAACAATTTAAAATCACTTTACTATCATTTTGTTGATAAATATTGTATGTAAGCCTTTGAGTGTATCTTAGGCATGAGGAACTAGGGGTTGTTAATGTTTAATTGAGTCTTTATCTCAAGGCTTCGTGTTGAATTCTCAAGGATTGTGTGAAAACGTGCAGATCTTGGGCTCCATTGACATACACCTTCTGGTTGAATGAATATTTTGGCTATTCTGAAGCATTTTATATGTTAGTCTTCCAATTTTTGTAAAGGTTCTCAAATATATGGTGAAATCAACTTCATCTTGCTTAATCCCCCACAAAAATTTAAAATAACCATCAATCCTACCCGAAGTACCCCTGTTTGTGTTATGTATCCACAAATGAACAAATTATATTGCAAAAATATATAGAAGCAAGCAGATTTTTAGTGTCTTTAGTAACTTGAACCTTTCTTAGAAAATATCCCCATTCTTTAGAAGTGATAACTCGTGAGAGTTAAATTGTGGAGTATTGATCATATTTTCTCAAGTTTCCCCTAAAAATTATGCAAAGAAGGATCTCTTCATGTCCTTCACCGACAGAGGTTACAAAACGGGTCCTCTCACCCTAGTCAAAAGGCATGACCTAAAGTAGTGAGGATAGATCAAATCATTTTATATGATGTTATCCATTTCTCCAACACCCACGTGACAAAGATCCAGCTAAATCCCTTCCCTAGATATAAAACGACTTATGATTCGTCTGTCTTTGATTGTCTTGTTAAATCTATGATGCTGCTCAACTTCTAAGGGAGAATCAAATAGGATACCAAAACCATTTTAGCGCCATTTATAGGGAATTATTAGCATTGTCAGGGATTATTTAAACACTAGGACTTATTTGTGTGGCAACAACACATGAATGGAACCATTTCCATGGAATTATTAGCATTGCAGAGGATTATTTGAAAACTGGGACCTATTTGTGCAGCAATAACTTGAATGACATCGTTATCGAGGAATTATTAGCATTTCCGGGGATTATTTGAACATTGTGACCTATTTGTGTGGAAATAACACCTGAATAAAGCCATTTCTAGGGAATGATTAGCGTTGTCAAGGATTATTTGAACATCGGGACCTATTTGTATGACAACAACACCATTTTGGCGTTGTTTTCGGGATCTTCAAATTCATTCTTATTTTTGGCCCTGGTAATGTTTCTTACATGATCTAAGTGCAAATACATTGTTTAAACATCATTCTATGTTGAGGTTTGTAAGAATTGTGTGAAGTTACAACTTTTGTGTGCAATATTTCCAATTTCTAGTGGTTATTGCACTAAATTTATATCATCAGTGATAAATACTGGAAAAGGAAGGTTAGATCAGCTAAGCTTTACAGGAATTAAGTGTTGATTGATATTTGACAAGTCATTTATAGTGTATTTTCACAACTAAGGTGAAAATCATTATTGGCGACTCAAGTGTTGATTAAAATTTTGATAAATACTAGTGCCTTAATCTTTTTTAAGTGAAATTTGTCACTAATTATTGCAAACATGGAAGGAAGAAGATATTTCTTCACTAAAGAACCCATAAGAAAGTTGTTTCCAGGCTAATCGGAAAGACAAATTTAGAAGGAAAAAGAGTCTAGAAAATAGTTGGAGATCGGGAATCAAGAAAAGATTTATCCATTGTGGAAGGTGATTAACCTGCAGTTGAGGATTACCATTCTTCTTCTTGAGTGATTCTCGAATCGGGTAATTTTCATATAGATTTAAATTCTCCAACTAGAGAGGGTCCTTCATTTGTGTCTGATAAGTGTGCTTCTCAGTCTGTCCTTGTATTTTCCAAAGTTGATAGGGTTTTCCATGAAATAGAGTCTTTAGAGGACATTCATTTTGAAAATTATACTCTTGTGTTCCAAAGACCCCTTGTCCCTCATCATTCTATTTCTCCTATAAGATCACCCCCTCAAGGAAATATGGCCCAACCTCCACCTAGACCTCCATTTGTTGTCAACACTTTTGGACCTATAGATTTTAGAGGTATGGCTAGATATCCAAATGTAGTGCCACAAGATGTTAGAAATAGACTACCTAAATTTCAAGGGAATAATGCTATCACTGGCGATCAACATTTAAAACTTTTTGTCAATATGATGGAAGACTTTGACATTGAATTTGAAGATGTGTATATAAATTTTTTTATTCATACTCTTATGGAGGATGCACATGACTAGTATAAGTATTTACCGATAACTCAATAGACTCATGGATAGAAATGAAAAATTCTTTTAGATTGCAATATGGGGATAAGACAGATCCTAGGTTTATTTAATCTAAACTATAAAATATTAAGAAGAATCGTAATGAATCTATTCATGAATTTAATACATGGTTTAATAAGACTTTGAATATGCTACTTGTAATCCTAAGGCCAAGTGATGTTTCATGTCCGATAAAATATTTTTATGCTTTTGACAAAAAGGCTACCTATTATTTAAGGAACAAAAACCCAGGATATTTCAGGCGAGGCCTTCACCATGGCTTTGTAGATTGAAAACAATATCAAAGCTATTGGTAAGCCTCCTAAGAGGAAGGTATGAAGCTGATCAATCCAGAGAAGCCTCAATCAAGTAAGTTTTTGATCTGGAAGAGGTTGTAAAAACTTTGGCCATAGATGTTAAGGACATATCCTATAAACTAGAAAGAGCAGAGAAAGGGATTGGAGAAGGGTCCCAAGGTCAGCACAAGCCACAAGGTCAAGAAAGATTTGAAAATCATCCTAGAGGATATCATAGATCAGATGACAGGGGTAAAGGGTCTATGGGATCAAGAAATAGACAACCCCAACCCTGGGAAAACAGATTGGTGCCTGATCCTTTTGTTGCTCGAGTTACTACTATGGAAGTGGTCCATGATATGGAGTGGTGTGATAGAATTTTTATCCCCATTCCCCATTCAATGAAGACAAGGAATTTGATGAAGCTAATTATTATGAGAATTATGATGATGCATGCATGATGGATTGATCTACAAGTTCACAGCAGGGAGAAACCTCAACTGAGCTGATAAGTTCTAGAATTGCTGCTTATATCTAGGATTCCATCCACTAGGTATTACCTCTTCCTCTCACACATACTTTTGAAACTGATATGGTACAAGATTTTGAGTTGCCTAATAATGATTTTCAGTACTTAAGAGAATTAATGATTAAGAAGTATGATGGAGGAACTCCTTCCGAAGATGACAGACAATTGTTCATGAATGTAGAAGTTTCCCAAGAAAAGGAATATAATACTGGGAGTAAGGTTGTCAAATGTGTAAGGCCTCGTGCAAAACCAAAAATTCCAATTCTTGCTAGTATCTCTAAGGAAACCCCTAAAAGATGCATCTGGAAAAGGCTTTGTCACCCTAAATAAAACTTGTGTTCCTCCCGTTTTCGGACTATGAAAATTACGTGCCATCAAATGAATTTGTAAACCTTCCTCTTAACACTTGCCTTGTGACATAGCCCAAATATTGAGTTAGATCAAGATTATTGTTCCTAGTGTTGAATTTCTTAGAATCCCAGCATAAGAAAGGTGCATTCAAATATTTGGGACTTAAGGAAAAAAAAGGTAACCCAGGATAAAAATGTAAACAATGTAGAGGTTCCTCCTACCATTGCAGAATTAGAAAAAACACAAGCATTAGAGGAATTGGGTGAACCACCCGAGGTTAATTTGGGAACTTCTCTGGTTGAGTCTCACTGAATCTAGATCCATTCTTCACTACTGTAATTATTAAGGATAGGTTGTTACATAAATGTATGTTTGATTCAGAGCCTCATGTAATGTAATGCCTCTTGAGCTCATGAATGAGTTGAATCTCAAAGTAACAGCAGCTTATGGGAAATGTACTACCATGGATTCAAGAGAGGTGTCAGTAGTTGGATGTGTCAAGGGTTTAGTTGTGTAATTGGCGGTGTATCTAGGCAAGTACTTAACCTTATATGTGGTCATTGTGGATTATCATGCTAAATGGGGGATGTTATTATCCTGAAAGTGGGTAGATAGTTTGGGTGCAAGTGTGTAAATGGTCATGTCTTATGCCACAATACGAATTGAGAGCAGCCTTGTGAAGTTACTCCGGTGAAAATAAAATGTTATATCTTATTGAGGACTCCAACAATGCTTCTTATGAAGTATTGCACCACAGATTACTAATATCAATAACTCTCTCGAGCTATGTTGTTTTCATGGAATATGAAATTGATCATGTAGATATCTTGAGCAGGATGATTTTCCTAGGACTTTGGTGTTTGATGTAGCCTTGAGAGATGTTGAAAAACTTTACCTAGGCATAAATTATAAGCCTAAAAAAATGTATTCAAATAGCAACTTGGATGGAAAAGAGAAACAATCATATGACTAGTTGTTAACGACGTATCAGAACTACTTGGCATGGTCATATCTAGAATCGAAGGCACTTGAAACATTTCCTTGACTGATTTCTCATAATCAAGGCACACACCAAATTCTATAGTGTATAGTCTTTTGGTATCATTCCGCTTTCGAGTTTTTTTAGTTATGGTTTGTCCTGGTCCTTGGTAACCAGAGTTTTTGTTGGTTTCTTGGATTGTCTTAGGATGATTAGTTATTGTCTTTTAGATTTGTACGCTTGTTCTTTGACTTCGTTTCTCAATGGATTCCTTCCACATGGCTTTCTCTTTTATTCTTTTGGAACTCGTAGGAGAGCCCATCCCCGTGACAAAGTCGATGTTGGTGCTCAATTTAATCTCACCCTATTTTTTCAAAAACATCCTTGTCTGTATGGTTTGAATTTTTCTATCTCCCTATATTGATGCGTGAAATCTTATTCCTTTATTTGGTTTCCATGATTAGTCCTTTTCTTTGGTCGAGGATCACATTGAGTCTAGATATTGTTTACCATTTCTCTATCCATGAGAAAGGATTTGTAATTTGGTTGTAAATTCAGGTTTTCCCCTTCCTCATTATTTTTCCACAGTCATATTTCCCTTTCAATTTTTTTCCTAACATCCGTAGAAACATGGTCCTTTCTGATTGGATATGGTCCGGTGGCTCTTTTTGTTAAACTTGTCACTTTTGTTACATTTGTAAAAATACCAAATCGGTCTTGTGGCCCTGATAAGCATCTCGATCGGTTATTCAACAAACATGAAACTCAGGGAAAAGGTCTTAATTTGACCCCAAAGAAGGACATGTGGCATTTTTCAAGTTACAAGTGGGGAAGCGGGTCGGCATAACATTTTGAAGTTTTTTTCCTTTTTGTATGAGGCGAAAAGTTATGAAATAGTTTGTAACTCACTGGGACCCACATCAAAATTTAGAAGTAGATAGGTCAATCGATGAGGAATTTTGAAACTTTGAGGCTTGCTTTAACTAAAATATTGTCTACATGGACGACTGATGCTCATTTAAGGATCGGCCTTTGGGTTCTACCTTAACAACTGCACCAGGGAGACATGTGGAGGCTTCCACTGACTCCTCTCTATACTTAAACTTTTCAAGCAAATTTCTAAGGCCTGGGACACATGGAGGACCCATGCATATTTAGTAACTTCCCTTGTACTTTATATTTGAAGAAGCACCAAAGGGACACATGGAGATTTTCGTTGGGTCAACCCATACTTAGAATTTTCAAGGGCCGATGAAACTCTCTCAGACCCTAGGCACGTGGCGCCTTCCATTGGTCCTTAAACTCCTTCACTAAATTTTCTAGCGTAAGACACGTGATGAGCCCATGCTTGTTTAGGGTCTCCACTCTAGGGCACCATATCAAAAGTGCGCTAAAGAGACACGTGGAGGCTTTCGTTGGCTCCTTTTTATACTGAGACTTTTTCAAAGGCCAAAAGGAAATTTTCTTAGGCCCAAGGCATGTGGAGAGCTTGTTCTCATTTGAGGTCCTGCCTCTAAAATTCATCTTTAAAGTTACGCCAAACAAACATGTGGAAGGCCCATGCTCATTTGGGAACTTGCCTCTATACTTCACCTTTGCATTTGCACCAAGGAAACATGTGGATGTTTCCGCTAACTCCTCTTTGAACTTTTCCGACTTAGACTCACAAAGATAGGTATGTGGAATAATCCAGGCGTGGACACTCATTTCGAGAAGCACGAATGCGAGGCATCCATGAGAGGGCATTCATTACTCAAAATGTATTTTCGAGGGTGAAAAGATTTCTTATCGATCCAATTCTATACAGAGCCACCGAAAATGATTAAAAAGTGGATTTCTCACATGATAGAATAAGAATTATTAGAAGCACTATCAAAAATCTATGACATGACATCCCAGTCATGGTCAAGGGCCTGAGAAATGTGATCATTTCATGATTTTTCCACTTGGCAGCTTTGGGGTAAATTTTTTAAACATCACTTTCTGAGACAAATTGGTAACAAGCAAAGGATTCCTCAAATATTATTCTTTTTAGGGGAAAATTTTGTATGAGTGAGTGATTTCATTGTATAAATGCAATGAGAATACTCTTTCCAAAGGTTGGGGTTTAATTCTTACGAGAGAATTTTAGAAAGCCCATCTTCCTAAGAGACCATTTGAGAAACATGTTAATCTCTTATGTTTTAGATTTGATCGTGTCAAGATGGTTGTAAGTGTATAACCATTGACAAGCTCTGAGACTATTCAAGAAACTTTCCCCGCTAATAAATCTAGTAGATCTCGAATTAATCTATGTTGATATTAGGACAATTTGTGTCTTAGTTTATTTTAGACTTTGTATTCAAATGGTTTTGATGTTTCGTTAAAATATTATGTTAAAATCCTGTGAATCACATAGGATCTCGTCCCTTTCATAGTTTAGTGGCATTTGTAATTTCATTATGAGAAGAGCCTTCATCTTGTAATGAGATAAAAAATTTAAAATCACATTACTGTCATTTTGTTAATAAATATTATATGTAAGCTTTTGAGTGTATCCTAGGCATGAGGAATCATGGGTTCTTAATGTTTAATTGAGTCTTTAGCTTGAGGCTACATGTTGAATTATCAAATATTGTGTGAAACCATGCTAATATGGGGCTCCATTTATGCACATCTTCTTGTTGAAGTAATATTTTTACTATTTTGAAGCATTCTTTATGTTAGTTTTCCAATTGTTATAAAGGTTCTCAAGGATCTAGTGAAATCAACCTCATCTTGCTTAATTTCCCACCAAAATTTAAAATAACCATCAATCCTACCCAAGTACCCCTATTTGTGTTGTGTATCCACAAATGAACAAATTCTACTTCCAAAATTTATAGAAGCAAACAGGTTTTAAATGTCTTTAGTAACCCAAAAGTTGCTCGAAAATATCCCTATTCTTTAGAAGTGACAAATCGTGAGATATAAATTGTGGCGTATTGATCATATTTTCTCAAGGTTCCCTTGAAAATTGTGCAAAGAAGGATCTCTTCATGTCCTTCACCGAAAAAGGTTACAAAATGGGTCCTCTCACCCTGGTCAAAAGGCACGACCTAAAGTAGTGAGGATAGATCAAATCCTTTTATATGGTGCTATCCATTTCTCCAACGCCTGAGTGACAAAGAGCCAGCTAAATCCCTTCCCCAAATACAAAACGACTTATGATTCATCTGTCTTTGAGTATCTTGTTAAATCTATGATGTTGCTCAACTTCCAAGGGAGAATCAATTTGGATACCAATTTGAATCTCTTAAATTATTTTCTTTAATGTCCATTTAATCATTCACTAAAACCTAATAGAAGGGGTTACATAATTAACTTAACATACAAGGGTATTAAGTGGTCCCATTCACCTATTTACACATACCTTTAAAATATTTAATACCCCATAACATTCATTCTTACCTAAACATCAGAGGGTTGATTCTCAACCCTTGGATCAAATTAATTATGGCCATTAGATTTTAGGGTTCAATACTAACACCGACTATCCTTATGAAATTTCGTTAACCCTTTTTCTTTTCCCTAGCCTCCTCATTTGGTCTCTTTTCTTTTGTTTAATTGGTAGGTTGGAGAAATGGAGGCCATGGGAGTAAGGAAGGAAGCCATGGAGGAATTAATTTGAATCAAGCTTAGCTTAGTTTAGTTTATAGATTTATTATAGCAATATATTACATTTGTTGATTCAAAAGGTTTCCATTGTAAATGCGGAGTAGTTATTTAGTTATTTCCATTTTGAGTTATCTATTTGGGAAAAACCCTCTTTCTAATTAATCTATGAGATTGAATACATTTAAATTCCCATTCAAGGATTTAATTTCTTCAAACAATGATTTGGTTCCCCTATAGCATGCTGATAGTTTCCTTTTTACATTTTAAAGACTCGATTTTGGTCTAATCAAGTTTAAAATTGCACGCATCTTGGATTTAAATTTTTTTGCCGAAAGTGATGAAACTACCTCCTAAAGTAGGTCAACAGCCTTGGGACCACCACCTTGACTAGGCGGTGGTTTAGAGACCATCGCTCTGCGCACAAGGTGGCGGTCCTATTCTTCTAAAATAGAACCATCAATTCCTTGAATTTTCCAAAAACAAGTTTTACAAGGGTTCTTTATAGTTTATTCTTAGCTTTAATTAAAGTTTCTATAGTTTCTAGCTGAAAGGTTACACCATTTATCCATTCCATGCTTTAAATTAATAAATTAAAAGATTTTCTATTTCTATAGTAAAAATAAACACAACGACAAGATCATTTTTAATTTCTTCCAACAAAATTTCTTTTAAATTTAAAAGTAGGAATGAAGATTAATATATTTCTAGTATTATTGTTTTTCTTTCCACAACCAAATGCAATTTTTCATCAAAATCACTCATTATAATTTATTGCATCTTTTCATTACTACTAAAACCATTTTTTCAACTATAAACAACTCTATTTCACATTTTGATTTGTTAAGAATACATTGTTAATGATTTAAAACTTCTATGTTTTTTCTTCATTTTGAAAAAAATGTGATTGCGACAAATAATAATGAAATTTATTTTTCTTTGGGCTAAGCTCATCTATTTCAATGCAGGCATCCTTTTTTTCCACAATACATTAGAACTTAATAAATAAAATATACAATACAACTTTTCTTTCAAATACAATGCTACTAGTCTTCCACCTTAACTAGGAATCCCAAGAAAAATTTCTACAATGAAGGATTTATTTTTGACTTCATATAATTATCCAAGTCCCAATTATTCAACAAGAGATCCACCACTTCTTCACTTTAAAAAAAACCAAAAAAAGGGGAAGAGGAAAAAATCTCCACCCCGTTCGTGCTCAAGATAGTCTCGCCCCATTTGTGCCTTTGAAAATTTATTGATTTACGACCTCTGTCATTTTCTCCTTCCTCGTGTTGTGCTTGGTCAATCTTTTGTTGCCATTTTTAATCTTCTCCTAGGTCGTAAATCACTCATGGGTCCATGTTTTTCTCCTATTTTATTTTTTTCCTCTAGAAAAGATCTATATTTTGAGTCTCCCGTACTTTGTTCCTTCAAAAATCTCGTTTTCCTATTCTCTCTATTTCCCATAGTCAGGATTTTTTTTCCTTAATGTTTCTATCCTAGATACTTGAAGAAGAATGTATGGATGTATCTTTGAGGAACATATTTGAGCCCTTTAACAATTCTAGTTTCTCTCGTCCTTGAATAATTTTTCATTTTCGGGCTTGGATGATCATTTCTCTGTATTTTACAGTTTGATGGGTGTTTCTTCCTGTCAAATTTGCATCCTAGCTTCAGTAGGGGACCTGGCACTTTCTAGTTAGATGCAGCTTAGTTGGTACTTCAAACTTTCTATGAATTTCCTCAACTTGAAATATGTCCATGTGGAGGCATGATGCACGTTTGAGGATCTACTTTTTAGTTTGGCCTTGGATCAATGCCGAGAGGACACATGGAGGCTTCCACTGCTTGGCCCAGACATAGACAAATTTTCATGCAGTTGGAGCAGTTTGGAGGAATAGGACACATGGCAAGCTCATGCTTATTCAGGGTCTCCACTTTGGACACCATCTTGAAGTTGCACCATGGAGACACGTGGAGGAACCACGCATGTTCGGGATTGGCCCTTGAGTTTCATTCTAAAAGAGCACCAGGATGACACGTGGAGGCCTCTGCTCACTTTAAATTTCACTTAGACTTTTCAACGTCCAAAGGAGATTGCCTCATAGCATGACACATGGTGCCTTCTGCTGAGCTTCAAGCATTCGGAAAATCTTGCAGTAGGACATGTGGCGAGCCCACACTCGTTCAAGGTATCAAATTTTTGGGACTGTATCAAGGTATGCCATGGTGATATGTGGTAGTTTCAAAATTCAAAAAGATGAGGAGGTAGACCATTCGAGGTAACTTGGAGTTTTACCCCTTAAGGATTAAAATCTCAAAATGGCTCACAAGCCTTTGATGAGGGAAATAGTCAGTGGTTTTCCCTAGTCAATAGTGAAGGTGCAGACTCTCGAGGGAAATTTGAAAAAAATTCCTTTTGCGAGAAAAGAGTCAAAAGTAAAAAAGAAAGCGTGGCCCCGCTCCAATCACATTTGGACTCGTGTGAGGATCGTTTCCCGAGAGAGGAGTTGCGGGAAAAATTTGGAAAATTTTGCCTTTTCTAAAAAGAGAGTAAAATGGTAGAATTTGTCCGCAGCTTCTTGAGGGAGGAGGTGCAGAGCAAAATGGAAATTTTTTCCATTTTTTCAAAAAGTTGTAAAAATTCAAAGGAATCCCCTGGGTTTTTCTAAAGTTTGAATTCGCCACGTGGATGGCCCAAATTCAAAGTAAAGATCATTAGCACTGAGAGTCTAGATCTAGTTTTTCCCCATTTTACTAAAACACGTCTAGAAGTGTGAGTCTTCATGATTTCTTGGTCTTTTCTACATGCCAAGCAAAGAAGGGAGTTAATGTTGATATCTAAGTTTGGTGGGAAGTTCGGAAAGACGTCTTTCACCATTAAAATGGTCCAAATTTCGTGGCTAATCACATTTTCCATTTTTCTTCTCCTAAGCACGCAAAGCAAATGCGATTTGATAGATTAGGGGCGGAAGTGGTTGGAAAATTGGAGAAAAAGTGATCTACCAAAGGAAGGATTTGAATGCGGGAGGTATTCGATGAGATCTGCCCCCTCGAGCACTTAGAGACTTTCTACGTATCTGATTTTGAGAATCACGAAAGAATCATGGATAGCACCGGTGCATTAAAAATTTTGTCTTTTGGGGAGGAAGGGGCTCTGTTGTAAAGGTTATAAATGGCACAAATTTTTCGTGTAAATGGTTCGGAGTTTTGGAAAAAGTCAATGACGATTTTCTAGCAGAAAAAGCTTGACAAAGCCCATCCTTTTTTGAGAAGCCCTCTAAGAAGCCTGTATATATCTCTTTTTGTCAAATTAAACCGTGTCAAGGTGGTTACAAGTGTACAACCATTGACAATCTTTGAGATTGTTCTACAAACTTTCCTGTGCTGATAAATTTGATCAAACTTGATTTATTCTATGTTAATTATGAGCAAAGTGTATTTATTTCATCTCTAAATGCATGCAAGTAGTTTTTCTTGTTTCTATTGCAATCTTGTACCAAAATCTGGTCAAGTCACACAGGTCTCAATCCTTATGATAGTTTAGTGGCATTTGCAATTTCATTTCTCATAAGAGCCTTCATCTGGGAGTGAAGTAAACTGTTTAAAATCATTCTTCTTTCATTTTGTTGATAGAGATTATCTCAGTAAGAATCAAAGGTGTACCTCGGAGGTGGTTTGGTTTGAATCTTGGTGCTTTATTGGGTTCTCTGACTCGATCCTTTGTGATAGAATCCCATAGGCTGTATGAAAAAGTGCCAATCTGGGCCTCCATTAAAGCAAATATTCTAGTTGAAGAAACATTTTTAACTTTTGTGGCATTTTGTTGTTTGAATCTTTCCATTTTGCATGAGCTCTCAAGGATCTGGTGAGTCAAGCACATCCTGTCTCCCCTCCCACCAAAATTTTTATTTAAAACAACTAATCCTACCCATACTACCCCTATTTTTCTCTGTATTCCCACATAAGACCAAAATCCATTTGCTAAAGTATGTAGGAAAGATAAGGATTCCAAATTTCTTTAGTAACCTTTACCTTATTGTGAAAGTATCTCCATGATCTGGAAGTGACAACTCGTGAGAGTCAGATCTGGTGTGTTGATCATATTTTCCCTAAGGTCTTTCAAATAAAATAGGTTACAAAATAGGTTCTCTTACCTTTGTTGAAAGGCACAACCTAAAATAGTTAGGATAAGATCATATCCTTTTAAGGTTCTATCCATCTCTCCACAAATCCAAGTAATAAAGGGAGAGGCGATTTCCTCCCGACTACAAAATGACATATATTCATGTTCGCCTTCCTCTAAGCTCTGTTAAATTTGTGTTGTTTTTTGACTTGAAAAGGAGGAAACATTTTGGTACCAACACTAGTGGTGCCATTGTTGGGGAATTATTTGAGTTGCTGAGACTATTTGATGATTCACTGCCAGTTCATATCTATTTAGCCCATCAAGAACACTAGTGGTGCCATTTCTAGGGACTTATTTGAGTTGTTAAGAATATTTGCTGATTCAATGCTAGTTCATATCTATTTAGCCCCTCAACAACACTTCTCCGCGCTGCTTTGTCGGGGATTTCAGTTCAAAATCAAGACCACAGTAAAACACTTCTTGTATGCTCTAATGTTGTGTGTAGTTCTTTCGGTATCCACAACTAATGCACTAGCTCCTATTTGATAAATCTTGATAAAGGAATGTCGATCTTTCATCTTCGGTTCATAAGTGTTGACAGAGAATATTTTAGTGCATCTACACAACTAAGGTGGAAATCCTTAGTGGCGAATCCCTGTTGATTTTATTTTGATAAGGACCAGTGTCTTAAAACTCTATCAAAGTCAATTTTTTTACTAATATTTGCAAATCTAGAAGGAAGAAGATCTTTCTTTGCTAGGGATCTTGCTAGGACATTGTTTCCAGAGATAGGGAAAGAAAAATCAAGGAAGAAAATCTAGGAGAGTCATTAGAGATCAACAAACAAGGAGAGGGATCCCCATTGATGAAAGTGATCGGCCTATCATTGAATATTTCCATTCAAGTGACTCGAATCAAGTAGCCTCTTTGTGGAACTTAACTCTCCAACTGGAGAGGGGCCTTCATTTGATTTTGAAAGGTTTTCTTCACACTCTGTTCCTATTGTTTCGAGGTTGATAGAGATTTCCAAGAGAAAAGGCCTTTGGGGGATTTCCATTTTGAGAATTATACTCTTATGTTCCAAGGACCTTAAGCCCCTCATCAATTTGACACCCCTCTAGGGTCACCTCCTCAAAGGAAAATGGCCCAACCTCCACCCGGACTCCCTTTTGTCATAAACACTTTTGGATGTATAAATTTTCCAGTGGGGATGGTTGGATATCCAAATGCAATTCCTCAAGATGTAAGGAACAAAATGCCAAAATTCCAAGGAAACACTACTATTACTAGTGATCAACATCTAAATCTTTTTATCAATATGATAGAAGATTTCGAGATTAAACATAAAGATGTATACATAGAGTTGTTTATCCATAACTTGGAAGAGGATGCTAGGGATTGGTATAAGGCATTTCTAGATAACTCTATTGATTCTTGGACTGAGATGAGCAATGCATTTAGATTGCAGTATGGTGATAGAACTAACACTAGGTTTCTTTTGACAGAATTTGAAAACATAAAAAAGAATCCTAATGAGTTAGTACATGAATTCAATACATCATTTAATAAGACCTTGAGGACATTTCCTATTCAAATAAGGCCTTGTGATGAGTCATGTTTGATAAAATATATTGATGCATTTGATAAAAAGGCTACACATTATTTAAGAGACAAAAACCACAAAAAATTGAGGCAAGCCTTCACCATGGCTCTGTAAATAGAGAACAACATCAAGGTGGTTGGGAAGCCTCCAAAGAGGGAAGTTGAACGCTGGTTAACCCGAAAAACCCCAAACAAGAAAGGATGTTGATTTGAAAGAAGTTGTGAAGAATTTGAAAGGGGCAATCAAGGAGATCTCCTACAAGCTAGCCCAAGCTGAGAAAGGAGTTGGGAAGAGTTCACAAGGCCAACACAAGCAACAAGGCCAAGATAAGTTTACAAACCACCAAAGATCTGATGATAGGGGAAAAGGACCATTGGATTTGGAAATACGAAGTCCCAAGATAGGGAAAATAGAATGGTGCCCGATCCTCTAGCTACCATAGTTGTTGTTGTGAGAAGACAGATGTCATTGATTGGTGTGAAAAAAATTCATGCCTCATGTTCCTTGTGAAGAAGATTAGCAAGAAGAAGAAGAATCTGATGACAATGATGATGATGTCTATATGATGGGTTTCTCCATAAGCTTACAATAAGGGGCAACTTCAACTAAGGTGATAAGTGCCCAGATCTCGCCACTTTTGGGGACTGCATTCATAGGGTACCTATTATTTCTCTCTCTCATACTTTAGAATTAGATGCTATACAAGTTTTTGAATTTCCCAATAATGACTTTGAATATTTAAGGGCTTTAATGATAAAAAAGTATGATGGAGGAATCCCATCTGAGGAAAATAGGAAGTTACTTTTGAATGTTGTCGTGGCTCAAGAGAAGGAATATAACTGTAAGAAGTAAGGACGTCGAAGGTTTAGGGCCTCAAGCCAAGCCAAAATCTCCCTTGCTTTCAAACATTCCTAATGAGGCCCCTAAGAAAGAGGCATTTTCCAAAAGCCCTGCACTTCCAAACAAAAATCATACCCCTCCTCATGCCCAAATTTTCAAAAATCCTATACCACCTAATGAGTGTTTTGGCTTTCCTTCCGATACTTCCTTGCCTAGAAATGTCCCATATGATATTTCCCAAGTTTTAAGTCAAATCAAAGTCTCTATTCCAATTTTTTAGTTGCTTAGGATTCTTGAGCACAAAAAGAGAGAATTCGAATACTTGGGGTTGAAAGAAGAAAGGATTGCCCAAGGAATAAATGTAAATATTGTGAAGACTCCTCTAATAATTGAAGAACCAAAAGAACCACCAACATCGAGAAGAGATAGATGAACCACCTAAGGTCTATTTGGAGACATCCTTGGTGGTATATCGATGAATGTGGATCCATTCTTCACAAATTTGATCATTAAGGATAGGCTTCGCATAACCGATGTTTGAATCGGGGCATCATGTAATGTCATGCCTTTAGATGTCATGAATGAGCTAAACATCAAAGTGACCTAGTGCCGTGAGAAATAAAAATGGTGACATTAGGTGTGTGTGGACTTCGGGAATATTAACAGAGCATCAATGAAGGATAATATCCTTTGCCAAATATGAAGAACATGTTGCAGTTAGTGACTAGTTCTGAGTTGCTTTCCACCTTGGATGGTTTCTTTGGTTATAACCAAGTTGTGGTGAAGGAATCAGAAAGTATCAAGACAACCTTTACTACTCCTTGGGGGACCTATGTTTATGTTAGGATGCCCTTTGGTCTGATGAATGTTGGAGCTACCTTTCAAAGAGCAATGGATGATGATTTTGTTGGTTACATCAATGAATTTATCACCTATCAAGATGATGTAACTGTATTTTTAAAAAGAGAAGTGACAACTTGTTACACTTAGAGAAGATGCTAATAAGATGTAGAGAATATGGCATCTCACTCAATCCAAAGAAATGCCATTTTGGAGTGTAAAAGGTAAAGTTTTTTTTTCACATTGTGTCACAAGAAGGAGTGATGATTGATCCGAAAGAGTAGAGGCCGAGGAAGGAGAAAACAAAGATCCTGGATATCATTAGGCATCCATGAGCCACTTTTTTCCAAGGTGATAAGTACAATTTTTCACCATTCAAATGAAATGTTTCGCATATTATTGATATGAAGTGTGTAAGATATATATTTTTATATCAATTTTTTTGATGGTGGGTTCAATCACTAAATAAATAGATAAAACACAGTGGGTTGTGAAGGAATTATCCCAAATGTAATCTTTTTAAAATTTTTGTCCAAACTTTCAATTGGAAAAGAACTATACTACTCAACCATAGCATGGCAATGGATTTATTATATGGGTTGTGCTTAATTTCCCATGCTTGATTAATTGTGAGGAGTGTATTTCCTTTCCAAACCTTTCCCTTTCCATGTTTACCTTTTCTATCACACTCCTTGTCCATACTAAAATAGGATCTTTGAGCGAGAGTATGGACACCCACCAAAGCATAATAAAGAATGCAATTTTATTAGATTATGGTGTTGCAAGTGCCTTGTACAAGATATGTATGCAAAATGTGAAAGCATGATGAAGGCATGTGAACCATTTGACGAAATTCCTGAAAGAAATGTGATCTTTCAACCTTCAAACGAATTTATCCATTTTACTTTACTCATTTACTAGGCTTGAACCGACCACCTCTTTCTAAGTTTATCTTTAAGGATGATGCAGAAGCTTCTCTATCATGTCCATCACAATATCCTCTTCACTAAATATTTGCTTTTCAGGAGGAGGAGGTTGATTGAAGTGGTGAGGGATAGACCCAAATCTGATAATCATTACCTATTTTGATTTGGAGTATTTCCCACCTTTTTTCTATGATATTCAAATATTTTAGCTCTAAGTGTCTAATCTTAGGCATGTAATGGAAGTTGGCATGGCTGAATGTAAGTATCCATGAAGCTTGACCATAAGTACTGGAGAAAGAATGGAAGGTGTTGGTGCTCAGATTTGTTTCACCCCATTTTCCATTATTTTCCTTTGATCTACGTGTTCTAAAACATTTTTTTCTCTCGATGTGGGTGTTCTAAAAACTTCTACCTCCATTTGAAATGCTTCAAATTGTTTTTAGAATCCATTATCATATCCCTCCTTGAAGGAGCCTCCAAGTTTTCCCTATTTTTTTCCTAATTTCTTCTTAATCCATAGGATTTGTTGTTTTACCTATCTTTTCCCAACCATAGAAGCTCGAGAATGATCAATTTATATTTGTATGCCTTTGAAAATCCAAACCCATGGTCAAAAGATGCTCATAACCATGATTAACTTAGTTTTGTTTCAAAAAAATTCATTGTTAGTGAGAAAATCAGATTCTAGGTATGAACGGTGAATTTTTGTGTTTTTGATGGTCTAGTGGGTGTCCTTTTTCTGTCAAAATTATTCCCCAACATTCGGTAGTCACGTGGCTTATTTTGGTTGGTTAGGGGATGGTGGGAAAATGCTTTAACTTATCACTTTTTCCTTTTTGGCAAAAAGGCAATTTTGGTCCCATGGCTCCGCTTAATTAATTTTGGTTCTTTTGGTGCTTATGTGGCTTCTTCTTATGGGATGGGGTATGATGGGTTTGTTTTTGAACTTGTTCCTTTTGGCTACTTTGGAAAAAAATTGAGCTCACCTCGCAGCCCCAGGCTCTGATTAAAGCAAATTTAAGTGGTGGGGAAAATTTCTTATTTTCACCCTAAGGGTGTTCATGTGTTCATTTTTGATTTGATGCGGCTCGGTGGGGCACTCCTAAACTTTGTGGAAAGTTTTAACCCAAAACTTGTCAACGTGGAGGAACGACACTCATTTGAAGATTTGATTTTTTGTTTGGCCTTGGAGTTGCGCCAGGAGGACACGTCGAGGTTTCTGCTACTTTTTCTAGGCTTAGACAAATTCAAAATAGAAATCAATCATAGCTTTGGATCTGTATCTGATTTTTCTACCATGTTCACTCTATAGCTCCTGGGGATGCGTATTCTTATGATTTGTTACCATTTCTTGGAGTCTCTAGCATGCCAAATGAAGAGGAGCATTCTGATATCTTGCTTTGGTGGGGAAGGTCTGTAAACATCTCTCACCATTAATATGGAATATGACTATCAGATTTGGCCTGATTTTTCTTTCCTTGGCACACGAAAGACTCACGTTGATATATAGTTTTTGTGAGAGAAATCTTGGGACATATTTTACCATTATGATGAGACCTGACCTTTGAGCTCGATTTGATCTTCCATTTCTTCTTCTCAGACATGCAAAGAACCAGATTGGATGAAATATGGGTAGAAATGGTTGACGAGTAAAGGGAAAAGTGATCTCACTGAGAGGAAGGAGTTGAATGTGGGAGATGTTCAAGAGATCTTCCACTTGAGCACTGAAAAGTTTTTACAAATCGATTCTCGGGAATCACGATTGAAATCATGGCGAGCACTTGTACACTCAATGTCTTTGATTTTGGTGGAAAAGGACCTGTAGTAAAATGATATAAATAGGCATGATTTTTCCATGAAAAGGGTTGGGAGTTTGTGAGGGTAGAAGTCTTAAGTGTCGAAACTCGATTTCCTAAGTGAAAAGCTTGATAAAACCCGTCATTCGAGAAATGGTCTAAAGAATCTTGTTTATCTCCTTTGTGTCAAATTTGATCATGTCAAGGTGGTTAATAGTGTACATCCATTGACAAGCTCTGAGATTGTTCGAAACTTTCCCTAACGATAAATTTGACCAAGCTCGAGTTAATTTGTGTTTTCTTCGTTTCGAAAGTCTGCAAGTAGTTTTTCTTAATCATGTTGCATTCTTACATTGAAATTTGTGTGAATCACACAATATCTTATTCTTGTTATAGTTTGGTTGCATTTACAATTTCATTTATCGAAGAGCTTTCATTTGATAGTGAAATAAACAAATTTAAAATCATTGTGACTCTAGCATGACTATAAGATTGTTTGTTATCCTTTGAGGGTATCTTAGGCATGATGAAAAGAGATTGATAATGTTTAGTTAACTTTTCCAATTTGAGGTTTCATTTTGGATCCTTGAAGTTTGTGTGAAGAGTGCTTGATCCGGGCCTCTGTTAAAGCACATATTCTTGTTAAAGTAACATCCTGGCTACTCGAAAGCATTCTTTGTTTGATATTTCCAATTTTTTAAAGTTCTCAAAGATTTGGTATAATGAACTTTATCCTGCTTCACCTCCCACCAAAATTCATTCAAAAATAATTAATCATACCCATACTACCCCTATTTGTCATGTATGTATACAAATGCATAATTTTTACTACCAAAACATGCGAAACAATCAGAGTTTTCATTGTCTTTAGTGGCATGAACCTTGCCTAGAAAATATCTCCATTATCTAGAGTGACAACTCGTGAGAGTTAGGTTTTGTTGCATTGATCATATTTTCTTCAAGGTCTTCTTAATACTTCACAAGGAAGGACATCTCCATCTCCTCCATAAACAATAGGCTACAAAAGGGTCCTCTCACCCTGGTTGAAAGGCACAACCAAATGTACTAAGGATAGGTCAAATCCTCTTGAGGGTGTTACCCATTTCTACACATCTGAGTGATAAAGAGAAAGCTGATTTTCATCCCCGCTACAAAATGACACACTACATGCTTGCTTTCCTCTAAGCTTCTTGTCAAACTTGTGATCTTTGTTCGACTTTTGAGGGTGAATCAATTTGGGTACCAACACCTTACCGCGCCATTGCTGAGGACACTTTGATTGCAGGTTCATATTTAGACCACGATAAAACACTTCTTATATGCTCCAAGTGATGTGTGCAATTCTTTCAATTTCCACACCTAATGCACTAGATTTCATTGATAAATACGAGTAAAGAAAAGTCAAATAATCCCATTTCCATTTTCTAGTATTGACAGACATTTGACAAATCATATTTTTGTGCATTTGCACAACTAAGGTTGAAATCCTTAGTGGTGACTCCACAATGTGATCTGATTCTTTATAAGTACCAGTGTCTTAACCTCTGTCAAGTGAAATTTTTTGCTAACCTTTGCAAAGTTGGAAGGAAGAAGATATTTCTTTTCTATGGATCCTACTAGGACATTATTTCCAGAGCTAGGAAAAACAAAGTTAGAAGGAAGAAAATCCTGGAGAGTTGTTGGAGATCGGCAGATAGGAAAATGGATCTCCATTGATGAAAGTGATCAGTCTATCATTGAAGACTGCAAATCAAGTGCTTCTGAATTAATTAGCCTCTTTGTGGAATTGAATTCTCAAACTGGACAGGGGCCTTCATTTGATTTTGAAAATTTTGATTCTCATTCTCGCCCCTTTTTGTCTTTTAAGTTTATAGGGATTTCCAAGAAATAAGGCCTTTGAGGGGTATCCATTTTGAATGTTATACTCCTGCATTTCAAAGACCCTTTGCCTCTTATCAATTTTTCACCCCTTCAAGGTCACCTCCTCAAAACAACATGGCCCTGCCCCCACCCATACCTCCATTTATTGTAAACACCTTTGGTCCTATAAATTTTACAGGGATGGCTGGTTATCCAAATGCAGTTCCCCAGGATGTAAGGAATAGATTACAAAAGTTCCAAGGAAACAACGCTATAACTCATGATCAACATCTAAAGCTTCTTATCAATATGATGGAAGACTTTGAGATTGAACATGAAGATGTATATATAAAACTATTTATCCATACTTTAGAATAGGATGCAAGGGATTGGTATAAAGCTTTGCTAGACAATTCCATTGACTCTTGGACAGATATATGAACAATGCATTTAGATTGCGGTATGGTGATGGAACTGACCCTAGGTTTCTTCATCACGAATTTGAAAACATGAAGAAGAATCCTAATGAGTCATAAATGATTTCAACACAAGGTTTAATAAGACATTGAGGAGATTTCTGTTAGGATAAGGCCATTTGATGAATCATGTTTGATCAAATATTTAGATGCATTTGATAAAATGCTACTTACTACTTGAGGGAAAAAAACCAAACTAATTTGAGGAAGGCATTCACCATGGCCCTGCAAATTGAGAATAACATCAAGGCATTGGAAAGCCTCCAAAAGGGAGGGTGTAAAACTAATTAACCCGGAAAAGTCTCAAACAAGTAAGGTTGCTGATTTGGAGGAAGTTGTGAAAACTTTAGTAGGGCATGTCAAAGAAATATCATACAAATTAGCTCGGGCAGAAAAAGGGATTGGGTATAGTTCACAAGGTCAACACAAGTAGTAGGGTTGAGACAGGTTTACAAATCATCATAGAAATGATCATAGATCGATGAAAGTGGCAAGGGACTGTTGGATTTGGAAATAAACAGTCCCAAGCTAGGGAAAACTAAATGGTATATGATCGTTTGGCTGCTACGCTTTATTCTAGAGGAGACAAATTTCATTGATTGGTGTGAAAAATGTTTCATGCCCCATGCTCCATGTGAGGAAGATCTGCAAGAAGAAGAAGTTGGTGATGATAATGACGATGATGTTTGCATGATGGGCTGCTCCACAAGTCACAACAAGGGGCAACTTCCACTTTGAAGTAATAAGTGCTAGAACTACTGCTGATTTTTGGGATTTCATCCAATGGGTACCCATTCTTCCTACCTCTCATATTTTAGAAATATATACTGTACAAGCTTTTGAATTTCCCAATAACGACTTTGAATATTTGATATTTTTAATGATAAAAAAGTATGATGTAGGAATCCCATCCGAGGAGGACAAAGTTGTTGTTGATGAATGTTTTTGTGGCTTAAGAGAAGGAGTACAACACAAGAAGTAGGGTTGTTAAAGGGACATGGCCTCAAGCTAAGCCAAAAGATCCATTACTCTCTAATATTCCTAAAGAGGCTCCTAAGAAAGATGCATCTACCAAAGGCCCTACTGTCTCAAAAAAATCATACCCCTCC
The DNA here is from genome assembly GCA_018340775.1 of Taxus wallichiana var. yunnanensis. Lineage (NCBI taxonomy): Eukaryota > Viridiplantae > Streptophyta > Pinopsida > Cupressales > Taxaceae > Taxus > Taxus wallichiana. The sequence continues at coordinate 902,488,532 of CM031239.1, forward strand.
TCATGCCCAAGATATCAAACATTTTGTGCCATCTAATGAGTGTGTTAACCTTCCTTCCAATGCAGCCTTGCCGAATTATGTCCCTTATGATATTTCCCAAGTCTTGAGTCAGATGAAGCTCTCGGTTCCAATTGTTGAGTTTCTTAGGATTCTTGAGCACAAAAAGGGGCTCTTGAGTATTTGGGGCTGAAAGAGGAGAAGACTACCCTAGGTAGAAACATAAACATTATGGAGACTCCTCCAATCATTTAAGAACTAGAAGCAACACTAGCATCAGAAGAGCTAGAAGAACCAGCTAAGGTTTATTTGGGAACATCCTTGGTAGATTCTCAGCTGAATGTGGATCCATTCTTCACCACTCTGATTATTAAAGACATATTGTTACACAACTGTATGTTTGAATCAGGGGCATCATGTAATGTTATTCCTCTATAAGTCATGACTGAGTTGAATATCAAAGTAATAAAAACATATGGGAAGTGTGCTACCATGGATTCCAGAGAGGTACCAGTGGTGGGATGTGTGAAGGGTCTAGTGGTACAACTTGCTACCTATCTAGGTAGGGACTTGAAGCTTGATGTAGTTATTGTTGATTACCCAACCAAGTGGGGTATGTTGTTATCTAGAAAATGGGCTGCAAGTGTTTGTGGGAGTGTTCAAATGGATATGTCCTATGCCACCATCCCAATTAAGGGCAGCCTTGTCAAGTTGTATGGGGAAAAGAAGATGTTACACCTTATTGAAGATCCCAACAATGCATCTTATGAAGTATTGTACACAAGTGTTGATGCTGATAACTTTGTAGGATTTGCTGATGGAAAGGAGCACAAGATTAAAGAATTCAAGTGTCTTGAACAAACAGGCTCTCCTTGGACTTTATTGTTTGATGGAGCTTGCTCCATGTTCGGAAATGGTGCTTGTGTGGTTCTGATCTCCCCAGGACAGGAAGAGTTTGTCTTTTCTTTCAAACTCAACTTCGAGTGCACTTTGATAAACTTGCTGAGTATGAGGCACTATTTTAAGGTCTGAGGATTTCTTGGAAATATGGATTTTAAGACATCATTGTCAAGGGAGATTCAGAATTAATTGTAAAGCAAGTCGAAAAAGCGTATGCCACAAAAAATCAGCGAATGAAACAATACAAGCATGCAGTTTGGGATTTCATTGAGATGTTTATTTCATTCAATGTTGTGCATCATTATAAGAAGTTCAATGATATGGAAGATATGCTTACTGTGTTGGGATCTCGGTTTCATAATTTTGTAATGTCCCCATATTGCGAGTATGATGTTGAAGTGCTAACTAAGCCATCTGTAGCTGACAACATCAAACATTGGAAAGTTTTTGATGATGATGCTTAGGTCAGAAGATTTCTGTAGAACAAAGAGGAGTTTTTTGATCAGAATATTTATTGGGAACCAATGGTGTGTGTAGCAGAGGGTAAAGAAACCTTGTTTGGAAAATGCATCATCCAACTAAAGACTAATACCATTCCAAGAGGACTGGTTTCTCTTGAATCCAATTTTGATAATGTTGATCGCATTGTTAACAGATGCATGGCAGCCTCAAGGGATATTGAGGATCATGACCTTGGCACAAAGGAGAAACCAAGGAAGATTTGGTTAGGTAGAAATATCAGCAAGGAGGAGAAGTAGTCCTACATCCAATTGCTGAAAAAGTATCAAGATTGCATGGCCTGGACTTATTCTAAGCTAAAGGCATACAAAGAGGATTTGTTTCAACATGAAATTAACTTGGAGTCTAATGCAAAGCCTTTCAAGCTGAAGAAGAGGAAAATCAATCCACTCCTATCTCTTAAAATGCAAGAGGAACTGAAGAAACTGAGAGATGGAGGGATTATCCAGCCCACAAAGTATTATTCTTGGGTTGCAAACCTAGTACCAGTTAGAAAGAAGAATGGTGAGATCAAGTTGTGTGTGGATTTCAGAAATTTGAACAGAGCATCAATGAAGGATAATTATCCTTTATCAAAATGGAAAACATGTTGTAGCTACTGACTGGGTCTGAGCTAATTTCTACCTTGGATGGTGTCTCTTGTTATAACCAAGTTGTGTTGAAGGAATCAGAGAGGATTAATACAGCCTTTACCACCCCTTAGGGAACATATGTATATGTCAGGATGCCCTTTGACTGATGAATGCTGGAGAAAATTTTCAAAGAGCAATGGATGTTGCTTTTGCTGGTTACATCAATGATTTTATTGTTGTCTACCAAGATGATGTAACTGTGTTCTCTAGAAAGAGAAGTGATCACTTGCTACACTTGGAAAAGATGCTGATAAGATGCAGAGAATATGGCATTTCACTCAATCCAAAGAAGTGCCATTTTGGAGTGCAGAAGGCAAAATTTCTTGGTCACATTGTGTCACAAGAAGGGGTAATGATTGATCTAGAAAGGGTAGAGGCCATCAGCAAGGTTCCAATCCCAAGAACCAAGAAAGGAATTCAGTCCTTCTTTGGGCAGATAAACTTCATCGAATATTTATATCAAACTTTGCTTGAGTTGACCATTCCAATCACTTCCATGTTAAAGAAGGACTAGGTCATCAAGTGGGAGGAGGATGCCATTCAAGATTTCAGTAGGATTAAAGAGGCACTAAAGCATGCACTGTTCTAGCAGCTCTAGATTATAAGAAGACCTTTCACCTTTTCTCTTTTGCTTCACAGAGACTATTACATTTGTCTTGTTGTAGAAGGATGATGAAGGGGATGAGAGACCAATCGCCTTTTTAGTAAGGCATCAGTAGGGAGCTTTGTTGAGATACACTATTTTGGAGAAACAATAATTTTCCTTGGTAAAAGAAACAAAGGATTTCAGGCCTTACATTTTGAGTTTTAAGATTTTTGCTTATGTTCCCCACACCATGGTGAAAGACATCTTATCAGATGGAAGTCTCAAGAAAAAGACATAGATGGGTGAACAAGTTATAAGAATATAACATGGATATCCAAACCACGAAGCTGGTGAGATGTTTGGGTTTGGCTAAGCTTATGGATGAGAACAACTTACAAACTATTGAGGTAAATGAGGTAGAAAAAGGTAGGGTAGATGTTTTTGCAAAATTGATAAGTTCTGAGTGGTACAAGGATGTGCTTTTTTATCTCAGACATTTATACTACCCTGAGTAATTGAGTAAGAACCAAAAAAGGGCCCTTAAGTTGGATTCCCATAAATATGGCATACCTGATTATGGGTTAGCTTGGAAGAACCCTAAGGGAGTCCTCTTAAGGTGCATTACTGAAAATGAAGCCCCCAAGATAATTGTTGATCTCCATGGAGGATTTTCTGGGAGGAATTTCTTTGGAAGAGTCACAGAACACAAGATCTTGAGGGCTAGTTATTGTTAGCCAACCCTCTTCAACGATACAACTCTTTTTGTTATAATATGTGAGAGTTGTCAGCGCTTCTCTGGAAGTGTAGACACTAAAATTAGGTCACACTCCCCTTTGGTCCCTCAACAAATAAGCACATTTCATCAAATTCACCTAGTCATGGCCCCCTTCACCTCACTAATATTAATTTAATTAATTCATTATCCTCACTATATTTATTATTTAAATATCTTAATTTAAATAATATCCACACATACACTTCACCTAGACACTTCATCAAGGCAACTCACCCTAAGAGCCGCTTAGGCAAAAACCACCGGTCGGTTACCCTTTTAACCACCAACACAACCTTATTTTGAAGGTTGGCAAAGATTGGAAAAAGTTGGCAAACATTGAGATCTTCCTGAGAGATATCACATCTTCTAAGATTGAATTCTAGCGAGAACACACATGCAAGGAAGGAGATCAAGTATTTTCTCCTACACAGCCACCCCAACAATGATATGATCTAACCAAGCAAAGAGGAATGCACATACAGCCCATGCAGAAGCTCTCGTACGATTGGTGATCAATTAATCCTTCAACCTCTTACCAGCACTCCCATCCCTCACTCACATCTAGGACCAGAATCCAAGTAAGTAAAATATTATACTTCTCTGGTTCACTTCATTTTGTCATTATATTATCACCTATTGTTTACCTAGCCACCCATTGACCTCCTTCAACATTCCCCCTCCATATACCCATTAAAACCTTGCCAAATCCTTCCCAAATCACCCAATACCTCATCCTAACCAACCAAAATCCTTTGTGCAATCACAAAGGAGACCCCAAACCCATTTTGTGGCATCCCTAGAACTCCATAGTAACTGGCACCGGTTACGCCTAACCACCGTTGTCGGTCACCCTTAACCGGCATCGGTTACTGTATGTGCTCATACAACCCAGAACATGGACCTATCCACCTAATTTTACATCCCCTTAATCACCTGTGACCTACCTGAGACTTTTGTCAGACCTACAGAGACCCAGAACCAACTATTTGACCTTCGGATCCTATTCTAACCTAGCCTGTTAGATTAGATCTTTCTTATTGTGTTTTAAGTGAGATACCTAAATCATTTCAAATTACAATAGGATTTACTTCATTTCCTACATTAAATTGTTTAAAACAATGGATTGACAACCATCTAGGAAGTATCACACTTCCCGGATCTAGCACACGCTAGGTAGTTCACTACACATATTTTTTAACTCTTTCTGGTGGTCTTGCTTTTCATTACAGGTAGTTCCTCCTAGCCAAAAGGAAGCTCTCATAATCAGCTCTGTGGATTCGGAAGTCATACACGCATAACAACCCATCAACCAACATTAAAACATGTATTCCTCCTACGCCTGTTACCCTATCTGTTTCATCAATACTTCAAAGAAATGTCTAAGAATCAGGTGAAACATTTTGGCACGCCTGGTGGGACCCATCTAGGGTTCCTTGCATTTTATTCATTCCTAGGAAAATTTGTGTGTTTGTTTCCCTTCTGAAAAGCATACACATTAATTTTCTTCCTTGGTAACCTACCTTTTCTTTCTATTTTCTCTAAAATAAATATTTCTCTTGGTGTAATTAAAAAGAACCATTTCTTAGTGTTTTCTACATTATAGTGAAAGAGCATCCTTCTTCCTCTTCATATTTTTGTGTCATCTAACTTCACACTTCTATTTGGGCTTGAAAATAAGTGCATCATGCATTCTGATTTATCACATTAGCTCACATTAATTGCGGGTAACCTATTTACTGGAAGTCATGACCAGCTAATGATTGACAAATGAACTGTAGAAAACACTTTATTTCTCTTTCTTTCTCTCTGAGTCTTACCAAACCTCAAAAAAATTGAAAATACACAAATTATTAAACAACATCTTACCTGGAAGAAGCTGTAGGTGATCACACAATCATGACATAGTGGGCACCCAACTCGCTTTGTCGAGTCATACTTCAAAGCGAGGCCCAACCCCACCATAACATACCCGAAACGTCACCTTTTAAATCACCTTCTTCGTAGGAAGCCATCCTCACCGAAAAAATCTATTTTACAGTTCATGTGTCAGTCCTTAAATAACACAAGCTCAACAAACATAACGTAAAAGGCACTCCCAGGATCACATTTTTCTTAGTGTTTCTACTTGGCTTGTGTTTTGAGGTGAAAGAGCACGTTCTTCATTTTTTTTTGGTTCATGCTTGCACGTTCCTCATCACAACCGGTGTATTCTCGCTTCACCTAAGTGTGTTTGGACCATATTATCACCATTCTCGAATTTTGGGTCTGATTCCACATCATATTTTAATTCACAATCACTATTCTTTCATTATCTTGTTTCAATTTCACAAGTAACCATCGCTTGGTTACCCTCGACCATCGTCATTTATACCCAACCAACGCGAGTTCTAGGTCCTTTTGTTAACCTACCCAAAGGGACATTTTTATTCATCTTCTTCCACTTTTCATAGTCCTTGTCACTGCCATCATTCCCATTAACATTGTAAAACTCATCAGATTTGGCATACCTATCATATTTGACCTCCTATCTTGTTTTTCACTCACTATCCATTTTCTACAGTGACCGGCAGCAGTTACCCCTAACCGGCGTCAGTTTTCTATTTCATTTCCTAGCCCACATTTGGTACCTAATACACTTTTTACCATCAAATTCACTTGTTCCTACTATTTTTCTATGTCATTTACAGAGAAGCAGCTCTACCTGATAAGTACTGGTTCACATGGTGTTGACCTGAAAACAAGAAAGTGCACTCATATTTCACACCAGTTGTCAACCACTCCCACCTAGTCCTTCACCACCTTCCATTTTATCACCAGCCATGGATCCCATCCAACCTATCACTATCACTACCGAGATGAGGAGTTCGCATGACTCCTTGACCAAAACCCTGCCACTTTGCAGTTTTACCTTTCCCATTTGTCTACTTGAGATGCCTCAGGTTAGTTGATATACGACATGCCCGTATCTATCCCCCAACTCTCACTCCCACTCCTGCATCAGCCCCATCTGGCTTTGTGCTTCCCACATCTACCTTACCCCTAGTCATTTTGCAGCTAGGTCCTATACCCACTATGACCACCGCGTCTGCCACCTCTGTGGCACCCACCACATCCACCATACCCTCGACAACTACCCACAACGTAACCTCATCCACTATAATGTCTCACATATACCCATAGCTACACTGCCACCTCCCATGCCGGTGACCCCTACCCATTTTCGAACATGGTCCTTTCCATTGCACAATCATTAGCCCCCATTGCCACTAGGGTTACCATGACCCTTCCACCTCCATATACATACTATCACCCGCCTCTCGTTTCATCTATTATTCCCTCTGGGTACATACCCCTTGTTTCACTACCTTCTTCTCAATCAACCAACATGGCAGCACCATACACTAGAGTGCCACCCTCATTATATGCCCAAAACCAACCCCCTCATGCTACAGGAGGCCCCCAATCATCGCAACCTACCAACGACCTAATCAAATTGATGTTGGACAAGATGCAGACATTGGAGGCATCGGTTTCTGGCTCCCGCAACACTCTCACCTATGACGATATTTACAACGAACCCATCCACCCATCCATTCCTATCCACCCATATCCCGTGCATTGGGAAATGCCTAAATTCAATCATTTCAATAGAAAAGAAGATCCGCAGTAGCATTTGCAGTTGTTCAAACATGGGTGTTATCTAATCGCTCATGATGATGCCTTGCTCTTGAGAACCTTTCCCATATCTATGACTAGACCTGCATTAGATTAGTACAGTGGGTTACCTAGACACTCTATATTCTCATTCAATCAGGTATCCCAAGCCTTCTTGGATCATTTCTCTATCAATATCATCAAGAATTTTACCATGACTGACCTATACTCCACGTGTCAAGATGAGGATGAATCTATCATAGATTTTGTCTCTCGCCGACGTAGCTTGATCAATCAATGCACCTTCTAACTACCTCAAACATAAATTATTGAGCTCTTCACATGGGATTGTGCTAGACATATCTCACCGACCTTGCGAGTCTAAACCTTGCGAACATTCGATGAAGCATTCACTATGGCACGAAAGTTAGAGATTCGGGCCATCGAAGAGAAGAAAATCCATTACGTAATAAGAATTCAGCATTCAAGTCAAATGATACCTCTTCTTCTTCCAAACCAAAATCAATTACTCAAAATTTAAGGGCACCACTAATGCAATGGTACTCAAGGCTGGCCTAGCTCATCCACAAATCAAGCTACCCCCTCATCTAATCTCTCATCCGTCTAGACTTTTCAATTTAGACAAGAGCAAAGGAAATACACCCCAATCAAGGAACCTTAATCTTCTATCTTAGAAAATCTTATCAAAGTTGGGGCCATTCTTGTTTCACCTATAAAACCACACACTAGTTTCGACCACTGCTCACCCCATGCCCGCATGGTATAAATAACATGAGTTCTCAGTAACTATCATCGAGTAAAGGGTCATAGTGAAGGCAATTGCATCACTTTCAAAAATATCGTCCAAGAAATGCTCGAGAAAGTTGAGTTAACCGTGCATAATCCTAACGTAACTACCAACCAAAACCTACACATCTTCAAGAAACCATTTCCCAACCATGCCCCTTCGTCTGATCAAACCGGTAAGACCTCAACTCATGATACTCATACCCGCAAGGTTTGCGCTATTTTTACTGATGTACCTGTCACCTCCCAGTTACCCCATATTCCTTCCATAGAGGAAATCCTAGCCCGAAATCCTTCTTCCGTGTTGGAATCCACCGCACCTACTCCTCTACTCGTAGAGGAACACCTTTCATCTCCTTCATCACCTACGAGGAGTCTTTTGCTAACATCGAGACCATTTCACCTTTGGCTTCTCCACTTAGAGAACCGGTACCCATAGTACCTCCTCCACTCATAGAGGGGCACCCATTACCTCCTCCACCCACAGAGGAGCACCTAAAATCTCCTTTGCCTATCATAGACCCAGTTGAGATACATTTTCCTCTTGGTGAGCATTCTCCATCAGCTACCCAAAATCCTGTAAACCTACTTTCGGCTCTCCTACCCACAAACCCAATTTCCTATCTCTAAGACACATTTTATGAGAATTTCCATTAAGTCCTCATCAAATCCACCCACAGACGTGTCGTTCTCATGTTTGGCCGATCACTTAGATTATATGGATAGAGCCTTATTATGGGGGCGTCTTCTGCTTCCGGTCTCAACATAGATGCAGATGTCACTTATTGATACTTCCACTATCTACCCAAAAGTATTCCGACCAATCGAACCAAACACAACCACCTCTATCAAAACTCCTTCCACGACACCCATCATAACTTCACATACACCCTTACCCATAACCAAAACTACATCTAAACCCAAACCCACACCTACAACATTTGCCTCGACTAAACCTATTACCACCTTAGGGGTCACCCCAACCACTAGCCTTACTCATCCACCTATCAAACTGGATTTATTTACATCCTCCAAATTCAACACCACGCCTACTCTAACACCCAAGAAAAAGCACCAAACCCATATAACTCATACCCTGGTTGCGCAAATCACACCTTCACCTATCCCATCTGTCTTAAGACCTCAGCTTCCCAACATGGTCAAGTAACCTCCACCCATCAATAAACCAAAAGCAAAACAACCCATTCCTTCCTCACAAACCTCTAACCTACCCAGACACCCAACATGACTTACATCCGCACCTGCAGCATCGCTACCACCCATACCTCTAATACCTTCAACAATTCCTTCACTACCCACTACACTTCAATCTCTGTCCCTTACACCTCCTGCATGACCCACATCCTCTACCTTCATAGCACCTCCATTATCCCCATGGGTAACTCGTCCTCTTCCCCCATCTGCCTTTCCTTCTAGACCTTGTACACCCATATCACCTTTACCCAAGAAGGTGTAACCCAAAAACAAAACTCCACTACCCCACAATAAGATAGTCAAAACAACTACACACCCTCCTACCAGTTCATCCACCATACCCCTACCTAAACAAACATGACCGACACCCAAAACCATGCCAACACCCAAAACCATAGCTCAATCCACTCCTCCTCTTCTAAAGACTGTTCCTCAATAATCAACCACACCTACACCCAAACCCACATTCACTTCCCATTGCGATCCACTAGCAGGGTCCTATGCCAAAATTTTAACCAACCTCCTTGAGACATCTGTCATCACATTAACGCCACTCATACCTTATGACCCCGTCAAACCTAATCCAAAAGGGTTTGATGATACTAAAATTTTTCCCTACCATCATGTGTCGTAGACACGATGTGGAAAACTACAAGGCATTGAAAACCGTCCCGATCCGGCTTATGTCCCTCTGAAAGCCAACTTTGACGACGACGACCTTCTTGACGAGGACCTTGCTTCACCAACACCCACTCCCACACTGTCCACTTAACAACCACAAACTCCACCCTCACAGCTCCTAGAACCACCAAAATATTTTAAACTAACATGGTTCGCATCAAAGAACTTGCCACCCCACCACCCAAATGTCGTTGCGTCCCACCTCACCTCACAGGTTTTTCTCCTCTAGTAGGTTTTTGCCTCCGTCGCATCATTATACCACTCACCTTACACCTTCTCCATTCGCAAACTCCCCTCAAGTCAACATGATACACATCAATACACATGATCGAAGGATAAAGGTAAAGAAAAGGCAAATGACCCACCAACCAATCCTATACCCAACATACCATCAGCCACACCAAAATGATAACTGGACCCAACCCTCTTCATCTCTGTCCACATCAATGACATACGGGTATGCCATGTGATGATTGATGGGGGCACTAACATTAACATCATTTCATCCCATGCATTCGCTCAAATGCACATACCTGATAATTACATGCATAAACATCCTATCATGTTGCGTTCATTCAATGATGCTATCACCTCTACACTAGGCACCGTCATCCTCCACATTCGTGTGGGCCCCGAACTATTCCAAAACTATTCTACATCTTGGAGGGGGAATTCCAATATAACTTGTTGCTTGGCAGACCTTGGATTCGTGTCATGGGTTGCATTCCTTCCACTTTGCATCATTATGTAAAGTTTGAACATGAAGGACACACCTATACCATTCCAACTGATCCATCACCTTTTAAAACATGCAACATGCTTTACCGACCCAATGATGTGCTCATACCCGTTAAAGCGTCTACCTCTACGACCACCACCACTTCACCTACACCTCCGCTTACCAATACAGTCACTACCTCAACCACACATACCTCCTCCATTCCTACCACTACCACAACCTCCACGACCGACCCATCAGCTTCCCAATCCGTTAACTCTACCTCCGCATCAACCTCGACACTTTTTCCATTCGAGCTACCTACATACCAACCATTGATCCCTTGGAAGGTGTTTTTCAATGCCTCACTCTGGGGGAGTACCACCTATATAGTGTCAACACATTCCTTACTCTACAAGAGTACGTAAGCCTTCACCAACACCCTCATTATGATCACCGTATAGGAGAACATCTCCTGTATGGTCCCCTCACCTTCGTACTAGTCTCACCTATGGGGGACTTGATACTACCACTTACACACCCGAACCACCATCACAAACTCACCCATTTTCTGCTGACTTCCAGTCACTTACCAATCACCGTTTCACCCACACCTTCCTGCACCGATGTGCATGGAAGGGTTTTGGTTTTGATTTTATGAGCAAGGCCTCCATACTCTCATTCCATGTACCACCCACCTGTTATCCAAAATTCACCCTCAAGGTAATTTTGATAACATGCATCAAATTCTTTAGTCCCAAGCAATTATATTGATTCAAGGCAAAAAATCGTGTCTCTGGGGTCCCCTTGGCTTCTTTCTAACTCTCCTGTCCAAGAGGAAAACCCAACAAGTTTTTAAAATGTGAAAAAGTTGCAAAAAACAAGCTTGGGCCAGAAAAAATCATGAAAAATGGCTAAGTCCTAGTCCTCGCAATAGTCGGGACATGAGGGACATCTGGACGCGAACCGGCCGAAAGGCTGCCAGGTGGTCCGCGCAGCATTTGGGACAAGTGGGACAAAGGGACGCGCGGGACGCGAAAATCCGAACTGGCTGAAAAATGGAAAAAATTGACTAACTGTTGAAACAGTACCGCAGGACATCTGGCGCTTAGTACGTGGAGGACGCAAGTCGGCCGAAAAGACTTAAGGAAGCCCAGAATAGTTGGGCCGAAGGTACGCGAAGTACACGAACCAGCCGGATCGGCCGAAATGAGAACTTTTGTACCGGGACAGTTGGGACAAAAGGGTGCGCGAACCAGCCAACCGGCAAATCGAAGAATTTGTCCCAGCATACCTGGGCAGCTTGGGACAAAAAGTTTGCGAACCGCCGAACCGGGTGAAACAAGAGACTTCCGTGATCTGGGACATCTGGGCCAAAGGGATGCGTGGGATGCGAAAATCCGAAGCGGCCGAAGGCAAAGAAGAAAAGTCAACGTTTGACCCGTGAAACTTTAAACGGCCATAACTTTTGACTCCGAGCTCCGATTTTAACAAAATTGGACTTTCTGAACGAGCACGACGTCCTCTACGCCAAAAAAACTTATTTTTAATGAGGGTAGATATATTTAAATGAAGGAAACGTGTTCGGCTCTAGTCAGTTAATGCTCATTCCCATCAAATGACAGAAAACGCCTGCCAGGCCCAAAATAGCTGCCCGCACTCAGAAGGCCATAACTTTTGCATTTCTCAACGAAATCACACAAAATTAGTACCGTTGGAATCGTGGTTCCGAGCACGATGCACATAAATCAAGAAATTCCAGATTTGATCAGAAATTGATTGATATTTTTAAGAAAACGTGGCCGGGTTCAGAACAGTGTTTTATTTGGTAGCTGGGAGTGCAATTAAGAGGCATGGTCATCATTCTTTCTCTGCTGCAGCACATGGGACAGTATGGGGAGCCTTTTGCAAGTAATGTATAACCATTTCACTCAATTTAATGCCTCTTACAGGTGGTTGAAGGACAGATTTCGGGATTTCCATTTTCCCTTCTCTTCTCCTTCTCATTTTTTCTATAAATTGGAGTGTTGGGCTCATTGTAAAGAAGAGAGTTTTTGGGTAGCAAAGCTCTGTCAAAATTGCTTTGTGAAGCCAGTGTGTTGCAGGCCCTTGTAGTGGACTCCTTGCATGGTGATCCAGGCCCTTATCTTGTAATAGACTGAATTGTGCATACCAGGAAGCAATAAAATACAAGTTTGTGGATGTATCTTCCCCTGCTGTGTTTTCTTGCATTCTTCTTGCCCCTTTAATCTTTCTATAAGAATATTGTGTCTATTTATTATGTTCTTGCAGGGATTCATTATCATTGTGTATGCTTGGAATATTGTTGTGAATGCATTTTGCTAGATTATGGTGAACTGTCATCACCTCTTCTAGTGTGCACTTTGCCTCTGTATTTCACACATTTGGAGACTACTCTCACACCCTCCTTTTCTGGTGTATCACCGCTTTAGTGTAGGCTTTCATTTTATGCATTCTCTCTCCCTGGTCCCTTGGAAATTTAGATTAGAACAGTTAGCTTATCCTGCATTAGAGTAGATTGTGGCAGGTAGTTTAGGAGCAAGAACTAGCTTTCTCTGGAGGTCTATCTCAAATAGCAAGTCCCACAACTTGGAGATAGTACCCATGTTATCCAATCACACTATGAGTTCAAGTATATGCACAGGGGTGCTGTGATTCGGTGATAACACCACCCATAAATATAACTCTTTAGTGGTATCGGCTTTCTGAACCACCTACCAAACAGAGCCCGCATTGAACTCATTAAGGACACTAGCCCTTCTCCACATTCTTCACCCGCTCCACCTTCATCACCATCCTCACCAATGGAGTCGATGGATCCTGAATCTATCCCTCCTAACATTTTTTTTTCATAAACACCATTTCCTTGGGGCCTCTGACTTATCAATGTGAGGGTGAGGCCCCTTCCACTCTTCCCTTCCTGTATCCTTAAATGATCGATGAAGATACACCTTTTATTAATGTCGTTCAATGTCAAGATGTTGACTCTATACTCACCTAACTTGGTTCCAAAGAATCATATATTCATCATTCGTTACCTTCTGAGACGCAAACCATGTTGAATGAATCAACTATCAAGATCAACATTCATACTCAGGATGACCCGCACATCCTAAAGATTGGTCAATCTTTAGATGTTGCCGAACAGGAAGCCATCACTTCTTTCCTCAAAGACCATAACCACGCTTTCACTTGGTCTTATGTAGACATGCCCGATTGATTCCACCATAGTGGTCCACAATATCATAACCGTTCCCGATCAAAACCCATCAAACAAAAGCGAGGAAAATGCACCTGGCATTGCCCTTCTTGTCAAAGAAGAACTTCAACGCCTTCTTTCTATTTACTTCATTTTACCCATTGATTATCCTGGTTGGATTTCTAACATTGTCCTTGTCACTAAGGCGACAGTTGAATCCGTATTTTTATGGACTTCCGTGACCTCAACCTAGTGTGTCCGAAAGACGACTTTCCCTTACCTGGTATTGACCAACTGGTTGACCTTACCGCTGGCCATGAGATGCTATCACTCATGGATGGCTTCTCGGGTTATAACCAAATCCTGCTTGCCCTAAAGGATCAACAAAAAACCTCGTTCATCACCCCTTGGGGGACCTTCTGCTATCGAGTCATGCCTTTTGGCCTTAAAAATGTTGGTGCCACATATCAACGGGCTATGACTTACATCTTCCATGACATCATGCATCGCATATTGGAAGATTACATGGAAGATCTCTTGGTAAAATCTAAGTGCTACTCCGAACACCTTGTCGTCCTCAAAACCATTTTGACCACCTCATTAAATATTACGTCCGCCTTGACCTAAGAAGTGTGTCTTCACATTTCTCTCGGAAAACTCTTGGGATTTAAAATTTCCCTACATGATATAGAAAATGAACTGCTAAAGTCAAGGCCATTCTAGAAATGCCTCCTCCCACTAACCTTAAACAAATCCATATCCTGTAAGGTAAATTTTAGTCTATTCGCCATTTCATTTTGCAATTATCTGATCGATGTCAACCATTTCATCATTTTCTCAAGAATGATGTCTCCTTTAAATGGGATGATGACTGCCACAAAGATTTTGAGGCCCTAAAACAATACCTTCTCCAACCACCCGTACTCATTCCACCTAAAGATGATCAACCTTTTTACCTATACATCTCAGCTACCGATCATTCCTTGGGAGCCATGCTCACTCATCGCGATGAACAACATAGGGAGTAGGTGGTTTATTACATAAGCCATACTCTTTTAGACTATGAAACCTGATACACCCATCCCGAATTTTTTTCTTAGCCTTAGTTTTCATTTCCACAAAACTCTGTCATTACCTACTTAACCACAAAACCTATGTTGTGACCAACACCAACCCCTTACACTTCATGTATGCGCTAAACCTTATCAAATTCAACATGCCGCACGATGGATTATGCTTTTAGCTTATCTTGACCTCAAATTCATTCATCAAAGGTCCATCAAGGGCCAAGAAATCGCTGACCAATTGGTTTACGGACCTATTTCCAGTGATCAACCCTCTAATTTTGACTTTCCAGATGAGTCGATTGCTACCCTTTCCCTGGACAAACCCCCTTACCAAATGACACTCTTCTTCAAAGGTTCTAAGTGTTAGCATGGGGGTGGGGCTAGTATTGTCCTCATTCCCCTTGATGGTGAAACCGTACCTTTGTCTTTCAAACTAGATTTTGAATGCACCAAAATATTTCCGAATACGAAGTTCTCGTACTAGGTCTCCAAGCCACCTACGCCCTAGATGTCAAATCCATCAACATCTTTGGTGATTCTAAATTGGTCGTAAACCAAGTCAATGCTATATACCAATGTTGTAACAAGATACTTCAAAAGTATAAACATCATGTAGATGTACTTTTGACCACCTTTGATTGTTACACCCTTCAAACCATCCCACGTTCAACCAACAAATTTACAGATACCATGGCCTACTTAGCTTCCCAAATACCTGCTTCACCCACCGATTCTAAAATATTTGTCACCGTACAACGAATCCAATCACCTTCTTATTTACCTCATGATGTTTACTCCATCGAACCGTCACCTCCGACCCAAGTGACCTTTGTATAAACAATACTCAATACCCCTCTCTCTCCATCTTACCTCCTGATCTCACCTATAATGGACAATGTGCCTTCCTTAAAAAGGTCTCTCGTTATGTCATCCTAGGGGGACTCCTCTATAAGTGTGGATTTGATGGTATTCTCTTACGATGCCTCACGAGTTCTGAAATTCCTTATACCATTAAGGAAGTTCATGACGACATATGTGGAGGTCACTTCAGTGGCCTTGCTGTTGTTAAGCGTATTCTTTTCCTGGGATATTACTGGCCAACCTTTAACTATGATTGTTACAACTACGTCAAACGTTGTGTAAAATGCCAACAACATTCCAATCTTCATCATGCACCCAGCCATGCCTTACAGTCGCCAACCTTTGTCCCTTCTCTCTCAATGGTGTTTGGGTCTTGTCGAAGAAATCAATCCCCATTCTTCCCAACACTATCAATGGATCATCACTTTGCTACTAAATAATATACAAAATGGGTGGAAGCCATGCCACTCATCTCCATCAAAGATGAGAAAATATGTAAGTTCATTAACCACCATATCATTTGTCGCTTTGGTGTTCCTTATCGCCTCATCACCGATAATGGAAAACAATTCAAAAACAAAACATTGCAAAAACTTTGCAATGCCTTTGGCATTTAACTTAGTTTCTCATCAGCTTATTACCCACAAACCAATGGCCAATACGAATCCACTGACAAAACCCTAAACAAGATTCTCATGAAAGTTGTCAACGATACTGGGAAGGATTGACATATGCACATTACTTTTGCTCTATGGGCATACCGCACTAGTATTCGCACTTCCACTTTGTGGCCACACCCTTTTCTCTCGGTCTACGGTATAGAGGTAGTCATACCTCTCGAAGTCCGTTTCTGTCACTCTGCATTTCTCTCCATGACATGCTCACCGATGATGACTTTCGTCAAGACCGTTTAGCACAATTAGAGTTACTAGATGAATGTCATCTTAACACTCTAGATCATCTTCAAGTTTACCAAAAACATATCAAACATGCCTACGACAAATGTGTCTATGAACGGACCTTCCAAGTCGGTGACCTTGTCCTGAAATAAAATCAACACGTAACCAAAGCAGAAAAAATTAAACCAGGAAAATTTGCTGCTAATTGGCTTGGACCATACATCATGACCCATACTTACAGATCATGTGCTTATCCTTTATCTTCACTCGATGGTAAACCTGAACCTAAGCCCTTTAATGCCTTGCATCTTCGACCATTCTATTGTTGACTTTTCATCCTACCTCAGCTTTTGTCTCTTTCCTTACTCATCCCTTGAGTGCTATTCACTTCATACACCTCACCAATGATTAAACAAGAATCATGTGAGTACCAGTCACTTGTTATCTTCTCTCGAATATGTGTACCATGGTGTTACACATAGCATGATTCTCATGGATACTTTTCATCTACCTTTCTATGAGATCCCATGGTTGTTCCACCTTGCCTTTTGAACAAGAGTCCTATATTCTAGTTTGGTCTTGTCCATGAATTCAAATCCCTCACATGGGATATAACTCCTTGAGTCAAACTTCCACTCAAAACATGACTCCCTCAAAAGGACATATTCCTCTCGACAATCTCTATAATAAATAGATCGCTCCTTGAAGGATAGTTGTGTAAAAACAAAACGAGAGAAACCAAAGCCTCCCGCATCAATCAACTTCATGAAGACCTCAACGAGTTAAATTTTCTTCATCCCATATAGACTTCCCACATCGATCAATCTATCTCAACTATAAGTCAAAACAACAAACCTTTTTAGTCATGGACTTACCCATTGTGACCTCGGATATCTTGCCCAAAGAGCATGCTACCTCACACCATATAATAATTAACTACCTTTCACCCTTCTTACCATTCCCACTCCCATTTCCTACTGCCTTAAGGGACTTCTTGGAACTTAGACATTTGGTGATCATGTGACTACTTTTCACCGTAGAACAATCAATCATGCAATGTCTTTAGGGTCTTACGTTCATCACCTCCTCTAAGGCATGATCTACTCGGTATGATCCTACCCAATTAGGTGGATTTCTTACCCCCTTTTATCTTTTAAATTATCTTTGTTTACGTTTTGATTACCTTATACAAGACTTGGTTCTTATCGCTTACTTTTGGGGTAATCTTCTTATTTTGCCACAATCAACATCACCTACATCACTTTACCTATAATCCACCCACACCTAATAGATCTAAAACCAACACCATGCCTAAAACCTACTAACTCATTTTCATACCTCATCATATTCTTCCCTAGCTCATGGGAGAACTACATTGACACGAGGTTAGCTTTCGCTAGACTATGTAGGCAACACTCCGAGGGCATGGGGCCCTTAGAGGTTAGCTCATCCATTCTCTACCCTAAACAATTCATCTTCCATGTTCCTCACACCTCACTTAGTTTCCCTTTTTAATCCCAAATTGGAAATTAAACCAAACAAACAACAAGTTACTTCATATTTTAAATCCTTATCACAACATACATTTATTACACATAGCATTTCTTTATCATCACTATTCTTAGATTATACCACATCTCACATATAAGCCATATTATCATTCATTTCATAAAATAATGAATCACAAATTCACCTACTTTCTAACTCAACCATGCCTACTTTCTAACTCAATCATGCCTATAACCTGACTCTATCCATGCCTAAACCGACCTAACTCAACCATTCCTATAACCCGACTTGATCCATGCCTAAAATAACCTGAATCAATCCATGCTTATGACCTAACTAGATCCATGCCTAACTCGACCCAAATCGATCCATGCCTACGACTCCGACTCGATCCATGTCTATGACCTAACTCGATCCATTCCAAACATGACCTGACTCGATCCATGCCTAAACTAACCTGACTTGATCCAGGTCTAAATCAACCTGACTCCATCATGCCTAATTCACCTACTTTCCATCCATATCAAAATAAAAAATCAAAATCTCATCAACACATCAACAAATCAAAAAAATACCATGTATCTCATCATATAAATAAATCAATGTGTATCTCAAAAATACATGGCTATCTCATCATGTCCATCATCTCAAAATCATCGGCACACAGGATGATACATAATACAAAATGTCATCAACACACAAGCCGGTCTCATATATACAACAAAATAATGAAATAATACAAAATCTCTTTGCACGTAGGCCGGTATGTGATAAAAAATACAACTATCTCTCGGCACGTAGGCTAGTATAAATCACAAAAAGACTATCATACATCAAAAACTAGGTGACCACATATCAGGCATCTCACAGATGTCCTCCATCTCTATATCACATGTGCCCTTGGCCTCCTGGGTCCCTGCTTGCGCCTCAACTGAGCGGCTCTCCGTGCACCGGTATCCTCTTCCCGATCAAGCCTCGAGGTCGCTCACCTCCTATGATCTCCACACTATGAGTGCAGGATCTCGTCCTCTCACTAGATGCCTGTTGTGCCTTGTACTCAGCATAGGATATGAAGTCTATCTCGCAGCCATCAGCTGGTCCTGATAATATCTAGCCTCACCTAGGGCATCCCGTAACTGGATATAGGCACGGTCTGTGGTGGTCCCATAGGTCTCGCCCTATACTGTCCTCTATGGGACCCTGCCCGCTCTTACGAAGCGGGACCCGGTCCCGATTTTGATGGTGGTGCCTGTGGTGGTGCCCCCTACCCCTATGCCTATATCTGGGCCTGTAAGGCCCTAATTTGTGCCTGGGTTATGGCCAAATGGCCCTGTAAACCTACCACTTGATCTGTAAGGCTGCCACCTAACCATCCCCTCCTCTCCATCTCCATCTCCTCCACCAACCATCTAGGCCTGTAGACTGGCCACCTATACCTGTAGCTCTGCTACCTCCACCTCCGAGCCCTCCAGCTGTGTCTGTAATATACCCAACTGGGTAATGAGAGTAGCCACCTGCCCCTGTAGGGTGTCTCTCTACATGATGATGGTGGCTAGATCCAGGCTGCCCTGTGCAGGTGGTATGGCTTGTAAGTGAGACACCCACCATTGTCTGTACCTATCTCATGCACTGGTGTAATCTATCCGCCACCCACTAGCTGCTCCTCCTACCTTATGGGAACTTTAGGCTATGGTAGAGGTAAGGGCCTCTCCATGTTGTCTCTCTGGTACTGTGGGAAGGGCGGAGGTATGTCCTGTACTAGCCCAAAATCGATGCGGACTCGTCTCGGGATCATCTCATACTCCCGACACAATGACCCTATATCCATCCATCTCTACCGGAGCTTAGCTAGCTCCTCATGCATATGCCTATATGAGGGGAATCCCACATATGGCCTCTAGATAATGTCCACTCCGAACCACTACTCTAGTAACTACTAGAAATAGGCCACATCATGTGTGGGCCTCTCGGACTACTTCTCTCCAATAACTGCATGCATCTTCTATACCCCACATTCACAAATATTGTTGGGAATGCATATGCTTGGGGGCATCCCTATAGGTCGCACACAAACTATGTGCTCGTACGCCCAGTGCAAGGTAAAATGTACAAAGACAAAGCCGAACTCCGCAATGCCGCCATATGCCCACAACTCCCCATATAGCTACACCAAGAATTATGGTACCTAGGAAAAGTGGGTCTCATCCACCATCATGTCATGGAGTACCCCTATCAGTGATTGGGGAAACCATCCACCCTTTGTATCTATCAATGCATAACAATACAATGCCTCCATCAATAGAACCACTAGCTTCATCTCTCCTCTGCCGACGGCTAGGTACATCTCCCATAGCTCAAGTTGGTGCTTTATGGATTCTTAGGTTAGCCATCCCCTCACTGAAAACAATCACAAACATCTCCTTTGAGGCCTCGGAGGAGATGGAGTAGACCTATGCACCTAATATGGGTAACCAACGAATCCGAAAGACGTCCTTCAGGGTGATAGTAATCTCACCCATCGGCAGTGGAATGTGTTGGTCATGGAATCCCATCTATCAATGAGTGTGACCATCAAACTGGGCTTCCAACTACATGTCAATAAAGAACGAACTACACTCAAGCGCATCTTTGCCTCCACATGCTGCAGCTCCTTCAAGCTCACTACGCCGCACACATCACGAGCGGGGTGGAATCCTATCCCACATATGTAGTTGCACTCTCCCCTACATCCATACAAACAAAACATTAATCTCCATTTATCATATCCATATTTACCAATTATCATTTTCCCACACCCTATTTTCACCCTACCCATCTCAACCACCTAGCCCACATCACTTTTGGACCCTTGTTCCCAATAACCCGACCGGTACCGGTTCACCCTTACCGACCCCGATCACCCCTTAACCGGCATCGGTCACCTGTTTGGTGATCGATCTGATTTAGGCTGACCGATGTCAACCAAACTTGATGACACCGGTCACTGTCGTGGTAAAACCCATGATTTCCCAAAACCCTCCTTTTCTAAAAACCTCCCCTTACCCCTTTTACCCACCTACAAATACCTACACTACCCCCGAATCTCCACCCATGCCATCTATCCAAATTATTTCCCTCTCCATTCCTCTTTTTACCCACTATTCCCCCATTCCAAATTCAACACATTCCCGCCCATAAAAACAAAACCCAATGAAACTACAAAAACAATATACTAATCCTCTACTCTATCTAATCACATACACCTAGAGTAGGGTGCTTACCTCATCATGCTTCCGTCGTCTTGGTGGCACGTCTGGCCACTGCACCGGTGGCCCACCCGATCCCTCTCTAGCCTCTGCCATCACCGAATCGGTACCCGTAACCTCTACCCAATCAAATCCCTCACACTGATCCTGTGGACTGCTTCTCACCAACCGATCACCCATCGTTCACACTACCAACTCAATGCTCCGCTCCATCCAAACACTTTTCTCTCTTTTCTCTCTCTTTTGTCATTTTCTCAAATAGCTAAAAGACAAATGAATAACAAAAAACATGGATTTTTGTTTTTATAACAAACCCAACCTAACCGATGTCGGTTACCCTTGATCGGCATCGATCACATGCCCTACCCAACCATGGTCAGTTGACCTCTACCGACGTCGGTTATCCTTGACCAGCATCGGTCACCCTCACCTACCCATTCCCTAAATTTTACCCTTTTACCCTACCCCTACCTCCTTTTTTACCTCACCCAACCTTCACCCTGATCATTTACCCCACCCCACCTTTACCCAAACCATTTCCCTCACATTCCTGACCTCATCATTTACTACCTCCCTTTTTCCTCCTTTGGGGACTCGTTATTTTACCCCTACCTTGGCCTTACCCATGTTGTGACCTAGATATTTGGACCTGGACCATCACTCGTGACCTTTGACCTCATGTGTTCACTATACCTTACGACACTATTACCTATGTTGTTGACCTAATGACCTTACCTAGCCTATTGCCATGACCGTTTATCCTAACCCTACCTTTGGTGTATCGAACATACCTAAACGTTCTTGCACTTAACCTACATCGTGTTTCCTGACCATATCCTATACCTTGGATATCGGAATCACTTCAACCTCATTTAGATAAACCTATCGATCTTAGATGATGTAGAGTTTGACTACTCTTCAACTCGATAGTGTGCTACAATTTATACATATACGTGCATTTGATCATTACACTATCTTTGACCACGACCCATTACCTAGCTTACCCAAGTAGACCTTTCTCCTCTTTCCCCTATTACCCACCTTTCTTTTCATCACATTTACCTTTTATCAAACCACTCACCTATTCGCCTACTACCTCATTAGTTCCTGGTTTGAGGGGGATCACCTTCACCCACACATGGGGCAACCACCTCTTATTTTTAATTAGCGTCACTTACTAATACAAACTACGCACAAAAAAAAGGGGAAAAATGTAGACACTAAAATTAGGTCACACTCTCCTTTGGTCCCTCGACAAATAAGCACCCTTCATCACATTCACCTATCCATGGCCCCCTTCACCTCAATAATATTAATTTAATTAAATTTATTTATTATCCTCACCATATTTATTATTTAAATATCTTAATTTAAATAATATCCACACATACACTTCACCTAGACACTTCATCAAGCCAACTCACCCTAAGACCTATTCTTAGTAAGTTGCCATAACTAACTAAGACTTACCAAAACCCTAAAAATCAATGCCTACATTCTCTCTAACCACATTCATGCATGCTTACAAGAATCTTCTAGTTTAATCCATGGGTTAACGACATGAGATCTCGAGAAAATCAAGAGGATCTCCCTAGTTTAGTAAACCTAGAAAATCCCACCTTGACTGATGCCGGTTAGCCCTAACTATCACTAGTTAGGCCGGAACCACCGTTGGTTACCCTTTTAACCCCAAAACAACCTTATTTTGAAGGTTGGAAAAGATTGGAAAAAGTTGGAAAACATTGAGATCTTCCTGAGAGATATCGCATCTTTTGAGATCAAATTTCAGTGAGAACACACATGCAAGGAAGGAGATCAAGAATTTTCTCCTGCAAACCACCCCAACAATGATCTGATCTAACCAATCGAAGAGGAATGCGCATATAGCCCATGCAGAAGCTCTCCTAGGATTGGTGATCACTTGCAGCCTTCAACCTCTTACCAGAATCCCAACCCTCACTCACAGGTGTCTAAGACCAGAATCCAAGTAAGTAAAACATTCTACTTCTTTGGTTCACTTCATTTTGTCATTATATTATCACCTATTGTTTACCTAGCCACCCATTGAACTCCTTCAACATTCCCCCTCCATATACCCATTAAAACCTCAAAACATCACTCTCAAATCACCCAATACCTCATCTCATCCAACCAAAATCCTTTGTGTAATCACAAAGGAGACCCCAAACCCATTCTCGTGGCATCCCTGGAACTCCTCAATAACCAATACCGGTTACGCCTAACCATCATTAGTCACGCTTAACCAAAGCATCGATTACTGTATGTGCTCATACAACCTAGAACAGGGACCTATCCACCTAATTTTACATCCCCTTAATCACCTGTGACCTACTTGAGACTTTTGTCAGACCTACAGAGACCTAGAACCAACTATTTGACCTTCAGATCCTATTCTAACCTAGCTTGTTAGATTAGATCTTTCTTATTGTGTTTTAAGTAAGATACCTAAATCATTTCAAATTAGAATAGGATTTAATTCATTTCTTGCATTAAATTATTTAAAATAGTGGATCGATGACCATCTAGGAAGTATCACACTTCCTAGATCTAGCACACACTAGGTAGTTCATTGCACATATTGTTTAACTCTTTCTGGTGGTCTTGCTTTTCATTACAGGTAGTTCCTCCTAGCCAAAAGGAAGCTCTCACGATCAGTTGTGGATTTGGAAGTGATACACGTGTAACAACCCATCAACCAACATTAAAACAGGTATTCCTCCTATGCCCGTTACCCTATCTGTTTCATATATACTTCAAGAAACGTCTAAGAATCAGGTGAAATAGGAAGACTGAAATCCTTAGGCTCCGTTCCTTTGCATCCTATATCAATTGAAGCTCCATTCAAGCAATGGGGAATGGATTTCATTGGTGAGATTTCAGATCCTTCAAGTGTTGGTCATAAGTGGATTATAGTAGCCACAGATTACTTCACCAAGTGGGTGGAGGATATCCCCACCAAAAGAGCAACACACCAAATTGTCATGGATTTTCTATTGAACCATATCATCTGTAGGTTTGGGGTGTCAGTCAATATTTTTTGCTGACAATTCCATGAGATTTAGAGCCAAACCTTTGGTGGTAATGTGTAAAGAATATGGGATCAACTTGACATATGCATCTAATTACAATCCCCAAGGAAATAGACAAGATCACTCAAGTAATAAAAAATTGCTAAAAATTATCAGAAGAACCTTGGAGCTGAACATGAGAAAATGGGGTGAGCAGTTGAAGTTTGATGTCTCGGAAGACCGCATTACTTTTAAAAGAGCCACTGGAAAGAGACCATTTGAGTTGGTGTATAGAACCCAGGACCTTTTACCCCTGCATATGCAATTATCCTCATATCATTTCATGAAACAAATGGAAGATCAAGAGGTAAGTCTATATGATGCCCGCACTAACCAAATTGTTGAGCTTGATGAAGAAAGGAGGGCATCCCACCAAAGGCATGTAAAGTTCAGAGAGAAGCTAAAGAATTTGTTCGACAAGAAGGTCACCCCAAGAGCTTTCAATGTTGGAGATCTCGTGCATTGTAAGCATGAATATAAGGGAAAACATCGTAAATTTGATGCACTATGGATGGGCCCTTACTCCATAGATATTTGGATTGGTGAGCATACCTTCTTCTTTAAAGATTTGGATGGATAATTACTTGAATTGCCTGTTAATGGTAGGTATTTGAAGTATTTCTTGGATTGATTCGCAAAACCAAAGTGAACATCATCTGTATAGTGTATAGTTTGTTGGTTTGTTTTCTGTCTTTCGTGTTCTTATTCATTCTAGCCCCGGTGGCTTGTTTTTGCTGGTTTCTCTATTCATTTTTGGGGGACAGTCCTGGTTTTGTGCTCTGCAAGTTGAATCCTTTGCCCAATGGAAATTTTGGCACTTGTTCTACCTTTCTTCTTATCACACTCACAGGAGTGCCCATCCCCGAGTCAGAGCTGATGTTGATGCTCATATTTGTTTCACCCCATTTTCCATTATTTTCCTTTGATCTGCGTGTTCTGAAACATTTTTGTCTCTTGATGTGGGTGTTCTGAAAAATTCTACCTCCATTTTAAATTATTTGAATTTTTTATAGAATCCATTTTCATGTCCCTCTTTGAAAGATCCTTTGAGTTTTCCCTGTTTTTCCCTAATTTCTTCAAATCCATGGGATTTTCCATTTTCCCTATCTTTCCCCAACCATGGAAGCTTGAGAATGATCAATTTACATTTGTATGCCTTTGAAAATCCAAACCCATGGTCGAAAGATGCTCAGAACCATGATTCATTTGGTTTTGTTTCGCAAAAAAATCATCATTAGTGAAAAAATCGGGTTCTGGGCATGAACGGTGAATTTCTATGTTTTTGATGGTCTAGCGGTGTCCTTTTTCTATCAAAATTATTCCCCAACATTCGGTGGTCATGTGGCTTCTATTGGTTGGTCAGGGGATGGCAGGAAAATGCTTTAACTTATCACTTTTTTCCTTTTTAGCAAAAAGGCAATCTTGGTCCCGTGGCTTTGCTCAATTCTGATTAGTTCTTTTGGTGCTTACATGGCTTCTTTTAATTGGATGGGGCACGTCGGGTTTATTTTTGAACTTCTTCTTTTTGGATACTTTGGCAAAAATTTTGAACTCACCCTGCTGCCCCACCTAGTTCTGATTAAAGAAAATTTAAGTGGCGGAGAAAATTTCTTATTTTCGCCTCGAGGGTATTCATGTGTTCATTTTTTATTTGATGTGGCTCAATGAGGCACTCCTAAAATTTGTGGAAAGTTTTAACCCAAAACTTTTCCATGTGGAGGAACGATGCTCATTTGAAGATTTAATTTTTGATTTGGCCTTATAGTTGCACCGGAGGACACGTGGAGGTTTCCATTTGCTTTTCCTAGACTTAGAATTTTTTTATGCAGCTGCAGTACAGGTTTAGCGAAATAGGGACACGTGGTGAGACCATGCTCATTCGGGGTCTTTGCTCTTGGGTACCATTTTGAAATTGCTCCATAAAGACATGTGGAGGCCTCCACTCACTTTGCATTCTCGCTTGGACTTTTTCAACAACCAAAGGAGATTCCCTCGGGCGACACATGGCACCTTATGTTGAGCTATAAGGCTTCAAACAAATTTTTCTAGGCCAGGACACATGGTGAGCCTGCGCTCATTCAAGTTTTCAACTTTTGGGGACCATCTCAAGATCTGCCATTCTGACACATGATAGTTTGAAAAGTCAAAAGGTGGGGGAGCGGACCATCCGAGGCATCTTGGATTTTTTCCTCTTATTACTAGAAGGATTAAAACATCAAAATGTCCCACTGCACTGACGAGAGAATAGTCAAAGTTTTTCCCGGTCAATAAGCGGAGCTGCTAGGAAAATTTGGAAAATTTTCCCTTTTCCAGAAAGTAGGTGAAATCAAATAATTTAGCTGTAGTTCCTTTGGGAACCACCTTAGGACACATCTCAGGCTCATTTCTCAAGGATGGAGGTGTGAAGCAAAATGTGAAAATTTTACATTTTTCCAAAAGTTGTAAAAGGAAAAAAGGAACCCATAGGCCCGCTCTAAATTGGATCTACTCCCATGTGGATGGTCCAAATTCAAAATAGAAATCAATGGCAGTTGTGCATCTATATCTGATTTTTCTACCATTTTCACTCTAGAGCTCCTGGGGATGCGTATTCTTATGATTTTTTATCATTTCTTGGAGTCTCCTACATGCCAAATGAAGAGGAGCATTAATCTAATATCCTGGTTTGGTGGGGAAGGTCTGTAAATGTCTCTCACCATTAATATGCAATCTGACTATCGATTCAGCCTGATTTTTCTTTCCTTGGCACGTAAAAGACTTTGTTGATATCTAGGTTTGGTGAGAAAAATCTGGGGACATCTTTTACCATTAAGATGAGATCTGACCTTTGGGCTCGATCTGATCTTCCATTTCTTCTTCCCGGGCACGCAAAGAACTAGATTGGATAGAATAGGGGCAGAAGTGGTTGGCGAGTAAAGGGAAAAGTGATCTACCAGAGGAAGGAGTTGAATGCGGGAGATGTTCAAGAGATCTGCCACCTGATCACCTGAATTTTTTTACAAATCTGATTATGTGAATTGCGATTGAGATCATGGTGAGAAATGGTACACTCAATGTCTATGATTTTGGGGAAAAGGCCTGTTGTAAAATGATATAAATAGGCATGAATTTTCCATGAAAAGGGTTGGCAGTTTGTGAGGGTAGAAGTGTTATGAGTTAGAAACCGATTTCCTAAAGGAAAAGGTTGATACTTTACGAGAAACCATGTTAAGAAACCCATTTATCTCCTTTTTGTCATATTTGATCATGTCAAGGTGGTTCTCGAGATTGTTTGAGAAACTTTCCCTATTGATAAATTTGACCAAACTTGAGTTAATCGTGTTATTTTTGAGAAAAATTATGTTTGCTTCGTTTACAATGTCTGCAAGTAGTTTTTCTTATTCTGTTACATTCTTACATTGAAATCTATGTGAATCACACAAGATCTTATTCTTGTGATAGTTTTGTGGCATTTGCAATTTCATTTATCGAAGAGATTTCATTTAATAGTTAAATAAACAAATTTAAAATCACTTGTGACTCCTAGCATGACTATAAGATTTTTGTTATCCTCTGAGGGTATCTTAGGCATGATGAAATAGAGATTGATAATGTTCATTAAGTTTTCCTATTTGATATTTATTTTTGGATCCTTGAAGTTTGTGTGAAGAGTTTTGATCTCGGGCCTCTGTTGAAGCACATATTCTAGTTAAAGGAACATCCTGGCTACTCTGAAAGAATTCTGTTGTTTGAGCTTTCCATTTTTGTAAAATTTCTCAAATATTTGGTATAATCAACTTTATCCTGCTTCACCTCCCACCAAAATTCATTCAAAAACAATTAATCATACCCATACTACCCTTGTTTGTCATGTATGTATACAAATGCATAATTTTTACTACCAAAACATGCAGAAACAATCAAGTTTTCATTATCTTTGGTGGCCTAAACCTTGCCTAGAAAATATGTCCATTATTTAGAGTGACAACTCATGAGAGTTAGGTTTTGTTACATTGATCATATTTTCTTCAAGTTCCTCTTAATACTTCAAAAGGAAGGACATCTCCATCTCCTCCATAAACAACAGGCTACAAAAGGGTCCTCTCACCCTGGTTGAAAGGCACAACCATAAAGTAGCGAGGATAGGTAAAATAATCTTAAGGGTGCTACCCATTTCTCCACATCTGAGTGACAAAGATCAAGCTACTTTTCATTCCCAACTACAAAACGATACACTACATGCTTTGCTTGATGCCAAACCTATGATGTTGCTCAACTTCGAGGGAGAATCAATTTGGGTACCAACAAAAGGTTTTGATTCTGATCGGTGGGTCGTATGGAAAATTGATCTTTGTTAGAGTTCCACACATTATAGTTACAACTTCATCATAAGCACGGGCTGTGTTCTCCTTTGTCTCAAATATTCCAAACCATACTCTTGTTTTCCTACATAAAAACTAGCTCATGACAATTGTTCATGTTTAATATCGAAATGAAAATAAAGGTCTGCAAAATAGATAAAGGAATCACAATATATCAATATATATTAATACATTTTAATTGAAAACAACAAAGAAAAAGAATTTGGAATTTTTTTATGAACTAACTCACACAAAACAATGATTTTTTCCTAAACGTGCCAGCAATACATGTTTTACCTTTAAATAGAGACTTGTAGCTACATTAGAAATTTAACTCTGATTTTTTAAGTGGTTACACTGAGACAAATTCTACAACAATTGAAATGAAATGGGTCCCATGAAAGTTGTCAAAAATATTTTATTTGAATATATTTATAAGCATTGATTAAAATATCATTACTGAGGACAGTTACTTAGATCATGCTAATTAAATATTAATCCGGTAAATAGTTTTTCCAAATACATTTAAGAACTTAAAACGGTGCGTTTCATAAAAATAAAGGTAGTAGCGTACTTGCATGGAACCTTGCTATAAACATCATGTGACTCATCTTATCTCACCAAACCCAAACTTAGATGCCCATGCTTCTTAGAAATCTATTTCATTCAGTTGTGTACAATTATTTTTTAATAAAACTTTACCAATTTTTTAATAAGATCTGAGGTAAAGAGCAGGTTATTTAGGTTTAATGCATAGAAATACTTACCTAAAACACATCCATCTTATTGATATAATTAAAAATATGAACACGAATAACATAAAATTTTGAAATAAAATTGTGTAAAAAAATTCTATCAATGTTTTAGATCATTTCTTATAATCCATCATAGGAATGGATAAACCTTTTAATGCTTAAATTCTTCTCTTGAAAAAATATGTTTTACCATATTATGGAAACCACAACCTATATGTACTAAAAGTTTTTCTACTATGTATAAATCTTGCAAGAAATTCTGCAACAAAGTGTTAAAAAGGAGGTAATTAATTTGTTTGTTAATAAATACAAACATGAACAAATAATACGAGTTCAAGTTGATTCATACTTGAAAGTGATTTAGTAATGTCACTTCTAGAGAGCATTAACAGATTACAAAACAAAACTTAACACTGTATTATAGCCCTAACATTCAGGTGTAATATTTATTATTCTTTAAAAAATAAAATTATTTTATCTCGGATTACCATATTTCAATGCTTAATTAGTGTTGTTTTGGGCTTCTTACAAGATTGGATGGCGAATATCAAACGCCCATGAACCCCAATGTTATTTTCTCACACCTCTATATCACCATGGTTTTCCATAATGATGGATTTTCTTTTCTAAAATACTTCGAGGTATCTTTGAAAAAAATAGAGTGAAATCTAACTGGTAGAGAATATTGGGTTCCAAAGAACTCACCAAAATTTGACTCCCTTGCAGAAAATAAGCAGGGTATGAGAAAATTGGTTTATTCTCTAACAAACAAGTATTTTCTACAACACTTCTTGTAGCCTATATAATGAATGACTCATGTTCTAGCATGAAAATGGGATTTTAGTAGAAATATGGTAGAGGAGATCTATGGGAAGGAGTAAAATAACCATATGAATCATAATAAGAAGAATGAAAAAATGAAAGGAATCCTTAACATGTGTATAGAGGATTGTTAAAGAAATGGTAATTTTTTTAAAGTGGAAACTATCATGTTCCTTATCCATACTCTTTGAAGAGACAGTATTTGTTCAATGTGGCTTTGTTCCTTATGATGTAGTCCTAAGCTTAAAACAACTAAATATGGTAGAGTTTCCTCTAGACACCCATTTTGATAAATTTTCTCCATCTTTTCTTATCAATCTTGATTCTTGACTAGGTACAACCTACATACTATTTTATTGGATGGTTATATACTGTGGGATATAATTGAAATTTGAAATGACCCACGAAAGATATGTTTTCTTAGGAAAAGGTACTCCTCTTACATAACTTATGGACAACTCACTTAGTAGGAATTTGATAGCTACTAATAATGTGGTAGAGATAAAGACATGGGTATCTTCTACAAGCAGGTGGCCTTGTATGGCTAACTATGACATTATTTGGCTAAGTTTGTGAAAATATTGCATATAGTTCTTCACAGGACTTTGAGAGGGTAAGCCTTCATGTTATATATTCATTTAAATATGTTAAACTTGTCAGAAGGAAACAACTGCATGTTTTTGTAAATGGAGTGGGTGGATATACGTGGATGAGTGTTTCATTAAAATTTATGTATCTATAATGACATATTTAAACATCTTGTGAAGATGTAGAAGGTTTATGATTATGTCAACATATGCTTCACAAAAATGGGATGTTACTCTGCATGTGGTCTCCGATTATCACCATTAGGATATGGAAAGAAGCCTTTGCAATTATAGTGTTTGACATTGGCCAACATAACACAAGTAGATAGTTCACTATATGTTTTAATTTTGTTTTGTATACATTTGGTATGTTAACTATAATTTCAGTAGCGAGTTGTGAAAGCATTTCTGAGCATTGTATACACTCTAAACTGAGATTGAGGAAGCTTATAGAAAATTTTAAGATTTTTCCATTCTATCCACTTCCCAAATTTTAACAAGTCATGAAATATTTTAATTCCTTTCTTAAACCAAAGTAGGGTAGAGCAGCCTTTGTCAAACACATACTTTCCTTCATTCATTTTTATAAAAACACATACTTTCCTTCATTTAGTTTTAGACAAATATCAATAATTGATTTAAGAATACCCCACATATTCGAAGTGTTCAAATTGATTTGCATAGAAAAATCTCTAGGTTTGTACCCCTGAACACTTAAAATAAAATGGTTGAAGTGATCCCAAGAGCAAATCCTAGACACATAACCTAGTTTCATGACATCTACACTTCAAAGAAGGGCCCAAGATGTCCATTTTGCAAGATTATTTGCATTGTTCTTGAGTTCAATTTCCAAAACAGCAACACGTTGAGTTTCTAATATTTGATGCCAATCAACTCCAGAAAACTTAGGATCAAATTCATTCAGAGGATTTAAAGTGAGAAACTATGTTTGGCCCCTTACATCCATAACACTGTGGACCTCACACCTCACCCCCAATGATATATCATCATCTAATTTCCCTCCTTTAGAACTAATACTCCCTCCATAGAAGCTAGATGTATTTCCAATAAAATCTCAATTTCAGTCTGATGTGACATACTGGCAGCTCTGGAATGCTGGTTTTTACACTATAAGGCTGCATTTTTGTTTTGTCTTCCTTCTCTACGTATACTTGGATAATTTTAGGAGGAGAGCAACATGTACATTTAGAGAATTTACCTTTCCTTTTTATAGAAGGGGCATACAGTCTTACGCCCCTCCCTTTCAACTTGAACAACATGACATTTATTCTAGGGGTGAAGGGTTAAGAAAGCCCCTTTCTTCTATGCCTTGCTCAAGTCTTTTTCTTTCCCCGAAAGAGCAACACTTCTGAATAGTGTCTATACAATTTTTCTGTTGGTGGAAGGCATTAATCAAATGAAAAATGCACTGGTCCAAATCAAATATGCATTTTTCCATAATATGATACTAGATACCATGCTCTCCAATGTTGTAACTAAGGATTTGTATTCTTCCATCAATGAAGTGGAGAGTGTAATGAAGAAAGCATTTTTTATAGTGTTTTCTATTTTTGGGGGCTCCTTTAGAACCAATACTCCCTTCCTAGAAGCCAGATGTATTTCCAATAAATTGATTTGCAAAGGGATGGCCAATGGTTCATTGAACATGGTTTTCCTCATGTATGATGCTATCAAAGTGAATATTTGGACCAAAAAAGTTACTAGAGTCGTGCTTTCAAATTCATTAATAGACTGAACCCGCACATGTGGTTTGAGGGAAATTGGAGGAATGCTAACATGAGTAGCAGGAGGGTTAACCCGGCCAATTAGCCATGGGTTCTAAATTAAAGAAGGGAATGCACATAGTTGGTGGGTCTCCAGTAGGTGCCTCGTGTTGTTGAACAAGGGTATGCCCTTGCGAGACTGTGACATTTTCCTCACCATCAAAGCTTATTGGTTGCTGCTCAATTTGGGTATTAATTTGACATCCTAGCAACTCTCAGCTGCTGATTTAAATTGTAAGGCTACATTGTAGTTTTGTCTTTCCTCCATTTGTATACTTGAATAATTTTTGGAGGTGAAAAGTATGTACATTTACAGAATATTCATTTCTTTTTTATAACAATGGCATTCAGTATTGACCTTCGTACTTTCACCATGAACAGCATGACATTTAGTGTGGGGCGAGAAGGTTTAAGTAAGCCCCTTTTTTAAGGATTCATCAAGGCTCTGTCTAACTGTTTTCGCAAAAAAAAGCTTCTCAAGAATGGTTGTGTTTCTGCTACTGGTGGAAGAAATGAACAAGATAAACAATGCACTAGCTCCAATGAGAATTGCACTTTATCATAACACAATTTTGGATGATGTTCTCTTCAATGTTGTTACTAAGGATTCAGATGGTTTATCAATGGACTGGAGGGTAATGATGAGGGAAGTGTCCTTGGAAGTGTTTTGTTGGGCTCCGTTCCCATTGGTACTCCTTTATAACTAATACTCCCTACTCTTAATTTGACATCCTAACAGCTCTCAGCTTCTGATTTACATTGTAAGGCTGCATTGCAGTTTTGTCTTTCCTCCATTTGTATACTTGAATAATTTTTGGAGGTGAAAAGCATGTACATTTACATAATATACATTTCCTTTTATAACAATGGCATTCAGTCCTGACCTTCGTACTTTCACCATGAACAACATGAAATTTAGTGTGGTGGGAGATGGTTTGAGTAAGCCCCCTTTTAAGGCTTCATCAAAGTTATGTCTTACTTTTTCACAAAAATAAGCTTCTTAATAGAGTTTATGTGTTTTTGCTACTAGTAGAAGAAATTAGTAAGATAAAAAATGCGCTAGCTCAAATGAGAATTGTAATTTATCATAACAAAATTCGGGATGTCGTGCTCTTCAATGTTGTTACTAAGGATTTAGATGTTTTATCAATGGATTGGAGGGTAATGATGAGGGAAGTGTCCTTGGCAGTTGTTTTATTGGGCTCCTTTCCCACTAGTAATCCTTTATTATTAGTTCTAAAGGAGGCCCAGAAAACCCTAAACCCTCTAGATGACAATATCCCAGGAATCCACTGAGTGAGGAGAAAACATTAGTGTGGTCAGTATTTTATTTGTAGCAAAAACAATAGCCTTGTCTTCACTTGTAAGACACCTTATTACAAGATCATTCGTAGTAGTTACCTTAAAGAAGTTCATATTCTTGAAATGCTCTAGATGCTTCTCACTCTTTGGTGTGACACGATCATACACCTTATCCTTTATGGTTTGATGGATGTCCTTACCCTATTCTAAAGACCCCATTTTGGCACAGGAAGGTAGGATGTTGGGAACAGTTATTGAATTTAGCTTTAAACCTGAAAATTACATTTTCTTGAAATTTTTAAAGCCTTTTCAATGAATCTATTTTGTGCATAGCCTGTAATCAATTCTATCCATGAGAACACATTTCTTTGAGGCATTCTGTCCAATAGTTCATGTGCTTTGTCTATGCTTCCACATTTTGCATACATGTCTACTAGGGAAGTTACAACTACAACATCTGGCAAAATTCCTCTATCCTTTATGCTTTTATGGATGTCTATACCTTGTTCCAAATATCCCATTTTGTATAAGGTGGGAATACACTAGAAAATGTCAATTGGGGTTAGAGACATGTTTGTTGACTATAGTGAAAGCACAGAAAAGAGAAGGGGCATTGGATCATTCTCTAGCATTTATGATAGTGCAAAATAATGAGGGGAATAACTGCAAATATGTATAAGTTCAATTTTTAAAGGAAAAAAGCAATACTATAATCACAATCAGGACTCTTTGACAGGAGTGGATGAACTCCCAAAGATAGTAGTTGTGTGGTTAGGTTGCTTTCTATCCTAGTATTTCTTTGTTTCCACTAGATTCTTTCTACTTTATTTGGATTACTATTCTGACCCAAACTATCTTTAGGCTTGTTTAATGTTCCTCCTTGTTAGTATAGTTTTAATGTTATAAGATTTTACATCTTAGCGCATTGTAACTTATTCTTGGGTTTGAGAAATTCTCTGAGCATAAATATAGGCTATATTTGAAAAGATTAAGTGGAGTAACATAACAAAAAACTAGAATAAACTCTTGTCATTATAATGTATAATGATAAGATACGTACTTGAGAAGAGGCTTATTTTCCTCCTTTGGTTTGAGAAAGGAATTAAACTATTTATAGGAGTTTGGTTAGAGTATTATTGGGGTGTGTGGCTTCAGTGAGGTTGTTCTTCCCTCCTTTGGTTTTAGAAAGGAATTAAAATATTTCATATCTTGTACCCCAACAATACTTTAACCAAACTCATAAAAATATTTTAATTCCTTTCTCAAACCAAAGGAGGGCAGAGCACCTCTTTCTCAAGGCACATATATGGTCATTAGATATTATAATGACAATATTTTAATGAAACATGTCGAGATGAAGTTGTAACCACCTTGGTAGATTTTATGTTCGATTGATTGTATCGAGGTTTATCATGGAACAGTGGGTTAAAAACCTAAAAATGTTTTATCATGCTCTAAATTCCTGACTACAACAAGAAATAGGTGGAGGATGTTATTTAAAATAAATAAATAAATTTAATTGGCATCTACAATTGATAATACAAGTTTTACAAGAAGATTTTCAAACGCAGTCCAATCTAGGGCATTAAATATCTACTGATTGGTCTAATAAAAACTCTCCAAATTTCAACCATTTTTCTACCCCGGTCCATAGAGGAGGTCTACGAAATTTCATATCGAATGGTTAAGTGTGTATGAAGATATCTCTAGCAGATAATGTGTGCAGTAGGGAACAATAAATGATTAATCGGGGAATACAAGAAAAGAGTTAAAACTTGATTTAAATTAATGTTTAAAGGTTTGTGGTCGATTTTTATGATGTATTTGAGTGTTTACAAACTTGAATAGCTTATAGAGATCATATATACTGAGTGTCCCATATTTTTTCACTCTCCAAACAAGACAAACCTGTCATTTCTTAACTTAATACTGTCACACCTTGAGTCATCATGAATTGTGATCAAGAGAACCTTAAGATTTGAGTTTGCATAGGTTTAAGGACATCCATATGAACCTGAATTATAAATTGAGTGCATGAACACTATCATCCATAGAAATTATTAGTCAAAGAAATTAGTTTCAAAACCATTAGAACCTAAATGTGTGGACTAGTATTCAAAATATTGCAAGACTTGAAACTGATGTTTTAAGTCTCTAACATCAGTTTCCACCTCGATTCATAGTTCAAGTAATTACATCTCTATAATGGTTTGTTATTGCTACATGTTTCCATTTCTAACACATATATAATCCAGAAAGTAATTTGATCATTGGAAACTTTCTGAAATCTTTTTGTTTGTACCTCATTTAGTTTGGATGGTCCATCTTCTATTTTTCAATTTGACTCTAGTTGTCCTGATTGTATTCCGAATAGAGCTCAAGTTACATTCATGAAATTTTTGTTTCTTTTCTTTGTTGCATCACCAATTGGAGTAACCAATAACTTGAATGTTGACATCTAGTCCAGTGCTTCTCAACATGATTGGGGTAACTCTTCTACAAAGATAAATGGATATCCTCTGTTAAAAAGTGGCAAATTTTTGGTGTGAGAATAGACTCAAAAATATTTTCCAACATCCTCTTGGCCTCTTCCAAAATGGGAGATCTAGAGCAAAGAAGAGAGATGCTTTGAATCTTGATGGAAGTAAGTTATTGTCATATGTAGTTACAAGTGTCCTAGTTGCATTCCATGAGAACACATCTCTTCAAGGCTCTATCAAATAGTTCATGTGCCTTGTCTATGCTTCCACATTTTTCATACATATCTACCATGGTGGCTGCAACTTTCATTTGAAATGTTTCCTCTATCCTTTATGGTTTGATGTATTCCCATAAGTTGTTCTAAATCTCTGATTTTGGCACAAGAAGGTAGGATGCTAGCAAAGGTTGTTGAATTTAGCTTTAAAGCTGAAAATTACATTTTCTTGAAAGTTTCTAAATCCTTTTCAATGAATCCCTATTATGCATAGCCTGTAATAAATTCTATCTATGAGAACACATCTCTTTGAGGCATTTTTTCAAATGGTTCATGTGCTTTGTCTCTGCTTCCACATTTTACATACATGTCTACTAGGGAAGTTGCTACTACAACATTTGGTGAAATTCCTCTATCCTTTATGCTTTTATGGATGTCCATACCTTGTTTCAAATCTCCCATTTTGGCATAAGGTGGGAGTACACTAGAAAATGTAAATTGGGGTTAGAAACTTGTTTGTTGCATATAGTGAAAGCATAGAAAAGAGAGGAATTTGCTATTTTCCAATATCAATAATTTGTATATCATCACCTATTTGGAAATTGCAACTTGGCATTATTGACTTATAAGTCTAGAGTGTATGCAACAATGTTGTAATCATTATGCAATATGTAATGATGTATGTTAAAAAAATAAATTGGGAGGTATAGAGTAATGTTTGGTATATTTGAGAAAGTTGTTGCTTACACTAGAGACTGATACGTCAATTGTTTAATGTTACAGTTCCATTTAGTTCATGGTATGAAAAATATCGATATTGAGTATACTAGTGTATATTTTATGTTTTGGTGCAGTTATCAGAGTTGGATTAAAAAGCACATTATCGAAGAGTTGTCAATCACTATTACCTTTACATTGACAATTACATGACCAAATTGACATAGTTTTGAAGGTTAGTGTTCTCATATTTATTTAAATTTGATTTCCATTTTCTCTATAAGTGAATATTTTTCCTCTTCATACTTTCGTTTCGGCCTGAAATCATTTGTTTCTATGGACTAATGGTATTATTGGCTTCTCAGGTTTGCTGGCGTATGTGTTTTCATAGTCTATTTTTCCATGTTAAAAATACATAGTCTATTTCAAACATATTTTCTCTATTGTAAATATGACTTCACATTAAGCTTAACAATGTTCTTGTATTGTTGAAGCAATGGACATTAAATTATTGTAATTGTTATCATGAAATCCTACAGACATAGATGGACAAGTAGGTATGAGGCTCACTTGTGGGACAACAGTTGCAGGAGGGAGGGCCAGACTAGAAAGGGTCGACAAGGTGAGACATAATAACTCCCTTACTTGTTGTACATATTATATATTAATTTTTCTTGCTAGATGATTTAGATAAACTGTTATTTAGGAACTTATTTGATGCAAAAAGAATCACACATTCACATAAATACATCAACAATCAAGAATTTATAGCATTTTCAACTCAACTTAGCTCTGGAATTTGAGTATCCTTTATAATCCTATATAGCCAAACTGTTCTTCTTGCTCAAATATTTCCTCACCTGATAGAGTTCACCTTCAATGGCCTATAATATCTTCTCCCTGATTCTTAAGCATCACATCCTTTTCAAGGTCAGTATGCTCTTAAGTTTGTGAATCAAGTAATGTTCACTTTTCCCCTTGGTTACTCAACCTAGTCCTTTTGCACTTTTTCTATTTCCTTGGTGATTCAACAAGTGTCTTATGGTTTTAGCCATTCTTAAACTTCTTGAGGTTGATCCCTTGTTTCACTATTCACACAAATGTTAGATTCATCATAAGAATGCATTCAAAACAATCTCAAAGCCCACCTTTTTTTTCCTTTTTCAAACTGTCATGTTCTTCTTTGTTAGATCTACTCCTTGCAAGCAAATTTTCTTTTATGGCATTCAAGGTAATATACCACTCATTCATCCTATAAAACCCTTTCCTCAATGTTAGAACAACCATCTATGGACAAAGTTTCAAGTAATGAAATTCCATTCCAAACATACCCAAAACTATTCTTTTCACCCTCAAGAACCTAGCTCATTCCAATACCCAAGTATTTAAGTTTCAAGTCTATCTTATATATAATATCACTTCCCTCAGATGTTATTCATTTATTATCAACTCATATGCAAGAATGTAGCCATCAGTTCTTTGAACAACTCCTATAAACTCATTGTTTACAAATTGACCTGATAACCAACCCTCTAAAGCAGGAGCAAGACTGGAAGTAGAATATGCACACAATTGATTTTCATTATATAAATTCTATATAAATTATTGGTAGTATCCATATTCTCAAAATTTCCTTTGTAAATTCATGTTTGTTAATGTATCTTACATGTGGAAAGAATGAATGGAGAAGTCTGCAACTAGGGAAATCGACTTTACACCTCTTTCAAATGACAATCTATGAAACCCTAATAATAATCTTGTTGATAAACTAACATTGAACTTGATATCTCTCGAAAGTGCACCCTATAGAGAAATATCCACAGGTGTTCTAAGAGTGCAGATTTTATCTCTCTCTTTCATAGATACAATGGAAACAACTCAGGTCTTTGGGTATACCTATTTTGAGGTCACCTCCTAGTATCAAGGTCGGTTCCTTATAGATGTATCCTACACTGATTTTTTGGGGTTTGAGGGTAAAATATGACTATAAATGAAATTTAAACTGAGGTGATACACCAAACTTGTATGAGGTATTTGATTGAGTACATGCACAATTTATATGGGAATGGATTCTTGATGCACAAGCCGACGTTTTCTACAGAATATTAAAGGAAAACACTTAGAGGTATTGAGGGAAAATATCACAATAATACTACTAAGTTAAACATACACATTAATATCATGCGACATTATTGAATTTGCAATAGGGTAAGATGATTAATTAGGGAATTCACATTCACAAGATTAATGGAAACATACACAAGACTGCAAATAATTGGAAAGGCAGAAAATACTTCACATTCAAAGGGAAAACTAGAAAAAAATGCTTCAACACTCTTGTATCTAAAAATTCCTCCTCTCGTGCTTTGCCAAGGAACACAATATATAGCAAAATTAATTCACCCACCCTTCCTAAAAATAGGTTAAAGTCAGTAGTCACCCATGTGCATCCTATTTTTATATTTTATTTATTGATAAATAAAGGAATAAAATAAAGAAATCTAATATAAAGAGGCATTAATAGCCTTTGATTACATAACAATCTAATCTGCAGAGCTGACTATTCTATTTTTAAGAAAACCATTGGTGAATAATTTGCTAAAAATAAATCTTGCTCTATGAGCAAGTTTCCTTCCTTGTGCATGCACATTTTTCTTCTTGTTTGTTCTGTCCTTTTGTGAAGGCATGCAAAAATATTCATGTGCAAGAAAATAAAAATTATTGACCTCCAATAATCAGCAAAATATTTACCTCACTGTGGGGACCACCAGGAGCACATGCGCAATCATAATCAACTCTTATTTTGTGAACAATAAGGTAATTAAGTATTCAAAAGTTTCTTGTATTTTTATGTTGACCTCTGCTCTATCCCTTGTGATCACATGGAAAATTTACATTTCAAGTCATATTCAATCCATCATAATTAGTGAGGACCACCTTTGCAGTTGACCACTAGTCTCCATTTGGTTTGGCCACCCTTGTGGACTTAGCACATTATTATGTTTTGAAATAAGACAAGGGGGAACTTTGTAAAAGGTCACCATATCATACTCGGCCACCTTTGATTAATACATGATCATGCCATTTACTTGGTTTGATTGACCACCTTCACATAACATATGGTCACCATAGTGCTAGGCCACTTGATTACTTGGGACATATACTATGGTTTAGACTTTTGAAAGTCAATATGCAAATGATTTTGTTTTAATCATGGGGTTGGCCCCCTCATGATGATGAATCACCCCTCCACATGCTTTATCATTGACATGGTTAACTCGGGTCGAGTTTTCTTTGGTATTTGGTGATCATTTTTAATCATTGATCGGTATTCCCTCAATCTGTAGCCTTTGATCTCTGACCCTCAATTAGGGTTTGAAATTTGGCATTTAATGTGCTAGCTGTTAATGTGACCATGGTGATTTTCTTTGATGGCTATTGATCATTTTCCAATCATTGATCTCTATATTGTTTCTTCTCCCCGTTGATCACCTTACTATGGTTGAGTTTCATTAACTAACCTCCCGAGTTTGTGTGGTAAAGGGTCGCTTGACCTTAATGATCACTTCATTTTGGAATTTTAGCTTGTGGGAAAAGCCCTCGAATTTATTTTTTTGATGCCATTGTTGAAGTCTTTCGAGCTTGGCCCCATGTTATCCTTTGTCTACTTGTGAGTTTTATTTGAAGCGGCCACCATTTCTTGTCCTTTCAAGCTCTATTACTTTGTGAGGTCTTGCGGTCGAAGGCTTGAGCACTGGTATATTTTGGTCTTTTGGCCACCATCGTCGAGAACTTAAAGCTTAGAACTAAGTGGTTTGTCTAGTTTCTAAACATTTGTGCATCTGTATTATTATTGCCTTTGATCCCTTTTGAGTTCATGATGTGAATGGTTGATGCTCGTCATTTTTAGGGTAACACTTGAGCTCGATTCCTAACTCTGAATACATTTTCTAAGTTTGTAGAACTCAGTGATGTTTGTGGACACCATTGCTATCCCTTTTAAGCTTTGTTAGTCTAGCTTTATGAAATAATGGTCGCCATTGTCAAAGTCTTTTGAGCTCGGGAATGTGTAACTAGCATCACTGTTTGATAAGGGATAGTAAGCTTTCAATCTCTAAGCACAGTAACTACTTTGTAATTATCTCTTTGACTTAAAGATATTGATATTTTGCTCCTTCTTTGCATTTTCTGTGTCATCTCTTGGTTCCCTTGGAGACTTTGAGTTAAAACTTGTTCTGGGTCCTCGTTTTTTGGCTCTGATCTTGATCATCCTTCGAGGTTTTCTCAACTCCAATTCAAATGGTGAGTTCTTATTTCTTATTCTGATTCTTGATACCCATTTAATGGGTTGTTTGATTAAATCCAAATTCTTTTCTTTTCTTCCTTGGATACTCGAGTTGAAACTGGTTTTAATGGAAATGATAATTTCTGAAATACTTGAATATTTCTTTACTTGGATGTGCATACAATTTTTGATTCAAGATTTTCTGTTTGATTTTGTGTTCTGAATACTAAATGGGTATTCCTATTTTCTCGAAACTTTCTAGATCTGAATGTTTATTGATGTGGGTATTCGAACTCCTTCATTCTTTTGATTTTGCAATCCGCTTCTTCAGGATTATAATGGTTTTTGAAAAGTAAAAATCCACTTCACATTATTTTAAGTTCTACACTACCTAATTTGATTCGAACTTAATACTCACCGAGTTTATATTCCGAGTAATATTTAGAGATATGTTTACTTGCTACTCGTATTCATAAATAATCCCCCGAGTCTATACTTTTTATACTTTTTCCTTTCCAATTGCATGTATACTAATATTTATGAGTTCTCGAACACTTCCTACATCCTTAGATGTAAAATTAGGAGCTTTAGTTTGAATGCAACATATTGTAGTTTTGAAACCTCATGTTTTTAAGGTGCCCTTTGGTTCTCATGATTTTGTAGTAAATTGAATCTCCTATTCCTTGTTTTTAGTAAGTAATCGATGGATTTTATTTTGTAACTCCTCTATTCTGGAGCTCTGTTCTGATATGAAGTTTTTCTCACTCATCCTTTAGTACAAAAGTTTCCCCTTCAATTATGAAACTATGACTTAATGAATCCAATGCATATTATTCTATTGAAGTGTTGCAATATTTTACTACATCTGTAAAAACATGCATCTAAACCTAGCTTTGAAGCTATACTTTGTAGCAGTATGTTCACTTGATACTTGCTTTATTTCTGAAAATAGTACTCTAGGATGGCTGCACTTTGTAAAATTATGAGCTTGATTTCTTGATTCCTCACTATTTGGCCTTCCTGTAACTCTGATACTAGACATCCTTCTTCATTTTCAGTTATAAAATGACTTTGAAAATTTGATTCTAAAATCAAAAATGTAGAAGTTAATCATTTACTTCTTATTTGAGAAATTGGGCAAGATATGTTATTTCTGGACTTTTCTGTTCACTATTCCTGCATGCTAAACATTGAAATTTTGTTGAGATGTTGTAGTTCCATTTATTTTCTTCTTAAATATTGTATTTGATCTTCATTACAACTTTAGTATGCATGCTGGAAAATTTAAAATATCAATTTTACATGGTGAAGCCCTGTCAAAATTTTCCCAGATTTCTTTCTTTATTTTGTTTCAAATTTGTAATCTTATCCTTCCAATTAGCTTCAGCCTTTATCTTCTAATTTTTCTACTTCATTTGTAATCTGAAACATGTAATTTTATCTATAAGTCTCTCCTCTGATATGTACTGTAACTTCTTCTATTTCTAGAATAGTTGTTGAACTTTGAGTTGCATTCTTCCTTTATACCAATATGTACTTGTGACTTATCTGCTTCATGTACCATAGGATAAAAGTCATTGAACTCTGTAATATTTATCTACAATGAGGACCATAAGACATGATTTATTTATTCTTTACTGCAACCTATACCTGCACACTTAAGAAAACAATTAGAAAATATTTAGGCTTTTTGGCCTCTCTTATGTCCATGGTTTTTCTCTCTTCTCTCCTTATTTCTGAGTGAGTAAATCATGTATGTTGTTATAGAAAAGTACTTCTATCAGTAGTTCCTTTGATCTTCATGTAATTTATATCTCCTGTTGTTAAGAGATTCATCTGCATGAATTTGGATAGTATAGGAATATGGATTAACCCTGAGCTCGTAATTGATAGTTTCCTCTTTTCTTCCTTTCAGGTGCAGTGCTTTCATCAATGAAGATGGAGATGGAACAAAGATGGATATGGAGATACATCAACCAAAGAAGAAACTCCCAAGGCAATGATGGATTCATTCATATGCCTCTATTTTCTCTTTCACGCATATATATCTCTTTCTTCAGTAGTTATATTTTACTTTTCAGTTACATCCCACGACTTATGTGGGAACATTTGAAATTTC
Organism: Taxus wallichiana var. yunnanensis; assembly: GCA_018340775.1. NCBI lineage: Eukaryota > Viridiplantae > Streptophyta > Pinopsida > Cupressales > Taxaceae > Taxus > Taxus wallichiana. The sequence goes on from CM031239.1 coordinate 902,532,312, forward strand.
TTATGAATAAAACATTGAATTCTGAAATTGAGTTGTGTATTTATTTCTGCATTTCATCTTTCTATATGGATTGTATGATGAATTAAACAACTAAATAAATAATATAATACCTATAATCATTTAGTAATGAACTCTAATGTCTTTTTGAACCATAAAAGCCTGAAGGAGAGAGCAGAAGGCATAAAACAAAAGTACCTATAATCATTTAGTAATGAACTCTAATTTCTGTAATATGCAATTATGATTTTTGTTCCAAAACTTAACACTTCATCTATTCTATAATTTGATGTTTTCATCAAGATAACACAATTTTCCTTTGGGGATTTTTATTATTTTTTTGAAGATTGTCATGAAATTGTAGACTATGTGATCTAGTTATGTTTTGTAATAAAGCACACATAGCTGCAGATTTCATGTAATCATTAATTAATTCAATAGAAACAATATTGACTGAAAGAATCTCCCCTAGCTTAGGTCCACTTCACCAATGCTATCCATCATAATGAAGTTTTGAGTTTCCCATTTTTACACAAGTGAAAAAATTGTCAACATATTTGCGATCCTCCTGTGTGGAAAGATGCCTCGTAGATTTTAAACCAAAGGTTTGCTCTTGTCCATTGGGCATGGAGTCCAAAGCATGTAACCGAAATCTGCCTTCCGAAGGTCCAACCCTTCTAAAATGAACTAAAATTGGGAATGATCTGGTAAACTGATCATGTGCACGAATGCACTTATTGAATTGAAAAATATTGCAATGTGTAAGAACTGCACTTATTGAAGGGAAATCCTACTCTAAACGCATTAATCGTAAGCTTTTCAATAACAAAGTTGTTTGAGAAACATATGATTCATAAGAATGGGAAGTTCCTCTCAATTTAGCCTTGAGAGATGAAAAGCATTGTGTTCTTTGCAAGCTGAAATCATGTAATGACCACTCCGATTCTACCCAACTTGAATGCTTAACTAGAAAGATAATACCTGATTCGATCAATTTAGATAACTCTTTCCTCATTAGAGGCTCTATTTTTGGATTTACATGCCTCTATTTTTGCCTAACTGGCTTGGAATTTGGCTGTAATTCAATAGTGTGCTATGCCAAATTAGGATCAAACCCTTTCAGGTATTGGTATCTCTAAGAGAAAACATCTTTAAATTCCTTGCAAAGATTAATAAAGGACTATTTTTCAGCTAAGAGAGCATACCTTTCTCGAGAAACAAATTTTTACCTTCATCAACTGTGATCTCTTCATAGTTATCAGCATGTGTTGACATCTTAGTTTTGTCTTTCCTTAACTAGTCATCAGTGCTAAATATGTCTTCTAATGTGACCAAGCCTTGAGGTAGTTTATTCATCTTTAACTAAACAATCTGGTCACCATACAAGTGTTGTAATTTATCTTGATTTACTACAGAAAATTTAGCTTCTTACTTTACAAAACTCTGTAGATTTGTTCATCATTTTCAAAAACCTACCAATTCAAATCATTATCAGGTATCGAAGGCCTGAAAATCAGCTTTATATGAGGTTGAATCTTGCTATTTTCAATCTGTTCCAGCACTTCAAAACTAGCACCAATTGTTGCAAGTCTATCTGCATGCTTATTTTTTGTTCTAGGAATGGACTGGATATTAATAGCTTCAAAATATTCCATTAAGTCTGAAACTCTATGTCTGTAAGACTTCATTAATGGATTCTTACAAACATTGAAGTTTCTTACTTGATTAATAACCAACTCAGAATCACCAAAAATATGTAGCATGCTAATACCTCTTTCTCTGGCCCAAAGTAAGCCATGAATTAACACTTTGTATTCAACGACAATTACAAGTGCATGAAAATTGAGACTCAAAACTGAAAAATACCTTTCATTTTTTGGGGAAGTGAGTATCAAAATTTCTCATTTTCGCTTTTTTTTCTTAGGTCCATCAAAATGAAGCTTCCAAATCCCTTCCGTTGCATTTTCTATTTTGGACAACAAGGGAATTGGTGTGTTTTCTTCATGCAAGCAATACACACCAAACAGATGTTCTTCAACTTATTTGAAAGGATCATGATCATGTTATTCATGTGTCTTTTCATCCATAAATAGGTTAGAAACACCATCCAATGTTGAAACATGAGTTGTATTATCAAAATCGATCGTCTAAGGTCAGTATAATTAGCTAATGCATTAGAAGCATGAGGCTCAATGTGAAATCTGGCCAATGGTTCTGAATTGATAGTAACTTTGGTTCCATAACATGTAGTGAAAAACAATAAGGACCAATCTAAAGAGAGATAACCTCCTATTTTTGTTGTGAAATCTCTTGATAAACATATAGAAAAGTAAGGAGGTAAATCCACAACAATAATATCTTACAGAATGGAAACATTTGGGCAAGCATGCAATGTTACCTCTAGATTTCTGATGACACCTACTATATTAGTTGCAGTCCCATCAAGTCAGTAGAAACACTCTTTTCTATAGGTTCATACTGTAGACCCAATTTTTCTACAATTTCTTTTGGCATAACTGTGTTACTTGCACCGTTGTCCACCATACAGTTATGAACAAGATGTTCTCCAATAATCAGTGATAGATAAAATGGTGGTGGCTTCTTGATGTCATGAGCATTTAATACTTTCTAAACCATCCATTTAACCTCTTTGATGCGGTCTTGTTCCATTGTTCCAAGGACCATGTTTGTTTTCTGAACTTCCTTTTCTGCTATTTTTGAAGAAATCTATAGCTTAGCTAGTTCATGAGAAAGTAAATCTTATTGTCTTGGAATACTTAGAGTGTCCCACATTGAGATGTTAACATTATGCTTTTTCATTACATCAACAATGTTAAAAGAAGCAACATTTTTGAGATAGATTCTACTATTTTAGCATATGCTTTAGCAAAAATTTATTTTGCTTTAGCTTCTTTTGATATCTGAGGTATAAATAACCTTCTTAGATCAGGTTTTAGCTAGTTTTTTATGAAGAACAATATTGTTAGCTGGTTTTGGGCCTGTAGTTGCTATTTAATCTGTGATAGTGGGTATAACAAGCCTATTTTGCTATTTTTACTTTCTGCAGCTTTTTCTTGAGCCCTAGTAGTAATTGCAATGAAATAATCAAAGACTTTAAACCGACTAAGTTCTTCTTATGTGCCTTCTAAACCTAAGTATCTCATTCCCACCCTCCATTTGAGGCATGAACAATGTCTCAGATTGAGGTTGTGCAACAAGACTTATGTTCAGAAAAGCATTTGGGCAACTAACGGCTAAATGAGGTTGATTACAAGGTTGACACCACTCTTCTATAGCCATATTAACTCGGGACTAAAGCATTATATGAACTAGGGCCTTTGGGTCAAATTACCTTTGCTGATAAGGATGCCTATAATTTTGATTCTACCGGCAAGGCTACCTATTTTGTTGGTTTTGTTGATAAGGTCTGCTAGGTAATGCAATCCTATTCTCAATTGAATTCAGCTTATTCCCCATATTCTGCAAAGATTTAAAAATGTCATCTGATGGGGATGCAACAACAGTTCTATAATCGTGATAGGCTATGGGATAGGTGCTAAATCTGCCATAAAATGCATCGAAGGCCTTGGTGTTAATTTTTTGGCTTGAATAAGGCTATTTTCATCTCGATGGTGATATCATAGGCTACTGGGAGATTCTCTCCTCACATACACTGAATCATAGTTGAAATATCACTATTTAATGCTCTAAGATAATAAAGGAAAGCATGGTCATCTTGAGGCTTAACACTTGTTGGGATTCTTTCCCAAGTTCTAGAAAAACGAATGTTGAAACTAGACATGAATTCATGAGGATCTCTTCTAATCGTAGACAACTGTTTTATAAGAGATAAATGATCTGAATTATCTTGGAATTGTTTCAGTAATTTACCACCTAAATCATCCCAAGTTCTTATGCATCCAATCTCTAGATTTCTATACCATTGCAAGGCTTGTCCTTTGAAGGATGCAACTAAAAGTCTCAAAGCCACATCTTCATGAGTAATATTATGGACTGCACATATGGTTGCAACATCTTTGATGTGCTCTATAGGTGTAACCTGATTTTCACCCGTAAATGAAGGAAAACTTTTCATGGTAGCATTAGGGATATCATGATAAACTGGAATTACTAATGGGCTGCCATTAGTAAAGGTCACAAAATTTCTAGGTGGTTGAATAGCCATTTGAAAAACTAGGATTTGAATAGAGAAATTGATACATGGTGAAGGAATATTAGGAGGAGGGTTATCAAAACCAAGCCTATTATAAGGTAAAGTATTACCAACTCTTCTCCTTCTTATAGAATTCAAAGGTAAAGAAATAAACTCAGAAGGAATTCCTCTTACCGATGATCTTGTAGTCACTTTAGGCATGGAACATGCTGCAATACTGGTATGAAATCAACCTTATAGAGTCACCAAATAAATCTTTAAATCTTTAGAATAAATTTTTTTAGCTTTTTGATCCAAAAAGTAACTTTTTCTATAATTTATCGTATATCCGATTTATTGTCCCACCGGTGTGCAAAAACTGATTATCTCTTAAAAGTGCACCCTATAGAGAAATAGTTGCAGGTGTTCTAAGCTTGCAAATTTTATCTCTCTCTTTCGTAGATATAATGGAAACACCTCAGGATTGTAGGTATACCTATTTTGAGGAAAGTCTCCAGATGTCAGGCCGGTTCCTTATAGATGTATCCTAAATTGATTTTTTTGGGTTTGAGGGTAAAAGATGACTATAAATAAAATTAAAACTGAGGTGATACACCAAACTTGTATGAGGTATTTGACTGAGTACATGCACAATTGATATGGGAATGGATTTTTGATGCAAAAAGGTGATAGGTTTTTGCGAATATTAAAGGAAAACACTTGGAGGTATTGAGGGAAAATATCACAACAACACTACTAAGTTAAACATACACATTAATATCATGCAAAAATTACTGAATTTGCAATAGGGTAAGATGATTAATCAAGGAATTCACATTCACAACATTAATGGAAACATACACAAGACTACAAATAATTTGAAAGGAAGCCAATACTTCACATTCAAAGGGAAAAAATGGCAGAAAATGCTTCAGCACTCTTGTATCTAAAAGTTTCTCCTCTCATGCTTTGCCAAGGCACAATATATAGTAAAATTAATTCACCCACCCTTCCTAAAAATAGGTTAAAGTTGTACTTGCCCATGCATCCTATTTTTATCCTAATAAATAAAGGAATAAAATAAAGCAAACTAATACAAAGAGGCATTAATAGCCTTTGATTACATCACAGTCAAACTGCAGTTGACTGTTCTATTTTTAAGAAAAGCATGGGTGAATAATTTTCTAATAATAAATCTTACTTGATGAGCAAGTTTCCTTCCTTGTGCATGCAAATTTGTCTTCTTGTCTGTTTACGTCCTTTTGTGAAGGCATGCAAAATACTCCTGTGCAAGAAAATAAATACTTTTGACCTCCAATAATCAGCAAAATATTCACCTCACTGTGGGGACCACCGGAGCACATGTGCAATCATAATCAACTCTTATTTTGTGAAAAATAAGGTAATTAAGTCTTCAAAATTTTCTTACATTTTGATGTTGACCTCTTCTCTATCCCTTGTGATCACATGGAAAATTTGCATTTCAAGTCATAATAAATCCATCATAATAAGTGGGGACCACCTTTGTAGTTGACCACTAGCCTCCATTTGGTTTGGCTACCCTTGTGGACTTAGCACATTATTATGTTTTGAAATAAGACAAGGGGCCACTTTGTAAAAGGTCACCATATCATACTTGGCCACCTTTGATTAATACATGATCATGCCATTTACTTGGTTTGATTGACCACCTTCGCATAACATATGGTCACCATAGTGCTAGGCCACTTGATTGCTTGGGACATATACTATGGTTTAGACTTTTGAAAGTCAATATGAAAATTATTTTATTTTAATCACGGGGTTAGCCCCCTCGTTATGATGACTGACCCCTCCACATGCCTTTTTGGTGACATGATTAACTCAGGTCAAGTTTTCTTTGGCATTTGGTGATCAATTTTTAACCATTGATTGATATCCCCTAGATTTGTAACCTTTGATCTCTGACCCTCGGTTAGGGATTGTGATTTGGCATTTAATGTGCTCGATGTTAATGTGACCATGGTGATTTTCTTTGATGGTTGTTGATCAATTTCCAATCGTTGATCTTTGTGCTATTTCTTCTCCGCCATTGCTAATCTTATGTGGTTGAGTTTCATCAACTCACCTCCCAATTTTGCATGGTAAAGGGTCACTTGACCTTAATGATCACTTGATTTTGGATTTTCGGCTTGTGGGTGAAGCCCTAGAAAAATGTTTTTTATGGCATTGTTGAAGTATTTTGAGCTCAACCCCATGTTATTCTTTGGGTGCTTGTGAGTTTTATTTGAAGCAGCCACCATTTCTTGTCCTTTCAAACTCTATTACTTTGTGAGGTCTTGTGGTCGAAGGCTTGAGCACTAGTATATTTTGGTCTTTTGGTTGCCATCGCCGAGAACTTGAAGCTCAAGACTGAGTGATTTGTCTTGTTTCTAAACATTCGTGCATCTGTATTATTATTGCCTCTGATCCCTTTTGAGTTTATGATGTGAATAGTTGATGCTCGTCATTTTTAGGGTAACCCTCGAGCTCGGTTCTGGCCGTGAATACATTTTCTGAGTTTGTAGAACTCAGTGATGTTTTTCGACACCATTTCTTTCCCTTTTGATCTCTGTTAATTTGGCTTTATGAAAGAATGGCCACAATTGTCAAAGTCTTTCGAGCTTGGGACTGTGTAACTATCATCACTCTTTTATAAGGGATGGTAAGTTCTTTATCTCTGAGCACAGTAACTGCTTTGTAATTATCACTTTGACTTCAAGATATTGATATTTTGCTCCTTCTTTGCATTTTATGTGTCATCCCTTGGTTCACTTGGAGTCTTTGAGTTAAAACGTGTTCTGGGTCCTCCTTTTTTGGCAATGATCTTGATCATCCTTCGAGGTTTTTCTCAACTCAAATTCAAACGGTGAGTTCTTATTCTAATTCTTGATACCCATTTAATGGGTTCTTCGATTAAATCCAGAATATATACTTTTCTTCCTCAGATACTGTAACCTGAAACTGATTTTAATGGAAATGATAATTTTTGAAATACTTGAATATTTCTCAACTCGGATGTGCATGCATTTTTTATTCAAGATTTTCCGTTTGATTTTGTGTTCTGAATACTAAATGGGTATTCCTATTTGCTCAAAAATTTTAGATCCGAATGTTTATTGATGTGGGTATTCGAACTCCTTCATTCTTTTGATTCTGCAATTTGTTCTTGAGGATTATAATGGTTTCTGAAAAGTAAAAATCCACTTCACATTATTTTAAGTTCTCCACTACCTGATTCAATTCGACCTTAATACTCACCGAGTTTGTATTCTGAGTAATATTTCAAGATATGTTTACTTGCTACTGTATTCATAAAGAATCCCCCTTGAATCTAGACTATTTATACTTTTTCCTTTTCAACTTCCTGTACACTTGATATTTATGAGTTCTAAAACTCCCTACCTCCTTACATGTAAAATTAGGAGCTTTGGTTTGCATGTAGCTTCTTGTAGTTCTGCAACCTCATGTTTTTAAGGTTCCCTTTGGTTCTCATGCTTTTGCAGTAGATTGAATCTCTTGTTCCCTTTTTTCTGTAAGTAATCGATGGATTTTATTTTGCTTATTTTATGAACTCCTCTATTCTGGAGCTCTATTCTGATATGAAGTTTTCTTTCACTCATCCTTCAGAATTGGAATAGTGGTTTCACTTTGATAGTTTCCTTCACTTTCCTTTCTCTTCTATTTTTAGATTTACTTCCTCAACTGAAAATTCCATTGTATCAAGGACACTATAATTACTCTACTTATCGTTTCTAAAGATATCTAAACTTGGTCCTTGAATGTCTTGAATATGATATACCTTTAGTACAGAAGTTTCCCCTTCATTTAGGAAACTATGACTTAATGAATCCAATGCATACTATTCTACTGAAGTGTTGCAATATTTTACTTGCATCTAGTAAAAACATGCATCTAAACCTAGCTTTGAAGCTATACTGTAGTAGTATGTTCACTTGATACTTGCTTTATTTATGAAAATAGTACTCTAGGATGGCTGCACTTTGTAAAATTATGAGCTTGATTTCTTGATTCCTCACTATTTGGCCTTCCTGTAACTCTGTACTGGACATCCTTCTTCATTTTTAGTTATAAAATGACTTTAAAATTTTGATTCTGAAAACTGAAAACTATAGAAGTTAATCATTTACTTCTTATTTGAGAAATTGGGCAAGATATGTTATTTATGGACTTTTTTGTTCACTATTCCTGCATCTTTGAACATTGAAATTTTGTTGAGATGTTGTAGTTCCATTTATTTTCTACTTAAATATTGTATTTGATCTTCATTACAGCTTTAGTATGCATGCTAGAAAATTTAAAATGTCAATTTTACATGGTGAAGCCCTGTCAAAATTTTCCCATTTCTTTCTTTCTTTAATTTGTTTCAACCGTAATCTTATCCTTATAGTTATCTTCAACCATTATATTCTTAGTTTTATGCTTCAGTTGTAATATGAAACATGTATTTTTATCTTGTAAGTCTCTCCTCTAATTTGTACTATAACTTCTTCTATTTCTAGAATAGTTGCTTTGAACTTTGAGTTACATTCTTCCTTTATACCAGTATGTACTTGTGAATTATCTACTTCATGTACCATAGGATATAATTCATTGAACTCTACAATATTTATCTACAGTGAGGACTATAAGACATGATTTATTTCTTCTTGAATGCAACATGTACCTGCACACTTAAGAAAACAATTAGAAAATATTTAAGCTTTTTGCCTCTCTTATGTCCATGGTTTTTCTTTTCTTCTCTCTCCTTCTTTCTGAGTGAGTAAATCATGTATGTTGTTACAGAAAAGTACTTCTATCAGTAGTTCCTTTGATCTTCATGTAATTTATATCTCCTGTTGTTAAGAGATTCATCTCACACATTTGGATAATATAGGAATATGGATTAACGCTTGAGCTCAGAATCGATAGTTTCCTCTTTTCTTCCTTTCATGTGTAGCACTTTCAAGTAGTGAAGATGGAGATGGAAACAAATTTGGAGATGGAGATACATCAACTGAAGAAGAAACCCCAAGGCAATGATGAGTTCATTCATACTCCTCTATTTTCTCTTTCATGTATATGTACCTATTTCTTCAAAAGAGTTGTATTTTACTTTTTTCATTACATCCCACACTTGTGTGGGGACATTTGAAATTCCTTATGAATAAAACATTGAATTCTCAGTAATTGAGTTGTGTATTTCTTTCTTCATTTCAGCTTTCTATATGGATTGTATGATGAATTAAACAACTCAATAATATAATTGAAAGTCTTAACCATGAAGGAAATAACATAAAAATACCTGTAATCATTTAGCAATGAACTCTGATTGCTACAATCTGTAATTATGATTGTTGTTCCAAAACTTAACACTTCATTTAGTCTACAATTTTATGTTTTCATCAAGATAAAACAGCTTGTCCTTCGGGGATTTGTGTTCTTTGCTGAAGATTGTCATGAAATTACAAACTATGTGATATGTTACGTTTTGTAACAACACACATAGCTGTAGATTTCATGTAATCATTAATTAATTCAACAGAAACAATATTGATTGAAAGAAACTCCCCTAGCTTAGGTCCACTTCACCAATGCTATCCATCATAATGAAGTTTCGAGTTTCCATTTTTACACAAGTGCAAAAATTATCAACATAAATTTTTGATAAATATTTATAGTATTGATGGTTCTTGGTATTTTCTCTCCAGCCCACAACAATTGGAAACTCAAAAGCAATGAACGTTAAATAGATAATATATTTTGTGTTATATTCCTATGATTTCCTATATGCATTACTATTATATATCATTTACATTCATGAAAAATATCTTGAAGCTGGTGCCGAATTATTAATAACAACATCATGCCAAGACTCAGTGCTTATGATATGCATTATTCATATATTTTTATATGTTTGTTCACTTTTTTTTCCTTCATCTGGTACCTCTTCATTCATGTCATATTTATGGGGATTTGATTGTTTACAGGAAACAATTCATGGTAGCTAACAGGTTGCTCAGACAAAGCATAGGATGGAAACTTTCACCAAATAAAGAGATACTTTCTAAGTGGATTTACATCGATCATGAGGGTGACCTGGTATGTTGTTATACATACAACTTAAGACATATTGTGCATAGTTGAATTAAATTAATAGCTTACAGTAGGTTGTTATCAAACAGTAAGATATGAAAAGATTCTAGGATAAAAATGTTAACAAACACAATAGACCAGTTTTAAATCATGAAAATGAAATTTATACCATTACTCGAGTTAAGTTGGATTTTTATTTTCAGGAACTTGTTTCCAAGAGCATTGAATCTGTAGAACTCGACTTCTCAAGATCTATGGTGACACCTTTTTTGAGGTTAGATCTTTTATCCATTTTACTAGAAACTTGAAAGTCTAATTTCTTTGGGTTATTGTTGACTGCTTGGATGATTATGCTGGAAGCTCTATTCATTCTGTTATGGTATATATGTTAAGGCTAGATTGTGTTCATTGACATACTTCACATTCTTGGATGCTGTAAGCTTTAGGATTATATTTTCCATACAGTCTGAGGATTGATAGTGCATTAGCACTTCATCTACTGATGAATCATTATTTGAGTATCATAAATAACGTGGTGTAAGAAGTCTTTCTATTTTTCTTATGAAACATGCTTTTATATTGGGAGAAATTAAATAAGCTTCAAATCCTTCTTAATTATTATCATAGTGTCCTATTTAAGGTTCACAACCCATACATTTAAATATGCTATTGATGTAGCTATAACCAATGGTTATGCAATAATACTTTTTCTTTTCCTTCCATTATTTTTGTGTTTTCTTAACTTAGCTTTTTGATGTAGCATGCTCTCTGTCAAAGGACACCAACATCATTGGAAAAGTATTGTTATTTGTTAAATATATTATATAGAACTTGGTTATGTTTACACTTTTTGAATGGGAGTTTCTTTAACATTTTTTCTTAAGAGTGGTAGATTTCCAACTTGAGAAGCCTTATGGAAGTCTACTAGTTATTATTTAGATGCTGAAATTATGAAACTAGTTTTTCCTTCTTGTTACCAATTTTGTTTCAGCTAAAGTTGTAAATGTCACTGTATTTTAGTGATACATTCAAATTACATTATTTTATATGATTTATGTGGTAATTAATTAGTAAGTTTCTGATATTGGTATTTGTATCCAGACATAAATGTTTATTCGTATTTCTTTTTTCAGCTGGTCTTTATTGGAGGTCGCACACAACCTGGTACTATAAAGCCTAAGGTAATTAGTTTCAAAGTATAATTTGTGAGGTAATTAGTTTCATAATAATAATTTAAATAAAAGAGTTTATTGATGTTGGAAATGCTTGTTAATATGTTGAATATGCTGCACAAGTATATGTTAGGGAGTTGGAAAGTCTTCCCAAGGCCAGAATATATGATTTATTTCAAATAAGCCATGCTCCTGCTATCGTTGTGAGTAATAATGCTTGATTAAAATTTATTTGTTGATCTCCAACCTTTATCCATTCATCAATAATTCCTTTCATTAAACCATTCATCCTTTACAATTTGACTAGTTGTAGTTCCTCCATATTAGGTTGGAGTTGGGTTAATGGTATTACAACAACTTGGTGGAATCAATGGTATTATATTTTATGCTAGTGCAATTTTCAAAGTTGTGGATGAGAGGCTATATTTGTACACCAGATTTTATTTTTTTGTGATATAAATGTATGTTTTTCCTTTCGGGAAGAATATGATTGTTTTGGAGCATGTTGTAAGCTATTCTTCAGGAAAGACAACATCAGTTGGAATAGCTATACTGCAGGTGCCAAATATGTCTAATTCCTTACATAATAACACCCCATTTGGCTTGTCTCCATGATGAAGCACATTTTCTATGTTTATCAATATGTATATATTGCTTGGCAGGTGCCAATGACAATAGTAGGTGCATTGCTGATGGAAAAATCTGGTAGATGACCACTTCTTATGGTATGAACTTAGGCTCTGATAAAAGGCTATTATAAGGATTTTCATTGCTTATTTACATGAATATTAAGAGAAAATTGTCTTTAGATTGCTACTGGAGGAATGAGCGTCAGTTGCTTTGTGGTTGGATTGTCCTTTTACATACTGGTAATTACACTTATCACATCTTTATATCCACCCATCTTTATTGTTGGGATTTATTTTCATTTAATTAAATTGTTCACTGCAATTAGGATACTTATATGCAAATGAAGTAGTAATTCTCTTTTTAATCATTCGTAATACTAGTATGGAGATGCCATTATCATCCGAAGATGGATCCAGAAGTGGGATCCAAAATGTCAGGCTTCATGCAGCTGACTTTAGGAAAATCCAACAAAAAACTAACATGCAAAGAAACTGATCTAAAGACAAAACAAAAAATGTAGTTGAATATAATATAATTTTATTGACAATGGAGCTTTGATGTTCCATACGTCCACAAGGAGAGAATCAATCACTTAAGAAAATTACCAAGTACATAAAAGTATAAATTGCAAAATGGAAATTAGAGCAAAGATCACAATTATTCATGTTTATTGTGGATTATCTTGACTCATTTTCTGTTATACAGGGGCATTCTCATCAATCTGCTTTGAAATTGCTTTGAAGCAAGGTAGCTTTAATTGGTCTATTGGTGAGTGTTGTGCCTCAATGGTTTCACTGGGCATTGTTTGTATATAATGCTTGTACGTTTTTACTCAATTTTCATGCATGTAGTGTAGAATATCCACTAAAGAAAAAATAGATGAATAATGGCTTCTTTTTTGTTTTTCTGTACAGGCTTATATCAGAACATTTTCACTAGGCATGTGTGGAATTCTAAGGATTATAATGTCTGAGGTTAGTCCTTGATATAAGTTATGAAAATGGATTGACAGTAATGAGTTAGTGATAACTAATTTTTTAGAACAAAATGTAAAGATCAGGTCGATTTAGTAAAAACTAATTATTGTCCTAATTTAAATGTAATTTGTGAATACTTTTGGCAGAATTGGAGTAAAATATGTGATCATAATTTCTTAGAATCCAATGCACCTTCGCTGCTAATGATAGTAGAGAATTGCATCAAAGTTGAGACAATCAAAGTGAAGAACATGAAGATGACTGCTGACGGAGAGCGGTTGCTCAAAATTAAAGTTAAGAAAAATAACCTCAAAGTAGCACTAGGGAATCATATGGATCACTTGAAGTTGGTGGTGGAGAGAAGGTGTTAATATTGTATATCAAGGGTTAATGGAATTCAGACACCCTTTTGTATTTTATCTTATTTGATATTAATAAAATATTTATTGACCCATTTTTTGGGCACAAGATTCAAAACAATTTTTTTTTAATTTATAATATTAATTACTGCACCACTCCAACATCATATAAAAATGTCATCATTGATTGCACTATATGATATTTGGTTATTATGTATTTTTATAATTCATATTTTTCTTTCTTTAATTTTGTATTATCTCAAAGGATAAAATAATGATATTGTCTCTAGAGAGACAAAAGTTATATTGTCTCTCAAGAGATAAAATATGTATCAATTTATATTGTCTCTGGAGAGACAATAGTTAGAGACACCCGCTTTGAGACAATAATAGAGACAATATACAACTTTTTTATTCTCTATTTGAGACAATTCGATCAAGTATTATCTCTATTATTTTCTCAAAACACCCCCTCTTTAGTAGTGTAGTGTGTCTTCCTAGATATCCAATTTTGGAGGGATTCCATATAGGTTTAGAAGGAAGTAGAAAAATATTGGGTGGGAACCGAAGTTCGATCATGGTAGTGCATCAAATGAAGAGTTTATTCATGCATTAGAAATTATTTTATACAGGGTTGTTGCCACATTGATTTTTCTACCGTAAACAAAGTTAGAACTCCTCCATTACATGATGTGAACTCGAACTTTAACTCGGAATCATTCTACATTAGTATAATATATGTGGTTCATGGATATACATACTTCAAACATGTAGTTATGATTCAAAACCCAAATCAAATTCCATGAATATTATTTTGCAAATAAACACATTATATTAAAACTATTTCCAAAAAAATACACAGTTTATGCTTTTCAAGGCATCCAAGATTGCTTTTGTTGTTAAAATAAAGAAGGAAATTACAAAAGATTCTATAATTTTTCTCACACACGAACTCACAAGACATAATTTCACATAAGCGGTACTTTTAGAAAACTATGCACTACAGAACCTATATTTATAACATAAACATTATTTATAAGAGTTGCAATTCAAAAGAGATGGCAATGCCTTAAAACTTAAAAGACAGTTTATAAGCATGAGAAATTCCATAAGTTACCTACAGTAGTATATTGGAGCATGAAAATCATAAATGATAAGAATTCAGTCCTAACATAATTCATTAACCATTAAGGTTGAAAATCGTATTGTAGTAAGCGCTATAGAGAAAATATAAGAAGATGAAATGAAAAAAGTGTAGGAAGGCTCGTAATGAAGATGGGACATAAAAGAGAGACTACACATCGAAAGAGCAACTTGTGCCTCGAACCGAAAGAATAAAATACTAGTTAAAGGATGTGGAACACCATACTCAACAACAAAAATTTAAAGGGGAATAATAATGTACAAGTCTTTATTAAGAGTGTTGTTGTTATTAAAGATTGAAAGAGTTTTTGCGTCAGGAAATAACTAAGATCTGAATCTGATCTCTTCTCTCTACAACCTTATCAGCAGTTAAATACAATTCAATTAGCAACTAACCATACATTCATATGCAATTGTTAGTTCAGATTTCATAGTTTGAATTATAAAGCAATAATATCAACATAAATAAAACTCCGAGATCTGATCCCTGCTTCTGCAACTCTTTAAGCAACCACGATTACATTAGTGAGAGTCCATTTCTAATCACAAATTCACAGGAAACTCTCTTTAAGTAAAAGAAATGAGAAACAATAACAACAACATAGAAGTAAATGAATTTCAAGTGCTAGAAGCTATATATAAAGGAATTTGATTGTATGCTTCATTAAAGTTAAAATATATATAGATTAAAATCATCAAAGAGAATCCTGATTACATTATTACATTCATGTCTCATGATGTACATTACGAAATAGTAGATACATAAAAAATAAGCTTAAAATAATAAACATCAAAAGTAATGTAAAATGAAAACATTGCAACAGAATAAGAGGTCACAAATTTGTAATTAAATTTAGTTCTTGAGATTATGTTTCTAGAAACAAAAGATTTCTTTCATTCCACTTCTTGGCGATTACATTTGAACAAATTAAGCCTACATATCAATGATAAGTTCCACTGATGCTACTCATTCACCTTAAGTAGCATGAAGTCATAATTACTTATAGTTTAAGGATGAGGTGTTATAATCGCTTATCTTTCTACTCAATAATCAATATTTTAATTTATGGTAAAAAGGTTTGAAATCTTTCCTCTGCATGATCAGAGAAAAGGAAAGTAGAGAATAGGATGCCCAAGTTCAAATCTAGGTTGCATAGGAATACTTCAGCAGGAGACAAAAATGGGTTTCCATAGGCTACTTGATCCCAGTGACCCTGTGGTTACACCTAATCACAGGGAAATCACCAAGGGCACCTTTAAAGATGATCTAAATCATAGGAAAAGTAAAACCCGATGAGGTTGGAATGAATTATTTGACTCCTCAATGTGGTAATTGTTGAAAAATTATGTTTCAATCGACATATATTAATGTAACCTTAATTCTCCCAATACTTGTGGACAACAATATTATGGGTGAGGCACCATATAATTACAATTACGTAGTTGTAGGGAACCAGACAAGCTTTAACGAGATGAATAAGCTACACAACGTGGCTATAGATACCATCATGTCGTTTGAGATGGCCATCTGGTTATGGATGACATTGCAGTCACCCAAACCTTCGTGTCACGATGTGATCAGGGGTATGTGGAAATTGTTAACAGATGATGTTTCAATCGGCAAAGTTGAAGGACACAGGAATGACCACCAATGTACACGTGGACGGTGATGATTGTATAGGATTGTCAACATCTTTGAAACTTCAATCATTTTCATCCACATTCTAAAGGGTGTCAGAATGAGCCACCTCTGATTCTAATACAAAACACCTTTGGTGTAATTATTTTCAATCCTTACAATGAGTGAGCCACCCCTATTCTAATAGGGAATGATTTGGGTGTAATAATTCGGAACGACCGATAGATAATTGTAACACTTTGAATTGAAAATATTACATTTAACCATCCCATAAGGTGCATGTGAATTTTGTCTCAATGCATGTTACATGGAAATTAAAATGGTATCTCGGGCCTTATTTCATCCGAACCGCTCGTTTCCAACTATGTTTACAATCCTACAACAACGACAAAGATGAAAAAATTATCCATACCAATCTTGTTCCTTGTGTCATTAATCACATATGCCAATGTAGGAAATACCATTAAATTCTCTTCTAACCCTCACAAGGATGCGACCAAATCATACGAATTTTACAACACTCTGCTACCTATAAAAAACCCCGTGGAAGACATCATATGTAGACACTTTGTTGCACATGGCATTAGAGGAAAAAGTGGAGTATTTAGACATGATGGTAGAGGGCATAGAAATAATGGGTATACCTCCATATGAATGGTGGTCAAAATCCTAGCATAGAACTACACCGAATGGACCATGCATATGCTTCAACGACACCAATTTCCCCCAATTCATTCTCACTTTCACTTCTTTCAATGAAATGATGTCATCTCACATCAGGGGGCCATGGTAATAGAGCTTCCAAGGGACAACCTAAGTAGGCCATTTGAACTTTTGGATTGGTGTAGAAATCCATCATGTATTGCTCTATTCCATTGATAACATAATTGTTGAAAACAAATCTAGTGGACTGACCCGGGTCTAAACGACCATGTGTGCCAATGCTATTGCTCTCTCCATTGGTGGAAGGGGAAAGGTAGTAGATGAGGGTGTATCGAAGTGTGGTGTTGTTGTAGATGGTACCGCTTTCATTTAAAGAAAATATGTTCTATGTGTTGCTAAAGAATGTGTTGGATGCGTTATAATGACCAATATTTAACAAAAGCTAAAAAACAAAACTTAAAAATGGCAAACCTGCCGCAACATCAAAAAGATGTCTCATCGCGTAAAATTAGAAAAGTAAAAAACAAAACTTAAAAATAGTAAACCTACGACAACATGCAAAATCGGAAAAATAAAATTGTTAAAAATAGCAAATCTGCAAAAATAGTAGAGAAAATCTAAACTGACACAACGACCGTCAAATTTTCCATAGTCCCATGAATGTCTGCAAAGCCCTTTCCCATGTGGGGAATGCCTTCAGCGTAATAAATATATATTTTTTTTTAAATACTCCTCACGGCGAGATTAACAAATTCAATGAGAAAACATAAATAAAAGTTTAGATGCTATCTACTCTCTTATATTGTGTATATAGGTTGTGTGTGAACGGTAACTTATTTTTGTCCCCGGAGTAGTTAGTAATTAATTAGTCTTATATTACTATTTTTATTTTTATTTATATATATTGATTTATTATGTAAATTATCATAATTATTATATTTAGATTTATTACATCAAATAAATTCGAATACTAGCAAAATAAGCCTTTACTAATTATTTTCGAATAATTATGACATGTATATCAATAATTATTATCTAACTAAATCATAGTAATAATATGGAACAATGTTTTAATAATTTTAGAAGAGAGATTAAAAAATCTAAGCCATATTCAAATAGGCATTAATTTTAAGTATTTAACTATTCAAATATAGTGAAATACATTTCAATTTTAAGAACATCATTAATTGAGTTGTGCCTAAACATTACGTAAGTTTGTAAAATCATGGTTTTCAATATAAAGTCAAAAAAATTATATATTTTTGTTAACTAGCAATCGCACGCAGGAGTGCAATGTGTATGCTAAATGGTATAAGATTATTTGATTTAGATGGATACACTAATTACTTTTATAGTTGATGTGGTTTGTAATTAGTTGGGCTGAAATTGTGTTAGTGTTGCAACGGTTTTGAGACGGTGGTTGCATCAATATTTTGGTTTGTTTTTTTGTCAAAAATATTTACTTGTATTGTTGATAACATCTTGATAAGAGGTGTGATTGATAGTGGAAGTGTAGGATAATAGATGAAACATTATCGACTACAAAAGACACGACTCTTACAAGAAAATGTTTAAGAATTAGAAACAAAAATGGTTCAAGTTTTGTAGTCTTTATATTTAGTTTTGAACTAAAAAGCATCACGTTTAGGCTCTTCCTTATAGTTATTCATCTAAAATTAAATTTTTTTATGATAATTTGTTTTTCACTGATTTTATACTTTTTAAATCATATCTTGATCCATAAAATTTGAGTTCAATAGAATGTGGTATGACAAATACTCTATTTATTACCTAATTACTAGTAAATAATAAATTAATTACTATTAAATAATAAATTGTTTCCTTTTATAATTTATTTACTTTAAAACATTTTAAATGAATGGATAAATAATAGATGATTAGAAAATGTTTTAATTGTATATATGTAACAAATTTCAAAAGACTATATGATTCAAAAATTGATAAATGTATAATAAAGGTGAATTGTTGAAAAGAAATAAAGAGGCGAAGGAAATCCATCTAGGAATATGTTCTCCACATTCGTGGAAAATTAGGAAAGTATATTCATTTGTTTTTCCAAGATATTTTCAATATATTGAAACTTTTCTTGTATTTGCACAAAAAAATATCCCTTATTTAAAACAAAGAAAATAACAAAACACAATACATATAATTATCTTTATTTTGTGTGTTATATTAAACTCGTAACAATTATGGAGAAGGAAGAGAGACAATGTAAGGAACTTGACAAGTTAACATGAAAATCATAAGAAATGTGTTTAACATAAGAAAAATACATGTCTTCCATATTTGAAGACACAAAGTTCAATAAAATATCCTCTATATATTATTCAAAAATAATTAAAAGATGTAATTCCATATTCCTTCCATAAAAATTATATAAATCATTCAAAACCTATTTAAAAATCCCCACACAAACCAAGGCATCATAAAGAGAAAGGTGATGAGATACCATTACAAAATTGCACACAAGCTCACTTTTACATATTTCAAAGTTTAATTTAGAGGATAAAAATGTGGGGAAATAATTTCCTCTTTCCTCTCAAATTTTCATGATTAAAGGCCTAAATTGACCCTTTGGGTCATAAGTTAGGTTGTGAGGGAAGTTTAAATAGCGTGTGACAAGTAAAATGTGTCCCACAAGTTCTCAAAATTGGGCTCAAAGCCCAAAGCCGAAATTGGGTTTAGGAATGGCACAAAAACTAGTTCCAAATTAAAAATTAAAATAAAAGAGGTGATAGGGATAAAGAAATATCCAAGGAATATTTTTCCTCCCAAAATCCACATCATAACATTAACCATTAACCCCTACAATTTAACATATTTAAGCTATGATACATACCCAACATAAGAAACATAGGGAAATATTAGCTCATACTCAAAAATTACATAATTAACAAGGGGTACATTAACAACATAGAAAAATAGGGTTCCAAGGGTACATTAGAACTTTTATAAGATCACAAAATCCATAATAAAATAAATAACATAACCAAACAACAATTAAAATAAAACAAACACATACCTATCGATGGTCACATGTAAGATGCTCCCCATGCAAACCGTTGCTGCAAAATCACAACACCCCCGAATTTCCCGAGTTTGAAATGGTGCATTAAGTGTGATTGCACAACATGGAACAATCTCTCAAGCTATGGGACTTGCAAATCTTGAGATAGCCCTCCAAAGAAGGTTGGTTCCTGCTTCCTAATCTACCTGCCACAAGCTACTCCAATGCAGAAAAAAATAATCTAATCCTAATCTAACCATTCCAAGGAGATAGGGAGAGAGAGAGGCTGAAAGAGAGCCTACACTAAGTGGTGATACACCAGAAAATGAATTGGCTGGTCACAGATCCAACTACCTGAAGTAGAGAGAGGTGAGCAATGGAGGGAGTGGACAAGATGCACAAAATACCAAAGATGAAGTTCACAAGGAACACCACTTCAAAATCCATTAAGCACAACTCCAAGAACCTACAATAAACATCAGATTATGTACAATATACCTTGCAATGACGAGAGGTGAGAAGAGACAACAAAATAAGCAAAGGATGGACAAATGCATCACGAAACATATTTAATTGCTCCAAAAGTTCATACAGTACATCATTAGTGGGCAAGGGGAAAGAAAATGCCATTACAAAGCCATGAAAGGAGGCTTAGACTCACAGTTATACCCTAAGGAAGAAAGGGAGAGGGAGGTAGGAAAGAAAATATGAACAACCCTTTAGAAAATTCCCCTCCTTTACAATATATAGGAAGAATAAGAGAGAGAGGAGGGAAGAATTCAAAATCTTCTCCAACCACCCCTAGAAGTGCATTGAATCCACCTACAATAATGAAGAGTTTTTACTGCAACACTTATGCACTGCCATTTTCCCTTCATTGGGCAAGAAAGAGGCCCATTCTTGATCATGGTGGCAAGTGCAAGACTTGACAACCCCGAAAATAGAGGGACGAAACATTAGTGGAGAAAAGTGAGAAGCCGACGCGAGAGCTTTCCAAAAGGTACTCTCCTAACCAATTCCAAGTTTCTAGTCGAAATATATGGTTGTCTCAAGATCAGGGTCATAGGTGCACAATATTTGAAAGAGTCTATCCGCACAAGACCCACGTGGCAGCCTCACGCTTCTTGAATATTTATCCCCTTCCCTTAGATGTTGAAATTGGGCAAGATTAACATGTGCTAGCTTCGGTGGGCTCCTCTATAATATTTGTAAGTCATTTCTATTGCCAGAGACACTATGTCTGACCCGAGACATGTGGAGGCTTGGCCCTTGTTTGAAAATTGCCCCTAGATTTTTCATTTTAAGTTGTGTGGACGAGACACGTGGAGGACTCAAGGTTTTGGTAATTTTTCAATGGTCGAACTTACCTTTTCTGGACTCTAAACATGTAGCAAGTTAGTGCTCATTTAGGGACTACCTTTTGAGCTGTGCCTTTGAAATTATGTTGATGAGACATGTGGCACCCTCTACGGCTCCTCTCTACTTCTTTGTGTTTTGGCTAAGTCCCCTTTGTTCGAAGGAGGCTTTATGTCTTACCCGAGACACATGGAGGCTTCACACTCATTTGGAAACCCGCTTCAAATTTTAATTTTGAAATTATGGCTTTCTAACATGTGGCTCTTTCCGCTGGCCTCGCCTCTTCTTATAATTTTCAATGACCGCTCGCCTTTTCAAGCTCTAGACACGTGGAGGGCTAGCACTTTCTTGAGTCTCCGCTTTGGGTCGCCCCTTTGAATTTACATTAATCGACACTTGGCAACATCTGCGCCGATTCTCTATACTTAGCTGATTTGGGCCTCGATCCATTTGACTTCTATCGCACCCTGACACGTGGAGAGTTTGCGCACCTTTGAAACCACTCTTTGACCCATCCTTGGTGTTGCTCCAATGAGACACATGGAGGCTTCCATTAATACTCTTATTCTTAGTCATTTTATGCCTGCTCTATCCCCTTTTTAACTCTGACCACGTGGCGAGCCTACACTTCTTTGGGGATCCACCTTTGGAGTTGGTCTTTGAAGCTGCGCCGATTCGACACGTGGCACCTTCCACTGGCTCTGCCCCATTTTGACTTTTAAACTATTGACTTTGTCCCTTTTCGGACCTAGGACATGTGGAAGCTTAGCACTTGTTTTAGGTACCCATTTTGGATTCTATCCTTGAGTTGTACCAATTAGGCACGTGGTAGCCTCCCGTGGGTCTCGTGACTTTTCAACGACCGATGAAACCTCGCAGCCCGCACTTGAAAAATGTGCCATTTTGTGAAAAGTGTAAAAGTTCCAAAGTCCCCGAAAACTAGCCAACCCACTTTACACTTGGGAAAAATTTCCTCTGTGGCCCCGCAGACCCGCTTTTGGAAAAAAACACATCCCTAGGCCGCCAGCCAGCGCATTTTTCCCATTTGGTGAAAAGACATCTCCGAGCCCACCGCCCGCTTTTTCCACTTTTCATAAGAAATCCTTCTCGGGCCCGCAGGCCCGTAATTATACTTGTGCCTTTTTAAAAAAGTGTAAAAATGACAAAATGTCTCCCGCCACCCCGTCGGTCCATAATTTCCATTGGCAAAAAATCTTCCCTAGGCCCATCACCCGCTTTTGGCAAAAAATCCTTCCAAGGCCCGTTGGCCCATAACTTGAAAAATATGAGGAGTTAGAAGGACTTATTTATATCTTTGGAAAGGGGAAGAAATTTTTGATCTGTTGGAAATGATTATAGGGGGTCTTAAATGCTTAAAATATGTAAAATTCAAATTGAAGCACAAAAGGGGGAAAATGGTGTCAGTTGACCCAAAATAAGTGTGATCTTATTTTGGTCAACAATTTGGTGACTCATGGTTATCACCTATCTCCTAGGTGAAATGATCAATTGTCTTGAAGCAACCATTGGTAATGTAGTCTTCTTGGCAAACACAAATCTGATCCGAGCTATGAAAATCCGATCCTTGAGCCACTTGGAAACCTGTTAGAACTAGAGTGACCTCACCAGATGCTACTTCCAATGCATTGTGCATGAGTAACAAAACACCAAAATAGTATATACTTTATTTTAAAAATCACATTTTAAACATTTATAAATTAAATTCCATCCCACTCCTTTTTGTTTTTACTAGTCAAAATGTTTAATCTTTGCTTTTTCCTCGTTTACTAATAAAAACTAGATTTTTAAGTTAAATTTTATAAAATATAATTTTTCTATGTTTATATTAAATTTTTTAACAATAAAAATTATTATATGGATTATATTGTATTAAAGATTTGAAAAATAATACTACTATTCACATCGCTTTATTGTGATGAAAAATTTAATCGATTTATTTATGCTATTCCATTTAATAAAAAAATTAACTTTATGTGTAGGTATGTTCAACTTATAAAATCGTGGTGGTTTTTTTTTGCATCTTAAAAGTTGAGTATATTATGTAATTCAAATTACCACCTATACTACCGTAATATTTTCAAGGACAATATGATTCTAGTTCGCTCTATGTTTTTCAAGAATTATTTATTTGATGCACAATTTTATTTTGTGCTTTGTCTTCTATCTACATTTTTACATGGGTATTTAATGTTGATGCAAAATAACAGAACCCTTGAATGGCCTCGAATTTGAGTGAGGAATTCAAGTGTGATTTGTATAACATTCTACCATCTCTCAAGTTATGGGACTTGCAGACTTGAGATGGCCCTCCTGGAGAAAGCCGAGATTTCTTCCTAAACTACTCCGCCACAAGCTACTCTAGCGCAGTAAACTATCTAATCGTAATCTAACCTTATAAGGAGACATGGAGGAGAGAGAGATAAACACATAAAAATATAGCCTACACTAAAGTGGTGATACACGAGAAAAGGAAAGAGGTGAGATACTCACGAGGGGGCGAAGAAACAGGGGGAAAGGAGATGAGGGAGGTTAGACAGAAGTGACATAGACCCAGATCCTAATCCACCATTAAAAATCCATGAAACATGACATCTTACACCTAAAAACGTGAAATACATGAATAAAAAATAGATCTGAAAGGGAGAGGCACAAAGAAACAATAAAACACGAGAAAGGGTTGAAGAATGCCACAAAATCATGAGTTTATTGCTCTAGAAGGTGCACAGACCATTACATTTCTACTTAGAGGCACAAATACACTTTCCAGTCCCCACACCTGCATGTCTCTCCTCTTCTCAAATGAGAAGTGTTTTCAATATATAGAACATCGAGCCGAGAGAGAAAGAAGAAAAAATTGGATTTTTCTCTCGAAAGATTAACCACCAACAATCAAAGCCCCGTAAATCTACCTACAATCTATCAATTCTAGTTCCCCATGTCTGTTTGGCATGTAAGAGAAGGAAATATGGCAAATCACATAAGATCTAGGTAGTTGAAGCAATCGGATCCCATATTAATTGCTTAAAAGATTTTTTTCCATATTTTCACCCATCATAGCTTGCTCAAAATAATATTTTATGCTTCCATGGCGTAGAGGATGTTGAGATATTTCCAACGGTACCAAATTTGATTAATTTAGAACACTAGATTGAAAGTTATGCCCATTTGAATAGTTGAATCAAATCCATACAAAAATGGTGAAAAAACAATTTTTGCAAAATGGATCTGCAGTCCCAAAATTCACTTTGCATCTACCGCGAAAAAACAAAAAAATCACAAAACCTCCCACAACTCTGCAAGCCCTAAATTCACATTTTCCCAAAAGCCTTCATGGACCTGGACCCGTAATTGTGAACTGTGACATTTGTGAAAGTTGTAAAAATCCAAAGTTCCCACCATGGCCCACCTCCCCACATGTAATTTAGGCCTGACACATGGCTTCTCTGTGTTTCAAGTGAGGTGCACTTAATTTCATACTTTTATACTTTTTTAAAACAAAAGATAAAATTACAAAGTTCCTCCAACGACCCGCCTTCCCACTTTCACCTAAAACATGGCCACATGTCCCTTTGCGGGCCTATTCTATTTCTTTGTGTTTTGGTTAAGTCCCCCCCTTGGCTGAAGGAGCAACTATGTCTAACCCTAGACACGTGGAGGGCTTGCACTTTTTTGGAACCTACTTCTAGAGTTTATCTTTGAAGTTGCGTTGAGTGACACGTGGAGGCTTCCGCTAAATCTTATACTTCGTTGATTAAACGGTCAGCTTTGTCCCCTTTTTAACTTCTGGCCGTGTGGCGATCCTGCACTTGTTTGGGGACCGCCTCTAGATTTTAACCTTGAAGATGCACCAAGCTGACACGTGAAGGCTTCCTTTTTCTTGTCCCAAGCTTGGACTTTTCAACGGCTGGTATCCCCTTTTCAAACCTAAGACATGTCGAGAGTCAAGCGTTTGTTTGGGAATCTTCCCTTTATTCTTCTATTGTAGTTATGCCGAGTTGACACTTGGTGCCTTCACACAGTCCTTTGACTTTTGCTCGACCATTGCAAATTTTTAGACTTTGGACATGTGGAGGGTCTACGCACATTTGAGGTCTCTATTTTGATGCGCCTTTTGGAATTACGTTGAGCCGATACTTGGCGTCGTCCACAAGTATCTTACTTTTCCCTGAGTCGACTCATATGTGAAGTCAAAAAACTTCGACCCTTTCACCGCTTTCTTTCTGTTAAGCCTCTAGCTTCTTCTGCTTCGTTTAGTGTCATCGCGACACTTCTCCTCCATTTTCGACTCTCGTCTTCCCCTTGATTTGGGATCCATTGCGAGCTCACAAGTCTGAACCACCCTTATATTTTCTTCTGTAGTGTTGTGTTTGATCAATTTTTCCCTGTGGTGTAAAATTGGGATAACATTTTGGTGACTCACGGGGACATCTGCCTACTAGATGAGATGATCAATGGCCTTGAAGCATCCATTGGGCATGCAGCCTTCCTTGTAAAAACAAATCTGATCTGAAATTTAAAAATACGATCCCTTAGCCACTTGAAACCGCTAGAACTAGAGCTAATCTCACCAAATGCCATGTTCAATGCACTATGCCCAAGCAAAAACACCACCACACAAACTATGTACAAAATTGGAAATCATACACACCCCAAGTGGGATATGCAGAGTGTGCACAAGAACTTCTTTTACTGAAAGAAAACCTACCTATTCTACGCTAACCGAGAGCAAAAAGGGAACTCAAACAAATCCTACAATTGGCAGGGAGAAGTAGCTTCCCTTTCTCAAAAAAGGCAGCCATGTAAATGATTTGACACTGAATATGACTTCTTGTATGAGTGAAAAACTACTATAAGCCAATCCTCCACCCAAATCATCAAGGTTTCAACTGGAAAGAAGAAAAATACCTCTTTTGGTTGCTCTGTATTTGGATTGAAGAGGCATTTCATCTTATCCTTGGTACTTTGATACTCATCCTCGTGCCCTGGAGTAAGCATGACTGGTGTTCACTTCTCCCTTAGCTCCAATGAAGCCAGGTACCTGATTGGGAAAATTTTGATCTGATGGATGTGCCCATGGTTTTCAGTTTCAACTCCATGGATGGAGTCTTCCTGCGGACGTTCTTGGGTGGATGGTGTGGGAGAGATGGGATCCTCATGTTCTTTCCCTTCCTCCTCCTGAGAAGAGAATGGAAGGTCATGATCCTCTAACCTTGGTTCTAAAGGGCCGTTGTGAGACGCAGGATTCTTTCCTTGAATGCTCTCCTCTATGGCAGCAGGTTCATGTGCTTAGAAGGTAGATGATGGAGGAGAAAATGATCTGATATCCTTGGGTTCCTCTCCGTCAACACAATCCTCTAGGTCCGATAAACAATTTTCCTCCTCGTTGTCCCGCTACGTGTGCTCGACCTCCTCCATTGTTTGCTTTGGATCCTTTGACACCAATTTCGTAGGCCTCTATCTCCTCTGTCCACTGTGCAAGCTAGGAGAGCATCTCAACCATGAATTCAAGCTTCTCCTATGGGCTATAGTGTATTGGATAAGGGCCGACCCATGGATAAGGTACCCTACAACCAATTTTGAATGCCTTCATTTTTATTGCAGCCCGGATGACACCATGTTAGCCTCCATGTTTTGGATCTTCTCTTGCAAACTAGCATTCTCCATATAGCAGCTTACCATTATATGTGTACCCTTGTTCTTGATAAGCTCCATCGGCAAACCGGTTTTGACCCTACTCATATGGGTAGGCATAATGGTTCTAGATCTTATCATAATGTTGATATGGAGGAGATGGGAAATACATGTGAGGCAAACTGCATTTTTGTTGCCGTAAGTGTGGATTCCAAGATGGGAATGAAGTCATGATTGCACAACTTAATGTGATGTAAGAAGATGAAATATGTGGAAATAATAGTGGGTAGAAATGGATGGGAAGAAGGTTTGAAACTCAAAGAATGGGTTCTTGACTAGATGGAGTCACCAAATGTGCTTTGCACCTACCTTAAAAGGATAAATCTCACCAAGAACACATCAAATTGATGAAATGAAGTGGTAAGGTGATTCTAACTTATCCCACCAGAGTGCAAAAATTGTTGATGCAAAATCATAGCACCCCCGAATGGCCTCAGATTTAAGTGGGGCATTCTGTGATCTCGCATAACATTTTACCATATCTCAAGTCGTGGGACTTGTGGACATGAGATGGCCCTCCAAAAAAAGCCCCGATTCTTCTTCGTAAACTACATACCACAAGCTACTCTAGTGTATGTAAACTATCTAATCCTAATTTAACCTTCTAAGGAGACAGGGAGAGAGAGAAATACATAAAAACATAGCCTACACTAAAATGGTGAAACACAAGAAAAGGAAAGAGGTGAGATACTCTTCTCGGGGGGATGGAATAGGAAAAAGGAGATGAACAAGGTCAAACAAGTGACATAGACCCAGATCCTAATCCACCATCAAAACTCCATGAAACACGACATCTTACACTGCAAATGTGAAATACATGCACAAAAAAAGATCTG
Source organism: Taxus wallichiana var. yunnanensis (assembly GCA_018340775.1). Taxonomy (NCBI): domain Eukaryota; kingdom Viridiplantae; phylum Streptophyta; class Pinopsida; order Cupressales; family Taxaceae; genus Taxus; species Taxus wallichiana. The sequence continues at coordinate 902,560,094 of CM031239.1, forward strand.
AAAGGGAGAGGCACGAAGAAAAAATAAAACATGAGAAAGGGTTGAAGAATGCCACAAATTCATGAGTTTATTGCTCTAGAAGGTGCACAAACCATTACATTTATGCAAAAAGGAATGAATGAACTTTCCGGGCATAGGAGAAGGCTTATAGATCAAATGGAGTTGAGAAACAAATTTTACAGAGTTTCCCCACACCCAGAATGTCTTTCCTCTTTTCAAATGAGAAGTGTTTTCAATATATAGAACGTTGAGGCAAGAGAGAAAGAAGAAAAAATCAGATTCTTCTCTGAAATCGCAACCACAAACCATCAATACCCTACAAATACACTTACAATCTATCAATTCTTGTTCCCTGTGTATGTTTGGCATGTTAGAGAAGGAAAGATGGCAAATCAGATCAGATATGGGTAGTTGAAGCAATCGAATCCAATATTAATGGCTTGAAAGAATTTTTCCTAGTTTTCACCCATCAAAGCCTTATGAAAATAATATTTTATGCTTCCATGGCATAGAGGATGTCAAGATCTTTCCAATGGTACCAACTTTGTTGAATTTCAAGAATCGGATCAAAATTTAGGACCATTTTTATATTTGAATTGAATCCGCACAAAAATGGCAAAAACTAGTTTTTCACAATGGAACCACAGGCTGAAATTTACTTTGCAAATTTTGTAAAAATACAAAATTTAAAAATCCTCCCGCAGCTTTCAAGCCCAAAATTCACTTTTTCCCAAAAGCCTCTGCGGGCCCAAAATTGCAAACTTTGCATTTGGCAAAAAAACTTCCTCGGGATCATGGGCCCACACATGCAAATTGCGTGATTTGTGAAAGTTACAAAAATCCAAAGTTCCCCCATGGCCCACCTCCCCGCCAGTAATTTAGGCCTCACATGGCTTCTCTGGGCATCGGAGGAGGTGTGACTTACTTTTATACTTTTATGCTTTTCAAAACAAAAGCTAAAATTCAAAATTTCCTCCGATGCCATGCCTTCCCGCTTTGACCTGAAACATGGCCATGTGTCCCTTTATGGGCTTGTTCTATTTCTTTGTGTTTTGGCTGAATCCCCCTTTGAATGGTGGAGTGACTATGTCTAACCCTAGACATGTGGAAGGCTTGCACTTTCTTGGGACCTACCTCCAAAGTTGATCTTTGAAGTCGCACTGCCGACGCATGGAGGGTTCTCCGCTAACTCTTATACTTAGTTGATTAAACGGCCGAATCTGTCCCCTTTTTAATTTATGGCCACATGGTGAGCTTGCACTTGTTTGGGGACTGCCTCCAAATTTTAACCTTGAAGATATGCCAAGATGACAAGTGGAGGCTTCCTTTGGCCTATCTCGAGCTAGGAATTTTCAATGGCCGATGTCCCCTTTTTAGACCTAGGACATGTGGAGAGATGTGCCTCTTTGGGAACTTGCATTTGATTCTTCTTTTGAAGTTGCATCGAGCCGACACGTGGCACATTCCGCGAGTCCTTTGACTTTTCTATGACCATTGCAAAATTTTTAGACTTTGGACACGTGGAGGGTGTGTGCAAATTTGGGGTCTCCATTTTGATGCACATTGTGGAACTGCACCGAGCTAACAAATGGTGCCTTCCACGAATCCGCATCTTTTCCCCGAGGTAACTCATATGTGAAATCCGTAAACTTCGAGCCTTTCCCCGCTTTCTTTCCTATTGACCCTTTAGCTTCGTTTGTGTCGCTTCAACCTCATCGCTGACCCTCGCTCCTCCATTATCGAATCCCACCTACCCCTTGATTTGGGATCGATTGTGAGATCACAGTCTAGACCCCCATTATATTTTCTTCGTGTAGGGTCGTGTTTGATCAATTTTGCCTCGGTGGGCTAAAATTGGAATAAAAGTTTGGTGACTCAAAGGGACATATTCTCCTCTAGATGAGGTGATCAATGGCCTTAAAGCATCCATTAGGGCATGGATTCTACCTGGTAAACATAAATCTGATCTGAAATTTAAAAATCTGATCCTTGAGCCACTTGGAAACTTCTCGAATTGGAGCTAATCTCACAAAATTTAATGTTCAATGCACTATGCACACCCAAAAAAACATCATCACACAAACTATGTACAGTAATCGAAATCATACACACCCCAAGTGGGATATGCAGAGTGTGCACAAGCACTTCTTCTGCTAAAAGCAAGCCTACCTACTCTATGCTAACTAGGAGAAAAAAGGGAACTCAAACAAATCCTACAACTAGCAGGGAGAAGTAGCTTCCTTTTCTCAAAAAAGGAAGCCATGTAAATTATTTTACACTAACTATGGATGCTTGTATGAGTGCAAAAATGACGATAAGCCGATCCTCCACCCAAATCATCAAGGTGTCAACTAGAAACAAGACAAATACCTCTTTTAGTTGCTTTGTATTTGGATTGAAGAGGCATTGCAGCTGATCCTTGGTACTTTGATACTCATCCTCATGCCCTAGAGTAAGCATGATTGGTGTTGGCTTCTCCCTTGGCTCTAATGAAGCCAGGTACTTGATTGGGTAAGGTATGATCCGACGGATGTGCCCATGGTTTTGAATTTCAATTCCATAGATGGAATCTTCTTGCGAACCTTCTTGGGTGGATGGTGTGGGAGAGATGGGATCCTCATGTTCTTTTCCTTCCTCCTCCTTAGAAGAGCATAGAAGATCATGATCGTCCAACCTTGGTTCCAAAGGGTTGTTGTGAGACGCAGTTGCTATCCTTGAATGCTCTCCTCTATGGAAGTAGGTTCATGCGCTTGGAATGTGGATGATGGAGGAGCAAATGATCTAATCTCCTCGAGCTCCTCTCCATCAACACAATCCTCCAAGTCTAACAGGAAATCTACCTCCTCATTGTCCTGTTGCATAAGTGTGCTTGACCTCCTCCATGGTGTCCTTTGGATCTGTGATTTTATCACCATGGTTTCCCTCATTTCAAACATGAATTTTGAAAGCTCAAACTCTTCTTCGACATTAGAGCTTGAAGGGGATGAAGTGGGAGGAAGAATCAAGGTTCTTCTTTGGCCTCCTCCATGCTTAGAGCCTCTCAAACCGCATTTTCCTCCTCCGTCATGGGTTCATCAATCAAATAAGGCCCTTCAAATGAAAGCAAAAAAACTTCAATAATGCTTTCTTCATTAAGTGGCCTCAACTCTAATTTGATCTCCTCTAGTTTGTCCTCTTCAATGGGACTTGGAGCTGATTGTTCTTCCCTCGCTTGTGCTACAAGTTGGATTAGATCAACATCCTCTTCAGACAAAGTGCCATTCTCGACACTTTGCGCATTTAGAGTATACAGATTGTTGATCTTCTTCCTCTAGTTATCATTCTTCTTTTTTGCTGCAAGCTTAACTTCCACAACTTTTTTGCTATGACCGCGGCCTCCTCCATGAGCTTAATAAATAGGGAATATTTTCAATTTTCAATTTAAGAGCCAAGCTCACTAAGATGTTTATCATTTCTTCTTTTGTTGGCTCTTCCTCTTGGTTGGTTTTTTTGAGTCTTAAACCGACATGGACTCGTGGAGACTAGGAGGAGTGGTGGGTGGGGTCTCCACTAGTTGTTGCTTTATCTATGGTGGAGGGGAAGGCATTGATTTTGGCTCTTGTGGAGGGGACTTGGATCTTGAAGGGAAAAGGGAAGAGGAAATGAGATGAGATGGAAGATTAGGAATGGAGAAGGGAAATCAACACTTGGGGTAGTAGATGGGAAGCTTGAGAATCGAAGGTCCGGTTGAGATGGTGTTGTTTGGGGAATGGAGAGAAAGTTACCAGATGATGGTGTAGGACTTACCCATTGACAAGGCTCCTTGACACCAAGTTTGTAGGCCTCTATCTCCTTTGTCCACTATGCTAGTTGGGGCAGCTGTCTCATCCATGAAGTCAAGATTCTCCCCGTAGACTATAATGTCTTGGAAAAGGGCCGATCTATGGATAAGGTTCCCTACAACCAATTTTGAATGACTTCATTTTTATTGTACCCCTGGAATGCACCATGTTTGCCTCTATTCTTTGATCTTCTCTAGCAAACCAAAGATTCTACATATAGGTGTTACCATTATATGTGTACCCTTGTTCTTGATAAGCTCCATGGCTAAACTTACTTTGACACTTTGTTCATATGGGTAAGAATAATGGTTTTAGATCTGATAATAATGCTGATTTGGAGGAGTTGGGAAATATATTGGAGGCATATTGCACCGTTGTTGCTGCACGTGTGGATTCCTAGATGGGAATGAAGTCATGATTGTACAATTTCATGGGATGGAGGAAGATGAAAGATGTGGAAAGAATAGTGGGTGGAAATGGATGGGAAGAAGGTTTACAACTCAAAGAATGGGTTGTTGACCAGATGGAGTCACCATATGTGCTTTGCATGTGCCTCAAAAGGATGAATCTCACCAAGAACACATAAAATTGATGAAATTAAGTGGTGAGGTGCTTCTGACCTGTCCCACCAGATGTGCCAAAACTGTTGATGCAAAATCACAGCACCCCCGAATGGCCTCAAATTTGATTGGGTTATTCAGTGTGATCTACATAACATTGGACCATCTCTCAAGGTGTGGGACTTGGGGAATTGAGATGGTCCTTCGGAGAAAGATGACTTCTTCTTCCTAAACTACCTGCCACAAACTACTCTAGTGCAAGTAAACTATATAATCCTAATCTAACCTTCCAAGGAGACAGGGAGAGAGAGAAATAAATAAAAACAAAGACTACACTAAAGTGGTGAAACACCCAAAAAGGAAAGAGCCGAGATACTCTACTGAGGGGGGATGAAATAGGGAAAAAGGAGATGAGGGAGGTCAAACAGAAGTGACACAGACCCAAATCCTAATCCACCATCAAAACTCCATGAAACACGACATCTTACACCTGCAAACGTGAAATACATGCATAGAAAATAAATTTGAAAGGGAGAGGCATGAAGAAACAATAAAACACGAGAAAGGGTTGAAGAACGCCACAAAATCATGAGTTTATTGCTCTAGAAGGTGCACAAACCATTACATTTATGCTCAGAGGCACAAATACACTTGCTAGGTGTAGGAGAAGGCTTACAACTCAAATGGAGTTGAGAAACAAATTTTACAGAGTTTCCCCACACCTAGAATGTCTCTCCTCTTCTCAAATGAGAAGTTTTTTCAATATATAGAACGTCAAGGCGAGAGAGAAAGAAGAAAAATCAGATTCTTGCTCTGAAAGCTCAACCACCAACCATCAATGCCCTACAAATCCACCTACAATCTGTCAATTTTGGTTCCCCATGTCTGTTTGGCATGTTGGAGAAGGAAAGATGGAAAATCAGATCAGATCTGGGTAGTTGAAGCAATCGATCTCATATTAATGGCTTGAAAGAATTTTTCTAGATTTTCACCCATCAAATCCTGCTGAAAATAATATTTTATGCTTCCATGGTGTAGAGGATGTCGAGATCTTTCCAACGGTACCAAATTTTTTGAATTTCAAGCACTGGATCAAAATTTATGCCCATTTGAATATTTGAATCGAATCCGTACAAAAATGGTGAAAAACCAGTTTTGCACAACGGATTCACGGGCCCAAAATTCACTTTGTGCCTTTTCTTAAAAAACACAAAATTCACAAAACCTCTTGCAGCTCCTCGGGCCCGAAATTAACTTTTTCCCAAAAGCCTCCTTGGGCCCAAAATTGTGAACTTTGCACTTTGTAAAAATACCTTCCTCGGGCTTGTAGGCCCATACTTACAAATCCGTGCCGCCATAAATTTGTAGAAAATCCAATGTTTTCCCCACAACTTGCCTCCCCCAGTATGTAATTTAGGACTGACACGTGGCTTCTCTGGGCATCGACGGAGGTGTGACTTACTTTTATACTTTTACGCTTTTCAAAACAAAAGCTACAATTCCACAATTGCCTAATGACATGCCTTCCTGCTTTGACCTAAAACATGGCCACGTGTCCCTTTACGGGCTTGTTCTCGTTTCTTTGTGTTTTGGCTAAGTGCCCCGCTTGACTGGCAGAGAAACTATGTCTGACCCTAGACACGTAGAGGGATTGCACTTTTTTGGGACCTGCCTATAGAGTTGATCTTTGAAGTTGCGCCAAGCTGATGCGTGGAGGCTTCCGCTAACTCTTATACTTAGTCAATTAAATGGTCAGCTTTGTCCCCTTTTTGACTTCCGCCACGTGGTGAACCTACGTTTGTTTGGGGACCACCTCCAAATTTTATTCTCAAGATGTGCTGAGTTGATGCGTGAGACTTCCTTCTACTTGTCCTGAGCTTGGACTTTTCATAGGCCGATGTCTCTTTTTCGGACCTAGGACACGTTGAGAGTTGGTGCTGTCTAGGAATCCGCTCTTGATTCTTCTTTTGAAGTTGCACCAAGCTGACACGTGGTGCCTTCGTGAGTCCTTTGACTTTTCCTATGACCGTTGCAAATTTTTGAGACTTTGGACACGTGGAGGGTTTGTGCACATTTGGGGTCTCTATTTTGATGCACCTTTTAGAATTGTGCTGAGCTAACACATAGCACCTTCCACGAGTCCATTGGTTTTCCCTGAGTCGACTCATATGTGAAGTCTAAAATCTTTGAGCTTTTACCCACTTTATTTCTTGTTGAGCCTTTGGCTTCTTTTTTGTCATTCGGCCTCATCACCGACCTTGTTCCTCCATTGTCGACTCCTGCCTACCTCTTGATTTAGGATCAATTATGAGCTCGTATATCTGAACCACCCCTTAGATTTTCTTTTGTGTAGGGTCGTGTTTGATTAATTTTTCCTTGGGGGATAAAATTTGGATAACATTTACATTATGTGCAATATTTAAATTGGTTACTTACAAAAGATATACATATTTTATGCATTCAAAATCATTACATAGGGGCATTCTATTTTTTAGCATTATGTCGATGTCGTCAAATCGTATGTGTATATTTAATACATTAAATATTGATACAATCTACTTTTTTAGCAAAGTTTGAAATTTTTTATTCTTAGCAATATAAAACACATAATACAAAAATTATATGAAACTTTTAAAACAATCGCACAACTAGTTGAGGCATGATCTTTCCGCTATGTCTTGTTTAATTTAAAATGTCGTTAACAAAATTACTATTAACAAGGTTTATTAAATATAAGTGAACATAATTATTAGCTACTTTATACCCGGATTAAGGCACACGTAGTTACAATAGAATGCATCATGAGCATCACCAAAAAGGAACAAAAAAGAAACATGAAAAAAAGGGCTAAAACAACTTATCCCAAACTATAGTCAAATAGATCAATACAAGTTAAAATCGAAAAAAATGGAGGGGTAAACATCCCAAATGTACATTACACAAACAAACAAATAAAATATCCAAGAGCCAAAGGACTAGATAGTCTTCAAATGTTTTTACTCCTTCATTTGATGCTCTTCCTGTCCTTTTATCTGATCATCCTAATCACTCATGATAGGGATGGCATCTTCAACCTGCTCTTCCTCATCAAAACTACTAAGGTGAAGATTATACCTGCAAAATTTTTCTCCATGCTCTACCTTGACCACACGACCATGTAACTCCAAAAAAAAAACTTTCAATCTCTACCATATCCGCCCGATAGATTTTTGGGTGATGCAAATTTTCATAGAGGCATCGATAAAATGCATAACATTGTTTCCCATATCCATTCCAACTTCACCTAAGGCCTCCATATCCCTTTCCACCTGACTCACCCTGAGAGTAATTTTATCAAAAGACAAATTCTAACCCAACTCCTCTCTCTCTTTCAATTTAAATGAATCTCCTTTCGTATCAGTCAGAGAACCTACAACCCCGGTACAAAAATTGGCCTTCCCTTGAGATGACATACTATTCTTTCTCGTCAGTTTGTTCATATGGTCAGCAAGAGTACAATTTTCATCTGAATCCCTAGATTCAGGATCTAATTTCTTTGTCACCATGGGTTTACCATTCTTAAAAAGTAAAATAATTAAACCATGGTGTATCGTGGTGTCAATATTTTCCTATTGAATATCATTCACCGACGCAGAGAGTTACATAAACAAGAAAAAGGGAAGCCTCATAGAAATATTATTCCACCCTCCTCCAATGCTTGATCAATAAGTTCTTCATGATTCCTGAAGCTGAAGGTTTTAAAGATGTAATCTTGTTATCTGAAACGTTCCCAGCAATCAAGAACTTAATACCGATGCTATTGCAAATTTTGAACATTATGGGCGAACAAAATTTGAATGTAATTGAATTTCTATCAAGAAAAATCACGATCCTTTGATGACATGTATGTGTTTTTTTAATGAAATGCAAATTTTAAAATCAAAGATCTATCATTTGTTAAACTACAATACATTTTTTATTTATATTATTAAATATATTCTGACCAAAACTAAAGAGTAGAGAATGGCTGATTTATCTATCTTTACGAAGAGTGATGATACGACCCCTTGTGTGTCACCATAGGTGGATGACTAGCTCAAAACGGTGAGAAAACTAAAGAACAATGAACTTAATACACACCCTTAAATTTGTTGATAACTTTCTAATCTTTTAATTTCATTGTTTATCATAACCATAGTGAATACATGCTGAGCTCATTTTCAGACAATTACCCGCTTTTTAATAAATTAGTATCTTTCCTCAAAACCGCATGTAATGTTAACTATGCGCAACTGTTTTCAATTAAAATATTAAAAATACTAAGGATTCATCCATTCGTTTTGCTTTCTTTCCTGGTGCGATTTCTAGTAAATAAAATTAGATGAACTAAATCTATTTTGGACATGGGTTTTCTTTTACAAATATGACATTAGAGACTTGTCCACGATGCTACCATTGTATATTTAACATCCAGACTTGCTAAGTATGAATATTATATAAATTATTAAAAGTCAACGGAATATCCATTTTCTGTTAATTTGACTGGAACCTCGTTGAGTTAGACATATTCAAACAATAAATGATAATATCCTCGTTGATTAGGCTCGTTTTTTACTATCCAAACAAAGTTAGACATATTCAACACGCCATTATCAGACTTTGAATGTGTTCCGCTTGTAAGAATTTGAATGAGGAATTATTTGCAACTGTTAAACGCCTGTGGCCTCGTTCTATAAATATGGAATGATTTTTATCTCCATTTCCATCTTATTGTTTGTGTGGAGTTAATCGTTTACAAGTGAATATGGCGACAAGAATAATTGTCAAACTAATGATGGTTCTTCTTCTTCTCAACGTTATATTTTCAGTGCATGCCTCTGCTCGATATAACCTTCGTGAATATGTGAATACAATTAAAAATATTAACAAAAAAGAAACTAGTGAAGGCCTCTTTCCAATCGTGGAGCGCTTACAGCATTGTACAAACTGTGAAACCAATATTTCAGGAGCTAACTGCTGCACAAAATAAAATAATGCTTCACAGTTGAAAAGTAATGGTCTTATTCCAATTGTATTTCAATCTCAGGGAAAGTGATTCAGAAAATATGTTTATTTGATTATAATATATTGTAATCCATAATTACACGAGAGTAAAATATCTTTAATGAACCGTATCCTAATCAGATTTTAGTAATATTTATTCAACAAAATCCTTAACCGGGAGATGCCCATCTCCACTGTATTAAATTTAATGTACAAAGCATGTGTGTTGAAAACATGTTCAAAGCATATAACACATTAAAACATAAAAATTTGAAAAAACTTTAAATACTCCTCATGGCGAGATTAACAAGTTCAATGAGAAAACATAAATAAACTTTTTAGATGCTATCTACTACATTATATTGTTTATATAGGTTGTGTGCGAATGATAACTAATTTTTGTCCGTACAGTAGTTAGTATTTAATTAGTCTTATATTACTTTTTTATTTTTATTATTATATATTGATTTAGTATGTAAATTATCATTTTTATTATATTTAGATTTATTACATCAAATAAATTCAAATACAGACATAATAAGTCTTTACCAATTAGTTTTGAATAATTGTGACATGTATAACAATACTTATTATCTAAATAAATTATGGTCTTAATATGGAAAGATGTTTTAATAATTTTAGAAGACATATTAAAAAATCTAAGTCCTATTCAAATGGTCATTAATTTTAAGTGTTTAATTATTCAAATATATAATGAAATACATGTCTATTTTAAGGTCATCATTAATTGAGTTGTGCTTAAACATTACGTATGTTTGCAATATCATGGTTTTCAAGATAAAGTAAAAATATATATAATTTTTTGTAAAAACTACTTTTAACTTGTGGAGCTTTCAAGGAACAAGTTCATGGTTCCTTATTATTAAATAATAAAATAATTACTTTTATTTTATGATTCATTCAATAAAAATTATCTTAAATGTATGGATAAATAATAGATGATTAGACATATTTTAATTGTATATAAGTAATAAATTTAAAAATATTCTATGATTCAAAAGTGATAAATGTAAAATAAAGGTGAATTGTTCAAAAGAAATGAAGAGGTGAAGGAAACCCATCGAGGAATATGTTCTACACATTTGTGGAATATTAGGAATGTAGATTCAATTTTTTTTTTTCTTGAGAGTTTCGATATATTGAAAATTTCTTGTATTTGGATGGAAAAATGATATTTTAACAAGGAAAATGTATAGACGAATCGCTGATGAAGGCGTGTTGTGAGGCATAGAGTTAGGGTAATGATCCCGATTGTACGTATCCTGTTCGACTCTCACCAAGGTTTACCAAAACCATTTTAAGAGTGGAAAATAGCTAAATCGGTTATGAAGGTGTGTCATGAGGCGTAGAGTTAGGATAATGATCATAGTGCTATGTCTCTAGTTTAACTCTCACCAAGATTTACCAAAACCCTTTTAAGGGTGGAGGATAGTCGAATTAGTGATGAAGGCATGTCGTGAGGTGTAGAGTTAGGCTAATGATCCTAGTGCTACATCTCTAGTTTGAATCTCACCAAGGTTTACCAAAACCCTTTCCCTTTTCACAACCTCCTGAACAAGCTTGCAAATATTAATGGGTGGACTGCCGAGCACTAGAGCTAGAAAATAAATGGTAAGGGTAGAGTTCTACCCTATGAAAAATCTTATCTTATTGTTGTGTTTGATTCTTGTGAAGAGCGCGATATTATGCCCCATTCATATTGGGTATGGGGGAAGAAAAGGCTCTTGTATAAACCATGGTTCTCTTCTTTAGATCCTTCACAAGATACTCGCCCTATTTGGGTTCGCCTTCCCACCTTCTATTGTAACTTTGGAATGAACCGTGCCTTGAAGCCATTGGGAATACCTTGGGACATTTTTTAAACTAGATGATACTACTCCTTATTTATTCCATACTACCTATGCAAGAATCTTAATAGAATTGATGACAATTTTTGCACTTGTGCAAAAATGGGCAACTTGAAACTTTGTCATTACGATGAAAGTCATGGGTGAAGTATACCTAAGCTAAGGAAGTTCTAATGTTATTAGTTACTTTGCTGAATTAATTAATGATTAAGTGAAATTTGTAGTTATGTGTGTTGTTACAAAATGTAACAGATCACATAGTCTGTAATTTCATGATACCTTCAACAAAAGAACACAAAAGCCCCAAAGGACAGCTGTGTTGTCTTGATGAAGACACCAAATTATAGAGTAGGTGAAGTGTTGAGTTTTGGGACAGAAAACATAAGTGTAGATTACAGAAATCAGAGTTCATTACTTAATGTTACAGGTTCTCATTGATGTTTTTTCCATCATGATTAAGACATTCCATTAAATTACTGAGTTGTTTAGTTCGTCATACAATCCATACAGAAAGCTAAAATGCAGGAAGAAATATACAACTCATTTTAAGAACCCAATGTTTTATTCACAAGGAAGGTCAAATGTTTCCCACACAAGCCATGGGATGTGACTGAAAAGTAAAGTACATCTACTGAAGTAAGAGGTACACATGCATGAAATAAAAAGCAAAGGAGTATGAGTGAACCCATCATTTCCTTTGTATATTCTTCGTTGTGCAGAGAATCTCCTTGCCAGCTCCTTTCATCTCCATTGTAGAAGGCATGGTACCTAAAAAGTAAAAGAAAGGAATCATCAATAAAGAGCTCAGGGTTAATCCATATTCCTAAACTGCCTAATTCGTGCATATGGATATCTAAGCAATAGGAGATATAGATTAATTGAAGATCAAACTACATATCTCACTCATAAAGAAGAAATAGAAAAGAGAATAAGAAACATGGACATAAGAGAGGCCAAAAGCCTAATTTTTCTAACTATTTTCTTAAAGTGTGTAGATACAAGTTGCAGCCAAGAAGAAAGAATCATATATATGTTGGAAAGGAGGACCAATGTAATTGAAACTCATATATTGTCTACAAAGATAGAACGAAGAATATGCTTGCAGACAAGATACATTTTCCAGATTTCAGCAAAAGGAAATGAATTCTGGGAAAATTTTAACAAGGCTTTGCCATGTAAAATGGATATTTACAACTTTTCCAATATCTATATCAAGTGAAAACAAAGAAATGCAGTAAAAGTAACATAACAAAGTATCTGAATCAAGGCTTATGCCTGATAATGGCATAAAAACAGATCAAGAATTGCTTAAAATTATTACAGGTATCAAAGAGTATAAGTGCAACTACAGGTTACAAATAGACATTTCAAAAGTGAACTGAAGGAAGAGATGTACAAGCAACCACTTCATTTACAGATTTTATCAACATCATTCAACCTTGCAAACTCACACATATCCAAGTCAAATAAATGTTACAGTATTTCAGAGATTGTCATTTCCATTAAAATCATATTCAAGTTACATTATCAGAGTGTGTACAGATCCGAACCGTTGATAAAACATTATTAGGAATCATAAAGTTCAGAGAAAGAAGACCAAGCTCAGAACGAGGTTCAATTCAAAATAACCAAGGCCAAGCCCAAAGATATACAAATAAACTCTCAATGAAAAAATCTAGATCCAAGGATAGCAAAGCAAAATATGGAATACCCAGAACATAAACTATCTAGCAAACCCTCCACAATCGGTTAAAAGAAAGCTAACAGTAATAACCAAGAAATTTATGGTGACACAAGCTTATCAATATCAAGAAAAATAGAGTATTCATACTATTGAGCCATTCATAAAAGGGTGAATCCAGAGTTACCTCTAACCATGGTCAGAAGAAGTTCAAACGGTAATGACCGAATCCTCAAAATTAAAGGAGCCACGAATTCTAACCAGAGCTTTCAAAAATGGTCAAGAACCAAAGCCATACAAGTATGTATTCATAGTTGCACAGAACTGAGCTCCAAGAGAATGACTATCATGCCAATAGACCATAGAGATCCCAAAACAGAGAAGAATTGAGCTTCAGAACTCACCATGGAGGCCATTGTAAAGACCAAACATAACAGAGCCGGGTATTGAATAATCAATAATAACACCCCATAAACGCTCAGAAGCTCTAAATAGATCAAACATATGAAAATACAGATCACGAGAGTTCAGGAAACCATTTTGTAGAAGGAACCAAGCTCAAATGCTCAGAAATAATGGCGTCGAAAAAAAATTTTGCCAGGGCTTCACCCGTAGAGTGAAAGTCCAAATGAAATGATGTTTAGGGTTGAATTGATCTTACAATGCAAACTCGAGAGATGAATTAGTAGAATTCAACCACAGTTAAAAGATCAACGATTGAAAATGACAAGTACGTATATCAAAGGCCAAAGATCAAGCTCCACGATCAATGCAAACCATGGTTAAAACACATTTAATGCAAGTCAAAAACCCTAAATCATGATTTGAAGATCAACGATAAAAATCTACAAGTACAGGGATCAACGCTCATAAATGGATCATCAGAATCAATGCAAATTAGTCCAAGTGAAATGGCAGTCAATTGACCAACTTTTTCAATTTTCAAATTTGTGAAGTGTCAAAATTTCTTCCGTAAGCCCGAAAGTCCGTAGATTACACATGTCACCATTATAGCAAAAGTGAAAGAGTGGAGGTCGAGTTATTTACGTTTTCAAACTTTAAATTGCAAAAGGTTAAAATCTCAAAATAGCCCGCAACCCCGCAAGGCAAAATTCAATGCAATGGCGGAACAATGGAGAGCGGGAGCCTCTTTAAGTTTTAAAACTTTAAAAGTGCAAAAGTCAAAAGTTCCAAACATTTCCTGCAAGCCCAAGCCTCTACGATGAGAAATTCAAATCCGCAGGAGAAAAGAAAAAAATCAATTCCACATAGTATTGGCGGAGCGACAGGCCTTCTCAAAGTTTTGAGACTTAATACAAATAGGCCTAAAAACTTCAAAAAGGTCTAAAAGTCCGCCAAAGGAGTCAAAGATCAATGGTGCAGGTCCATCAAAGGATAGAGATCAACGGTGTCAATAAGAGACCAAACCCGACCAAAGTTTAAAATGCATATACATGGCGAGTGGACAGGAAACCCTAGTTTGGTTGAGTTAAAATGCCACCGAAAAATAGCCAAGGGTTGACTCATCGTGCAGAAGGGGCCAGCCCACGTGTCCATCAAATAATCATTGCAATATTGACTTAAGTCTCGAAACTATAGTATATGCTCCAAATAATACAAGTGCCGACCAAATCATTCCCACAATGATCACCGAAAAGGTGAAATATTTTAATCATATACTATTCAAACATCAAAGCCAACAAGTATTATATGGTCGTGCATAATCAAAAGGTGGTCGAGCATGGTGTGGTGACTTTTACAAAGTGCCCCTTATGTATCTAAACCATGGTAATGCATTAGGTCCACAAAGGTGGCCAAACTCTCAAGACAAATCCATATATCAAAGGGTGGTCCCCACATGAAGCTATCACATGCACAAGAGTATTTTTGCATGCTTTCACAATAGACATGAATAGAGAAGAAGATAGAGTTGCATGTTCATGGAGAGAAACTTGCCTAGCAAGCAATCTTATTTTTAGCAAGTTATTCATCCTTCTCTTCTTAAAAATAGAACAATCAACTTCAGTTTGATTGTATTGTAATTAAGGCTAATAATGCCTATTTGTAATTGCATGCTCTATTTTTTATTCCTTTATCTATTATTAAATAAAGGATAAAAATAGAATGCATGGGCAAGTACAAGCCTTAGGCTATTTTTAGGAAGAGGGTGAATTTTATTTTTGATATATATTGTGTGTCTTTCTAAAGCACAAAAAGGAATGACTAGAGGACTTTTTGGATATAGGAGTACTGAAGCAATTTTTGCCAATTTTGCCTTCTGAGTGTGAAGTACTTTCTGCCTTACCAATTATTTGCAGTCTTGTGTATGTTTTTATTTGTCTTATGAATGTAAATTCCCGATTAACCATCTTACCCCGTTGCAAAATTCACTAGTTTCTACATGATATTAATGTGCATATTTAGCTTAGCAAGATTGTTGTGATAAACTCCCTCAATACCCCCAAGTATTTTTCCATTAATATTCTACATAAGAACTGTTGGTTCGTGCACATAAAATCCTTCACATATCAATTTTGCATATACTACCAAATGCCTCATACAAATTTGGTGTTTCACCTTAGTTTAATTATTTTACAATATCATATTTTACCCCTAAACCCTAGAATCAATTTAGGATACATTAACAACGAATCGGCCTTGATACAGGAGACTCACCTCAAAATAGGTGTACCCACAAACCTGAGGTGTTTCCATTGTATCTACGAAAGAGAGAGATCAATTTTGAAAGCTTAGAAAATCCGAAGTCATCTCTCTACAGGGTGCACTTTCGAGAGATAATAGTTTTTGGAATGTTCGGTGGGACACCACATATTAGATCTTCATGCAAGTTACAGATTTAGAGTAGATCTACAACAGATTTACAGAAAATTAAAAGTCCCTTTCGGGAGCAAGTTTCAGCAATTTATTTTAAAGATTTGAATATCTTTTGGTGACTCCACATATCTTATTTCAAACCAGTATTGCAACATGTTGCATGCCTAAAGTGACTACAAGATCATCGGTAAGAGAAATTCCTCTTGAGTTTGTTTCTTTACCCTTGAATTCTACTAGAAGGAGAAGATTTGGTAATACTTTACCTTATGATAGACCTAGTTTTGATAACCCTCCTCCGGATATTCCTTCACCACGTATCGTTTCTCTATTAACATCCTAGTTTTTCAAATGGCTATTCAACTACCAAGGAATTTTGTGACCTTTACTAATGGTAGTCCATTAGTAATCCCATTTATCATGGCATTCCTAATGCTGCCATGAAAAGATTTCCATCATTCACGAGTGAAAATCAAGTTACATCTGTTGAACATATCAAAGACATTGCAACCTTATGTGCAATCCATAGTATCACTCATGAATATGTAGCTTTAAGACTTTTAACTACATCTTTTAAAGAGAAAGCTTTGCAATGGTATAGAAATCTAGAAATTGTAAGCATAAGAACTTGGGATAACTTAGGTGAAAATTTTCTGAAACAGTTCCAAGATAATTAAGATCATTTGTCTCTCATTAAACAATTGTCTACTATTAAAAGAGCTCCCAATGAGTTTATGTCTAGTTTCAATATCCATTTTTCCAGAACTTGGGAAAGAATTCCAACAAGTGTCAAACCTCAAGCTGATCATGCTTTCCTTTATTATCTTAGGGCATTAAAAAGTGATATCTCAACTATGATTCAGTCAATGTGCAGAGAGACACTCCCAGCAGCCTACAATATCACTATCCGAGATGAAAATAGTCTTATTCAAGCTAGAAAATTGGCACTAAGGCCTTCAATGCCTTTTTCGGCAGATTTAGCACCTATTCCTTAGCGTATTACAATCATAGAACCTACTATTGTATCTCCATTATATGATGTATTCAAATATTTGTAAACTATGGGAAATAAATTGACTTCGATTGATAATATAATTACATTATCTAATGACCCTATCGTGATCCTTATCATCAAAATCAATAGAATCAATAAAATAGGCAGCCCTATCAACAAAATCAAAATTATAGGCAGCCTTAATATTAAAGGTAGTTTGACCCAAAGGCTCCTAGTTCATCTAACACTTTAGTCCCAGCTTAATAGGGTTACATAGAGTTGTGTCAACCTTGCAATCAACCTCATTCACCGCAACTTTCCCAAATGCTTTTTTGAATCAATCTCATTGCACAACCTCAATCTGAAACATTGTTCATGCCTCAAATGGAGGGTGGGAAACAAGAAACTCATGTTCAGAAGGCACCCGAACATAATTTAGTTAATTTTAATGAGGATTTCATTATAGTAATCTACTAGGGCTCAAGGGAAAGCTCCTAAAAGTGAGAAACAACAAAATAGACCAATCCTACCTACTCACCGATAAGACAACATCTACAGCCCAAAGTCAACCAACAACCCTATTGTTCCTAAAAAAATAGCAGGTGTTCAAATTGATAGAAGCCATCAAAGAAAGTTACAGCCTGATCCAAGAAGATTGTTTATACCTCGATATCTAAGGCACCAAGCGAGAATCATTTTTGCTAAGGCCTACTCTAAGACAAATGAATGTGTCTCTAAAACAGTTTGCTTTTTTAACATTATTGATGTAATGAAAAATCATAATGTTAACATCTCAATTTGGGATGCTCTAAGTATTCTTGGACAACAAGATTTACTTTCTCATGAACTAGCTAAGTTGTAGATTTCTTCAAATACAACAGAAAAGGAAGTTCATAAAGCAGATATGATCCTTGGAACGTTTGAATAAGACCACATTAAAGAAGTTAAGTGGATGGTTCGTAAGGTTCTCAATGCTCATGACATAAAAACCACCACCATTTTATTTGTCATTGATTATTGGAGAACATCTAGTTCATAATTGCATGGTGGACAAAGTGGCACAAGTAATACACGCTTATGCCAAAAGAAATTGCGAGAAAAGTTGGGTTTGCAGGTATGAACCTATCGAAATTAGTGTCTTACAGATTGATGGAACTCAGAATAATACACATTGGCATAATTAAAAATTTAGAAGTTATGTTACATGCTTGCCCAAATGTTTCTATTCTGCAAGATGTAATTGTTGTAGATTTACCTCCATACTTTGCTTTATGCTTATGTAGAGACTTCACAAAAAAATAGGAGGTAATCTCTCTTTAGATTGGTCCTTCTTATTTTTCACTACTCGTTATGGTACCAAAGTTACTATTAATTCAGATCCATTGGCCAGATTTCACATTGAGCCTTACTCTTCAAATGCAGTGGCTAATTATTCAGCCCTAGATCGGTCTAATTTTGATGAGGTAGCTCATGTTTCAGCATTAGATGGTGTTTCTAATATGTTCATGGATGAAAATACAATGGAAGAACATGCTCATGATCCTTGTAAGGAAGTTGAAGAACACCTGTTTGGTGTGTATTGTATGCACGAAGAAAATACACCACTTCCCTTGCTATCTAAAATAGAAGATTCATCAAAAGGGATTTGGAAGCTTCATTTTGATGGAGCTAAGAACAAGAAAGGATAGGGAGAAGGTCTGATTCTCACTTCCCAAAAACAAAGGTATTTCTCAAAGATTGAGTCCCCAATTTTCATGTACTTGCAATGTAGTTGAATACGAAGCTTTAATTCATGGCTTACATTGGGCCAAAAAGAGAGATATCAGCATGCTACATATTTTTAGTGAGTCTCGAGTTGGTTATCAATCAAGACTTAATTGGGGCTAGTTTTTAAGTGCTGGAATAGTTTGAAAATAGCAAAATTCAGCCTCATATAAAGTTAATTGTCGTGCCCTTAGTACATAATAATGATTCAAATTGAAATGTTTTTGAAAGTGATGATCAAATCTATAGGTTTTTGCATCAAGAAGCTGAGTTTTCTGTAGTTAATCAGGATAAATTACAACACTTATATGGTGACTAGATTGTTCTGTTGAAGACAAATAAACTACCTCGAGGTTTGGTCACATTAGAAGACATCTTTAAGACTCGACGATCGCTTGAGAAAGGTCAGACTAAAATGTCAACTCACGTTAATAATTACGAAAAGATCTCAAACTGATGAAGGGAAAAAGCTATTTCTTGGAAAGGTATGTTCCTCAGCTGAAAAGGAGTCATTTATTAATCTTTGTAAGGAGTTTAAAGATGTTTTTGCTTGGAAATATCAATATCCGAAAGGATTTGATCCTAGTTTAGCACAACATACAATTGATTTGTAGCCAAATTCTAAACTCGTTAGGTAGAAACAGAGGCCTATGAATCCTAAAATAGAACCTTTGGTGAGGAAAGAATTATCTAAGTTGATTGAATCGGGTATTATCTTTCCAGTTAAGCATTCAATTTGGGTAGCCAATCTTGTTCTTGTTAGGAATAAGAATGGTGAAATCAGACTATGTGTAGATTTTAGAGATCTTAATAAGGCCTCATTAAAAGATCATTACCCACTCCCGAATATGGATCAGATTTTGAGAATAGTCTTAGGTTTAGATAGACTATCTCTTCTAGAGGGTTACAGTGGATATGATAAAATTTTAGTTCGGGAAGAAGATAGATATAAAACAACTTTTACCACCAAGTGGGGTACTTATGGTTACAAAAGGATGCCTTTTGGTCTTTCAAATGCTGGTGCAACATTTCAACATGCGATGGACATGGATTTTCGTAGCTTGTTAAATAAATGCATCCTTATTTATTTAGATGATGTTACTGTATTTTCAAAAGATTCTGAAGAACATATAATGCATTTAAGGTAGAATTTTTCAGTTGTGTAGGCAATTTGGAATATCTTTGAATCCACTGAAGTCTATGTTTTTAGTACATCAAGGTAAACTAATTAGTCATATTGTTTCTAAAAAGGTTTAGCAATTGATCCTTTCAGGATCAAAGCCATATCACAGCTATCATTGCCCCATCAAAAGAAGGCATTACAAATTTTTCCAGGAAAAATTAACTTTGTTAGAAGATTTGTTCCAGCATTTTGCAACATTGGTTAAACCACTCACAGCTATACTAAAGAAAGAGAAAACTTTCTCTTAGACCAGTGAAGGTAAAGAAGGATTTGAATCAATCAAAGCAACTATCTCTCAAGATCCTACTCCCGCAAATCCAAATTTCGACAAAGATTTTACAATGTATTCACTGCAGAACCGAAACAATCTCAAATATCTTGAGTCAGCTTTAGTGATTAAAATATTGAACAACCTATTGCTTTCTTTAGATAGAGCTTGCATGATTACGAAACAAGGTACACATTTATAGAAAAACATGTACTTTCAAAAGAGTCGAGAGGAATACATAATTTCAAGTAGATGCTTTCGAATAATAAAATCCATGTTCTTGTTTCTCATCCAAGTGTGAAAGCATTCTTACTATATAAGGAGTTGAATGAGAAAAGAGAAAACTAGATAACGAAGGTCATGGAGTATGATTTTGACATTTAGGTTGCTAAGACAGCTTCAAGGGAAAGGTTTATTTGAACATCTAATTGCAGATATGGAAAAATAGCAAGTTACAGAACCAAATGATTCAAAACAGCATGCTAAAATTACGTATCAACAATCAGAAATCATGGTTCAACTAGAAAATCAGCAGCTTGAACTCACTCATGAGATTCAGGAATCAAGATGGATTACTGATTTGGTTAATTATCTACAGTATGAGACCTATCTAGAAGGCATGGACAAGAATAAACGAAGGTATTTCAGATTACAAGTTATACCTTATATCTTCATTGATAATGTGTTATTAAAAAAGATATAAATGGAATATTGCTGCGGTTTGTTGACTATGATAGAATTCAAAAAATATTGTCAGAATTCCATGAAGGACCTGCAAGAGTTCATTTATCTACCTTTACAACCTATCTCATTTGATCAGCCTTTTATGTAGTGGGATCTTGACTTTATTGGCATGAAAAATCCACCTTCTTCACAAGGAAACAAGTGGATCTTAACTCGCTACACATTACTTTACACGATGGATGGAAGCAATAGCCTTGAAGGATGCTAATGAAAATTCGATACTATCCTTTTATGAAGGAATAGGCTATAGATTTGGTGTTCCAAAGCAACTATCATATTAGATAATTCTTTAGCTTTTCTTGGTCCTAAGATAATAGATTGGGTTGTGAAACATATAATCTATCTAAGTTCTTCATCTAATTATTATCCACAAGGTAATGGCTTAGGAGAGTACTAACAATAATATGTTAAGGATCAATAGAAGAACATTTATGATAATCAAAGAGCTTAGCATCCGATGTTGAATTCATCACTTTGGTTGACAGAGTGACTCCTAAAAGATCAGTTGGTAATTCACCATACAAACTTTTGTACGATAAAGAAGAAAGAATGCCTATTTCAATTGAGTTACTGGCATTGGATTTGCTGCATCAAATGGAGCTGCTTGAGAATGAACCATTACAGGTTCGTTATGTAGAGTTAACGGAATTACAAGAGCTAAGAGAGCAAGCTCATTTAAATACGGAAAATAATTAGAAACAAATGAAGAAGAATTTTGACAAGAAATCCAAATTTAAATTCTTCAATGAAGGAGATATTGTGTTAAAATGGAATGATGATCGTGCAAAGCAAGGAAGACACTCAAAGTTTGATACACTCTGGAGTAGTCATTACATGATTTCAGCTAGCAAGGAACACAATGCTTTTCAGCTTTCGAAGTTGAATGGAGAGGAACTTCTCATTCCTGTGAATGGTATGTTTCTCAAACAATGTTACCGAATATCTTATAGTGATTGTTAGACTAGGATTTCCATTCAATAAGTGTAGTTTCTCCACATTGCATTGTTTTTCAATTCAATAAGTGCATTCATGCACGTGATCTGGTTTACCAGATCCTTTCCTAGTTTTAGTTTCATTTTGGAAGGGTTGGACCTTTCGGAAAAGGCAAATTTTGGTTACATGTTTGGACTCCAAGCCCAATGGACAAGAGCAAGGCACTAGTCTTTAAGCTACCAAGAAGCTTTCCTCACAGGATCGCTAAAAATGTTGACAATTTTTTCACTTGTACAAAAATGGGCAACTCAAAACTTCTTCATTACGATGAAAGTCATGGGTGAAGTATACCTAAGCTAAGGAATTTCTAATGTTATTAGTTACTACTGAATTAATTAATGATTAAGTGAAATCTGTAGTTATGTATGGTGTTACAAAACGAAACGGATCACATAGTCTCGAAATTTCATGATACCTTCAACAAAGAACACAGCCCCAAAGGGCAGCTGTGTTGTCTTGATGAAGACACCAAATTACAGAGTAGGTGAAGTGTTGACTTTTAGGACAACAAACATAAGTGCAGATTACAGAAATCATAGTTCATTAATGAATGTTATAGGTTCTCATTGATGTTCTTTCCTTCATGATTAAGACATTCAATTAAATGACTGAGTTTTTAGTTCGTCATACAATCCATACAGAAATTTGATATACAGGAAGAAATATACAACTCATTTTCAGAATCCAATGTTTTATTCACAAGGAAGGTCAAATGTTTCCTACAAAAGCTATGGAATGTGACTAAAAAGTAAAGTACATCTATCAAGTAAGAGGTAAACATGCATGCAATAAAAATCAAAGGAGTATGATTGAACCCATCATTACCTTTGTAAATTATTCATTGTGCAAGAGCATATCCTTGCCATCTCCTTTCATCTCCATTGTAGAAGGCATGGTACCTGAAAAGCAAAAGAAAGGGATCATCAATAAAGAGCTCTGGTTGATCCATATTCCTACACTTCCTAATTCATGCATATGGATCTCTAAGCAACAGGATATATAGATTACTTGAAGATAAAACTACATAGCTCACTCAGAAAGAAGAAATAGAAAAGAGAATAAGAAACATGGACATAAGAGAGGCCAAAAAGTCTAATTTTTCTAACTATTTTCTTAAAGTGTGTAGATACAGGTTTCAGCCAAGAAAAAAGAATCATATATATGCTTGGAAAGAACAACCAATGTAACTAAAACTTAGATATTGTCTATAGTACGAAGAAAGAATATGCTTACAGACAAGGTACATTTTCTAGATTTTAGTCAAAGGAAAGGAATTCTAGGAAAATTTTGACAGGGCTTCGCCATGTAAAATGGATATTTACAATTTTTCCAATATCTATATCAAGCTGAAATCAAAGAAATGTAGTAAAAGTAATAGAACAAAGTATCTGAATCAAGGCTTATGCCTGATAATGGCATCAAAATAGATCAAGAATTGCTTAAAATTACTACAGGTATCAAAGAGTATAAGTGCAACTATAGGTTACAAATAGGCATTTCAAAAGTGAACTGAAGGAAGAGATGTACAAGCAACCACTTCATTTACAGATTTTATCAACATCATTCAACCTTGCAAACTCACACATATCCAAGTCAAAGAAATGTTACAGTATTTCAGAGATTGTCATTTCCATTAAAATCATATTCAAGTTACATTATCAGAGTGTGTACGATCCAAACCATTGATAAAACATTAATAGGAATCATCAAGTTCAGAGAAAGAAGAGCGAGCTCAGAATGAGGTTCAATTCGAAATAACCAAGGCCAAGCCCAAATATATACATAAAATCTCAATGAAAAATCTAGATCCAGGGATAACAAAGAAAAATATTGAATACCCATAACGTAAACTATCTAGCAAACCCTCCACAGTTAGTTTGAAGAAAGCTAACAATAATAACCAAGAAAGTTATGGTGACACAAGCTTATCAATATCAAGCAAAACAGAGTATTCATACTACTGAGCCATTCATAAAAGGGTGAATCTAGAGTTACCTCTAACCATGGTCGGAAGAAGTTCAAACAATAATGACCGAATCCTCAAAATTAAAGGAGACACCAAATTATACCCAGAGCTTTCAAAAATGGTCAAGAACCAAAGCCATACAAGTATGTATTCACATTTGCACAGAACCAAGCTCTAAGAGAATGACTATGGTGGCCAATAGACCACAAAGATCTTGAAAACAGAGAAGAATCGAGCTTCAGAACTCACCATGGAGGCCATTGCAAAGACCAAATGTAACAGAGTCGGGTATTGAATAATCAACAATAGCACCCCATAAATGAAGCTCTAAATAGATCAAACATATGAAAATACAGATCACGAGAGTTCAAGAAACCATTTTGTAGAAGGAACAAAGTTGAAATGCTCAGAAATAATGGCGTCAAAATTTTTTTTTGCTGTGGCTTCGCCCATAGAGTGAAAGTCCAAATGAAATGATGTTTAGGGTTGAATTGATCTTACAATGCAAACTCAATAGATGAATTATTAGAATTCAACCACGGTTAAAAGATCAATGATTGAAAATGAAAATTATGCAGATCAAAGGCCAAAATCAAGCTCAGCGATCAATGCAAACCATGGTTAAAATGCATTTAATGCAAGTCAAAACCTTAAACCATGCTTTGAAGATCAACAATAAAAAATCGACAAGTACATGGATCAATGCTCACAAATGGATCATCAGAATCAATGCAAAGTAGTCCAAGTGAAATGGTGGTTGATTGACCAACTTTTTCAATTTTCAAATCGATGAAATGTCAAAATTTCTTCCACAGCCTGAAATTCCGCAGAGTACATGTGTCACCATTATAGTAGAAGCAAAAGAGGGAGGTAATGTAGCCAAATTATGAACAAACCAGATATACTGCAAATAATATGAACTCCAAAAGAAAATATATCTCCTTCTTTGTTATCGAATAATGAATTACAATGTTTCCTAAATAGGAAAACAACTCCCAACTCGAGTTGCCAAGAAAACTCTAACTAACTCTGACTAAATCTACTCTAGGTGGAGGAAATTACTATTTTTAGCAGTTTACTAGAACTTGTTATTCTTAGTAAGTTCACATGCTTATTCGTATGAGCACAAAAATTTCCACACATCTTCTACATCCCTAAATTAGAGGAATTTCCAACTTTCTAACTCATAATGCAACTAATAGACTAAAATTAACTAATGCCCAAAAATAGGAAAAAATGAACTATAACTTAAATCCTAATTTTCGGCCTCAAGATGGCAAATTTAGGGCCCAAAAATGTGCCAAAACTTGCATCAATCAGTAGATTAGAATTTTTTTGTGTTCGTCTCATCAAAACATGTTGTTTCAAAAAAATGGATTCAAACAGACATCCGGAGCTCAAGTTATGACCTTGTTAAGTTCCTTCTAATTTTGGCACATTATTCTCCCCTGCTTGAAAAAAAACGCAACTCCTGCAAGTTGTCTTCTTCAAACTACTTCCATTTATCTACATCCAACTTCTTAATCTCCCACTCTGTGACCCAAGTAGTTTCCTCTTGTTCCAGTCCTTTCCAATGTACCAAATATTTGTTGTATTTCCCATGTCGCGTGTCCATTGTTTTCTTATCTAGAATCTGATCCACTTCTTCTTTATTCTTCACTAGAACTTACTGCCTTCAATCTACTACTTCATCAATAACTTCCCTTTTGCACCATCTGCATGAAAAGAATACAAATCTGAAACATTAAACATTGGAGAAATATCAAAATTCCTTAGGCAATTCTACCGCATAAGCATTATCATTAATTTTTTCACGATTTTGCAGGGACCAATATTCTTGTACTTCAGTTTGTTATAGGTTCCTTTTGGAAACATTTCCTTCCATAGATATACCATAACCAACTCACAAAATATAAATACCTTTTGATGTTTATGCACATCTGTTATTTCCTTATACTTATCATTACTATTATGCATCTTCTTCTACACTTCTTCCTGTAATTTTTATATATGTTCGGCAAATGCTTCTACATCATCATTGACTCTACCATCAACTGGTAGCTATACCAAATCTAACACCCCATTTGGATTACTCCCATACACAATTGAAAATGGAGACTTTCCCATGGATCTGTTTATGGAACTATTATATGCAAACTCAACTTGTGGTAATGTAAAGTCCCATTGTTTTGGCTTTACCCCAACGATGCACCTTAACAGGTTTCCCAAACTCTGATTTACCACCTCTATTTATCCATCAGTCTACGGATGATAGGCACTGCTAAACTATAGTTGAGTTCTGAATTTCTTTCATAAAGTCCCCTAGAATTTAGTTAAGAACCTTGTGTCCCTATCTGAAGTAATGGTTTTTGGAACACCATGCAAATAAACAACTTTTCTAAAAAAAAATCTGCTACACCTATTGCATTTCTTGTTTTCTTACAGGAAATAAAATGAACCATATTAGAAAACCTATCAACAACCACAAAAATTGATTCATTACCTCGTTGTGTTTTTGGTAATCCCAAAACAAAATCCATACTCGGATCTATCCATGACCCTTTAGAATGTGCAATGGCATATACAACCCCGTATTCTCGTGCATGGCCTTTTGAGACCCGGAAAATTCGACATCTCTCCACATATCTTACCACATCTCTTTTCAGCTTTGGCTAATAGTATTTGTCTACTACCAAGGCTATCGTCTTATCTTTACCAAAATTCCCACCAACCCTCCGCTATGCAACTCTTTCACTATATTCTCTCTCATAGATCCAATCGAATACATAGTTGGCATCCCTTGAATAGGTAGCCATCCTATAAAATATACTCATCTAGGACATCTCCCGCATTGTCCTCGACAATGGACTAATTATTCTTTCAACAATATCCTTGAAATCAAAATCAAAGAATACAAACCCTTTATTACTTCAAAACCCACCATCTCATTTTCCATAGTGGTAAACAAAGTCACACACCTACTCAATGCATTTGCAACTTGATTTTGTATTCCAGATATATGTTTTAGAGAAAAAGTATAACCCTACAAAAATGATACCCACTTTGCATGCCTACTATTCAACTTCTTTTTGGGTATTCACATACTTTAGGGCTATATGGTCTCAGAAATAACACAAAATCCTTAGGCACTAAGTAATGCCTCCAATGCCTTAATGCTTGTTCAATTAGATAAAATTCCACATCATAAGTAGAGTAGTGCTTTCTTACCTCATTCAATTTCTCACTAAAGCTACTGGCTTTCGTCCTTGACTTAGAACATCTCCAATACCCACATGTGAGGCATCACAATCAACCTCAAACACTATCAAAATATGGTAGTGCCAAAATGGGTGCCTCTGTCACCTTCTTCTTCAAGAATTGAAAACTATCCTCATTTACCTTTGTCCACAAACTCTCCCTTCCTTTTGTGTAATCTGTTATAGGTGTTACAATACATCGCTGAAATTTTTAATAAAGTTTCGTAAAATGTTGCTAGGCCATGAAAGCTTCTTACCTCTATTCTACTCCATGGAGTAGGCCATTCAATAATTACCTTTATCTTTTCGACTCCATCTATACCCCATCTCGCTGAAATAATAAAGCCCAAGAATACCAAACTCTCTTGCATAAATGTGCGCTTCCTCATATTTGCATCGAGTTTCTCTTTCCTAACACTTCAAATACCAACCTTAGATGCCTCAAATGTTCTTCTTTAATTTTACTAAAGATCAAGATATCATCAAAATAAACCACAAAAACTTAAAATTATACTCCCGTAGCATGGTGTTCATCAATCTCATAAAAGTACTAGGTGCATTAGATAACCCTAATGGCATCACCAACCACTCATATAATCCTATTCCTATCTTGAATGTTGTTTTCCAATCATCTCCTTCTCTGATCTGAATCTAATGATAACCACTTCAAAGATCAATCTTGGTGAAATACTTAGATCCAAAAAACACATCCATCATATCATTAAGGCGAGGTATTGGGAACCTATACTTGATTGTAATTTTATTGATTTCTCTGCTATCTATGCACATTCTCCATGTTCCATCCTTCTTTGGTGTTAATAAAGCTAGTGTTGCACATAGACTCATGCTCTCCCTTATGACCCCCTTTCTCACGAGCTCTGCCACTTGCCTATTCAACTCTACATGTAATGTCGGGCTCATCCTATAAGCTGCTTGATTTAGGAGTGAAGACCCTAGAATCAAATCAATATGGTGTTGAATATCTCTTTTGGGTGGTAATCCATCTGGTAGCTCATCAGGAATAACATCAAAAAATTCTTCTATTAATTCTATTGTTTCTATTGGTATTTGTGCACTTACAGGTTCATCCTTATTTACAACTAGTGCATAACAAAACCGGTTGCCTTTCTCTCCTTCACAAATTCCTTTGCAAAAATCATATTTTCAGCCTTCCCTCTTCTTTAAGAGGTAGCAAAACTATTTTTGTGCCATGCTTCCGTAAATTATAATTATTCTTTCCCCATCATGAATAACTTTTCTATCAAATTGCCATGCTCTTCCTAGCAGCATCGACATGCATCCATAGGAATAACATCACACCAAATCTCATCCTTATAATCTGCTCCAATATAAAATCTTATTAAACATCTCTTATCAACGGTAACTTCATTACCCTTCTTAAACCATGCAATACGATAAGGGTTAGGATTTTTCTCACAATGCACTCCAATTTATCAACCATCTCATTTGAAACCATGTTCTCACAACTACCACCATCAATAATAACATTACATACCTTTCCTCCCAAAGTTCATCTTATTCTAAAAATATTTGTACGCATCCATGCATTCCCCTTGACCTCCTTTCTTGGAGAAATCATCGTCCTCTCGATCATCCGATTTTCTCCAAAATCTGCTTGAATTTCCATGTCATGTTCATCTTCTACTTTTTCACCTTCAACAATATTTACTCTTGGAGCATCTCCTTGCCTTTTTCATGTGTATAAGTATGTGGGAATTCAAAAGCCCGATGCCCTTCTTCACCACATCTCAGTAACAAAAAAATGGTCTTCATGGATCCTCCCATCCTCTATCACCCACATATCCTCTACCTCTTTATTGATTTTTGAAATCTTGTCTCATATCCCCTTGCTTTTCCAATCCACGTGATGATTCTCCCCTACCTTGGTTGAAACAAGCTCATCCCCAAAAGGAAGATGAGGCCCCTATTCATTCCAAGTGATCTCCTAAAACTTTGATGATTTTGTTTTTTCTCATCCTTTAAGATAATTGATAGGCATCCTCCATGCTTTTAATCCTATGCATACTTATCTCATCTTGAATAGAAAATTTTAATCCATTAACAAACCTTGCAACCATTTGTTCTCGCCTTCTTCACGCTCTACATGAATGGACAACTTATAGAACTCATCTGTGTATTCTTGCACTGTTTGTAAGTTCTGTTTGAGATTCTGAAACCTCCTATAAAGGGTTTGTGCATAATCCATGTCCTAATTCTTTCTTTCCCCTTTCTTGACTGCTCTTTCTGTAGGTGATCCTACCATAACATAGCATGACCTTTCAATTTCGTGCATGAAAATTTTACCTTCTTTTCTTCTGACATAGCCTTCCACTCAAAAAAAATTCCCATGCTAGTCAAACATTCTATCAACTCCTCTAGTTTAAGTCTACCACCATACTCTGAAACATCAACTCTTATCCCATCATTCTTTCCTTCTAATGCTCGAAGAATCCTTTCTTCAATATCTAATGGTGGTGCTTGCATTTCCTCCTCTTCACAAACTTCTTCTTCATCTGTGTTATCTCCACCTTGATTTCCTCTCTGGGTTATCATTGTAGCAAGAGTAGAAACTTTTCTTTGTAGATCTTCCTTATTTTTATTCATTTAGGAAATACCACCTCCTCTTCCTCTTCCTCTTCCTGCCATTTTAAAAAAAAAATACTTCAAACCTCACTCTGATACCAGATAATGTAGCCAAATTATGAACAAACCTGATATACTGCAAATAATA
Organism: Taxus wallichiana var. yunnanensis; assembly: GCA_018340775.1. Lineage (NCBI taxonomy): Eukaryota > Viridiplantae > Streptophyta > Pinopsida > Cupressales > Taxaceae > Taxus > Taxus wallichiana. Next base: position 902,589,799 of record CM031239.1, read on the forward strand.
TGAACTCCAAAAGAAAATAGATCTCCTTCTTTGTTACTAAATAATGAATTACAATTTTTCCTAAATAGGAAAACAACTCCCAACTCGAGTTGCCAAGAAAACTCTAACTAACTTTGACTAAATCTACTCTAGGTGGCGGAAATTACTATTTTTAGTAGTTTACTAGAACTTGCTATTCTTAGTAAGTTCGGATGCTTATTCGTACAGCACAAAAATTGCCATGCATCTTCTACATCCCTAAATTAGAGGAATTTACAACTTTCTAACTCATAATGCAACTAATAGACTAAAATTAACTAATGCCCAAAAATAGGAAAAAACCAAACTAATTAACTAATCCTAATTTTCGTGCTCAAGATGGCAGATTTAGGGCCCGAAAATGTGTTGAACACTTGTCCCAACTAGTAGGGCAGGTTGATGTTGCGTTCGTCTCATTAAAACATGTGGTTTCAAAAAAGAACGGACTCAAACGGACACCCTAAGCTCAAGTTATGATCTTGTCAAGTTCCTACTAATTCTTGCGCATTAGGAGGTCGGGGGTTATTTACGTTTTCAATCTTTAAATTGCAAAAGGTTAAAATATCAAAGTATCCCTACAACCCCACAAGGAAAAATTTAGTGCAATGGCAGAACAACGGAGAGTGGGAGCCTCTTTAAGTTTTAAAACTTTAAAAGTGCAAAATTCAAAAGTTCCAAACATTTCCCACAAGCCCGAGCCTCCACGATGAGAAAGTCAAAGCCGCGGGGAGAAAAGTAAAAAATCAATTCCACATAGTATTAGCGGAGTGGTGGGCCTTCTCAAAGTTTTGAGACTTAATACAAACAGGCCTAAAAACTTCAAAAAGGTTTGAAAGTCCACCAAAGGATTCAAAGATCAACGGTGCAGGTCCATCAAAGACAGAGATCAACGGTGTCAATAAGAGACCAAACCCAACCGGAGTTAAAAACGCATATACGTGGTGAGTGGATAGGAAACCCTAGTTGGGTTGAGTTAAAATGCCACCAAAAATAGCCAAGGGTTGACTCATCGTGTAGAAGGGGCCAGCCCACGTGTCCATCAAATAATCATTGCAATATTGAATAAAGTTTGAAATTATAGTATATGCTCCAAATAATACGAGTGTCAACCAAATCATTCCTTATTTATACTATATATGGGTCCAACATTATACTATAGGTTAAATATTTAATAACAAGAAATATTTCTATTTTTATTATTAAATATTCAAACCTAGGAATATACTTTAGGATAAATATTTAATAAATAAATAAATATATTTCTATTATTAAATATTTTAAACTTTTGTATATGTGTCAACCAACGTGGTTGAAAAGGTGAGTCGGAGGCATACCCGGTCACCTCATATAAAAAGGACTTCAGGTCCTCGGTTGATATATTCAAAAATATATATCAAAGGTTTTCACCCTTGTGATTAGGGTTTCTAAAGAGGAGATGATTCGCGAGATGTAAAACGTTCTCTCTGAATAAAGATTACTTTTCATGGTGGTTTTCATCTTCGTGGTTTCCACTATAAATATTCTCGTCCTCTCGTTATTTAATTTTGTAAATAGTACTTTAATATTATGTAATGTGATGTGATGTTTATTTATTTAATATTGCATAGTTTATTAATGTTGATTAAATCCATAATTAATATAATCCTGAAATTCTAACATGGTAATAGAGCAAGGTAAGTTAAATAGATTAAATCAAATATTATTGGATTTAATTTAATTAATTTTGTATGGGTTTTTCAACCAACCCAGAAGGGTATTTAAAAATCATCGGGCCCATTCTCCCCAATTTTTTGCAATCTAAAAATTTGAATGTTTTGTGAGGAATTAATGTGAGTTTGCACAGGTGAAAGGGGTTAACATGCGTGTGAAAAATCACATACAGGTAAGGGTAAATTTGTATATGAAATATTTTTATTTCTCTATAGTTTTAAATGTGTGCAGGGTAAATGTTTTTCAAAGGTAAAAGTCAAGAGTAAATGATGGGAGGAGACAAGTTTCATGAAAATAGGGATTTCAAATTATTTCATTGGCTGGATGAAATTACTTGTCCCCTCTTTAAATCTCTAGGTTAATTTGTACTTTTGTCACGTGATTCAAAATCTCCTTGCACCGATAAAAATTCTTACTATTTTCACTTTTTTTTTTTCAAAATAATATACCCGTGTCCTTTGGACCCCCCTCTAATAAGGCTTGATTTAGATCATTATAGTTTACATTATATAAACTATTCTCAAATATTATATAGTTGTTTATATTTTATAATTTATAAATAGAATTTATTTGAAACTATACAGAAGAAGAAATTCTAAAATTTCATATTCTGGAAATACACAAGAAATTTTCATTATGTTAAATTTGACGGTCATTTAGACGTCAAATTTAAGTTGGCCAAATCTAGGAAATTTTCAATGTGTTAAAATTGACGGTCAAATGACCATCCCGAAAGACCAAAAATAAGGTAGAATGACGGTCATTTAGACGTCAAATTTAAGTTGGATAGATCTTTATCTACATTAACACTTTTTAGAAATTTGAAGTTGTTGTGCATTCTTAGGGGTTTCATCTTCTCTTCTATATGGCTGGAATGGATTTTTATGATAGGTATGGGGTATAATGCAGGTCGTTATTTAATTATGGGAAGTTAATTAGTATGCATTTTAATGACAGAATTAGTTATGGTCAAATCGTTTCTTTAGACCTTTAAATTTAGACATGGTTCTATTAATATTGTTATGATCGGATTAGTTATTTCTTTATAATACTTGATTTTTAATGAAATAATACAACTTTTTTTTATCATAAAATATGAGTATTATCATTTTTTCAATTAATATGTTTCTAACTTAATGGTGTATTATATAATAATGGGGTATGCTTTTCAAGTTCAATAAATTTGAAAGACAATAGTGTCTAGTTACTTTTTCCTTGATAAATCCCAAATCCTTAAAGGAGACAATTACAATATTTGGAAGATCATGGTCAAAAAAGAACTTATGCTGAGAAAAATTTAGACAATTATTTCAAGAACCGAGCTTGCGCTCACCGATTGTCTAGTGATTGTAGAAAATATGGATGCATTCTCATAGCATACACAAGAGACCCTTTCTATGATTTTGCACAATGTGAATAATGAATATCTTCTACACATTGGTAATATCAAACATCCTAAGGAGGTATGGATATAATTAGAATCCGTGCAAGAAGGTACATGCTTATGTAAAATTATTAAACTTTTTTTATAATTTCTTATAACTCCTATGAAAGGAGATTAAAAGGTAGTTAATTTCTTAGCCAAGATAAAACATATCAAAGCAATTAGATGGATGCAATTGTGATTTAATTAGTGAAAAAATAATCTAGTTTATTGTTCAGTTGAATATTGATGAAAGATTTAGGAATTTAATTTCTATCTTAAACTCTAAATATCATAAGGAGGATGAATGACTAGACTTAAATACTTTGAGTTCTCTTCTAATACAGGAAGAGCAAGTGATTATGAAAATTTAATCTAAGAAGAATGCATCTCGAAACTTTTTGCTCACAATTTCAATTTCAAGCATCGTAAGCCCTTATCGATTAGAAGTTTAAATCTAAATCTTCATTTTTTGATAGAAAAGTATTACTTCTTAACATTTGCGTGTAATATTTAATGGTAAATGTCACAAATGTGTAAAATTTTGGCATAAAATGGAATAATGTAAATATAATAAACTTATACATAAAAATAAAAAACAAACTATCTCTTGTAAACATAGTTTAAGGAAAAAGGATAGTTCTAATGATGCTCCTAAAAATATTGCATTATATGCTTTTTTATACTCTTCCTCTAATTTTGAATGGATTATAGATTTAGGTGCTTCAAATCATATGACTGGTATTTCCAATTCTTTATTTGATGTTACAAAAATCAATGAACGTGTGTATCTTGGTGATAACTCATCTTTAGAAGCAATAGAGAAAGGAAAATTAAAATTTGCAAATGGTATTTTGAATAATGTTTTATTTGTTCCTAATCTTAAAAATAATATTTTTTCATGTTCACAACTCATGATGGTTTTTCTATTCAAATTTTGAAGGATACTTGGTACATCAAGGATAGTAATGATAATATAATTGTTGAAAGAATTCAAAGAAATGATCTCAGTATATTTTTCAAAAAAAAAATTTGCATCTTGTTTTGTATCTCAAAGTTTGAATAATTTAAAATTATGTCATGAAATATTAGGACATGTGAATTATCGAAGATTTTATGAAATGTATAGAAATAATTTAGTGAAATGTTTCCATGTGTTTTCTTCATCTCACGAAGCTTGTGAAGGGTGTTTACACTAGAAACAAAGTATTAAACGCTTTCACTTAAATCCCAAGGAGAGTTCCTCTTCACCAATAGAACTTGTTCATAGTGATGTTAGAGGACCTCTTGAATTAGCTTTGTTAAATATTTATTTATATATTGTGACTTTTCTTGATGATTTTGACATATTTTCTTAAAACTAAATCTAATATATTCGGAAAAATTAAGGAATTTAAAGCATCTCTTAAAAATTTATCAAATTATAAAATTAAGAGGCCTAGAACAGTAATGGGGGTGAATATGTTAGCAAGTAATTTGAAAACTTATTTATTGATTTTGCTATTAATAGAGAATTAACTTCTCCCAGTCTCCCAGTCTAATGGTGTTACATAATGGAAAAATAGGACTATTTTAGATATGCCTCACACTAAGCTTCATTCTGCTAGTCTTCCCAAATTTCTATGAGCAAAAGAAATTAACACGTAGTCTACATCCTAAATAGGGTCCCTACCAAATCTATTGACCTTTTGACCCCCTTAGAGAAGTGGTCAAATAAAAACATGATGTATCACATTTAAAAGTCTTTCCTCCTTATATATCTCTAAAAAGAAAAGAAAGAAACTTTATATCAATTCTTTTTCTTATATTTTCATTTGATATGGTATTAACACTATAGGTTTAAGGATTTACAACCCTATAAAAAGGGAAGTAACTGAAAATTGTAATTTTGTTATTTTGGAAAAATGCTTCTGTTCATCTACAAATAGTTATGAGATTCTTAATCTTGTCAATATTTCTAATGATGGTTTTGATTCTGATAATGAAAATATGGTAAATGATCATGATGATGTTTCTTATGTTAATGTTATGGATGTGTCTGAATCTCCTGTCTCCCTAGCTAAGAAACCAAAATGGGCTCAAACTATGTTAGAAAGTTCTAATCTTATTGAACTTAGGAAAATGACCAGAAGCCATCATATGTACCATGCATTAATGACCTTGTATAAACCTGAGCCTCAAATTTTTGAAGAATACTCTAAGGATGAGAAGTGGACCACTGCATTGTAGGTTGAATATAATGCCTTGCATCAAAATCAAACCTAGCAATTGGTTCCACCTCTAGAGAAAAGAAGTGTTATAGGGTCGAGATGGCTGTTTAAAGTAAAATACAATGTTGATGGTAGTATTGACAAGTACAAAGTTAAACTTGTTGCTAGAGGTTTCACTAGAAACATGGGATAGATTATGTTGAGAACTTTTCCCATGTAGCTAAAATGAGCACAGATTAGGACCTTGTTTGTTATTGCTTTGCTTATTTTGGTGGGAAATATACCAAATGGATGTGAAAAATAATTTTTGAATGGTGATTTAAAGGAAGAACTTTATATGTCTCAACCTAAAGGATTCAAAGAAATTGGTAAAAAAACTATGTTTGTAAGTTAAACAAATATTTGTATTGTTTAAAGCAAGCTCCTAGAGCTTGGTATATGAAAATTAATGCTTTCTCTAAATAATTAGGTTTTGTTAATTATTCTTTTGAAAAGATCTATTCATTAAGCAATAAGGTTCTCACATTATCATTTTATGTCTATATGTGCATGATTTTCATATGACTAGTGATAGTCATGCGCTAATTCATTAGACTAAAGAAAAATTGAAACAATACTTTGAAATGACTAATTTATGTCTCTTACATAATTTTTCATGGCATGGCTATATTTCAAGACAACCATTCTCTTGTTGTTTCTCAAGCACAATATGGAACCAATGTACTGTAATTTTTTAATATGATTGATTGTAAACCAATTTCTACACCTATGGAAGTTAGACTAAAACTTGATCCTAAAACTACAAATGAAAAATTTGATCCTACTTTGTATAGGAATTTACTTGGTAGTTTGATTTATCTAACAATAACTAGACTAGATATTTCCTATGCAATAGGACTTGCTTCAAGTTTAAGAAAGAACCTTATAGAGATCATTGGAATCTTTCAAAAATAATTCTTAGATAAATTAAGGGAACAATAAACTATGGGTTGCATTATACTAAGGATGAAAATACTTGGTACAAGAAAAATGCAAATCAATTATTTCTATCTCTTCAATTGAAGCTTAGTATAGAAGTGCAATGGAAGCTGCAAAATAGGATCTATGGTTGAAGAGGTTGTTTGATGAGATAAATATGAAGGATCAAGGTAGTGTTCCTTTGTTTTGTGACAACCAAAACATCAACACCATCATCCCCATCATCACTTTCCTCATCTGTGGGAACATCAGCATCAATTTTTACAATTGGTGAAGAATCTATATCAGGTGAGTTTAGAGGAGGAGACTCTTCTTCCTTCTTCTCAAAAAACTCAACATCTCTACTAGTGTAGACTTTTCTGGTCTTTGGATCCATCAATCTATACCCAAGAGTTTCTTCATTGTACCCAATGAAAATGAGTTTATGTGACTTCATGTCCAATTTATTTCTATTCTTCTTGGGTATGTGCATACTTTCTTTGCACCTGAATACTCTAAGGTGTGCAATAGATGGTTTCCACTTTGACCATGATTCTTGTGGTGTTACTCCTTCAAGAGAAACTATGGGAAATCTATCCAACAAATACACTATTTTCTTTGTTGCTTCTTCCTAGAATGTCTTTACAATTCCAAAGTCATTGATCATGCATCACACCATTTCCATGATAGTATGATTTCTTCTCTCAACAACACCATTCTGTTGTGGTGTGTGTGGAGGAGGCATTTTTCAATGAATCACATGAGTTTGTAGGTAGTATTTGACATCATTAATGGTGATTTACCCCCGATCTAAGTGGAGAGTTCTTATGTGATGACCTTTTGTTTCTTCTCAACTACTACTTTTAACTTCTTGAAAGTTTCAAAACCTTCACTTTTCTTGTGAAGAAAAAAAATCCACATTTTCCTTGAATAGCCATTAACACATAGCATGAAGTACTGAAATCTGGAATGACTTGGTTACATCGGACCAAAAAGATTGGTATGAATCGAGATCAAGTGACCATGAGATCGATATGTACTCTTCTAGAATGAAGCTCTATGTTTTTTTCCCCGATAGACAGTGAGGAAACTTGTCTGTATCCTTCTGAAGAGATGGAAGCCCATGTACCATATTTCACCGATGAAGTGTCTCAAAATACTTGAAACTAACATGACCAAGTCTCTAATGCCACAATTGTGTTGAGGTAGAGTTCTTAGCCATAAGTTTCGATCATCTCTATGGAAAAAATCAAGCTAGAACATGCATCCCACATTGGAGGATTTTGCAACTATTTTCGAGCCTCATGATTTATCTCGAATCAAACATGTTTTCTTGCTGGAATGAGTATCAAAATCATTTTTTAGGTTGTAATATAGGAGTTGACTGAGTGAAAGTAGATTCTTTATCAACCCAAGGACATATAAGACATCTAATAGTCTACAATTGTGTGAACCAAGGGGTAGAGAAATGGTCCCAATCCCACAAATGTATATGATGAATAATCATCCAACAAAACATGGTTTTTGAAGGTGTGTCCTCGTTGAGGTAAACTAGTCTCTCTCGACCGGTCATGTGTGGAGTGGCTCCCGATTCAACATACCGGACATCACTAGATGATTTGGATGGTTCACTTGATCAAGCGAAAGGTACAAGAGGTCTCCATCATCCAATGTTCTTCTTTCTCAGCAATTTTTCCTTCTTGATGGGGTCTTCTTTTATAGTTCCCATTTTTCTACCCTTGATTGTAGTTAGAATGTCCCTTGTAAGATTTTTGTTGTGGAGGTCCAGAGTTACTGGATGAACCTTTCTTGTAAGTATTATACCAACAATATTTTAATTCATGTCCTCTTTTACAGATTGGACATTGTTTCTTCTATTGTTTGTCCCCGTGATACTGATTCTGATATTGGGGATTTTGATAGGAATTAGGTTTTTCTTCATCATCCTTATTGTTCATGGATTCCTCTTATTGCATAAGAGGTTTACTAGCTTTTTAAAACTAATCTGTCATTACTTGACACATTTAGTGTTGTGAGAAAAATGCAGTAAGTAGAGGGGAGTGATCTCGTAACAATGGGAATGAGAGCATCATCTATGACCACTTCTCCTAGGGCCAGAAGTGAAGCCCTCAAATTTGTAACTCTTCTTAAGAAAGCTTAAATTTTATCATTTTGCTTGAACTTCAAAGTGTGTGTAATCGACTCTGCAAATTTAGTATGACATTCTTGTTTTTGGCCTCATATATAATCGTGAAAATTTATCTCATGCTTCTTTGGCTATTTTAGCATCTCGAATGTGGGGTTGCACATCGTCAAACACTTCAAACAATATGATGAGTTTGACCTTCCGATCTACCTTATCAAACTATCGTTGTTGTGTTGTATCGTAGTTGATTTCGTCAGTACCATTCACATGCAGTCCCGCATCTCGTCAAACTCAAGTTGTGTCTTAATTTTAGTCTTCCATGTAGTATAATTATTTCCTCTGAGTAGTTATGAATCAGGAAGAAAGAATTTGGGCGAATTGGTGCCCATTTTTCATTAATAACTAACATGGTTTGACTCTTATCACTCCAGTATACAGTCTCCCAATCTATATATCATCAATCCAATATACCAAACCTTTCTATATACGTGTCCTTTCGATATACCTGGTGGTACGTGGAAGAAGCTTTCCTTATCTATATACTCGATGGTACGTGAAAGAGACGTTAATGTATGTGAAAGAATTCAATACATGGTACCAAGACAATACTTGAAAGGGGTCAGATGATTATTGACACTCGACTCAATTAAATATCCTCATATGCGTGCGTAACTTCGCTATATACTTGTATAATTTATCAGTTTGGATTTATGTCGTGTAATTGTTCATAAACAGATGGGTTGGCTCATAGTGTGCGCAATGTGACCTTATTACTCCCCATCAATTTAAAGGGTCGATGCCTAAACGATGTATTTGGAGCTATATTAGGTGTTAAGTGTAGTAGTAGTCATGATGGATTTACTTGTAAATGCTTCGCAGAGGCACTGTATATACCGAACTCTGCGAATGAGATCTAGGATCTCGTGAGTGTTACAGAACCAATTTTTATTGATTTTGAGTACAATATTCTTCCAATTTCTAAGCAGTTACAAAGTTTGTAGTTGAATATAGAAACTTTCAAATTAACAAAATATACTCAAGCATGTAATTACATTCAAAAAATTTAGAAAAAATTGAATGACAAGCAAATGTTTTTGTTTTGCGGGCATTGGTGGCCTGTGGAGCCCAATATGGCTTGCTGAGCAAAAACTATAAAAACTAGCTCAAAATGAAGCGTTTAGGTAGCCCTCCTTTGAAAAAATGTGCTCAGAATACAAAAATATGCAGAGTGGAGGAAAAATGTTTTTCCCTAAAATAGGGTTTTTCTCACTAAATTTAGTTATAACTAAATTTGAATTTACCACTAAATTTGGTAGTTCCACTAAATTAGCCGCCAATTTTTTTAGTGGGTGAGGGACGGGGATTTCACCCCTTGGCTCCGGATGGGAAGTGTCTTACAAAAGTTATGCTAGCCACTTGGGCAGCTAAGCTAAACAAGTATGTATAAAGAGTAAACTGTAATTAAACACTTCAAAACTGTAAAACCATACCTCTTTAAAAAACCATGGCTTGCGAAAGGTGGTTTTGAGCAAAAATTCCAACAAAGAGAAAAAAAGACATGTGGTTTTGAGTGTGTATGGTGCCTTAGATCAATTTTCTTCCTTTCTTTGAGCTTGTAATCTCTTCCTTGGTGTATTCAATCCTCATCAACCTTAATTGCAATGAATAAAGGTGGTTTTGATGAATTTGATGGCGATTTTGAGGAATTTGATGATGGTATTGCATGGGATGGGGTTGGGAAGTTGTAGAGGCAACTTTGGCTCTCCTTTTCTTGCACAAGCTTCTCCAATGCTCCTCAAACTCTGCTGCAATCCTCCAATATCCTTCAACCTGCTCTGACACCAAATGTAATTTCACAAATAGGGACGGAAGCCTGTATATTTTATTAATGTGAAATTAATCAACCATTAAAATGGAGTCTGTAATATTTATACATAGTGGATAGCAATATACAAACAAATAAATGGGATACAAGTCAACCAAAATCACAACAGCTTCCAAAATACATCCGGGAAGTAACAATAATAAAATACAAACAAATAATAATTGTTATAACTACGTAACAATATAACCTATGCAATAATATGAAAAATATCGTTATAAAGTTTTATAACAAAATATAAACTAATTACCTTATTAAATAATTAAATATTTAAGGTAATATAATGTATAACTTAACTAAACCCAACATATAAATCTCAACGTATGCCACAATCTTCATAGTGGTTTTAATATGAAAATGTCTATGTAAGAATCAAATTACATCAATTTTAGAAAATTTATTGCTCCTAAAATATCTTCTGGGTTTTCCCAAAAGTTGGACAATTTACTTATAACATATGAATCTAAAAACCCTTTAAATATCATAACAACCCAACATGTAAATCTCAAGATAAGTCATGGTCTTCAGAGGGGTTTTATAAACGAGCCATGGTGAGTTTAGATTATTATGTGACATTTTTGTTTTAATTATGGGTCAAATAAATAAATGTGTAGCACGGGTATGTTGGAATTATTTTACTTAGGGTGATCAAAAGTATTAAAAAAAACACATAATGGTATGGATATTTTAATTTATTATGACAATTGTCTTAAGGGTATGTTATTTGGGTTGACCTTAGATTCTCCTGGGTAGATTTAAATTGCCAGGAAAAGTAATTTTTTTAAATGACCAAAATTATTTAATCACTTAGTCATAATATTTCTTGGTAAGATTAAAGTGTTGGTAAAATAAATTAAAATGGTTAAATTTATTATTTAACTTACTTGGAATAATTTAAATAATTAAATTAAATTTAGTTACTTCCAGGTAAGTTAACGTAAGGAGTTAATTAAAATTATATGGTTTAAATTTATATAATTAATTTAACTCGTGATGATTTTGGGAGAATGGAATAAAACTACTTACGAATGGGAAGCATGGAAAATAAGTGAATGAGTTTTAATGAACATAATTAATGAAGAAAAAAATACTAATAATAAGAGACCAAGGATGAAATGATAAAATAAGAAAAAGGTCACAATAACTATTTAGCAAAGATGCAGCCACTTCCCAAAGTACGCAAAGCAATTGTCCAATGTACCTCGGCCCATCGCCAGGTGCCATCAACCTCCAAACCTTTGCCCGGTTCCCGCAACAACTATCCAACAACACCGTAGCCACCGCCCAGTGTTCATAACAACTGTCTAGCAACCTGCATCCACTATCAAGTTCCTATAACAACTGTCTAACATCCTGCAACCACTTACTAGTCCCTGCAACAACCGCCTGCAGAATCCTGCACCCACCGCTTTGCTAAGTACCTCGACAAATGCTTTAGTGCTGCAGCTGGCATAATAGCTTAATAACTGCAGGGAAAGTGTAGTAACTAGCGAGTGATATTTTATTACATGTAATTAATGTATTTTAAACCTTGATTACTATATTAAATATATATATATATATATATTTATATATAATTTCATAAATTTCTAAATGTGATGTAGGTTTTGTGAGTCATGAAGGAAATTAAATAAGTGAAATCTAAGGTTTAGTAACATTGCACGATCATTTTTTAAAAATCACGTACTTTTCCTAAATAATTATGAGGATAAATTATGTTTTGGTGCATCATTTTTGGTTTGTTACACTTGGTATCGAGATCGGACGTTCATATGCTCGAACCTCTGGGATTAAAAAAATAATAGTAATAATAAAATTTGTTGGATTTTTATATTCATCTATTTGGGTGTCATGTCGATCTCTCTTATCGAGAGAAGTGAATTCAGTTTGAAATTCTTATGATATTCTTTAGTATTAGAAAAAAAATTTCCTTGCGAAGATGTTGGTTAATGGGTTCCTAGCTTAGGGTTTTGGTCATGTAGTGGTGTTGATCGTGTAGAGACCCTCACTTATCTGAATTTCTAGTTGGTTTAGTACAACTCGTGGGGATTAGTGATAGAGATAACATTTATGGGTCATTTTGGAGGAGATCCAGAGATTGATTAGATATTTAGAACTCCCTTTTGTTTCAGTGGTTAGTCGAGTTGGGTGTGGTTTTCACTTTGAGGATTTAGCCCCATATGGGTAAGTAGATATCATGACATGATGTCATGTTAGATAAAATTTTGTATGTATATTCTTATATAGAAGCGTGATATAGAGTACCCATATCGGCGACCACGAAGGGTTGTGAAGTGATTGTAATGTTGATATGTCCTATTTTTTATATTTGTAAACTTAAATTCTTTTATCAAAGACAAAAATTTATTTGATTAATTTGTTGTGAAGCTCGAAGATCTTCTTATTATGTTTGTCTCATTGTGATGTTTTCAAGCATTGTAATGCATCTACGTCGAGGGTTGATGACCATAATATCTAATGTCAATGTCATATTGTTATGTTTTGAAGTGTTTGGTTGGAATAGGCTCTCTTATGCCTTAGTCATCTATACCGCACGTGTATCCATTATATCCCATGGCATACATCATTTTTTCTGGTATGGAATATTTTGGAGCATTATAACGGGAAGCGTTTTACCTTCGAGGATCCGAATAGTGGGAGAATCCAAAATTTTCTCATTGGCTAGAAGGCCACTAGGAAGAAATTTCTCAATAGTACAATTTTCCCAAGACCGTTTATTTTGGTAACTTCGCCTACCACATGTTTTCGGTGATAGATATAGATTAGAAAAAGTTAGGGCATGTTTAAGGTCATAATATTCACAATAATTATAAATGACTTTCATCTCCCATGAAGAAAAGGGAGAAATGGATGTGGAAGCATATTTATAACATGAATGTAGTGTGTCTGGATCAACACGAGAAATGAGATCTGTAGAATGAAGTGGTTGAACAATATCAATAGAAGGACACTTATAGGATGTGTGAGAAAAGCTATGCAAGGCTCTACAATGTGCAAATGGCTCTGGATCTCCTTGAATAGTAATTGTTTTTCCTTCATGGTATAACTTGATACATTGATGGAAGGTTGATGGTACGGCATGGATGGAATGTATCTATGGGCGGCCAAGTAACATGTTATAGGGAAGTTCCAATTCTAGGACATGGAACTTGGTATTTTGATGTATAGGCCCCGCCTACTATAAAATATTATAATACCAGCTGACTCACATTATGTATTGTAGTAGGTTGTGATGGTAATGATATGAGACTTTAGGTCTACTTCTGTGTGTCCCAATTTCTTAACTAGCTTTAAAGTACAGATATTCAAACTAGACCCATTGTCCATAAGTAACCTTTTTAAATATTTTTGCAAGTAATAAATACTTCAATTTATAGGGGTAATTTGTGTGTATGATCATCATGTGGAACCTCATTTTGGATAAAATTAAGGTGTTAACTAGGATCAAGATGTGCAATCACTTCTTTGAGGTGCGAATGATAAATATCTGTTGACACTCTTGACCACTAAAGTATTTTATAGAGGATTTATTTATGAACATTTGATATCTTAAGAAGATATAATATTGAAATCTTAGCAATGGTCTTCACAAGTTTTTCTAAGAGATCATACCGACCATCCTGAGGGGTAGCTAGACAGGGTTATGGAATTACAAGATGTGTACATCGTGTTGCCATGACACAATAACGGTTCTTGATTCTTATAGTGTTTACATGCTCATTAGAGGAAAGAACACAACCAATAAGTGAATCAAATGGATTATTGGTTTGGGTGTAAATGTAGTTGATAGTTTTGTATTTCTTGGAAAGTCGACCACGATCCGGCTTCCTCTTTCCCTACTTGTCATCTTTAGGGAAAGGTTCTTTATAAATTCCTAACTTTTGATTAGGTTCTTGGTTAGGTTTAGGTGAATCAACCTCAATTTATCCACTGTCAATAAGATCCTAGATAAAGTGTTTCAACTTTAGACACTTATCTGTTTTGTGACCTTTGACGTGATGATACTCATAGTATTCGTGGTATTCATACCATGACGTTTTTGTACATCTTCTCCATAGGGTATTGTGTTAGGATACTGGACCATGTTCATTGCATCCAACTATTTTAGGATTGTGGACAAAGATTCTATGAGAGGAGTGAACATTGATGTTTGATTGTGGATTGAATAGGTCCCTTAGTAAGTTTGAAAGGAGGACCAATTTGAACCACTTGGATACATTTAGAATCAGTGATACCATCTCCTACGACATTTTTATTTTTGTTGAAGAAATTTGGTTTTTCCATAGGTTTGGATGTGTGGTTGTATTTTGAAAAGGGTTTCCATTTCCTTTGACTAACAAATCCTTTTCGATCTAGCTACATTTTTCTATAACCTCTTCAAAGTTATTGACACAATGCATTTGCAAATGGAAAGAAATTTTTGGATTTAGATTAGGTACAAAAATTATAACTAATTATTTCTCTAGAATTGAAAAATAGAAGTGGCCATCCAATCCTCGCCATCATTTTAAGAAGATAACAAAGTTATCATTTGGTCATTTGGAACTCCATAAGTTCAACATGGTAATGTCACTTTATAAGTTGAATGAGAAATGGAGTTTAATTATTTTCTCTAATTTACGCTAAGTAAATACATACCCTTTAGGTATGTCAAGAAACCATTCTAAATATTGACCCCTAGACTAAGCCAGAATAACTTAATAAGGTAGTTGTCACTGTAGGCTATCCTAACATGCCATCTAGAAGTCTTTGACATGATCACGTGGGTTACCTTTACCTTTATACTTATCAAATTTACCTTTAGACTTTGTTTTCCTATAGGCTTGTGATTATATTTTTCATGGATTATCACTCTTGTGTGAAGATTTGATCTTTGGTTGGGGAAGTTGGTATGTATACCCGGTTATACTTTGATGTTTCACCCTCTAGGTTTTCAGTATGAAGTTCACTATGTCTAGCATCATATTTTTCCAAACATGTGACTTTGTTTGTGTCCCTATGAACCTAGGATGCCAAGCTAGCTAATTTTTGACTAAGGACTTGCAGTTGTTGTTGTATAGTAACTTCCTCAATTTGGGGTTCTTCTTTGTCGTCATGTGGAGGAGGTTGTTCTGTGTGCTCACGCTCAACCCTAACTTTGGGAGTTATTTTAAGATGTGGTAATTGATAACCACTCATGTGTTTAGGTATCTTGTTTTCACTATTGTTGTTTTGGGGACCCAAAGTAGAAGCATGTCCTGGGTTTATAATGTCATCCATATTAATAAGAGGAGGACGTTGTACTTCTTCTTCCTCGTGGATGTTATTGGTAGGTGCAATAAATTCATTTTCTTGTGGCATCTTGACATCTAATTCAACAACACATGTGAGTACTCTATCCTTATTGAGGTAAAGGAAATCATCCAAGCGAGCAGGATCAAACTTGAAATCATCTCGAGGTGAGCCTACTTCATCACCACTATGATCAACTAGGTATTCTACTTCTTTTCTGTGAAGAAAAGGGGTCCTAAATTATGACAAACAAATGGATTAGACCCTAATTTCTTAGATGTTATCCTTGTGAGAAGGGGCATAGTTGGAATTTCCTACAAATGTTTTGTCAAATGTGATGGTTATCAAATATCACCCATTGGTGAAATTACACAATGGAGTTGGCTTGTACTAGAGAACTCTCATAGCAAAAACTTCGAAGGATACATATAGAATTCAATACCCATGACAGAATCGGGGTTATTCAAAGTTGCATGGTGATTTGTTCTATATTTGACACCAAGCTCCTAAAGAATACACTAAGCATTTGAGTCGGAAGAAATCTAGTCTAGACTAGTTTGAGCTTTGCATGCCATTTAAAGAAGCACCAAGTTAGTTATAGAAGTTGTTGGATTGAGTTGTCCAGGATCGAGTCCATCAATGACAGATTGAACAATGAAGGACTCATGTCAGTGAGCTAAAACCAAGTCATCCCAATTGCATTGAAGTAAGCCTTAATCGATCCCATGTCGAGCTAATCAAGAAATGTGGATAGATTCAACCCGAGTGGCCCAGGAACATGTGGGAATAAGAAGACCCAAATGGCCATGGGGAAGGACTTGTGTAGCAAATACGGAGTTGGAAGCCCCAAGCTGCACTTGGTCCGTTTGTGCATACAAAGGTGAAATTCCCACTTTGGAGTAAAATGTTGAAAAGGTGGGGGTCAATGCCCCTCACGACCTAGTCAAATTAGTTCAGATAAGGTTATGTGGGTGAAAAGGAGGTTACAGGCCCCTGTTGTGGGAGAATTAGGTAGGAGAGGCCTAAGTATCCGGGGACATGAGTGCACTTGAACCCGAAAACACTAAAATACCCATGGGCAAGTTGTGCAGAGAATTCGGTGGTCAATGGACCAGCCGGCCCGATCAACCATGGATAAGGTAGAGTTGGGAAACCCAAATGTCCTAGGTAGGTTAGGACACTAGTACAAGAATAAATTGAAATGACCACATGTCTATAAGGTGCAGGAGAGGTGAAGTTCAAAGCTTGGATGGCCCAAGTACTGCGAGGACGTGATTTCCCTGTAAAATTGAAATGTCTGCAATAAACTAGATGTTAGTATGGGGGATATAATTAGCCTGAGCGGCCCATGGGCCTCTGGTAAACAAAATAGGTGAAATACCCGTGTCTGCAAATGGGAAGTGGAATGCCCGACCCTCCAAATTTCAAATGTGCATAATTTTTACCCAAACATCCTATTTTCAAAAAATTAGACTTTTTGGAAAGGGCATGACATCCTCCGCACAAAATAAAGAAACATCTCCACCGTATAAAATTAAATGCTCACCCTCGTAAATGCAATAAATCTCTATAAACTCAAAGTAGTT
Source organism: Taxus wallichiana var. yunnanensis (assembly GCA_018340775.1). Taxonomy (NCBI): domain Eukaryota; kingdom Viridiplantae; phylum Streptophyta; class Pinopsida; order Cupressales; family Taxaceae; genus Taxus; species Taxus wallichiana. The sequence goes on from CM031239.1 coordinate 902,607,023, forward strand.
TCTCATAGTTAAGGCCATAAATTTTGTAATTCTCTATGGATTTTCATGAAATTTATCTTTTTGGAACCATGACTCCGAGAGAAATGAAAAAATTATTAAATGCAAAAATTAGTGAAGTTTTGATGATTATTTTAAGGAAAATGTTCCGTGTTTTGAATAAGTGACTTTTTGGTGGTTGGAAGTGCAATTAAGAGGCATGCTCATCATTATTTCTCTCATTGCAACACATGGGAAAACATGGGGAGTCTTTTATAAGAAGCATACCATCAATTTCACTCATTTATTACAACTTGTAAGTGGTTAAAAATAAAAATATGTGATTGCAATTCTCTCCCTCCTCAATTCTATAAATTGTAATCTTGGGCTCATTTGTAAAGGAGTTGGTAATTTTTCTCTCCTGCCCCTCTCTCTTTTTCTTCTCTAGGGTTGAATATGGAGTTTAAACATCTGCTCTTTTATTTTAAATGGAATTTTCATGCCTATTTCCCACTAATTATCTATTGTGTGAACTCATGGAGCAATAAAATTTGTTTCGTGATGTATTTTGTCCATCCTTTTCTTATTTTATTATCTCTTCTTGCATCTCACCATTACATGGTATATTGTGCATATCTCTTGATGTCTATTGCAGGTTTTGAGAGATGTGTTTAATGGGTTTGTGGTGTTATTCTGTGTGACTATCACATCTTGTCTATGATGTATCTTTTCCATCCTCTCCATTTCTCACCTCTCTCCACTTCAGGTAGTTAGGATTGTGATCAAAAACCTCTTTTTCTAGTGTATCACCTCTATTAGTATAGGTTTTATTTTATGCACTCTCTCTCCCTAGTCCCTTGGAAGGTTAGATTAGGATTAGTTAGTTTTCTAGCCTCCACTAGAAGTAGCACGTAGCAGGTAGTATAGGAGTAGGAACCAGCCTTCTCTGGACAGTCATCTCAAGCCCACAAGTCCCACATCTTGAGAGATGATCCAATGTTACACTAATTACACCAAATTCCCCACTCAAATATAAGGCCATTCGGAGGGTGTTTTGATTCGGTGATAACAATGATCAAGGACAAAATGAACCCAAGTAAAAACCTATATTGTGATGACTATAAAATGTCACAAAATAATGTCCAACAATGGTCAAAGAATAAGGAACTGTTATCACCGAATCACATCACCCTTATATTTACACAAGTGCATATACTTGAGCTCATGGTTTGATTTAATAACATGGGTACTATATCCAAGTTCTGGGACTTGCTACTTGAGATAGACCTCTAGATAAAGTTGGTTCTTGCTCCTAAACTACCTGCCACAATCTACTTTGATGCAGGGAAAACTAACTATTCTAATCTAACTTTGTAAGGGACCAAGGAGGGAGAATGCATAAAAATTAAAGCCTACACTAAAGCGGTGCTATACCAGAAAAGAAGGGGTGTGAGAGTAGTCTTCCAATGTGTGAAAAATAAAAGTAAAATGCATACTAGAAGGGGTGATAATAGTTCTCCATAATCTAGAAAATGCACTCGAAAAATATTTCGTACATGCACAATAATAATGAGTCCTTACAAGATCATAAAAATATACACAATATTTTTGTAATGAAGGTTGGAAGGGAAAGAAGAGTGCAAACAAACACAGCAGGGGAAGATGCATCCACAAACTTGTATTTTATTGCTTCATGATATGCACAATTCAATCTATTACAAGATAAGGGCCTGGATCACCATGTAAGGAGTCCACTACAAGGTCCTGTAGCACATTGGCTTCACAAAGAAATTTTGACAGAGCTTTTCTACTACAAAACTACCTCCTTTACAATGAGCCTAACACTCCAATTTATAGAAGAATGAGAAGAGAGAGAGAAGGGGAAAATGGAAATCCCAAAATTTTTCCTTCAACCACTTGTAAGATGCATTAAATGGAGTGAAATGATTGTATGTTACTTGAAAAAGGCTCCCCATACTGTCCCAGGTGCTGCAACAGAGAAAGAATGATGACCATGCCTCTTAATTGCACTCCCAACTACCAAATAAAACACTGTCATGAACCCGACCATGTTTTATGAAAAATATCCATCTATTTATCATCAAATCTCAAATTTATTAATTTTTTTACATCGGTTAGAGCCACAATTCCAATTCCAGATTAATTTCATGTGATTTCATAGAGAAATCCAAAAGTTATGACCTTCTTAGTGCGGGTAGCTATTTTGGGTCTACTGCATTTTCTCGTCATTTGACGAATGTGTATTTAATTTACGAGCTATATATGGACATCATGCTCATTCCATAAAGTCCAATTTCATGAAAATCGAGCTCGGAGTCAAAATTTATGGCCTTTTGAAGTTCGGAGGTCAAACATTAACTTTTCTCTTCATTGTGACTATTTCAAGCAAAAAGGGCCTGCGTGTCCCGGCTGTCCCAGACACTTTCATCCGCATCACCTGATTTGAGCTTCCTTATCCTATGCATACCGTGTTGACCGGGCCGTGAGGGCCGTTGACTTCCACATTTGCCGCAACGTATGGTTCCTTTTGTGGCTTTTTCACCTTTGTGCGTCCCGCACGTACTTTTGTCTTGATTGTCATGGACACATTTCTCCATGCCACCCACAATGCAACCTCGACTTGCAAGAAAATTCAATTTTTGCGTACATGTGTCCCAACTGTCCCGCGGACCTCCTAGGAAAAAAGTTCCACTTTTTCCTATTTTCTTTACCTGTGGCAATTTAGGCAATGCATGCCCCACGTGTCCTTGTTGAATTTGTGTGGTATGGAACACAGAAAGCTAAATTAGCTGACTCCTTTGTATTTCATCTCCAAACTTGGTACGACGAACCTTGGTATGATCTCGCACTGGTACAATCCATAGCCTCCAGACCAATGCATTAAAACAAGCCCGCGACTTCAATTTTTGGATTTTTTCAATTTTTTCTAACTTGTTGGATATTTTCCTTGCATGGGGGAGTTAGAGAGAAGCCAAAGGGACCCCCAAATCATTATTTTGGTCCTTGAATCAATTTGGTTTTCTTGGAACTTAAGAATTTGATGTATGTTATGAAAAATACCTCGAGGGGTGAATTTTTATAATAGGAACCAAAGGATAAAAGGACCAAAAAGGATTTTCCTATAAAAACAAGTCTACAAGATGAATGATCACAAGGAACAATCACACAAGTTTGGAAAATAAATCCAATCTACAAGAAACTACTCCTATTCAAAATGTGTCTCAATGGTAGGTTGACACAAGATGATCAACACAATGTCAACACTTAAGTCAAGTTTAAAGTAAACAAGACATAAGTATTAACAAGGGGTTGAAGTGACTTCTAATTCAAATTATACTATAACCAGTCTAGATACAAACGAGGCCTAAATCCCACAAAAGGGAAGTTATAAATGTAAGCAACATGAAAATACCACTTAGATACATTAATCCAACTTTGTGGAAAAGCAAGATATTAGTATCGAAATAATATTGATATGATGCAAACAATGTAACAACAACACTTTTCAAGGTTAATTCAATTTTTGGAAGGAAACAAGGTCAAATTATACCAAGGAGTTGTTAAGGTGTGAGGAGTGTAACAATACAATCTAGATACTTAAATTTAGTTGTTTAGAAACAAGATGTAAGTATCAATATTGTATCGATATGATGCGAGAAACATAACACCTCAAGGGAAGATTGATGGTGAAGAAATCCTAACTACAATGAAATGTCTTACCTTAGGTATCAAAGTAAGGCTACTCGAGATTTGAGTACGTACCAACACACTTTCAACCCCACCGCTTTGGGATTCACAATAAGGAAGGATGTAAGTGGGTTCAAAAGTGTTAAACATAATATTGAGGAAAACTTCATATGTATGCTTTCTTTTGTCCCAAAAGGGCAACAAGAAAGAAAATGAGTACACCAAGTGGTGATGAAATATACTTGGCGTAACCTCCGAATAGTTTCACTCTGTCTTGGGAAAAGTGAGAAACTACGACAAAGTAACAATTCATAAATTTCATGAATAAAAACACTAGGCTCAAAATTTAATGGACTTTTCCCTTTTTCAACTAACAAGGTTTTGACTCCGAAAAAGTTCTTTCTTCGTGAGAGCTCTTTGAAACAAGTTGGATAAAGGCAAGGTTGGCCCCTATGTAAAATGGTTTCCTAGGATTTTGTCTGTAACACTCATCAATTCCTACCTAAGAAAGGTATGTACATCTATAATTACTTCTAGAGAGGTGGACCATTACCCCACAATCAAATTAATGAACAAGGCCTCATACGGGTAGCTTGAGGTTTATCTCGAAGGATTTTTCACTAGTTAAGAGGGTAAGCAAAGCAATTCCTATTTTTTCACCGAGTTCCCTCAAGGTATAGACTACTTTGGGGTTCCAAGGGTAATCCTCACATTTATATTTATGTCTTATGCAAATATACTTCCCCAGCTTAAATCGGATGGGCCGTAGCTCTTATCCGAACATGCAAATACAATGTTGACAACCTGCAAAAAACTTTATTAGTATTGGTTTGGATCAGTTTTCTTTGACAAGCGAGTATTAGTCCTGCACGAAAAGGTTAATAGTTTTCCATAAGATCTAAAACATCATGAAAGAGGATTAAATGTTGCTTTTGATTCTCAAGATCATCCTAAGACACAAGAGAAGAGCATACACAACAAGTAACCCAACTATTATAAAAAAGGAAAAGCTTGTGAATGAAATGACTAGACAAATCATTTGTTGTTCATTCTCGTAACCATTAATTTAATGAAGTGATTGTAAATGAAAGAATGATTAGATCTGTTTTTGATTCCCAAGATCACCTAAAAGGTGTGACGGAAGAGCATACACAACTCTATCCTAAGATATGAAAGCATGACATTCATTAAAAGAAATTAAATAGGTTAGCAAATAAATGATTCAGATCCACCCTGCAAAAAAAAATTAGTCCTAAAAACATGCATAATGTTATAAATATCAAAGAAAAAATCATGTAAACCTTGAAAACAGAGTTCAATTTTAACATATCACAAGAATACGAGCCTTTTAATAGTAGCACAACTAGTATAACATTAGTGCAACCCTAATAACCCTAGTGTGGCAAGAACAATAGGAACGTGAGTTTGATACAAAAATACATACTAGTAGAAAATATAATGAAACTAACACAAACCAGAGAGACAAGAACACAACCCTAGTGACACTAGCTTGGGGATGAGACAAAATAGAGACTCGCCGAAAATCGAGTGACACTAATGGGACCAGAGAGACAATGACATGCAATATGGTTCACGGTGATGCGGGTCTAAGATAGAGAAGAAATGGACATGCAAAAGCATCACACTAATGCAGCCGAAATGACACACATGGATAGCTATAACACACATGATTTGATAGTAGCGTGTGGCGGCTTCACATTGATGCGAGGCTCTAGTATGATGTCATGAACAAGTATTTATCACATGGAAAAACTCAGAAAGGTCAAAAATTTGCCACATCAACTGAAATTTAGTAGCAACACGTCTCCTTTAGACCTACAAGAGAGACTCAACACATGTAAAGTTAATAAAATATGTCAAGGAATTCAAGGTTCATGTGCAAAATAAAGGTTTGTCAAAATTGGAACAAAACTAACAAATCTTGAAATAAAATGCATGGGGTGAGTCCCATCGGGTGTGCCAAATGTGTACATGTAAAAATAACTATGCTAATTGAAATGAAACTAAAACCTAGTACCTTCACAGAAAATTTCATCAAACAAGAATATCATGATAAGAGCTTAACGGAAAATAACTTCTTCAATGCATAAACATGATAAAACCACTAAATGCTAAGCCATTCCTACTCTTTGTGATTTTTACTTAAAGTATGAACCTAATTAGATCACCTAACTGTCAAATTAGTGTTATTTGACTCATAAATTGAGGATGATATCTCACCAAGAAATGACCACAACGCCATCTTTGGATCTTCCCATACTCCTCAATTTGAGAGAATGGATGCAAGATGGAGAATCTATTTCCAACAATGGAGAATGACTTAAATCAAAATTCCTATAGTTTCACTAATCAAAATGAGGTGTAAGAAGATAGGAAAGGAGGAGGGTTCTTTATATAGCTTATTTGTTTGCACTAGGCTTGAAATTTTGTGGATGTGGGATAAAGCCCAAAGAATAAATGCAAAGGATATGCATGTTTAATAAAGGATGTGCACTTTATGGGAGTTGAGAGGGGTTTAATTAATCAAATGTGATTAATTAATAGGTAGGGCTAAGCTTGAAGAAGCTGTTTGGAGGGGATTTAGATGAAAATTAGAATTATTTGAGGGATGTAAAAGGCAATTTTAACCAAACAAAAGCGTTTATTGATTAAAATAGAAGGTGTAATTAACTAATAATGTTTAATTAATCACTTAGAAGTGGATTATAAGCGCATCCGTAATCGGGAAAGGTAAGTTAAGTAACGAAGGTCATTAATTAATGAGTATAAAGTGGAATGCTTACTAATTAGCGAAAAAGCGCTAATTATTATAGAAATGATGGGAAAGAGGATAATTAGTACAATTTTATTATTAAAACTGCATAAGTGGATTTTAGGCGTCTAAACCTCTAGTGGATGCTTCAACTGTTTGTCAACTTTACTTAACGTACCTTGAAAAATAAATTTAAATGGCCTGTGATGTATCTTTGTAGACATCTTCTATTCAAAATATTCTTGCGTGTCATCGGTGAGCACTCTCTAAATAAATTTCTTGTATCTTTCAGCGTTTTTGTTGTTGCAAAAGTGGTTACAAGTTTGCATACTTGTATGTGTTGCCTTGGTTTACAATTTTTCACAGTGCTACATTAACTCATCATTACGAGTGATCTTGACGTTTCGGGGTAAATAGGTTTTGTTTGATGATTCAGTATATTACTATAATATGCCCTCTTGCTTCATTTACATTCCTAGAGCGGATGGGTCTTGGACCGATGTTGCTTTGGCCTCAAAGAATGTTAATTCTTATAATGTCTTCTGACATTTCGTCTCTGTTCTTCATTTGTAATTCCTTTTCCGCTATTTTTTGATTGAGCTCGTTGATTCTTTCAAGGTTTTAAATACTGGGGACAATTATACGCTTCAGTGCATTATACATTCTATAATTTGTAATTCGCATACAAAATATTTTTTCAGATAACATATTCCATCCGCACAAATCCGTGACAATTTGTTAAGTTTTTGGTTTAGATAGGTGACACGCATTTTGTTTGCTCGATTTTCCTATACACAGTAACGATCTTTCCTTTCCTACGAATGTTTTCGACATTTGCACACAAAATACTTACATGCATTCTCCGCATGACAATTTGATGACATAATCATAGGATGTATTGTTCTTTAGTTTTTGCGGAGCTGGGTGAGTCTTCCTCAGAGATCTTTGGATATTTATTGATGTCCTCTACGTTCCATTGGATGCCTTTTATCATTTGATTATATGAATGATCTTATTCTCTTGCGCTCCTCTGTATTTGGTTTGTTTTCCATTATTGATGCGGTGGATGGAAATACAATCACTGAGCAACATGTTGGTTGCATTGTCTGAAAGACGTGATAAATTCTTCATAATACAACTGTATATACTCATTTTACAATAAATCGAAAATATATGTCGATGCTGATTGCACCAAATGACTTACAATTTCCTGGTTCTTTTCCTTGCTTCAGATAGCTTTGTTTATGTTGGTATGCCAATTGCTCTACTTTGGTATTGTAAATTTGTATATATTAGTTATGTTTTGTTTCGACTCTATAATATGTTTAATATTGAGTATTTGCTGAGTATATAATGACTTAACAAATTATTTGACATATGGTTCTTGTAAATTGTTGAGATCAATATGTCATCTCAGATTAGATAGTCTAATTCCATGTCCTCATTTCTCTTTTAAGATATAGATGGGTTTTCTAGAAATTGGATTCCTTTTTGTACGGTGTGTTGTCAGCTGAAACATTATCACTGGGTTGATATTTATATTATGCAAGAAAAAGTATAATACAATATTTAACCTGAATATAAAGTTATGATTTTAATGTCAAAATGTTGTGAAGGCTAAACTCCAAAAATTTCTTGCATTGAATAGCAATACCTTCGTATCGTATCAGATGGTTGTTGTCAAGTTGGATGAACTATACAATCAAGTTCTCTATAACTAAAATCTCAATTCCAAAGCATTTTCTTAGTTTTCTGGGCTTTGTCAACTCCCATTTTTCAAGCAAATCTTGATTACGTTTATGAAGATGTTCGCACTTGTACGTGTTTTTCTGAAAATGAGATTTAACAGTACGTATTACTCTCCTTAATTTCTTGTTAAATGTTCTATAATTCTATTCAAGAGAATGTTTTATGGAACCTGCTCACTCTTCTCTTTTGCAGAAGGTTTAAATGTCATTAATAAGTTCCATGTAGATTTGGATGCAATTGAGACAAATAGTGTAAGTACCCTTATTTCTGTTTATTGTATTTGAATTCTTCAAGGTAGGTGGTTGTTTCAACATATTTTCATTTTCACTTTTCTCCTATTTGATATGTAATATTTTGTTCTCACCGTTTGGAATAAATTATGGGCATTCTTGTGGAATGATACAATTTCCACTAATGCTAAATATTCGTTTTCCAAATAGCTCTTTGTTGATATTTTTGGTGGTTCCACGTTTGGCGTAGATGAGCTTTGTGAGGCTATCGAAGAAAAAGGTGTTCTTATTATGCCAAAGAGTGGGTCCTATGAGGTTAGTACTCATGTTTAAGGTATTGTAGGTCACGTATATACTGATGCATACTATTTTAGGTTTCTTTATTAAGCATTAAATATTGTTCGACTGGGATCCTACCAGAGAAATACAAAAAGGGTCAAAACCTATAAAAATGCATTACATGAAAAGTCAATGGAATACCCATTTTCAGCAATTTGACTCGAACCTCCATGCATTAGACATATTCAAATAGTAAATAATAATATCCTAGTTGAATAGGCTCATTGTTTACTATTCAACACGCCATTATCGACTTCGAATGTGTTCCGCTTGCAAGAAATTTGAATGAGGAATTATTTCCGATCGTTAAACGAGTGTGGCCTCGTTCTATAAATATGGAATGATTTTTATCTCCATTTCCATCTTATTGTTTGTGTGGAATTAATCATTTACAGTGAATATGGCGACAACAATGATTGTCAAACTAATGATGGTGCTTCTTCTTCTCAACGTTATATTTTTCATTCATGCCTCTCCTCAATATAACCTTCGTGAAGATGTGAATAGAATTAAAAATATTAACAAAAAGAAAGTAGTGAAGGCCTCTTTGCAATTGTGGAGCACTTACCGCATTGTAAAAAATGTGGAACTAATATTTTAGGAGCTAACTACTGCTGAAAATAAAATAATGCTTCTCTCATTTGAAAAGTAATGCTCTTATTCCAATTGTATTTCAAACTCACGGAAAGTGATTGAGAAAATATGTTTATTTAATTATAATATATTATAATCCATAATTACACGAGAGTAAAAATATCTTTAATGGGACCGTATGCTAATCAAATTTTAGTAATATTTATTCAACAAAATCATTAAACTCAAAAACATGTTCCATTCGTAAATACCATGTGTTGAAAATATGTTCAAAGCATACCACACATTAAAATACTAGTAATCGCATATGTGCAATGCAATGTGAACGCCAATAGTATATGTTATTTGTTTTAGAGGGATAGTTATTACTTTTGTAGTTGATTTTGTTTAAACTATGGGTGATTGATTTTGCAAGCCGGACGGGGGTTCCAGGTAGACACGAACTTATCAAAGTATTTTTTTGTTGCCTCAATAACTGTTGTATCCTCCTAGTCCATTGCATCAACTTTAGGTGCATTCTTGAGCCACAATAAACCGTGGACGTGTGCAGAGTCTCTATGTTGCCATTCATACCTATGAGACGAGGGAACATAAATATTAGCTATGTAGTCTAGAACAAACTTATTAAAAAGTAGATTTTATTACCTATACCAAAATTCTACTGCTCCAAGTTCCTTCTGCAATATTTCTTCACGAAATATTGTGAATCTGTGATGCAGGTATGCTAATACTCGAGGAGCGTTTGAGAAAATGTTAAGTGTTCTCCAACTCTGTGTGGCTTGAGGATCTGTAGGGTATTCACCATACATAATACTGTAGAGATCTGGCCACTTAGTGTATGCATCACGTAGAGTGAAGAATAAGGTTGGTGTCCTCAATTGCTCTACCATATCTGAAAGTTCACTTTTTCTTTGTTCCCAAAATTACCATGTCCCTCGAAGGCTCGAACCAAAGCACATTAAATTTTTCGAGAGGTTGTCATTGGGGCATTCCAAAGAGTTGTCTTTGTAGATCTCGAATTGTTGGAGGGATTCCAGATTCGATGTTCTGTTTCATAAAAATTGTTATAGACTGGCTCCTATGCCACATTATGAGGTTTAGAAGGAAGTAGCAAAATCTTGGGTGGGAACCGAAGTGCCCATCATGGTAGCGCATCAAATGAAGAGTGTATTCATGCATTAGAACTTCTTTTATGCAGGGTTGTTGCCACATTGCTTTTCCCGCCGGAAACAAAGTTGGAACTCCTCCATTACATGATGGGAACTGAACTTGAATTGAATCATTCTACATCAATATAATATATGTGGTTCATGGATATACATACTTCAAACATGTAGTTATGAGTCAAAACCCAAATCAAATTCCATGAATATTCTTTTCCAAATACACACATTATATTAAAACTATTTCCAAACAAAATACATAGTTTATGCTTTTCAAGGCATCCAAGCTTGCTTCCATTGTTAAAAGAAAGAAGGAAATTACAAAATCTTCTACAATAATTCTCACACACCAACAAGTCACAAGACATAATTTCACATAAGCGTTACTTTTAGGAAACTATGCACTACAGGCACCCATATTTATAACATAAACATTACTTATAAGAGATACAATTCAGAAGAGATGGTGATGCCTTAAAACTTAAAAGGTAATTTCTAAGCATGAGAAATTCCATAAGTTCCCTAAAGTAATATTGTTATCACTGAATCACATCACCCTTTGGTTTGCACAACTATATGTGCTTGAGCTCATGGTGTGATTAGATAACATGAGTACTATCTCCAAGTTGTGGGACTTACTACTTGAGATAGACCTCAAGAGAAAGTTGTTTCTTGCTCATAAACTACCCGCCACAATCTACTCTAATACAAGAAACATATCTAATCCTAATCTATCTTTCCAAGGGACTAGAGAGAGAAATTTGAAAAAAACCTACACTAAAGCGGTGATACAAATGAAAAGGAGAGGTGTGAAAACAGTCTTCCAAAGTGTAAAAGTATAAGGAAAGTGCATACTAGAAGGGGTGATAACAGATTTTCCACATCCTAACAATACATTCAAAACAATATTTCATACACATACAGTGATAATGAATCCCTATAATAGTAGAATAAAGACATAATATATTTGCATGAGGTTGAAGAGGCAAGAAGAATGCAAAAACACACAAGGGGAGATACATCCACAAAATCATATTTATTGCTTAATTGATTAGCACAACTTCAATCTATTACAAAATAAGGGCATGGATCACCATGAAAGGAGTCCACTACAAGGGCTTGTAGCACATTGGCTTCACAAAACAAATTTTGGTAGAGTTTTACTAATACAAAACTATCTCCCCTTTTATAATGAGCCCAACACTCCAATTTATAGAATTCTGAGAGGAGAGAGAGACAGAGGGAAATGAAAATCCTGAAATTTGTCTTTCAACCACTTGCAAAATATAGTAAATGGATTTAAATGATGGTATGTTTCTTGAAAAATTCCCCCCATGCTGTCCCATAACTTGCATCGGTGAGAGAAAGTCTCGCCCATTCTTCATTGAATATATCGCAACTACCAAATAAAACACTATTATGAACCTTGCCACGTTTTCACAAAAATATACTTCAATTCTTCATCAAATCCATAATTTCTTGATTTTTGTGTGTTGGGCTCAACCATGATTCCAACTATACAAATTTTTTGCATTTTCGTTGAGAATTGTAAAAGATATGGCATTCTAAGTGTAGGTAGTTATTTTGGGTTTGCCAAGGATTTCTATCATTTAAAGGGAATGAGCATTTGATTTACATGAGCTGAATATGTTTCCTTTATTTTCATATACCTACGCTCAAATTTTGACTGGAGCATTTGATATACTAGAACCCGTTCTAAAATTCAAATTTTGTTGTGACCGTTTGAAGTTTAGAGATTAGGAATTATATTTTCCTTTGTTGTGTGGCTATTCGAGTTTTCGGGAACTCATGTCCCATGTGTACTCGGGACAGTTTGGGACTCCTTTCTCTACATCACCCGATTCGGGCTTCCCTGTCCCAACTGTCATGTCGTTGACTAGGCCATTGGGGACGTTGACCTCCACTTTTTCCGCATTGCTTTGGGATCAGCTATTTCACGTTTTCACGTCCTATGCATACTGATGTCCCATCTTTCCCATGGACCACATGGGATAAAAAATTCCGCATTTGTCAATTCCGATGTGAATCAGGAAAATCAGGTTTTCAGGTTCCAACTATCCCAACGTCCCGCAGAGACTTCACGGGACAAAAATATCTGACTTAACTGATTCCTTTGCAAATCGGCCATTTCACCTTTTCATTTCTGACTATCCCGATTGAACTTTTATGCGGCCTAGGAAAATTTTTTCCAAAAACCCCGCAATACACTTAATGAAGCCCTTTTGCAGATTTTTGTAATTTTTCTAACTTTTAAGATTTCTCCCTTGGATAGGGAATTTTAGAATAGCAAGGAGGTACCCCAAAAATAAAAATTTGGCCCTTCACCATTTTTGCTTGCTCCATCCTGAAGGAATTTGTGTAAGTTATCAAAAATTTACCCCGGGGTGAACTTTGAATAACAAGTATATTGGAGCATGCAAATGGTAAATGCTAAGAAGGCAAGCATAACATGATTCATTGCAACCATTAAGGTTGACAATCACAATGCAGTAAGCGCTACAGAGAAAATCTAAGAAGATGAAATGAAAAAAGTGCAGGAAGGCTCATAATGAAGATGGGACATAAAAGAGAGACTCAACATTAGAAAGAGCAACTTGTTCCCAAACTAAGAGAAGAAAAAATTGGTTAAAGGATGTGGAACACCATACTAAACCACGAAAATTTAAAGGGGAATAGGAATGTACAAGTTTGAATTAGGAGTGTTGTTGTTATTAAAGATTGAAAGATTTTTTGCACCAGGAAAGAACTAAGCTTTGAATCTGATCTCTTCTCTCTACAACCTTATCAATAGTTAAATAAAATTCAATTATCAACTAACCATACATTCATATGCAATTGTTAGTTCAGATTTCATAGTTTGAATTATAAAGCAATAATATCAACATAAATAAAACTCCGAGATCCGATCCCTACTTTTGCAACTCTTTAAGCAACTACGATTACATTAGTTAAAGTCCATATCTAATCACAAATTCATAGGAAAATATCTTTATGTAAAAGAAATGAGAAACAATAACAACAACATAGACGTAAATGAATTTCAAGTGCTAGAAGCTATATATATAAAGGAATTATATTATGTGCTTCATTAAAGTTAAAATATATATAGATTAAAATCATCAAAGAGAATCCTGATTACATTATTACATTCATGGCTCATGATGTACAGTGCAAAATAATAGATACGAAATAGGAATAAGCTTAAAATAATAAAGATCAAAAGTACTGTAAATTGAAAACATTGCAACAGAATAGGAGGTCACAAATTTGTAATTAAATTTAGTGCTTGAGATTATGTCTCTGAAACAAGTGATTTCTTTCATTCCACTTCTTGGTGATAATATTTGAACAAATTAAGCCTACATATCAATGATAAGTTCCATTGATGTTACTCATTCACCTTAAGTAGCATGAAGTCATAATTACTTATAGTGTAAGGATGGGGTGTTATAATTTCTTATCTTTCTACTCAATAATCAATATTTTAATTTATGCTAAAAAGGTTAAAAATATTTCATCTACATGATCAGAGAAAAGTAAAGTAGAGAATATGATGCCCAAGTTCAAATCTAGGTTGCATAGGAATACTTCAGCAGGAGACAAAAAGGGTTTCCATAGGCTACTTGATCCCAGTGACCCTATGGTTACACCTAATCACGGGTAAATCACCAAGGGCACCTTTAAAGATGATCTAAATCATAGGAAAATTAAAACCCAATGAGGTTGGAATGAATGATTTGACTCCTCAATGTGGCAAATGTTGACAAATGATGTTTCAATCGACATATATTAATGTAACCTTAATTCACCCAATACTTGTGGACAACAATATTATAGGTGAGGCACCATATAATTATAATTACATAGATTTAGGGAACCAGACAAGCTTGAATGGGATTAATAGGCTACACAACGTGGATATAGAGACCATCATGTCATTTGAGATGGCCATTTTGTTATGGATGACACTGCAGTCACCCAAACCTTCGTGTAATAATTTGGGAACAATTGATAGATAACCGTAACACTTTGAATTGAGAATATTACATTTAACCAACCCATGGGGGTGCATGTGAATTATGTCTCGGTGCATGTTACATGGAAATTAAAATGGTATCTCGGGCCTTGTTTCATCCGAACCACCCACTTCCAACTATGTTTACAATCCTACAACAACGAAAAAGATGAAAACATTCTCCATACCAATCTTGATCCTCATGCCATTAATCACATATGCCAATGTAAGAACTACCATAAAATTCTCTTCTGATCCTCACAAGGATGTGACCGAATCATATGGATTTTACAACACTCTGATGTCTGTAAAAACCACATGGAAGACATCATATGTAGACACTTTGTTGCACCTGACATTAGAGGAAAATGTGGGGCGGTTAGACATGATGGAAGAGGGCATAGAAATACTGGGTATACCTCCATATGAATGATCATTGAAATCCTTGCATAGAACTACATTGAATGGACAAGGCATATGCTTCAACAACACCACTTTCCCCCAAGTCATTCTCACTGTCGCTTCTTTCAACGAAACGATGTGATCTCACATTGCAGGGGCCATGGCAATAGAGCTTCCAAGGGGTGACCCAAGTAGGCCTTCTAAATTTTGGGATTGGTGTAGAAATCCATCATGTATTGCTCTGTTCCACCGATAAAGTGATTGCTGAAAACAAATCTAGTGGACTGACCCGCGCCTTGGTCGTTTGCTACTTCTCTCTCCATTGGTGGAAGAGGAAAGGCATCAGATGAGGGTGTATCAGAAGCGTGGTGTTGTGGAATATGACATTGTTTCATGTAATGTGAATATTCTTTATGTGTTGTTGAAGAATGCATTAGATGTGTTACAATGACCAGTATTTACCAAAATCTTAAAAACAAAAATTAAAAATAGCAAACCTGTCGTAGAATGCAAAAGGTGCCTCACCACATAAAATTGGAAAATTAAAAAGCAAAACTTAAAAATATCAAACCCGTCACAACATGCAAAATTAGAAAAATAAAAATGTTAAAAATAGTAAATCTGCAAAAATAGTAGAGAAAAGCTAAACCGTCACCACGACCGTCAAATTTGACATAGTCCCGTGAATGTCCACAAAGCCCTTTCCCATGTGGGGAACACCTTTGACATAATAAATAAAGTTGATTTTTTAAAAATTACTCCTTACAAACAGATTAAAAAATTCAATGAGAAAACATAAATAAACTTTTTAGATGCTATCTACTTCCTTATATTGTGTATATAGGTTGTGTGTGAATGGTAACTCATTTTTGTCCATGGAGTAGTTAGTAATTAATTAGTCTTATATTACTATTTTTATTTTTATTAGTATATATTGATTTATTATGTAAATTATCATATTTATTATATTTAGATTTATTACATCAAATAAATTCGATATCTTTGTGAATAAGCCTTTACCAATTAGTTTCGAATAATTATGACATGTATATCAATACTTATTATCTAACTAAATTATGGTATTAATATGGAACATTTTTTAATAATTTTAGAAGAGAGATTAAAAAATCTAATCCATATTCAAATAGTCATTAATTTTAAGTGTTTAACTATTCAAATATAGTGAAATACATTTCAATTTTAAGGTCATGATTAATTGAGTTGTCCCTAAACATTATGTAGGTTTGCAAAATCATGGTTTTCAATATAAAGTCAAAAAAATAATAATTTTTTATTAACTAGCAATCGCACACAATGAGTGCAATGTGTACATCGAACGGTATAAGTTATTTTCAATTTATATGGATACATTAATTACTTTTATAGTTGATGTGGTTTTTAATTATTTGGGCTGAAATTGTGTTAGTGTTGCAATGGTTTTGAGATGGTGGTTGCATCAATATTTTGGTTTGTTTTTTGTCGAAAAAGTATTTATTGTATTATTGATAACATGTTGATAAGAGGTGTGATTGATAGTGGAAGTGTAGGAAAATAGATGAAATATTATCGACTATAAAAGCCTCAACTCTTACAAGAAAATTTTGAAGGATTAAAAACAAAATGGTTCAAGTTTTGGAGTCTTTATATTTACTTTTGCACTAAAAAGCATGACATTTAGGCTCTTCTTTATAGTTTTTTTTTTAGTATGGATAAATAGTTTTGAAGGGACTATACCCTGTGTATAAAAGAGCTCAAAAAGTTAGAAATCAGAAGGAGTAAACCCAACCAAGAAAGGCTAAATGCCTTAAACATGGAGGCTCAAAAGCCAGATACATCAGTAAATAGAGAACAAAATGATCAATCTAGACAATGATCCGAAGAAGAACAGAAGGGCCAAAAAACAACAAAGAGGGATCCAAAACAGGGCATCCCAGCAAGAAAACAACATCAAAACTGTCAAAAAATAGCACCTTCACAGCAAAAAAGAAGCATCTAGGCACCGTATTAATTGACTGCCCTGTCAATCTTGACCTTAATTTTCTGGAGAGAGGTGAAGAGGGTGATGGTCGTGGCATGAGAAGGATCGTTCATGTCCACCTGAAAAGTGCAAGTCACAAGGTCACAGTCGCATTAGAATCCCAGATGTTTTCAAGAATGCCGCTAAGGCTGCACACACTTCTCATGTGTTGTTCCATTTAGAGCAGAGAGGATGCAATCCGACGCCCTTAGCATTGCCCAACCTGTATCAAGTGAAAGTAGCTTCTTGAAAATATCAGCAATAGTATCCATGTCCTCAAAATTTTGCAACTTCCTCTTACCTTTTGTTTTTTCCATATTCCTCATAGCATTTTTGAGGTCTTTGATCTCCTCTTCAAGCTTACTAACCCTAGTAAGAAGGTCCACTTCTCTAGAATTATCAACAAGTTTACTTATGTGCAATAAGTTCTCCGCAAGTTCCAAATCCCTATGACTACGCAAAACCCTCTGCGAAGAAGGTAGAGCAACCTTAGCCTTCTTGTCTTTCCTCTTCCTGTCTCGAGGTAGCAATGTCTAGATCTTTGTCAGTTGGGAGAGGGATAATAACAAAGGGGAGTAGGTAGGGAGCAAGAGCCGGAGAAAAAATGGTGGTGGATGAGCAGGATCAAACCTTGGTGAAGTGAAACAAGCCCGGTATGTTTCTGAACTTCAAGATCAGACTTCTCTAAGGAGTTAAGTAAATAATTCAAGAAATTGACGATAAGATTCCTGTGAAAGTGATTGAGGAATATTAAATGTTTCAGGGGAATGGTGACATATCTTCCCTCCAAAGTGACGTACCTAACCATCATACGCACAATCTCAGCAAAGGGCTCAGGGATAGAGGTCACCTTTATTCCAGCCGCAACAAACTCGAGGTTCTCCCCTTCATCGAGAATTTTTTTCACCTCCACCTCTCTGTCGACTCATTTGTTGAAGAACTTGGCTCCATCCAGGTTCATCCCTGTGACCTGGGAAATGAGTTCCTCAGAGATCTCGACCTTGACTTCCCCATACTCAACCGCACGATTTCTCCATCCATTAGTGAATTTCACCGAAATGTCCTGGTCAAATCCCTTCATCTTTTCAATGAAATTTGAAATACCCCCCATTTGTAGATAATTCCAAAGAATTGTGTCATTTTTCTAGGCTGGATCATGAATGGGTTCGGTTTTGCATGGAGGTCCCCCCATTTTGCCTGTATTGTTTCTACTTTGCACAACAATAAATTTTTTTGAATCCCATACAACTCAACACCGCCTCTGCTTTTGGAGACCTCTGAAGCGTGCAAAATTTTAAGAGCATCATTAAACTTAACTTTGCAATTAATAAGCACCTCCTTAGCATCTTCTCTGTATCTATTAATGATTGCGTTTAAAATCATGTATATCTTTAGTGATGTCATCAAGTACTTTGGCAAGAAGGGGGTCGCCACTTAGCCAAGTTTGCATTGTATTGTTGACCCCAATATTTGCTAAACTATCGGCCACTCTATTGCCTTCACGGTAGGTGTGGATAATCTTATAATTATCAAAACAATTACATATTTCAATAGCTTCATTAATGAAGTCCTTGAGGGCCACGACTTGGAGGTTGATTTTGATTTAACAAATTAATAATATTCAATGAATCCCCCTGAATTATAATATTGGAAATATTACAATCTCTAGCCAACCTTATTCCCTAGAGCACGCTAAAGCTTCCGACTAGTGATTTGTTTGTTTACCCATCTTGCCAGAAAAAGTGACAACAAAGCAGCCTCCTCTATGATCTCTAATCACCCCACCACCTCCCGAATCCCTAGGATTACCTTTGAAGCTCCATCAAAGTTCAATTTTTGCCATACAGTGGGAGGCTAGATCCATTGTACAGTAGATCTATCAATGATATTGTTGTTCTTACGTTATTGCTATCGTACCAATGTTCCAAGAAACAAGAATGTGCTCCTCTTCCTCAGGATAAAGTTTATTTTTGGGAGGCTTAAATTTTTCAATGTTTTCTTTCACTGCAATGATAATTTCATTAAAGAATTTTGTACATACCTTTCTAGTATTTCTGAAAATAACATCATTTCTAGCTTTCTAGACTCTCCACATGGTGTGAGGGAGAACTAGTTGCCAAATCCTCCTAACCATACAGTGGTTTATAAGGGGAGTTCCATTGTTTCCATGCCTGCAGACAAGTATGGGGGAAAACCCAATTCTGATTGAAATTTTCAAGAATAAGATGCCATATTTTTGAAGTATACTTACAATGCAAAAAAAGGTGTTTAATGTCTTGACTTCTACCGGCACATGCAAAGATCTCATAGGCATGATAAAACCTTTCCTGATGAGATTGTCATTAGTGAGAATATTACCGTTGATGATAAGCCACTAGAAGAAATTTACATTAGGGGTTAGCTTGGGCATCCAAAGCTTGTGCCATTCAATTTCACTATCAATAGAAGCAAAAGAAAAATTGTAACCAGATTTAAACGAATATTCTCCATCAAAATAATCTTTCCAAATAATCTCATCCTTATTATCATGTTGGCTGATATGAATTAGGGAGAGATGAGTCTACATGTAGGAAATAGCAGGCTACATATTTTCCTCATCAACTTTAAGTTGCTTCCATTTCCTTCTGTTGCCAGACACCTCAATATAGTCTTTGACTTTCTTTCCATAGTTTTTAATTAGGTTGTCTTTGATGTAGCTAAAAGTGGTATCCCAACTTATGTCAGACCAGATGTCATCCCAGAAATCAATATCTTTCCCATTTCCAAGTTTCCATCTATAGCCCTAGGAGAGGATATGCCTGATGTGGAGCAGATTATTCCAGAAAATTGATCCATTTGGAAGCAGCTGGTCAAAGAGAAAGGAATATAAGTTTTGATTGGAAAGGTATTTTACTTTGATCAACTCAGTCCATGGTTTATGCTCTTTGATGAGCCTCCAACCCAGCTTTGCAATTAGAGCAGCATTCATATTTCTTATATCTTTAATACCTAAACCCCCAATCCTCTTTGGCTTACAGACCTATTCCCATGCTACTAAATGATATCTAAACCTGTCTTCTATCCCATGCCATAAGAAGTGTTTTTGAATTTTTTCAATGCTATTCACCACTACTACTTTGGAATGTTGAACATTGACATGATATAGATGGGTAAATTCTGAAGAGTGCTTTTAATCAATAAACATTTACCAACACTTGAGAGGATAGCACCTTTCCATCTAGCTAGTTTTTTCTGAAATCTTTTAAGCAGATCATTCCAAACCTCATTAGAAACCTTACTAGTACTCATAGGGAGCCCTAGATATGTAGCTAGGAGGGAGTTGATTTTGCAACCAAGAATGAGAGCAATCTTTTTTTGTCTTTCAATAGGAGTATTGAAGAAGTAAACCAAGATTTTATCAAAGTTTACTTTCTGTCCCAAGGCTTCCTCATAGAATCTAAGAATGGTTTTGATAGCCTTAGCTTCAATGATGGAGGCCATAAGAAGAATAATAGTGTCATTAGCAAACTACTGATGAGAAGAAATCTGATTTCCAGAAGTGGGTTGAAAGCCTTTTATCATACCATTGTGAATAGCTTTTCTAATAGAACAGCTTAGGATGTTAGCCATTATGATGAATGGAAAAGGGGACATGGGTTCCCCTTGGTGTATACCTCTATTGCTAGTAAAAAAACCAACAGGTTCTCCATTGATAACCACGGAAAATCTGAGAGAAGAAATGCAAGATTGGACAATTTTTCTGAATTTATTTTGAAACCCAAACTTGGTCAGAACCTCATCAATGAATTTCCAAGAGACTCTTTCAAGCACCTTATGCATGTCTAACTTGATTTCCATCCCATATTTTCTACTTTTATCCATTGAATGAATTGTTTCATGGACCATAATTATCCCATCTTGGATAATTCTACCTTTTATAAATCTGCTTTGTTGTTGGGAGATAATTTCCATGAGAAGAGGCTTCGTAATCTAGTGGTTAAAATCTTAGTGAAAATTTTGTAAACCACATTAACCAGGATGATTGGTCTAAAATCCTTAAAATCCTTTACATCCAAATTCTTAGGTGCCAAAGCATATGCATGTTATTTAGTTCCTTTATTAGATTTCCAGCTTTTGTAGAACTCATTTATAGCTTTCAACATATCTTTAGAGCATATATCCCAAAATTTTTTGAAGAAATTAGTAGAGAATTCATCAAGGCACTGAGCCTTGTCACCTTGAAGAGAGAAGACACCTTTTTCAACTCCTCAATGGTGACTGCTTCGGAAAGGCTCTTAAATCTCTCTTACGGGAGAAAATTATTAGGAATGGAGTCTAAGAGAAAGGATGTTGCTTGCTCATTATAGGAATTGTTCTCAGTGAGAAGATTCTTGTAGAATTTTAGGGCTTCAACTTTGATGTCCTTAGTATCCTTAGTAATGGTACCATTTCCCTTGGAGACTTCAGTAATTCTGTTACAAGCCCTATGCTTGAGGGTGGTCATATGAAATAAATTTGTGTTTCGTCACCATCCTTTAACCAAAGAGTTGTAGATTTCATTCTCCAACATTTTTCCTCACAACTATTGATATTATGTAGGTCAGAAAGAAGATTTTTTTCTCTTTGGTGATCCTCAAAGGTCATACCTTTCATTGAGACTTTAAGCTCAAACTCTTCCATTTTTGCTTAATCTCTTTCTTTTTCTCAAAGATATTGCCAAAAACCTCTTTATTCCAGGTTCTAACCTTTTGCTTCACATTTTTCAGCTTCTGAAGAAGTCTGAATTGAGTAGTTCCTGTCCCTTCCCAAGTCCACCATTCTTTAATTCTATCAAGAATGTCCTCATGCTCAAGCCACATCTTTTCAAATTTGAAGTTACAATGGAAAGGCTTAGACCAATTGAAGAAGTTAAGAGCAATAGGATTGTGGTCTGATCCAGTTCTGGGTAGAGAGGAGAGATGAAAATTTTGATTTAAGATCCAGTTAGCAGAAATGAGAGCTCTATCTAATCTTACCTGAATTAAATTTTCCCCAATTCTTTTGTTAGACCAAGTGTATTGATTACCATGAAGTTCAATGTCCATAAGGTTGAGATACAAGATGAGGTCAACAAAATCTTCCATGCTAGCAGAGAAATCAGAGTTCCCTCCAAATTTCTCCCCAAGGTTTAGAGGAGTGTTAAAATCCCCATTATCAGCTAGTTTGATTCTTCAAAAATATTTCTAAACCAAGGTAACTCTTTCCATAAATTCCTTCTAGCAGCAGCAATATTTGGAGCATAAATATTGGAGAGGATCCAACTAGAGTTGCTCTCAAGACTTTTAAATTTTATAGCTAAATGATTCTGAGAGGAGAAAAGCACATTACCATGAACAATTTTAATTTCCCAGAAGAACGCTAAACCTCCAGAAACCCCTTGAGAATCAGAAGCAGAAAAGGCAAAATTCTCCCATAAAGTCTTTTTGCACTCTTCAATAGATTTGGTTTTCATTTTCGTTTCTTGAATTAGATGGATACTGGGCCTACTTGATCTTCTAAGTTCCTTAAGCATTCTTTGTTTAGGACCCCCATTTTGTCCCTTGACATTCCAAGATAAAACCTTCATTAAAAAAGGATTGGGGAGGCGGTTTCCGGATGGCTCAAAAGGCTTTGAGTACCATCTGTAATTTATTTCTTAAACTCTTTTTTCCTTACATCACGTTTGGAGGGTCTACATTTTTTTAAATAACTCCAATATTCGTAACTCTTTTGGTAGTGGATCTTGTGATTCTTGAAGTGGAAGCTTGAAACTTCCTATTTGTTTCTTTTTATCACTATAAAGTGATTCTTGAATTTCTTCAAAGTCTTTCAGTATTCGTTTCTTACGTCAGACTACGATGAATCCATCTTTATCACATTCAGACAAGTTCTTTGTCAATGCAGGGGTAATTTCTCCTTCTTCTTTTCCTTTATAAAAAACAAGTTGTTGAGCTATAAGGGATTCTCTGTTGTATTCATTATCTATGAGCTCCTCCATATCTGCAAACTCTTTATCCTCATTTAGATCTCTTGCTATGGATTCCAGGAGTTCTTTAGCTTTTCCTTGTCTCGTCTTGTTTAGTTCTTTATACTTCAAAGAACTGTTCTTATTTACTTGTTCTTGATGAGGGAGGGGAGTAATTTTCTCCATCTCCTCTTCATTGGAAATGGTTAAATGAATGTAAACTTTTTCATTTTTTTCATCCACTTCCATGTTCAGTTTTACAGGATTTGTATTCTCAAGCATCTTTGTCTGATCTTTTTCTATTTCCTTCCAAGCTTCTTCACCCTTTTCCTAATCATTATCTTTTCCCTTTCGAGCTTCATCACCCTTTCCCGATGAGGGGTTTTTGGTCTCCATAGTTTTCTATAGACCGGTGGCCTCTTTATTATGGTCTTAAAACCTTTTTTTGGCCTTTGATTCTCGATTTGTCTACATGAAGTGGTCCCTTGTACTCTAATCTTACTTGCCGGTCAAAGAGGATTTTTCAGTCTCTTCTATCTATTTCTGGCCTAGCTCTTTAGGATGATCAGAAGGTTTATCATGTTTTTTCTTCATGCTCTCAGGACATTTTCTCGGCAAAATGCCCTAATCTATGGCATTTATGACATCTTAGCTGAAAAGCCTCATAATCTATTGACTATTTCCATGCCCCAAATTTTGATTGAAGAATGATGTGATCAGGCAGCTCCTTCTCCATTTCAGATGAGACATAGAACCTTGCAAAGGCAAGTCTGGATCTATTTTTCATAGGCCCATCTAGCTTGATTGGAGAACCAATCAATCTAGCAATATGGAGAAGGATTTCATCATCCCAAAGATGAAGGGGCAGCCCTAGGATTCTACACAAAATGGGGATGGTATGTATATTCTTAGTATTAGGGTTAAACCCTGGATACCATTTTTTTAAGAAAAGCCCCATATTGCCAATACACCAGGGGCCACCCAGTAGGACTAAATCCATATCATCCTGTTGATTGAAATGGGCTAAAAAAACCCCTTTGCCATGGTGGTGATATTTAAATCTCCTTTTGGTTTCCAACGTCACATGGCCCATTTTCTGATAATATCAACATTGGGTCTAGCTCCCAAAAAATTTCCAATGAGGGCGAGATTTGTTTTCTCAAGAGCTCTATGCAGACAACCATCAAGCACTTGTATGTGGGTCACCCCCTCCTTATCTTTTATACTTTTAAAAGCAGTATTTAGTCCAGATGTAGGGGAATGGGGACCCACATTTTTGTCAGAGGTACCTTAACAATATCAGCCCAAGCTCTAGATCCAATGTGAATATCTTTATTCTGTTCTGTATCTGAAGACATCACCTTAGCAGCATGTTCGCAACATGTTGAAAGGCATTCTACAGCCAAAGTGGCTGAAACCACACTCTCAAAACCCTCTCGCAGTCCTCCATAAGCAACCCTCTCACGGTCCTCAATAAGTAACCCTATTAGTTATTCATCTACAAATTAGAATTTTTATGATAATTTATGTTTCATTGATTTCATACTTTTAAAACATATCTTGATCCATAAAAATTGAGTGTAATACAATGTGGTTTGAGGTAATATACTCTAATTATTAACTAATTGCTAGTAAATAATAAATTAATTACTATTAAATAATAAATTGTTTCCTTTTATAATTTATTTACTTAAAAACATTTTAAATCAATGATAAATAATAGATGATTAGAAACTGTTTTCATTGTATATATGTAACAAATTTCAAAAGACTCATGATTCAAAAACCCATAAATGTGAAATAAAGGTGGATTGTTGAAAAGAAATACGAGAGAGAGAAGGAAATCCATCTAGGAATATGTTCTCCACATTCGTGGGATATTATGAATGTAGATTCATTTGTTTTTTTGAGGAGAGTTTCATATATTGAAAATTGTCATGTATTTACACGAAAAATTTAACCCTTTCTAGTTTACAAGTTTCTTTTATTAAAAAAAAAGAAAATAACAAAACACAATATATAGAATTGTTTTTATTTTGTGTGTTATATTAAATTCGTAACAATTATGGAGAAGGAAGAGAGACAATGTAAGTAACTTGACAAGTTAACGTGTAAATCATAAGAAATATTTTCACATTAGAAAAATACATATCTACGTAGCATATGTTGCATAGTTCATATTTTAGGAGTGTTTGTTCTATTTTATCCCTTTATTATATCTTCCTTGATGTATTCCATTATTCTCTCACCTCTATCCAAATCTTCCTCCTTCAGTTTAGGGAATATAGTTGATTATTTCTCTACGTAATGTACGTGCTTCTTCATAATAATATCGATGTGCTTTGAGCATTTCTCATCTATCTATTTGCTACATTTTGGTATCATAGCACTACAATATCTCCGACTTTGTGTGTAAGCATTTGAAGACATAATTTGATCTCTCAGAAATGCTTTGTTGTGTGGACGACGAGAAGTTGCTGCGTGGTAGAGGAGAAGCTCTTTGTAGTGAAGAGGAGAAGGCTGCTACATGAAAGGAAACAAAAATATGTGGAATATTTTGTATTATTTATGCATGGAAAAGAATCCTCTGCTACGTGGATATTGGATCCATGTGTAACCAGCCAAGCCCCTGCAATTTCAACATAGAAGCAAATTCAAAACAATTTCAGCATGGAAATTGCATGGAGTAATTAGAGCGGCCTGAAGCTGCTAGAATGTGTGTAGAAGAAACAACGGCCTGCACTTTTGTCTCTTTGTTGCATTCTCCTGCGTGGAAGTATAAAATTTGTGTGGAAGGAAAAATGTGGAAGCATCTCTATACATATAACTGAGTGAAGACATTCACCTGCATACGTGGAAGAATTTGTATTTTTTTTTAGTGGAGAGTCTTTAAACTGTGTTCAAGTTCAATACAAAAATCTATGTGGAAATTTGGGAGTTCTTCAGTTCCAACGTAAAAAAAAGGAGTCTTCAACTTCTGTGTAGAATTTCAACAAAAGCTCAGCATGGAAAGGTTGTGTTGTTGTGAAGTTTTTTGAAGCTCCTCTTTGTGTTGTATCTATTTCCAACTACCTGCATCAGCTTGCAAGACGACTACCTAACTATTGCGTGGAGAGGAGAGAGGATGTGTGGTGTTGCGTAGAAGATTCTCAGCCTACGTGGAAGTTGAAAGCTACATGTAATGTGTAGAATCCCGCGTGAAGAGTGAGAGTGGCTCGAGAAGAGAACAATTTGGCTTTGTGAAGCCTAAAGGTCATAATTTTTTTAAAAATAGTGCCATTAGTGTCTGAAAAAGACCTCTCCACCAAGACAATGAAGGACAAGAAGTGGATCCTACAACACTTCACCGAATGTCGAGTGTAGACAACTCAATTGAGAGCGTCAATAACATGGTCACCATAGCTGAAAGCTAGAACATCGACTCACGAGTCAAAGAACACCATGAAGAATCTCGTGAGATCTCTAGGTTCTAATTTGCTTTCTTGAATGATGCGGTCGGATGAGAAAGTGGAGGAGTTCTTACGTCGCATGGCTGAGTTGAGATCAGAGCTATTAGCACTCGGTGAAATGGTGGATGATAAACTTCTCGTCGTAATCACCTTAAGAGCACTCCCTTCTCAATTTCGAGTGTTCGTTATGACACTGAATGTGTCTAAAAAATAGTGACATTCGAAGAGCTTGTGAATTTTCTACAGCAGGAAGAGGCCATCACTTCATCCCATGAGGAGTCTCAGGATAAAGCCCTATTCTAAAAGCCTTACCGTGGCTAGAAGAATCGGAAGGGTCCCCAGAGAAGCCAAATCAAGTGTAACCAAAACAACAGTAGAAAGATCAAAAGTCAAAGCGGTGGTGTCACATTTACAGAACCAATACTCATGACATTGATCACTACTAACATAATATCTTGAAACAAGGGTCTTCAAGTCATACAAGCACATCATGGGTGCGAATATTTTCAAAATTCCAAATGAAGAAGGGACATCTCACAGCCCAAAAAGATGATGAATCTAATGAGGAGACATCAGAAGGAGCCCATTTTGGTAAGAACCTTGTACTCGTCTCTCAAACTTCTCATCCCACGAAGAAAGTCTGGTTGATAGACTCCAGTGCAAGCAAGCATATGTCAGGTGACAAGAAGCTATTTGATTCACTACATGAAGAACCAACTGGAGATCGGGTTCGGATAGCTGATGACAAAGAATATGTTGCAGAAGGAATTGGAAATGTCACCATTCCTCTAGGACCATGAAAATGTACACTTACAAAGGTACTATATGTTCCTGGCTTGACTAGAAACCTCTTGTCAGTTACTCAGCTCTTGAATCATCACCTTAAGGTAGAATTTCTTGTTCAAAATGACATTAAATCATGCTTAATCTCCTGACAAGGTACGGTTCTTGCTAAAGCATTTGTAAAAGATAAGTTATTTGCTTTAGATATTGTTTCATCTTCTACATAGTTGTATCGGCTTCCACAATAAAATCAGCTGCCTTATGGCATTTTAGATATGGCCTCTTGTCGGTTAGTTCACCTGCACTGAGATAAGTTCAAAAGCAATGGTTGATGGATTACCCAAAATGTCCAATTTCTTACCTATTTACCTTGATTGTCTTGTAATAAAACAACACAAAGATCCATTTCAAGTGAGCACCTTCCATGCCAAGAAGTGTCTAGAGGTAGTTCATACCGATCTGAATGGCCCATTACCTACTTTGTTTTCAAGATACAAGTACTTCCAACTGTTCATGGATGACCACTCTTACAAGATGTGGGTATATTTCCTAAAGAAGAAAAGTGAGGCTCTTCAACATTTCTAGAACTTCTATCATCGTGTTGTGAAAGAGTCTGGACAACCACTTCTTCTACTTTACTCAGATCGAGGGGGAATTCACATCAAAGAAGTTCTTGGCCTTCCTAAACCAGCAAGGCATTAAGCAGCACCTGACTACTCCCTACACGACCCAACAAAATGGCATTGTTGAGCGTCGCAATCACACAGTGATGGAGATGGCTCACTGCATGCTATCAACTGCAAAGCTAGAAGAACACTATTGGGATGAAATAGTACAAATGTCTATATATCTTCTCAATAGGGCACCGAAAATATTCTACATAACAAAATTCCAGAAGAGGTATGGAGTGGTAGAAAGCCGTCAATTTCTCATTTGTGAGTATTTGGTTGCACAACATACATGTATGTCCCGGCTCAAAAGAGAAAGAATCTAGAGCCAAAAACACTCCCGTGTATCCTTCCTAGATATAACACTACCTCGAAGGCGTATCGTCTCATGGATCTTGAGACAAAGAAAATATAAGAGAGTCATGATGTGGTTTGTGATGAGTCATCTTTTGACTCAATAGTATCAACAAAAGATCCGCTTCCAACCACCTCTCATTAACTAGTCTCCAAATCAGATGATGAGCCAAAGGAGATTAATCAGAGAAAATAAATGCTACTAGGAGAGCTATTTGTGGACCTTGGAGAATTGGAGAATGTGACTCCACATCAATCCACATGGCAACAACACAATTCTTCTCAAAATTAGCCAAGTTCTCATCTAAAGTGGGTACAAAGCACCATCAAGGACTCACATTTGCAACAACTCCTAGATACATCATCTGAGTCAAAACAAGAAGTCAAACAAGAAATGAGGTAAAATTTACACTCATGAGTTCACTGATTAATAGCTTTGAGCCTGATAATGTTCGTGAAGCACTCAATCAACCTTAGTGGAAGGAATCCATGGATACAAAATTGACTCAAGAAAAATCAGACATGGGAACTTGTCGATCTGCCTATAGGAAAGAAACCCATAGGCTGCAAATGGGTTTTTAAGACAAAATATAAGGCAAATGGATCCATCAACAAACATAAAGCATGACTTGTAGAAAAATGATATGCTCAGAAAGAGGGCATTGACTATGAAGAAACATTTGCACCCACTACGAAGATCAAGACCATTAGAGTAGTTTGTGCACTTGTAGCACAGAAAGGATGGAGACTTCAGTAGATGGATGTCAAGAGTGCTTTTCTAAATGGTGATCTAAAAGAAGAAGTATACATGACCCAACCTGAAGGATTTTTTGATGAAGAGCATCCTAAAAAGGTATGTCATCTCATCAAATCACTATATGGACTGAAACAAGCTCCAAGGGCATGGTATATCAAGATCAACAATCACCTTTTGTAGCATGGGTTCACTCATAGCCCCTCATATTTGAATTTTTATATAAAGAAGGTAGGAAAAGAAATTTTCATTCTTGTTGTATATGTAGATGATCTTGTGATCACTGGTAGTTCAGAAGATCAGGTTGATAATGTAAATAATGATCTCAAAAGAACCTTCGACATGAAAAATTTGGGGCTACTACATTACTATCTTGGCTTAGAGATATGAGAAAAAGTACGCCAAGACACTCCTTGAAAAGTATAGAATGTCTGATTGTAAAACTATATCCACTCCCATGAAAAAAGGCTTACAACTTTCAAGATTCCAGGACTCACCTCGAGTAGATGCTACTCTCTATAGGCAATTTGTTGTCCAGGGCTCATCTATTTGACATATATCGACCAGGATCTCTATTATACTTTCATTATCTCTCCAAGTTCATACGGGAGACGAAGAAATGTCACTGGACTGCAGCAAAGCATGTTTTGAGATATGTCCGAGGAACAACTAATTATGCTTTGGAATATAAGAATAATGATCAATTCTTCTTACAGGGATACATTGACTCGGACCACGCCAGATCTGTTGATGACAGAAATTCAACTACAAGATACATATTTCATCTTAGATCTAGACCTATCTCATGGATAAGAAAGAAGTAGAATATTGTTTCTATCTCATCCACAAAGGTAGAATATCACACCACACGAGGAGATGTGTGTGAAGTGATATGGTTACGTCGCATTTTGGATGACATGGGAATTCCTGAAAAACAGTCACCTATTCTCTATTGTGACAATCAAAGTGTGTTGAAGCTCGTGCAAAATCTAGTCTTTCATGAACGAACAAAGCATATTGAAATTGACTACCATTTCATTCAAGAGCACGTCTTGAACCATCAAATTCAGCTCCAGTACTATCCTACTGAAGCACAAGTTGCCAACATTCTCACTAAATCTCTTGGAAAAGTGAAATTTGAACTTTTCAGGGGTCACATTTGCAAGAATAATGTAATAAGGGGGAATGTTAGCATACGTTGCATAGTTCATATTTTAGGAGTGTTTGTTCTATTTTATCCCTTTATTATCTCTTCTTTGATGTATTCCACTATTTTCTCACCTCTATCCAAATCTTCCTCCTTTAGTTTAGGGGAATATAGTTGATTATTTATCCTATATAATGTATGTGCTTCTTCATAATAAAATCAATGTGTTGAGAGAATTTCACTCCACATTCTTCTCATCTATCTAGTTGCTTCATATCATCAATATTTGAAGACACAAAGTTCAATAAACTATCCATCTATATATTATTTGAAAATAATTAAAATATGTACTTTCATCTTCCTTCCTTAAAAAATAGATAAATCATTGTATACATATTTACAAACTCCCACACACCAACCAAGGCATCATAAATATCTAGGTGATGAGATACCATTACAAAAATTGCACACAAGCTCCCTTTTGAACATTTCAAATTTGAATTTAGAGGAGAAAAATGTGAGGGCAATAATTTCCTCTTTCCTCTCAAATTTTCATGATTAAAAGCCTAATTTGACCCTTTGGATCATAAGATAGGTTGGGAGGGAAGCTTAAATAGTGTGAGAAAAGTAAAACAAGCTCTCAAAATTAGGCTCAAAACCCAAATCCGACATTGGGTTTAGAAATAGCACACAAACTAATTCCAAATTAAAAATTCAAATAAAATATGTAAAAGGGATAAGGCATATCCCAAGGAATATTTTCCTCCCAAAAGCCACATCATAACATTAACATTAACCCCTACAATTTAACATACTTAAGCTAAGATACATACCCAACATAAGAAACATAGGGGAAACATTAGCTCATACTCACAAATTACATAATTAACAAGGGGTACATTAACAACAAAGAAACATAGGGTTACAACGGTACATTAGAACTTTTATAATATCACAAAATCCATGATAAAATAAATAACATAACCAAAAATAATTAAAATAAAACAAACACATACCTACCGATGGTCACATGTAAGGTGCTCCCCCATTAAGACCTCCAACAAAAAAAAAAACCAAGAAGATGAAACAAACACAAATACAAACATGATGACTGTCAAGGTGACCATGTTGTGAACATGCAACATTCCTTCATGGTTGGCCTTCCTGGTCCCACCTTGTTTGTGTGATTTTACTTCTTGCAACCACAAATAATACCACCTTCAGCCTCAAGGCCACATCAATAAGTCAAGCAGATCAAAGAACATATAACTCATCAATTATATGATCATCATCATGCATCATGGTGCACAATTCTATTCTAAATAAAACATTTACAATTATCCAAAATCACAATTCACATATTGATCACCTGATATCATTATGAAATCAATAAACCATAATATCAATGTACACATGGTTAGACGATGCATCAAAACATAATCGCAACTGCTATGAATCCATGATGTCAGTATATAGTAAAGTAATGCTAAATCAACATGCACTGCAACATCTACTAAGATAAGCTAGGCATCCATATAATCCATGCTAAGAGTCAAATCACAATATTAATCGGTTTTAGTATAGTATACCAACATGCTAACAAGAAAACGATATCAATATCCATGTCTCTATGCAACTAACAAGAATCAATGAAGCGTAAAATGGTGTCGAAGAGGAGTGTGTACTTGCATTTCCATTCATTTTGTTGGTTTTTGATAATAATCAGCTGTTTGTGAAAAAATAGACTAATGCAAGAGTAGGAGAACCAAACAAATTTTGGAGAACAAAATAACAAATACATATTTGTTATGGGATAATTCGAGTAAAAGGAAACTCTAATATGTTTTTTATTCTCTATAATAGAATCGCCATCAACTTTACTACTATATGGAAGCGAGCCATCCTAAAAAATATTCACAAAATTTAATTTTTCTCTTTTGGGTTGTTCTGTGTGCCTTTTTGTCTTTTGTTGCCTATGGGATTTCTCTATGCTATGCTTAAATGCGATATTCTACGTTAAGGTGCTGTTTTGGAAAAGGATGAGGGTCCTTTCAAAACCCCCATATTCACCCTTTTACAAAAATGGACATAGTAGTTGTACATCGAAATATGTTGTTGTGGCATAACCTAGTAGACTCTATGATGACAATATATTACTTTATTTTGTTAAATCCTATCGATTGATAATATCCAATTACTATGGTGTCACATAAGCTAACAAAAGTTAAGATAAATATATTATTGTTTGATTTGTTGAATGCTAGCAATCCATAAGCTCAAAATATTATATTGTGGAAGTATTAGGTTACCTTAGTGGGCGCTAAGCTCAAAACATCTTACTTTATTAGCTCATGTATCCTGCAGGAATTTTATACCTTTCATTCAAACAAATAATTTCTCCTCAATCCACCAATAAAAATAAAAAACTTCTATAACTTTTCAACTTTCTAATGTTTGTATTTTATTTTAAAAAAATTCAATTGACAAAATTTATTTATATTTTTCTTTATTTGCTAGTATGTACTTGATTTGACAAATATGAGGCCTTGTTGCATGACATTTAGTTATTCTATTTAATCAAAATCAAAATTTTAAGAAAGACATTTGTCCATTTTAAAAATAGATGTGAGATTTAGAAAAAAAATGTTAATAAAATATTCACTGCATTTAATGTTTATCCAAATAGGAAGATGTATTTGCATGTTTGGACAAGTGGCACATCCAAAATTCTAAAAAACGTGCATGATTTAATCAATAAAAAAATAAAACATTGCACATTAAAATAATAAAACCAAAGATATTGTATTTCATTCGGGACTTCTTATTCATGATTGATGAGTTACATATATAGATCAATTAACCCCTACAATGGTGGAGTCAAACATGATCTTCAATCCCTACATAATCTCAACCCCATCTCCTAATATCTCTCTAAAATCCCTTAGTTATCTCAACACACTCAATTAATCCTAAAAATACCAATGTGAGTTGTTTATACAACAAACTCACAACTAATATATAAAACCTATATTATTAATATGAGATTTGTTTTCTCATATTTAATAATATTAAATTTTATTTATTCACTCATATATATTATCTCCATGATAATATATATTACATTAAAACATTAACCAATGTAAACAATATAATATTCCTAACATTCACTCCCCTATTGTTTATAATATTACTTCCTTACACTCCCTAATGGGAACAAAGTAGAAAAGAATAGTTACACTTTCTCTGCAGCTTGCACACCCCTGTTTACTCATGATCTTGGTACACATATGGACCTCAGTCCAAGGTAAGAACCCCTGTTCATGAACCTTTGTTCATCCCCTTCAAGTATCATGATGCTGACTTTGTACTTATGTTTTCTTCTTTCTATTACAACATTACATCAAGGAGGTTTATAAAAGGAAATCACAATTGAACAAGAATTTCCTTTTGTTGTTATTATAAAACACACAACTGAAATAAATTGGTCACCAAATCAGTATCACGGCCTCGTCGATGGTGCCTAACGAGAGGTCGTTGATCAACCTCCTTCCTCCGTTGCCTCCAGCCTCCATCGAGAAACTTTACGCTATCTTCATACTGATATCAAATCTACAATTAAATACTCCTGAGTAATGCTCCATTGCTGTGAGAAACAAAGCTAATGTAAAATATCACTATGCAAGGATTATGCAACATTCATCTGAATTGTGGTCTCAAATTCCAGAAATTACTTCGGACGTCAGAATCTCTTTCACGTTTTCTCCTAAATCGTGATGTGGGTTTGGCTGAAATTTTAACAGTTGTCTACTCCAATACGAATCTTAAACCCCATTAAAAATCGTAGAGACCCAGATCGTAAAACCAAACTTATGACCTGATATTTACACGGGAATTATTGAATCCAAAGCCACAAATGCACATCCACAAGATTATAACACTACTCTACGCTACAAATCTAAAAATGTGCATGATTTAATCAATAAAAAAATAAAACATTGCACGAAAAATAATAAAACCAAAGATATTGTATTTCATTCAGGACTTCTTATTCATGATTGATGAGTTACATATATAGATCAATTAACCCTACATGGTGGAGTCAAACATGATCTTAAATCCCTACATTATCTCAACCCCATCTCCTAATATCTCTCTAAAATCCCTTAGTTATCTCAACACACTCAACTAATCCTAAAAATACCAATGTGAGTTGTTTATACAACAAACTCACAACTAATATATAAAACCTATATTATTAATATGAGATTTGTTTTCTCATATTTAATAATATTACATTTTATTTATTCACCCATATATATTATCTCCATGATAATATATATTACATCAAAACATTAACCAATGTAAACAATATAATATTCCTAACAAAAATACTACATATTCATAAAACTTAATAAACTTTATTTAACAAATCACACTATAAACATTTATAAATTAAATCCCATCCTACTCCTTTTTGTTTTTAATATTTTGTTTTTGCTAGTCTAATAGTTTAATCTTTGCTTTTTCCCCATTTGCAATAAAAACTAGATTTTTAAGTTAAATTTTATAAAATACAATTTTTCTATGTTTGTATTAAATTTTTAGCAATAAAAATTCTTATATGGATTATATTGTATTAAAGATTTGAAAAATAATCTTTGCTATTTGCTAGTGTTATTGTGATAAAAAAATTAAGCGATTTATTTCTACTATTCCATTTAATAGAAAACTTTTATCTTTATGTAGGCATGTTCAACTTGTAAAATCGTGGTGGTTTTTGTTAATTGCACCTGAAAAATCTAGCATATTATGTATTTCAAAATGCCACCTATATTGCTATAATATTTTCAAGCACAATATGATTCTAGATCACTCTATGTTTTTTTAAAGAATTATATATTTGATGCATAATTTATTTTTGTTTTTTCTTCTATCTAAATTTTAATGTGGGTATTTACATTATGTGCAACATTTAAATTGGGTACTTATAGTATATACATATTTTATGCATTCAAAATCATTACATAGGGGCATTCTATTTTGTAGCATTCCGTCAATGTCAAACCAAACCATATGTGCATATTTTATACATTAAATATTGGTACATTCTACTTTATAGCAAAGTTTAAAAGTTGTTATTCTTAGCAATATAAAATACATAACTCGAAAAATTATATGAAACTTTTAAAACAATCGTACAACTAGTGAGGCGTGCTTTTTCCTCTATGTCTTGTTTAATTTAAAATGTCATTAAAAAAATTACTATTATCAAGATTTATTAAATATAAGTGAACATAATGATTAGCTACTTTATACAGGGATTAAGGCACACGGAAACCTTACAATAGAATGCATTGTGAGCATCACCAAGAAGGAACAAAAAGAGACATGACAAAAAGGCCTAAAACAACTTATCCTAAACTACGGTCAATAGATCAATACAAGTTATAATAAAAAAATATGGAGGGGAAAACATCCCAAATGATACATTACACAAATAGTGAAAAAAATATCCAAGAACCAAGGGACTAGATAGTCTTCAAATGTCTATACTCCTTCGTTTGACGCTCTTCATGTCCTTCATCTTATCATCCTAATCACTCATGATAGGGATGGCATCTTGAACCTACTCTTCCTCATTAGAAATACTTGAGGTTAAGATTATACATGCAAACATTTTGTCCATGATCTAGCTTGACCACATGACCCCGTAACTCCAAAACTAAACTTTCAATCTCTACCATATCCGCTCTAATAGAGTTTTCGGTGATGCAAATTTTCTTAAGAGGCATCGATAAAATGCATAACACGCTTTCCCATATCCATTCCAACTTCAACCTAAGGCATCCACTTCCCTTTCCACCCGACTCACCCCGAGAGTAATTTTATCAAAGACAAATTCTAACCCAACTCCGCTCTCTCTTTCAATTTAAATGACTCTCATTTTGTATCAGATCAAAGAACCTACAGCCCCGTACCAAGATTTGCCTTCCCCCGAGATGCCATACTATTATTTATCCTCAATTTGTTCATACTTTCAGCAAGAGTACAATTTTCATCTGAATCCCTAGATTTATGATCTAATTCCTTTTCCACCAATGGTTTACCATTCTTAAAAAGTAAAATAATTAGACCATGGTGTATCGTGGTATCAATATTTTCCTATTGAAAATCATTCATCGACACGAGAGCGACACAAACAAGAAAAAGGGAAGGCTCATAGAAATATTACTCCATAAGTTCCTTGATTGAACCTTATTCCACCCCTCCTCCTCCATGCGTGATCAATAAGTTCTTCATGATTCCTAAAGTGAAGGTTTTAAAGATGTAATCTTGTTATCTCAAACCTTCCCAATAGTAAAGAACTTAATGCCAATGCTATTGAAAATTTTGAACATTATGGGAGAACATAATTTCAATGTGATTGAATTTCTATCAAGAAAAATCATGATCCTTTGATGACATGATTGTGTTTTTTCTAATGAAATGCAAATTTTAAAATCAAAGATCTATCATTTGTTAGACTAAAATACAATTTTAAGTTTTATTTTTAAATAAATTCGACCAAAAATAAAGAGTAGAGAATGCCCGATTTATCTATCTTTACGAAGAGTGATGATACGACCCCTTGTGTCTCACCATAGGTTGATGACTAGCTCAAAACAAAGTGAGAAAAGTAAAGAACAATAAACTTAATACAAACCCTTAAATTAATTGATAACTTTCTAATCTTTTAATTTCATTGTTTATCATAACCATAGTCAACACATGCCAATCTCCATTTCGGACAATTCTTTGTGCTTGAATCGTTTTGCAATTAAAATATTATAAATACTAAGGATTCATCCATTCATTTTATGCTCCTCTGTCTGATGTTGTTTCTTACCTTGGTGTGATTTGTAGTAAATAAAATTAGATAAAATAAATCTATTTTGGACATCTCTTTGGGTTCTACCTTGCAAATAAATAGCTTCCATTTCTTTACTCATTATGGGGTGCCATAAGAGCTTGGGAAGGCGTAAGGAAATGTGAGGAATAAGTGGTACTTGGGGGAGGCATAAGGGCATGTCGGGGTTTGGATATACTATATTTTGGTGGTTTGTAATCAAGCGGTGATACCCATTTCCCCTTTGGGAGGCATAAGTAAAATCCCCCATAGTTTCTTTCTCCTTTGGATTACATGATGAAGCCTAAGTTTTGTTTGTTATGTTTTAATGTGGTTGCAAACTACATTCTATTTTGGAATGTGTTTTAAATGTGAATTTTGCATGTGTGTTGTGGAAGCCTTTGTTGCCATGAGTTGAAACACATCTTCTATTGCATTGTGGTTGGGGCTCGGGGCTAATGAAGAAGGATGGCTTCTCCTTTTCATTGGATGTCTTGGTTGGGTGGAGAGCATTGCCTTTCCCCTAATTTTGTTGTGATCAAATTGGAGAATGATGGATCTGCATGTTGTTGTTTTGGAGAAAAAGAAAAAGACAAAATTGACAGTCATTGTTGAGATTATTCCTTATTGTAACCTTCTCCCACTTGAATTGGATGACCTTGTATATTATTGTGATGGAAAGATGTTTTGTATTGACTATGAAAGTTGTAATTTGAAATGTGAAAGAGATATACTTTGTTTTCTACTTTTGAAAGAATGTGAAAGAGATTGTATTCTGTATGTTGTATTCGAGGAATGGAAGAAAGAAGTTGTAAAGATATCCTTTTGAATCAATAAAAGATTGTATTAATTTTCTCAAATGGTATTATTAGGTATTAAAATATGATTGTTGAATGTATTTTGAAATCTTTGTTGGAAAGATGAAAAGTGAATACATATGAAGAAATTTCATAATGCTCTGTCCTTTAGAAAGGAATTTTTAAAAATTAGAATATGTAATTTGGCATTTGAATACCTTGCTTGAATCAACTTAATAGGTTAGAGTGTTTTGGAATTAATTCATAGTTGAAGTTGGTAAATGTAAACAAATCTATTTGAATTGGATCATTGTTAGAAGTTTATTTTTCAAATAGGAAAATGTTTTATCAATAAGCATAGATCAACCTGTAACCTTGGAAAATGAAATAAAATGATTTAATTTAGGTTACATGATAAAAACGACCACAAACAAATTAAAACACTTAATAAATTTTTTAAAAACCTTTCAAATCGAGAAAAGGCCAAATTGCAATTGTTTTGCTATCAAAGGCTGTAAATTTTGAATAATAAATCAAGCAAACAAAATATACTTTGCAATCCATCCTAAATTCCTCTAAGAGTAATCCTCCATGTCTATTTGGCATGTTGAGAATGGAAGGAGGTCGAATTGAACAAAATTCTATAAGTCAAATGTTACCAGCTCACATTTTTAAATCCCGGTTTGTTTTCTTAAAATTGATCCTTAAAATTTTTATCAAAATTTAAATTTTAATCTTCCCAGTACAAAGAGGACTTCATGTTATTTCCAAATAGTCCTCGATTTCCAAAAGCCGAGTTCCCAAAGTAAAAGTTATGACCTTCTAAAGTTTTTAAATCATCTCGGCTCAAAAGTTAAATTCAGCTAAGGGGAAAATTTTGTTAATCAAACTTGCAGGCCCGAATTTTACTTAGAGCACTTTGGAAAAAAGTCACAAAATTACCCGTGGCTCCACAAGCCCTCATCTTCCCATTTAGCGAAAAAAATTTCTAAGTCCGAAAAGTAAATTTGGAAAAGTTTTCTCCGCAGCCCCGCCGGCCCGCAGCCAATGGATGGCTGCCATGTGGCTCTACAATGCCACGACAAAGGCGCGAAAGTATTTTAAAATTTGCGCTTCAAAATTAAAATTTTCCCCAACGCTATCCGTCGTCCTGCTGACCCGTAGCTAATAAGGAATTAACACATGGCCCCACAGGGTGTTGGCGGAGGCGCGAGAGTAAAATTCACATTACACCCAAAGGGCTTGAGTGCTAAATTCTCCTCAGACCACACACCCGCATGGGAAAATGTTTCCCCTTAGGCCCTCACCCAATCATTGGTTGACACGTGGCATTTTGGCATGTCGGAAAGGAGTGGGCTAAAATGTTCCTTTTCGACCTTTCTAAATTAAGTCAAATATTCTCTTTTACCTCCCATGACCCGCCTTCCCACCTAGGCATGGACTTTGGACACGTGTCCTTAGCGGACCCCAAGTTCAAAATTTTACTTTTGGGCATGAAGCCCTACACGCGAGCATGCTCGCGTGTGGAAGTGAAACACATTTTGACCAAGAGCGCTAAGGGAAAATTTCTTCCCTACGCTGCATGCCCGC
Source organism: Taxus wallichiana var. yunnanensis (assembly GCA_018340775.1). NCBI lineage: Eukaryota > Viridiplantae > Streptophyta > Pinopsida > Cupressales > Taxaceae > Taxus > Taxus wallichiana. The sequence continues at coordinate 902,646,400 of CM031239.1, forward strand.
CCTTGGGAAAATTTTCCTCCCAAGGCCCACCAACCCATAACTTGAGAAATATGAGGAGTTATCGGGACTTATTTACATCATTAGAAAGGGAAGGAAATTTCCTATCTAATGGGATCATGTTTAGGAGTTTTTAAGTCCTGGGAAATATGAGAAAAATAAGTGTTAAGATTTTAGGTCAATATGTGAGTGGGTTAGAGGAAAATTACCTTATTTTCAATGTGTATTTCTAAAAGCATAAGTTGACCACTCTAGGGCCACCTTGTGGGGCAAGGGAATTTTTTTCCTAACCCCTTGTAATGAGAGCCTTGTTTTATTGTTTTGGCCCCTGTAGCACTTTAAGTGTAATTAAGAAATATTTACCCCTAGTGTTAATTTAATCTGATTATTAAATTAACATCTAAAGCAAATTTATACTATACTTGGTTAATTATACTCACTAATTGTAGTGTGGTATTTTATATGTTGTTCCAATGGAAAACCTTATCTTCTTAACATGATTGACCTTGATGTACTTCCTTGTGTCAACTATTGCTTCGAGGCTTGTTTGTAGTCTCACCTTAAACCAAAAAAATTATTCCATAATTTTTTTAACTAACCTAGGTTGTTATTGAGTCTCGAATGGGAGTTTTAGCTGGGCGTTACACTTGGTATCAAAGCAGTGGTTCAAATTATTGGACCCTTGGGCACACTAGAAAAATTGAGACATGAACTTTAGCCTAGCACACTTTTTGAATCTAGAAAACAACTTTGTGTGGAAATTACATATTTTAGTAAACATGGAAAACTGAATTAAAACCTAGGATAATAAACTGACTCTCGCCTTGGTCTATGTAGGAGGCGCGGATAAGACGAGGGGTCATTTCACATAGACCTAGACTTACCACCACCAGATCATGTTGTAGCAACTATCCTACCATAAATTTTACAGACTCTTCAGGATGTTAATGCCACTCTACGTAGAGGGACCATAGGAGCACATTCAGTTGGACATGATAAGGTGACATCCATTGAGGCTCATGCATCTCCTCGGCACAACGAGGAGAATAGAGGAGAGAACTCACACGAGGAATCAGTTAGAGTAGAGTCACCACAAAGGGGACACGGGTGCCAATTTTTCAAGACACAAAGATAGGTCTCGGAGGCCTAGGCTTAGAGTCGGTCATGTAGAGAGGCTAAGGGCCGTCATACTACAACTCATTATTTTGGTGAAATAGGTGGATTTTAGGAAGAGGCCTAGTTGGTGAGCTTGAGCGGAGGCTTCAACTCGCCCTTGTTCTAGCAACATGAAATATCATGTTGTGATCTATCTACCGAGGGATGAAGTTGGTGTCGGTGGTGGATAGAGGAGAAAAAGCTCCATGTTGATTATGAGACATTTACCTACGAGATCTTTGAGGATTGATTTAGGAGCTGATATTTGTCACATAGGTTCATACAATAAAGGATTGATTCAAGTTTCATGACCTCCAACATGCATCTCTTATAGTAGTAGAGTATGAGAGTAGATTTGATCTACTCTAGTATGTTGATTACATTCGGGATGAGAAGGTGTAGATCCACAGTTCATCTCGGGCTGAATCTAGACATTGGAGGTGCAAAGTGTGGATACATTGCCCATAGACATTGGTTGAGGCTGTTGAGAAGGCCTATATAGTAGAGGAGACTCGGGGAAGACCCAATAGGCTAGAGACTCGATTCCAGAGCTATATACAAAGAGATGCGGGACAATAGATCGAGGGGGTCGCCTCCTCCTCATGGTGGATAGGGTTCAACACACGCCATCTTTTAGACCATAAAGCAATAGCAGCAGCTCTTTCCTACCTTATAGACCTCCACAGAGATTTGATGCATAGAGGATCGGAGTATGGGCCTCCTCTTAGGGGTCCCATTAGGACGTAGGGCACACCTAGAGCTCGGTCGGAAGAAGCTCTCCAAAGCGAGACCTCGGTGATTCGATAGCCGGATCATCGGATCCACACCACAAGCCTCCAGAGTACCGACTAGACCTATTTCACATGGGAGAGGATCAAGCGGTTGTTTTGGTTGTGGTGTTGCTAGATATTTCCCCTCGAACCCTAATAACAAGGGTAAGACAAATATCTCGAACCTAATGTTGGTGACATGGGGTGCAATCATAGGATTTATTCTATGATTGAGAACTGCCAGGCCAAACATCATAGTATAGTTATTGATACTATAGGTAGCATTGGTGGTATTCCTACCTCCATTTTTTTTTATTTTTGTTCTTCTGATTCTTTTATTGCACCATCATTAGTAGAGCAATACAAAGCTAGTGGCAATTAGGAAGGGTCATAATTGGGACATTGAGATGGCTTTGAGAGCTAAGCTCTCTATAGAATCCTTAGTCAAGGAGTGTGTAGTGGATTTGGGACCTTTCACCACTACCTCAGATCTTTGAATCCTACCGTTGGGCTCGTATGGAGTCATCTTGGGCATGGATTGGTTTTACGCACATAGAGACGAGTGTATTGTTACCACAAGATCATATCTTGTGCAGATGATATAGGAGTTGAGGCAATGATAGTTGGGGTCAAGCAGACCGTTTATTCACACCGTCTCCGCTATGCAAACTTAAGCAAAGTGTGTGTGATGGGGTTTTCATATATTTGTTGTCACAGTAAGTGATGGATTAGAGGATGGGTCTAGTGGACCATTGCTAGATGATCATCCCATTTTGAGAGAGTTTTATAATGTCTTTCGAGGGGAGCTACCAGGGTTACCACCCCCATGGGAGATTGTTTTTCATATAGATCTAGTTTTAAGAGCAGGTCCTATCTCATGAGCACCTTAGCGGATGACCACCCCAGAGCTCTACAAGCTCAAGTTACAATTGGAGGGTGTTTTAGAGAAAGGCCTAAATCATCCTAGTGTATTCCCTTGGGGTGCACCAGTGATTTTTGTAAAGAAGAAGGATGGATATTTGTAGTTGTGTATTAATTACCGCCAGTTAAACAAAGTAACGATCAAGAATCGTTACCCCATTCTGCGCATTGATGATTTGTTTGATCAGATGAAGGGAGCCACGCTTTTCTCGAAGATAGATCTTAAGTCGGCTATCATCGGTTGAGGATTACAGAGGTGGATATTCATAAGATCACTTTTCGTATGAGGTATGGCCTCTATGAGTTCACAGTGGTGCCTTTTGGTTTTACTAATTCCCAAACACGGTGTTTATGAGTTTGATGAATGGGGTATTCAGGACTTTCTTAGGTCGCTTCTGCTCATCTTCCTTGATAACATTTTGATTTACTCAAGTATGCGTGAGGATCACGAGGGCACCTTTGCCAAGTTCTTCGGTGTCTTCGTGAGCAACAAATTTATGGGAACTTGGAGAAGTGTGCATTCTATCTAATTTCCTATCTAATGGAATTGTGCTTAGGAGTGTTTGAGTAAGGGAAATATGAGAAAAATCAGTTTGAATCTTTTAGGTCATTATGTGAGTGGGTAAGAGAAAAATTACCTTCCTTATTTTCAATGTGTATTTCTAAAAGCATGAGTTGACCATTCAGGGCCACCTTATGGGGCAAGGGAATGTTTTTCCTAACCCTTGTAATGAGATCCTTGTTTTATTGTCTTGGTCCATGTAGCCCTTTAAGTGTAATTAAGAAATATTTACCCCTAGTGTTAATTTAATCTGGTTATTAAATTAACACCTAAAGGAAATTTAAACTATACTTGGTTAATTATACTCACTAATTATAATGTGGTCTTTTATATGTTGTTCCAATGGAAAACCTTATCTTCTTAACATGATTGACCTTGATGTACTTCCTTGTGTCAACTATTGCTTTGAGGCTTGTTTGTAGTCTCACCTTGAATAGTAAAAATTATTCCTTAATTTTTCTAACTAACCTAGGTTGTTCTTGAGTCTTGAGTGGGATTTTTAGATGGGCATTATATGAGCATTGGAAAGGAAACCAGGGATCATGAAGAAGAACCTTAGGAACTATACATGCATGATAGACTCTCCCTTTAGAATAATATGCTCTATTTTAATGCCTTCATGAAAGGAACGTTTTTTTCTCTTGATAAAAGTAGTGTTAATGGTTTTGGGATTTGTATATTTGATTTGAAGCTTGGAAATTTGTGTGTTTTCTTCATTCTTCCACCTGGACTGCTTGAAATGACTATGCAAAGTTATAGTATAACTTATAGGGTTCTGGGTGTTTCTTAAATGGATGAATATCTTGTTAAGTTTTAAACGTATTCTTGCCAATGTCTGTAACGTGATTACTATAGGAATATGTCCATGAGCTGGTTTGTATTTGTTTTCTTAAACAATATCGAACCTAAAAACTTGTTAAATGGTTCGAAGTAGGGTTAGAGTATCTTTTCTACTTCCTTGGTTTCTTAAACCCTAAACATGTATTGGGTACTTTTTTTGTTATCCTTCTATGAACAATTTCCTTAAGGATATGGACATCGAATCGATTCAATCTATGTCAGCTATATATTAATAATGTTATACTTGGTTTAAATGACTTTACCCAGGTTGTGTATAAACCCTTAAATGGTAATGGAGTTATTTATTTACAGGTCCTCACCCATCGTAAGTCAAACTGAGTATTTGTATTCTTCTGATATATGCAAATGGGTATGAGGTCTATTTATAAATGATTTACGCTGATTGTATTCCTTAGTGTGGTAGATCTTAACTTCTGCAACTACTGTCGAATCCTTTGGTTATCGATTATGCTCCATTTTGGGGTTTGTGGTATGTCGACTTGGTCTATAGTCACACTTTGGAATAGATACTTGGTTGAAAGTAGGTTGTAACTTTGGTCTTGACTTCCCTTAATTGCTTTGTATAATGTTTTGATGCTTCATGACCTTCTTGACTAGTTTTAGTGATGTATCGAGCCTTAGGCTCATACAAGTCGATATGGGTATCTAGTAACTGTTTCATGTTTTTCTTGTTGATTAATGAATTGATTCAACACTAAATCGATGCTAGTTTTGGTAATGGTTGAACCTGGTGATGGAAGTGGATTAATTTATACGTCATATAAAAAAAAAAACTTTCTTTAGGCAGTTAAGACTGTATGATAGGATTTATTCCTTACTAAATTTATGTTCTTTCAGTTTCATGATGTTCTTAGATTCTTAAAGCTTAATTAGTTATGAGCTTATGTTCATCTAATTTGAAACTATGCTTAGAGCTCACCTTGGGCCTTACCCTACGATTTATCATTGATTGAAAGTATTTAATCACTTGTTCGTATGCATGACTTGTGTTGAATGATGTTTAATTGATCGAAGTATGGATGGTATGTTTGGTACTGAAGTCTATAATAGAATATTGTTTCTTAGATTAATCGTAGTTGTTATACAAGTTATAATTATATATATTTGTAGGTTTATATGACCGTGGTATGAAGCTATTATTTGCATAGTTGAGGATATTGTTGACTAACGTGTCGAAACTAGTTTACTTGGATGTTTTTAAAATTTATTTTCTTCTTGGCTCTTACTTAAATAAGGTACTTAGTTTATCTTGGATTCATTATGTTGATGATTGTAAGATGTTTAGGCTGAATGTTTGAAAGAGTTGAATGTTCCTTTTGAACCCTAGAATAATTGTAGTTAAAATTAACATTCCTTTTATGAAATTACTAAGTTAGAACATGTTCTAATGATTGAGTACCTATCATGCTCAGTTCGTATGAACTGATGGATGCTAACAACCTTGCAGATAGACTTCGTGAAAGATAAAGAAAGAAGATGTATAAAAATTTACATTTATTCTTTTGATTGAAGAAGGTTGAATGAAATACTTGATTTTTGAATTCAGAATAGAATTACTCCTGTATAGAAATGAGAAAGACCCTTGACCAATTATTGTAATTATTTTGAAAGGAAATATTATGATCAATTTTATGAACATGATTTAATACTTATTTCTGGAAATTAATAAAGTTAGTATACTTGTTTTATCATAATGAGTGAAAAGGATTGTTTCAGAAATTGATGAATTAGTCACTCTGCATTAAAAAAGGGTGTTGATATATATATATAATGAAATTTAATTTAATATCTTATAGTGCAATTCTAGTGTGAAATTGATGATTAAATAATTGGTGTGTTGTGTTCATTACCTTGAAACTGTAATAAAGAAATCTAGCGAACCAGTCAACTCTAGTATAAAACTCATGCATAACTATTCTTCCTATGTGATTCTTGTAACATAGAAAACTAAAACCTTAGGATGAACTTAACTATTCACACTCGATGACACCTCATAGCTTAAGTAAATGAGATCCCTAGTTTGAGTTTTTTCATCAGAACCTATATGCTTAGTGGCATCGTCGTGAACCCGATGAATAGGAACGATGTGGTCAAACATTATCTAGAGTATGTGTTTCCCCTCCTAGGTTTGGAAATCAGATGTACAGAAAGGAGAATGTGATTTTATTAAGGTAGTACTCTATGGGTAACCAAATCCCAAACATAATGTAAGATCCTCTTGGTCGGGCACACATGTATAGTTAAGAGTGTAGGTGGCAAAGATCACTAAATAACCTTAGAAGTCGCATGTATGAGTTGGGATCATAAATGAACTCGATGCTCAATTTTTATTATCGTTTGGCTTCTATGGTGCAATAATAAGAGTCATTTGTTAAACTTAACCAAATTTTAATTTATGATTAGTTTGTGAGCATGTAACTATAAGATGATGCACTTGGAGAAGGGTGAAATGTATATCATTCTTATAACATGTTTATACCATCTTGTGGTGAGAATGGAATCCTCTTCGTGTAGACTTTAATGTGAATCTTAACCTTTTAAATGAATAAATACTCCCTCTTATTATTCCCCTTGTCCTATTTTTCATTGAATGTATGGTGTGAAATCATGTAATCATGTTCTTGACATGAACCCCTAGGGAAAGGACTAGTAGTCTCATGAGCATACCAATGTCCCTATTAATAAATGGGTTACACAACAATTTTTAAAAATCAAATGAAATAAAATCAAATTGAATGAAACCATTTTAAGATGAATGAAAATGATTCGAGTGGATCCAATGTTTTAGTTAACCACATAAGATAATATTGAGTGTGAGTCCCCTTAAACCCCACTCAAACAAGAGTTCCATCTTGACAAGAAGTATCGAATGTACCTAGAGTTACATGATGATTATTGGAGATAAGGGTGTTCAATCACTCTAGTTGTGACCATAGTAAGGTGTGTAAAATTTATAATTGAATGTCTCCTCATAACACACATCTAATACTTAATTTTCTAGGAATCCAAACCTAGTGGAGTGTGAAATCATACTCGTTAGTACCTTGATGACTAAGAAATTAAGTGAAGTAGATGAGATACATGGTTAGTTGTCATAACGTAAAACAAAATAGACTGACCTTAGAACTTAAATGCTTATATGAAAAGAATGTGTAATCTACCTACTCTTAAATCAATAAACTTCCTTTACTTCATGAGAACCTTCTTTTTGCAACTAAGATAAAAGGAAAATCCAATCGAACATGCAACTTAGAAAATGAATCCTTTGAACAAACACAAAAAGGATCATGTATGTACTTATGCTCATACCAATGACCAGGTTATAACATTCTGGTGAGATGAGGCAAATAAGTAAAATTAGATGGGATTACTACAAGTGCAATGTTAAATAAAGCAAAGATAATGGAGTCTAGTTATAAAATAATTAATAAGTGATTTCCAACCAAATAAGGTCAATAAGGAAACATGGAGGTAATAAATATGTAAACCGGGAAAGTGTTGTCATGGATAGTGCCCATACGGGATTCATAGTGTAATTGAATCGTTATGTTGTGTCTTTTCATAAAAAAAAATTGCCTTGATGTTGGTCATATGTTTTCATATTGCCTATGTGGGTTAGTGTTCATGTAAGCGGATCATTTTTTGTGCATTGGCATAAGTGATCCCTTGTAGTGTCGTGTGAACTATAATGTGAGTCGAAAAAAATTCTAATATTGTTATTGTTTTATTTGTGTGCACCTTATGTGGACGTTACACATAACTTTCCTCTAGAGGTGCATCTTGTTCGAAATATATTTATTTCCAACCACGAATTAGCTCCAGTAGCATCATGTTCTTTCTCCTTGCTTGGGACAATCATCGTCCTCCTTATCATAAAGGTTGAACACCCAAGTTTGGAGAAACCTCCATTTCTTCTTCATCTTCACTTCAACAAGATTTACTCATAGTTTTTATCCTTTCCATCTATCTTGTGTAGGATAGTGCAGACACTCAAAGGCTCTATGACCCTCTTCACTACATCTGTAACATATATATTTCCTTTGGGGGATATTTCCTCTATTATAACCTCTTCCCCTCTGAAACCCCCTACCTCTTTAGTAGTTATCACAGCTTTGACTAGAATCTTCATGCCCTTCTACATTAGAGGATTCACCTTTTGTAGATTCAAATATACCCCTACCTCTCATTAGAGATGATGATGACCCTCTTTTCACACCTCTTCTAAAATTATTCCTCTTGTTATTTTCTTCTTTCTTTAATGCAAGTTGATAAGCATCATCCAGGCTATGGATCCGAAGCATACTCAACTCATCTTGTATGGTGTAACTCAACCCATTTATATACCGTGTAGCCTTCTGTTCTTTAGACTCTCCTTGTTCCACCTAGTTGACAACTTGTAAAATTCATTGGTATACTCCTCAATGTTGAGATCCTTCTGTCTTAGGTTTTGGAACCTTTGAAAGAGTGTCTGAGCATAATCTACAGGAAGAAACTTTTCTTTTAGCTTCTTTACCATTTTATTCCAGTTTCGGATCTTACCGTTTACATTCCTTTGTCTTTCATTTTGTAAGTGATCCTTCTAGATCAATGCATGTCCGGCCAACATAGTGCATGCAAACTTAACCTTCTTCTCCTCTGAAAGGGTTTTCTATTCAAATAATTTTTTCATGCGATTCAACCAGTCAATGGTCATAATGCTCCACCATAATCAGGAACATTAATATTGATGTCGTCATTCTTTCCCTCTAGAACCTGGATCAATCTCTCCTCAAATGGTCTCTCATTCAAGGTTTCTTCATCTCTCTCATTTTCTTCTTCATATCCTCCTTCATTCATTAATGAAGGTACTTCTTCAGTATCACTATCTAGGTCTGCATCCCCATTTGCATGTCTCCTTCTAAGGTGGGTAACTTCTCTTGTGAGCTCAACAACTTGTCTCTGTAGCTCTTGCATATGCCTATTCATCTGGGCATAACCTCCCCTCCCACGTCTAGCCATGATTATATAAAATAGAGGAAAAAATTACATAGAAAAATGTAATATGTTACCTTAACTATTTCTGCAAGATCAAAATCCAACTCTGATACCAATTGATGTGAATCTAGTTGCAAGAGGTTGAAATACCTCCAAAACACACATAAACAACTTTGCAAATAAAAACCAGGAGTTTCAAAATAGATTTATTCTCATTCTAGAATCCACACTAATCTTTTACATCATTACAATCCTCCTTTTATTTCACGTCTACTCTAAAAACCCTAAAATGCCAAAAAACCCTAAAATGCCAAAAATTACCTACTAGCAAAACAACTCGGATGGGCCCCAAAATTTTCATGCCAAATATGCCTTCATAAATTAAGTCTCACACAAAATTTTGACTTATTTTAACAAGCACAACAAAAGTTATTAAAGTTCTAAGACCTAGTCAAAAGCGAAAAAAACAATCGGAACTTATTTTAGACCACTAAATGAAGGAATCCAAGCCTGAAAATATGCTGAAATGGCCACAACCTTGCACGCAGAGATGATCTCAGCATAATAATAAGAACAATAAACTTAATGCATGCCATTAATTTAATTTATAACTTCCCAATCTTTTAATTTCATTGTTTGTCATAACCATAGTCAATACATGCCACTCTCATTTTCAGACAATAGTTTATTGTAGGCTAACTAACTAATTTTATTGTATGCTTTATAAAAAATAATTACCTGCTTTCTAATAAATTAATATCTTCTTCGCTGTCCACTGAACTCTGTCGGAATCGTACTTTCTCCGGCTCAATAACAAATGTTAAATTCTCACACATTTTAATATTTCCTCCAAACCGCATGTAATCTAAATTGTGCGCAACTGTTTGCAATTAAAATATTCCCTCTGATCTTCTACAGTCTGTACCTACTTCACTTTCTCTTCTCCTATAAAGATACTAAGGATTCATCCATTCGTTTTGCGTTCCCGTCCTGCTGTTGTTTCTTTCCTGGTGCGATTTGTAGTAAATAAAATTAGATAAACTAAATCTATTTTGGACATGGGTTTTCTTTTACAAATATGACATTAGAGACATGTCCACGATGCTACCATACTATATTAATTAACGTCCATTCTTTCTAAGTACGAAAAGTCAACGGAAGATCCATTTTCTGTTAATTTGACTGGAACATCGTTGAGTTAGACACATTCAAACAATAAATGATAATATCCTCGTTGAATAGGCCCGTTTTTTACTATCCAAACAAAGTTGCCTCTTCAACACGCCATTTTCAGACTTTGAATGAGGAATTATTTCCAACTGTTAAACGCCTGTGGCCTCGTTCTATAAATATGGAATGATTTTTATCTCCATTTCCATCTTATTGTTTCTGTGGAGTTAATCGTTTACAAGTGAATATGGCGACAACAATGATTGTCAAACTAATGATGGTGCTTCTTCTTCTCAACGTTATATTTTCCGTGCATGCCTCTGCTCGATATAACCTTCGTGAAGATGTGAATACAATTAAAAATATTAACAAAAAAGAAACTAGTGAAGGCCTCTTTCCAATCGTGGAGCGCTTACCGCATTGTAAAAACTGTGGAACCAATATTTCAGGAACTAACTGCTGCAGAAAATAAAATAATGCTTCACAGTTGAGGCTCTCATTTGAAAAGTAATGGTCTTATCCCAATTGTATTTCAAACTCAGGGAAAGTGATTGACAAAATATTCTTCACACATACTCTAGATAATATTCATGGCGAGATTAACAAGTTCAATGAGAAAACATAAATAAACTTTTTAGATGCTATCTACTGTATTATATTTGTTTATATAGGTTGTGTGCGAACGATAACTTGATTTTGTCCGTGCGGTAGTTAGTAATTCATTAGTCTTATATTACTACTTTTATTTTTAATATTATATATTGATTTATTATGTAAATTATCATCTTTATTATATTTAGATTTATTACATCAAATAATTCAAATACTTACATAATAAGCCTTTACCAATTAGTTTCGAATAATTATTACATGTATATCAATACTTATTATCTAATTAAATTATGGAACAATGTTTTAATAATTTTAGAAAAGAGATTAAAAAATCTAAGCCATATTCAAATGGTCATTAATTTTAAGTGTTTAATTATTCAAATATATTGAAATACATGTCAATTTTAAGGTCGTCATCAATTGAGTTGTGCCTAAACATTACATATGTTTGCAATATCATGGTTTTTAAGATAAAGTCAAAAAAATTATAATTTTTTGTAAAAATACTTTCAACTTATGGAGCTTTTAAGCGATAAGTTCATGGTTCCTTATTATTAAATAGTTTCCTTTTATGACTCATTCAATAAAAAACATCTTAAATGTATGGATAAATAATAGATGATTAGACATATTTTTAATTGTATATAAGAAATAAATTTCAAAATATTCTATGATTCAAAAAGTGATAAATGGAAAATAAAGGTGAATTGTTGAAAAGAAATGAAATGAAGAGGTGAAGGATATCCATCTAGGAATATGTTCTCCACATTTGTGGAATATTAGGAATGTAGATTCAATTTTTTTCCTGAAGTGTTTTAATATATTGAAAATTTTATTGTATTTGGATGGAAAAAATGATATTTTTTTAATGATAACAAGGAAAATGTATAGCCAAATCAGTGATGAGGGCATGTTGTGAGGCGTAGAGTTAGGGTAATGATCCCAGTGCTACGTCTCTGGTTCGACTCTCACCAAGGTTTACCAAAACCATTTTAAGGGTGTAAACTAGCTAAATCGGTGATGAATGTGTGTCGTGAGGCGTAGAGTTAGGAGAGTGATCCCATTTCTACGTCTCTAGTTCAACTCTCATTAAGTTTACCAAAACCCTTTTAAGGGTGAAGGATAGCTGAATCGGTGATGAAGGCATGTCATACAACGTAGAGTTAAGTTAATGATCCTAGTGCTACATCTCTGGTTTGACTCTCACACAGCCTCTGGCCCAAGCTTGCGAGATATTAATGGGTAGATCACGAGCACTAGAGCCGAAAAATAAATGGTAAGGTAGAATTCTATCCATGTGCCAAAGCTTATCTTATTGTTGTGTTTGATTCTTATGAAGGCCACAATAATATACACAATTCATATTAGGTATGGGGGAACAATGGTTCTCTTCTTTCGATGCTTCACAAGATACCTTTAAAACCCTCCCTATTTGGGTTCTCCTTCCTAGCCTTCTATTATAAATTTGGAATGAATCATGCCTTGAAGCATTGGGGATACCTTGGGGACTTTTTTCAAACTAGATGATGATACACCTTATTTCTTCCATACTACCTATGCAAGAATCTTAGTAGAACTAGATGTCTCATTAGATATTCATGACAAGATTAACCTATAGATTCAAGACAAAGTTATTGACTTAACGACATTACTATGAACAAAATTATTTCCAGTGTCATATATGTTTTTCCACTAGCCATGTGATGAAAGATTGTGGACATCCAAAATGCAAAAATGGATTGAATAGGGTATGGTAGAAATGTTGGAACATAATGGTTAAGTGGGTTGGCCACCCCTTAATCAAATATGGGTTCAACATTATACTATAGGTTAAATATTTAATAATAAGAAAAATTTCTATTTCTATTATTAAATATTCAAACCTAGGAATATACTTTAGGTTAAATATTCATTAATAAGAAATAGTTATATTTCTATTATTAAATATTTTAAACTTTGTTATATGTGTCAACCAATGTGGTTGAAAAGGTGAGTTGGGAGACACACCTGATCACCTCATATAAAAAGGACTTCGGGTCCTCATTTGATATATTCGAAAAATAATACATCAAAGGTTTTCACCCTTGTGATTACGGTTTCTAAGGAGGAGGTGATTTATTGGATGTAAAAAGTTCTCTACAATAAATATTACTTTTCATGGTGGTTTTTCCCTTTGGGTTTTCCACTATAAATATTGTGTCCTCTATTATTTACTTTTGTAAATAATAGAGGACACAATATAAAAGTCAAGAGTAAATGAATGGAGGAGACAAGTTTCATGAAAATAGGGATTTTAAATTATTTCATTGGTAGGTGAAATTACTTGTCCCCTCTGTAAATCTCTAGGTTAATTTGTACTCTCATGTGATTTCAAATCTCTCTTGCCCTTGGTAAAAATATTACTATTTTTACTTTTTTTTCAAAATAATATACATGTGTCCTTTGAAACCCCCTCTAATAAGGCCTGAATTAGATCATTATAATTTATATTATATAAACTATTCTCAATTATTATATATTTGTTTATATTTTATAATTTATAAACGAAACTATCTCAAACTGTACGAAGAAGAAATTATGAAATTTCACATTTTGGAAATACATAGGAAATTTTCATTGTGTTAAATTTGACGGTCATATGATCATGATGGAAGACCAAAAATAAGGTAGAATGACGGTCATTTAGACGTCAAATTTAAGTTGGCTAGATCTTTATCTACATTAACACTTTTCAAAAATTTGAAGTTGTGCATTCTTAGGGGTTTCATCTTCTCTTCTATATGGTTAGATTTTTTTATGATAGGTATGGGGTATAATGCAGTGCCCTTTATAATGCGGGTCATTATTTGATTATGGGAAGTTAATTAGTATGCATTTTTATGACAAAATTAGTTATGGTCAAATAGTTTCTTTAGATCTATAAATTTAGATATGGTTCTATTAATATTGTTATGATCAGATTAGTTATTTCTTTATAATACTTGATTTTTTAATGAAATAATACATTTTTTTATCATACAATATGACTATTGTCATTTTTTCGATTAATATGTTTACAACTCGTAGTGTATTATATCATAATGGGGTATGATTTTCAGAGTTCGGAAATTTGAAAGACAATAGCGACCAGTTACTCTTGCCTTGATAAATCCAAGATCTTAAATGGAGCCAATTACAATATTTGGAAGATCATTTTCAAATCAGAACTAATGGTGAGTGAAATTTGGACGATAGTTTCGGGAATTGAGCTTGCGCCCACCGATCGTCAAGCAATTGTAGAAAATTTGAATGCATTCTCATAGCATACACAGAGGCCCTTTCCATGATTATGTGCAATATGAATGATGAATATCTTCTACACATTGGTAATATCAAACATCCTAAAGAGGTATGGATACAATTAGAATCTATGCATGAAGGTACATGTTTATATAATAATATTACACTTATATTAGAATTACTTACAACTCCTATGAAAGGAGATGAAAAGGTAGTTAATTTCTTAGCCAAAATTTAAAATATCAAAGCACAATTAGATGGATGCAATTGTGACTTAATTGGTGAAAAATTAATCTTGTTTATTGTTCGATTAAATATACATGAAAGATTTAAGAATTTATTTCGATCTTAAACTCTAAATATAATAATGAGGATGAATTACCCAACTTAAATACTTTGACTTCTCTTCTAATACAAGAAGAGAAGGTGATGATCAAAATTGAATCTAAAGAGAATGCCTCTCGGAAATTCTTGCTCGAAATTAGAATTTTAAGCATCGTAAGCCCTTATTTGATTAGAAGTTTAGATCTAAATCTTCATTTTTGATAAGAAAATTTTTACTTATAAACATTTGTGTGTAATATTTAATGGTAAATGTCACAAATGTGGAAAATTTGGGCATAAAAAGGAAGAGTGTAAATCTAATAAACCTATCCATAAAAATCAGAAACAAACTATCTCATCTAAATATAATTTAAGGAAAAATGATAGTTCTAATGATGCTCCTAAAACTATTGCATTATATGTTACTTTATACTCTTCCTCTAATTCTGAATGGATTCTAGATTCAGGTGCTTCAAATCATATGACTGGTATTTCCAATTCTTTATTTGATGTTACAAAAATCAATGAACGTGTGTATCTTGGTGATAACTCATCTTTAGAAGCAATAGAGAAAGGAAAAGTAAAATTTGCAAATGGTATTTTGAATAATGTTTTATTTTTTCCTAATCTTAAAAATAATCTTTTTCATGTTCACAACTAACTCATGATGGTTTTTCTATTCAAAATTTGAAGGATACTTGGTACATCAAGGATAGTAATGATAGTATAATTGCTGAATGAATTCAAAGAAATGGTCTGTATATTTTTCATGTTTTTTCTTCAGCATCTTGTTTTGTATCTCTAAGTTTGAATAGTTTAGAATTATGGCATGAAAGGTTAGGACATCTTAATTATCGAATCTTGTATGAAATGTTTATAAATAATCTACTGAAAGGTTTGCATGTGTTGTCTTCATCTTACGATGCTTGTGAAGGGTGTTTACACTCGAAACGAAGTGTTAAACCCTTTCACTTACATCCTAAGGAGAGTTCGTCTTCACCACTAGAACTTGTTCATAGTGATGTTAGAGGACCTCTTGAATTAGCTTTATTAAATAGTTCTTTGTATGTTGTGACTTTTATTGATGATTTGGACATATTTTCTTAAAAATAAATCTAATGTATTTGGAAAATTTAAGGAATTTAAAGCATCTATTGAAAATTCATCAAATTATAAAATTAAGAGGCTTAGAATAGATAATGGGGGTGAATATGTTAGCAAGGAATTTGAAAAATTCTATATTGATTGTGGTATTAAAAGAGAATTAACTTCTCCCCATTCTCCTCAATCTAATGGTGTTGTAGAACGAAAAATAGGACTATTTTAGATATGGCTTGCACTATGTTTCATTCTACTGGTCTTCCCAAATTTTTATTGGAAAAATAAATGAACACAATAGTCTACATCCTAAATAGGGTCCCTACCAAATCTATTCACCTTTTGACCCCCTTAGAGAAGTGGTCAAATAAAAAACCTGATGTATCACATTTAAAATTCTTTGGTAGTCCTGCGTTCTTATATATCCCTAAAAATAAAAGAAAGAAACTTTATATGAATTCTTTTTCTTGTATTTTCATTTTATATGGTATTAACGCTCTAGGTTTAAGGATCTATGACCTTATAAAAATGGAAGTAAATGAAAATTGCAATGTTGTTGTGGAAAAATGTTTCTATTCATGTACAAATAGTTATGAGATTCTTAATCATTTCAATATTTCTAATGATGGTTATGATTATGATAATTAAAATATGGTAAATGATCACAATGGTGATTTTTGTGCTAACGTTATGGATGTGTTTGAATATCCTATCTCCTAGCTAAGAAACAAAAATGGGCTCAAACTGTGTTAGAAAATTATAATCTTATTGACCTTAGGAAACTGACCAAAAGCCATCATATGTACCATGCATTAATGACCTTGTATGAACCTGAGCCACAAAGTTTTGGATAAGCTTCTCAGGATGAGAAGTGGATCAATGCAATGTAGAGTAAATATAATTCCTTGATTCAAAATCAAACCAAGGAGCTGGTGCCACCTCCAGAGAAAAGAAGCGTTATAGGGTTTACATGGTTATACAAAGTAAAATACAATGATGATGGTAGTATTGACAAGTATAAAGTTAAAATTTTTGTTATATGTTTCACTCAAAAAAATGGGATAGATTATGTTCATGCCTTTACCCATGTAGCTAAAATGAGCATACTTAGAACCACATTTACCATTGCTTTGCTCGGTTTGGGTGGGAAATCCACCAAATGGATGTGAAAAATGCTTTTTTTAATGGTGATTTAAAGGAAGAACTTTACATGTCTCAACCTAAAGGATTTGAAGAAACTGGTAAAGAAAACTATGTTTTTAAGTTGAAAAAATATTTGTATGGTTTAAAGCAAGCTCCTAGAGCTTGGTATGCAAAAATTAATGTTTTCTTTAAACAATTAGGTTTTGTTAATTATTATTTTGAAAATGATCTATTCATTAAGAAAGAAGGTTCTCACATTATCATTGTATGTCTATATGTGGATGATTTTCTTATGACTAGTGATAGTCATGCTTTAATTCATAGGACTAAAGAAAAATTGAAATAATATTGTTATCCAATTTTTCCCCTCGGGAAAAATTGATCGAACAAAACCTCACACAGGAGAAATGGAGAGGTTGTTTCAGCCATGTGATCTTACATTCGATCCCCAAAAATCAAGTTGCGAGTGAGCTCAAAAATGGGGATGCGGGGTCACAAAATGCATGGCCAATAGAAATGTTGAAGAAAGGCTAACTCGGTTAGTCAAAATCGAGCCCATACTGAGTCAACTCGAAGAAAAACAACAGCCACGAGAAGGTGCCATGTGTTAGCTCATCACACTTTCAAAAGGTGCAACAAAAGAGGAGACCCTAGGGATGCACTTGACGCCCATGTGAATCTCAGCACATAGCAAGCTCACGGACGATGCCAAGTGTCCAACCACTGTAACTTCAAGAGGGAAAAGAGGGGGTAAAGTCTTGGAAACCTGCAGAGTTTCCATGTGGAGCTAATTCCAACCTTTAGCAGAAGACACCATATGTCTCTTCGGTGCACTTTAGGAATGGTGCTCAAAAGAAGGGTCCCCAATCGAGTGCAGGCTCTCCACTTAGTCAGATCCTGAGAAGGAAGAACCGGGCATTGAAAATTTTAATCATGGGAGGAGTTAGCATAAGCCTCCACATGTCTTGTTGGCACACTTTTGGTATGGTACTCAAAGATAGGTCCCCAAATGAACACAGATCCTCCACATGTCTAGGGTCCAACAATGAAAGATGAATCTTCGGAATGAAAGACCACGACCTTCAATTGATCATAACTTTCGACTGGAAGCTTGGATTTGAGTAAGAGAGGATGTTTTGGAGAGCTCTCGATGTCTTCTAATAAACTATGACTAGATATTTGTAAATTAGTGGGACTAAGTTAATCAAAATTAAGAAATACAGTCTGTCATTGTTTAGGCTATTAGGCTTCTCACCTACCACCATAATGAGGTATGGGCTTCCTTTCTTGCCCAAAAAGGAATAGTAATGGAGGCATGGATTTCACAATAGAACACATCATTGAAACAGGTGAATTCATTGCTCTTTTGGGGTGGTTGAACAAGAATTTGGATTTCTTCTATCTCCTTCTCTAATTCTTCCTATATATTGTAAGGAGGGGAATTTTTCAAAAGGTTGGACATGTTCATTTTTCACCATCCCTTCTTCTCTTTCTAAAAATGGATTTGTGGAGCTCAAACCTCCCATTCAAACTATAAATGTAATCTTGCCTCTTGGACATTGTAATGCACTGTATGAAATCTTTGGAGAAATAGTATAAGTATATGGATAATTTCAACCCTCTCTTATGTTCATTGTATCTCCCTAATCTCTCATTGCAATCTTGGTTATCTGTTCATGGTGGTTGTGTTATAGTTTTAATGGTTTATGTCTAATTGCAAAGCGGTGTTCAACATTCCATTGGTGTATCACTGTTGTTAGTTTAGGTTTTTGTTTTCTTGCATCTCCTTAACCACCTCATCGCCTTGGAAAGTTAGAGTAGGTTTTAGAGAAGATCATCTATAATATGAATGTGTGCACCTGAACAGAGGAATAGGAACCGACCTTCATCCGAAGGGCTCTCCCGATTCACAAAGTACCACACTTTGGGAGAAGGTGCATGCTATGCAATCAAACTGAGAGCCTCAACCCATCGAGTTGTAGACACTCAGGGGTGTTGTGATATTGCATCACAGTTTTGGCACGCCCGATGAGACAAGGAAATCTTCATTTTTATCCCAGCAAGATTGATGTGCACTTCTTGTAAGTCCCTAGCTTATAACAAGCTTTGAAATTACACATCTAGTGATTCCAAAAAGGGCAAAATCCACTGGTTTCAACAAAGCAGTTTGCAAGTACATGAGAAGTATTCGAACTATGTCTTATACATGAGAAGAGGGATTGTTTGTCTATCTGCATTTATCCCCAGAAAGAGCAAGGAGAGGAAGAAGAGATCAAAGGTATCCATCTTCGCTAAACAGAACCTTGTCAACACCTCCACCTGGTAGGCCTCTCTTTCAATCGACTAGAGTTCTTTGAACAATCAGGATGGCACAACCCAACCCCTATGTCAACTTCACTGGTAGCAGCCCACTTACTCTCAATGCACAAAATCCAGTTCCAGGTTCGATTGCGGTCAAGAACATTCCATATTTTACTGAAGAGAACCAAATAACTCTAATTGATCATATCCAAGACATTGCAAATATTTGTGCAATTCATGAAATTGCTGAAATGGACATTGTTGTCAAGTTGTTGGCATCCTCCTTTAAAGGTAAAGATTTGTAGTGGTTCAAAAGTCTAACTGAATCCATCGAGTGGGACCATTTATGCACAAATCTTCACAATCAATTTGGAGAAAAGGGGAATAATTTTTCTTTATTGGAATAATTGACAACAATCAAGAGGGATCCTAATGAACAGTTGACTGATTTCAACTTCAGATTTGAGTGTCTGGGATGGGATTCCATTGGCCGTGAGGCCAACAAATGAAGGTGCTTTCCTATACATTCTTAAAGCTTTAAATTATGATATTGCCATGATGATTCAATCATGGGAGGTATAACTTTACCTACAACCTATAATATTGCTATTAGAGCTGGAAATTGGTTAATTCAAGCGGTAAACTTGCACCTAGGCCTCCTATGATTGTATATCTAGAAGTAGGAGCTCCAAGCACTAGTCAAGTGCCCGCATTATCTCCCATTTCTTCCCCAAGAAATAAGAATTCAACCGAAGCTTCTAGCTCATCTTCCAAAGCACCTTAAGCGAGCTCCAAGAAGGCATGAAACAACTATAGAACCCGGGAAATGAGCTAGAGAATATCAAGAGACATCAAGCTCAGAGTTCTAGACCATATCAGCCTCCAAATCAATATCAAACTAGACCCCCATATCAACAAAATAAACCACCAAATCAGGCCGGAAATCAAAACCCGAACCAGGGGAAAAACCTCAAGCCGCCAGGTCATTCTGACCATATGATCCAAATGCGGCTTCAACATCAAGATCCTTTGTTCCAACACAAAACAACATGGAACATGAGTACGACTGGTGTTACCCTTGCAATTTACCTCACAATCAATCAACATGTTTCAATGGTGCAATAAACCATGCCTTGATGGTACAAACCATTTGTGTGTCCCAAGAACCAAGTTAAGAAGGAAATCGACAGCATGAAACTCCGCAAGAGGAACCTCCAATAGAAACCACATTGGTCCATTTGCACATAGAAGACTTTAGCGGAGTTAATCAACCTCATTTTTAGGGTGTAGTTACTAATACATGGTCAAAGAAGAGGAACATAGAGGAGGGACAACCATCTAATCCAGTTGTTTCTTAGCCCACTCCTACACAACAAGGATTTAGTAGACCAAATGCAGCCCCGAATGTGCAAAATCAGCCTAAGGCACCCGTTGCAATAGCACATGTGCCTGTTCAAGCACCAGAAAAGGTCACACCAAGTAAGGGAAAAAAAAAGGATAATTCATCCCCCTTCAACATTATTGATCAGATGAAGAAAACACATGTGAAAATTTCCATGTGGGAGTCACTGGAAATCCCAGGACAACGAGATTTGTTGCAAGCTACAATGGCCAATTGGTCTACCTCGAATAGATCAAACCAAGGTCAAGAGAAAGTTCTCACTAATGTAGTGCAATAGGGTGGTGGTCAACCAAGCAAAAATTTGAAGCCTCCACCATTATATGTGTCATTGATTGTCAAGAACCACTTGGTACATAATTGCATGATTGATTCGAGTGCAAGTAGCTCAGTGATGAAACAAACAAATAGCAAATCAATTGGGTCTAAAGTATGAGCCAATGCTAAAAGGAGTAGTGTAACTAGATGGGATAATAGTAGGAATGGTTGGGGTCATCAAGGGTTTAAGCCTAACACTACATGCCTATCCAAATGTCACAGTCTTGCAAGATGTGTTTGTAATTGACCTCCCACCACTCTTTGCATTGTGTTTGTCAAGAGACTTCACTACCAAAATTGGTGGATATTTATCATCGATTGTTCACACATGTTATTCAGAACAAGGTATGGAGCAAAGGAAACCATCAGGTGAGAACCAATTGCAAAATTTCACATTGAGCCTTTGCTTAGCCTTACATTAGGATGAGTGTTCAACTGATCTAGAAATAGGTACTAAGGTTGAGGGTATTCCATATTTGACTCTGGATGAATGGGAAAAAAATGGCACACATTCGACCCATTTAAGGAAATGGAATAATTTGAATTGGGTGTATATTTTGTACACGAAGAAAACTAACCCATTCCTAACATCACCAAGCCGAGAAAATGAAGATGAAAATGAAGTATGGAAAATTTATTTCGATGGTTCTAGAAGAAGACAAAATGCTAGAGGAGGTGCATTGTTAGTTTCACCACAAAACATAAAGTATTATTCAACGTTTCATTTCCAGTTTTCTTGTTCAAACAACACAACTGAATATGAGGCCTTGATTCATGGAATTCATTAGGCTAGGAAAAGAGGCATAAAGAATTTGCAAGTATTTGGTGATAGCGAGCTAATCGTCAATCAAGTCAGAAGGAAACATGCCACAAAGAATGAACTACTCAAGAGCTACAAAAATAGGGTATGGGACCTAATTGAGGATTTCAAAGCTTTCAAACATTGTTTCCATACCTAGGAAGAAGAATGAAGTTGCAGATAGGCTTGCAGTAGTTGGAGTAACATTTGATGTGGTTGACAGTATCAAAAGAGACAAAACACAACCACATATCCATGTGATTATAAGGCCAATAGTTCCAGACAATAACACAAGCTGGTAGGTGTTTGAGAATGATCAACAAATCGTTAATTTCTTGCAAGAGGAGGTTGAATTATCAACTAGTAACCAAGACAAATTAGAGCAGCAGTATGGGGACCAAGTAGTGTAGCTGCAAATGAACACACTTCCAAGGGGTTTGGTAACATTGGAATCTATCTTCAACCCAAATGACCAGTTCTATAAAGAGAAATCCAAGATACAGTCAAAGGAGATGATTCAGAACCTATTTTTGTTGGGAAAGGAAAGACACTCCAAATTAGAAGGGTGGTCACTAAGCAAAAGAGATATGAGTTCACACAACTTTTCCAAGAGTTTCCGATGTCTTCGCTTGGAGTTATGATGACTGTGAGGATTCAATCTAAAGCCGGCACAACATACCATAGAGCTAGATGCGATGTTAAGCCCATCGACCAAGCAAAGACTAGTCAACCCACACATTGAGCCTCTTATGAAGAAAGAGATAAACAAGCTAATAGAGGAAAGCATTATATTTCCAATCAAGCACTCGATTTGGGTTGCCAACTTTGTACCGGTCAAGAAGAATAATGGAGAAATTAGGTTGTGCATGGACTTCCAAGACCTAAATAGGGCATCTCTCAAGTAACATTACCCACTTCCTTCAATGGAACAAATCTTGAAAGTGGTAGCCGATCGTAAAGATTTTATCTCCTCGATGGATACTCAGGGTATAATCAAATAATGGTGAAAGAAGATGACCAGATCAAAATGTATTTTACCACTAATTGGGGCACCTATGCCTATAGGAAGATGCCATTCAGATTATCTAATGCCGAAAATTTTCAAATGGCTATGGACATGGCATTCAAGGGTTGATCAACAGAATAGTGGTAATATATCTTGACAATATCACTGTGTTCTCCAGAAATGTAGTGGATCACCTTTTTCATTTGAGACAGGTATTTCAAAGATGTAGGAGATTTGGGGTATCATTAAATCCCAAAAAATGCATATTCCTGGCTCACGAAGGCAAGCTCCTAGGCCATATTGTCTCAAAGGAAGGATTGACGATCGACTGCGAAAGAGTTGAAGAAATTCGATCATTTCCCTTGCCAAGCCATAAAAAGGCTCTTTAGAGCTTTCTAAGAAGGATCAATTTTGTTTATAGGTTTGTGCCAAACTTTTCCGCTCTTGTGAAGTCAATAATGTTGATGTTGAAGAAGAACATGGCATTTAGGTGGAAAAATGAAGGAAAAGCGAGTTTTAAAGCAATAAAATAGGCTATATCTCAAGCTCCAACCCTCGTCAATGCCTACTTATCGAAGGAATTCATTCTCTATGCCTTTGGGGTGGGGACACAATTTCTGCTATCTTAGTGCAACAAAACAAAGAGGGATTTGAATAACAATGGTTTCTTCTTTAGTCAATGTTTGAAGGGATATGAAGTGAGATACTCTTTCATCGAAAATCATGTCCTTGCAGTGATCAAGATTTTGAAGAATTTCAAGCACCTAGTTTCAAATAACAAGATCCAGTTGCTAGTCTCTCATGCGGGAGTCAAGGACTTCCTTTTGAAAAAGGATCTAAATGAGAAACGTGCAGGATGGATCACTCGTGTCATGGAATATGACATTGAAATTAAGGTCACTAAGATGGTTTTGGAAAGGGATCATGTGTGAACAGCTAGCTTCAAGCCAGCAGGATGATGCAAATAATTAAAATGGGCTTGTTTTCGTACTAAAATATGGTCAAGAACAAGAAAATGATAATGTTCCTATTCCTTGTTGGACTCAAAACATGATACACTTCCTACAAACAGGCCTATGTCCTCTAGAAATGAGAAAATCAAAGAGGAGATACTTCATATTACAAGCCATTCCATATGTGCTTGTTGATGGTGTCTTATTCAAGAAAGACATCAATGGCATTCTACTGAGATGCATTGAAACATGTTAGATTGAAAAGGTGTTACATGAATTCCACTATGGAGAGGAGGGAGGTCTTTTCCCCATGAATAACAGCTCTCAAGATAATGAAGGCGGGTTATTATTGGCCCAATGTCTTTAGTGACTGCTACACATGGATACAAAAGTGCAAAACGTGTGCATTCTTCACAGGCAAGGAAAGGTTAGTAGTACTTCCATTGCATCCAATCTCAGTTAACAAACCATTCATGCAATGGGGATTGGAATTCATCGGGGTCATCAATCTAAATTCAAGCCAAGGCCAGAGGTGGATTCTCACATAAATGGACTATTTCACCAAGTGGACCAAGGCGGTAGCCCTCAAAGAAGCAAATGAATCTAGCATACTAGACTTTTATGAAGGGATAATGATTAGGTTTTGTGTACCGTCCACTATCATATTAGACAATACATTGGAATTTATAGATTCCAAGATCATAGAATGGTTTTTCAAGAATGGAATCTACTTAAGCACCTCTTCAAACTATTACCTATAGGGTAATGGACAGGCAGAGTCCACAAACAAGAATTTGCTAAGAATCATCATAAGGACTCTAGATGAAAACTAGAGGACATGGCATACTAGGCTAAAATCATCCTTGTGGGATGATAGGATCACACCAAAGAGGTCAACAAGTAATTCTCCCTACAAATTGGTCTATGGGAAAGAGTCAATGTTGCCTATATCATTGGAGATACCTGCATTAGAACTCATGAAGCAATTGGAGTTTTCTGAGTTTGAACCAATGGAGGCAAGATATGTAAAGCTAAAGAAATTGGAAGAAATCATGGAACATGCAGTTCAAACAATGGAAAAGGATTAAGCCTTAATTAAGATATGGTTTGACAAGAAAGCAAGAACAAGGACCTTTCAAGAAGGGCACCTAGTTCTAAAGTGGGATATTGATCGGGAAAAACCAGGAGGCATTCCA
This sequence comes from Taxus wallichiana var. yunnanensis, assembly GCA_018340775.1. Classification (NCBI taxonomy): domain Eukaryota; kingdom Viridiplantae; phylum Streptophyta; class Pinopsida; order Cupressales; family Taxaceae; genus Taxus; species Taxus wallichiana. The sequence continues at coordinate 902,671,238 of CM031239.1, forward strand.
AGTTTGATGCCATTTGGAGTGGCCCTTACATGGTGACAGGATGTAAGAGTAACAATTTCTTCCAATTGTCTACATTGGATGGAGAAGAACTTCCAATTCCTATTAACGGAATCTACCTTAAACATTGCTACTAAAAAGGGAAGGTTTCACCCTTGTAAATATTAGCCTAGAATTTTAATTCCTCTAAGTGTGTATGCACATTGTCTTTTTGTAGTTTAGGTTTCAGTTTCCTAAGTGCTTTGACATAGGTTTTGTTTCTCCAAGGTTGCATCACTATGTAGCTCAGTGTGCCTACAGTCCATTTCCAGGACAGTGAAAACTCCAGGTCAAGACAATTTTCTACTCTTAGAAACCTCATTTTTATGATTTTCATATGAAATTGAGAGTGTGGGTAGTGGGGTAGGTTTTAGGATCACCAAGTGTAAGCAGTCAAGTTCAGATACCAAACAAGATCAGTATCAGGCTATCATTCATGACTTCATGCCCAATGGATACAACAAGGAAACTGATCTTCCACCTAGCAGGTAGGTGACCCCGCAAGTCACCAAATTGTTATCCAATTTTCCCCTTGGGAAAAATTGATCAAAAAAAACCTTACACAGAACAAAAGGATAGGTTGGTTCAGCCGTGCGAGCTTACATTCAATCCCAAAAAATCAATTTGCATGTGGTCTCGACAATGGAGAATTAGGGTTGACAAATGCATGGCCAATAGAAATGTTGAAGAAAATCTAACTTGGTAAGTCAAAATCGATCCCATAAGGAGTCAACTTGAGTCAATGCAATAGAGCCGCAGAAGTTTCCACGTGTCAGCTCAGTGCACTTTCAAAATGTGCAACAAAAGTGGAGACCCTAGGGATGCACTTGATCCCCACATACATGTCAACATATAGAAGGCTCGTTGACGATGCCAAAAGTCCAACCTTTGTAACTTCAAGAGGGAAAGGAGGAGGTAAAGTCTTGGAATCACACAGGGTTTCCACATGGAGCTAATTCCAACTGTCAGTGGAAGCCTCCATGTGTCTCTTCAGCGCACTTTTGGTATGTTGCTCAAATGCGGGGTCCCTAATCTAGTGTAGGCTCTCCATGTGGTCAAAGCCCGAGAAGGTAGAACCATCCATTGAAAATTCTAAACATGGGAGGAGTCAGCAGAAGCCTCCATGTGTCTCTTTGGTGCACTTTTGGTATGGTTCTCAATGGAAAGTCCCCAAACGAGCGTGCACCCTCCACATGTCTAGGGTCCAACAATGAAATATGAATCGCGTGGAATGCCTAACCCTAACCTTCAATTGATCATAAATTTTGACTGGAAGCTTGGATTTGAGAAAGAGAGGACATTTTGAGAGCTCTCAATGTTTGTTACTCAACTACGATTGAATATATGTAAATTAGTACGACTAAGTTAGTTAAAATTAAGAAATACAAGTATGCCATTTTTGAGGCTATTAGGCTTCTCACCTACCACCATAATGAGGTATGGGCTTCCTTTCTTGCCCAACAAGGAACAGTAATGGAGGCATGGGTTTTGAAATAGAACTCGTCATTGTGACGGATGAATTCATTGCTCTTTTAGGGTGGTTGAAAAGGAATTCAGATTTCTTCTATCTCCTTCTCTAATTGTTCATATATATTGTAAGGAGGGGCATTTTTCAAAAGGTTGACATGTTTGGTTTTCACCCTCCTTCTTCTCTTTCTAAAAGTGGATTTGTGGAGCTCAAAACTCCCATTCAAACTATAAATGCACTCTTGCATCTTGGCCATTGTAATGCAATCGTATTAAATCTTTGGAGCAATAGTATAAGTTTGTGGATGATTTCAACCCTCTCTTATGATGATTGTATCTCCCCGATCTCTCATTGCAATCTTGGTTATCTTTGCATGGTGGTTGTGTTAAAGTGTTAATGGTTTGTGGCTAATTGCAAAGCGGTGTTCAACATTCCTTTGGTGCATCACCCTTGTTAGTTTAGGTCATTGTTTTCTTGCATCTCCTTAACCTTGTCTCCTTGGCAAGTTAGAGTGGGTTATAGAGTAGATCCTCTGTGTGCACCTGAACAGAGGAATAGTAATTTTCTTTCATCCGAGGGCTCTCCCGATTCGCAAAGTCCCTCACTTTGGGAGAATCTCCATGTTATGCAATCACACCGAGATTCTCAACCCATCGAGTTGCATACATTCGAGAGGTGTTATGATATTGCATCAACAAGTACTTTGAAATAAATTATTTAGTTTTTTTACATCATTTTCTTCACATGGCTATATTTTAAGACAACCATTCTATTGTTATTTCTCAAGCACAATATGCAACCAATGTACTGAATTTTTTTAATATTATTGATTGTAAACCAATTTCTACACCTATTGAAGTTGGACTAAAACTTTATCCTAAACCTACATGTGAAAAATTTGATCCTACTTTGTATAGGCATTTAGTTGGTCGTTCGATTTGTTTAACTATAACTAGACCATATATTTCCTATGCAATAGGAATTTCTTCAAGGTTTAAGAAAGAACTTTATAGAGATCATTGGAATATTGCAAAAAGAATTCTTAGATATATTAAGGGAACAATAAATTATGGGTTACATTATACTAAGGATGAAAATTATTACTTACAAGGATTTTTGCTTCTTATCATGTGCTAATGTATTAGATAAAAATCTACTTCCGGTTATTTTTTCAAATTTGGTGTAGGTGTCATTACTTGATACAAGGTAAAAAGTAGCCAACTATTTATAACTCTTTAATTTAAGCTTAGTATCGAAGTGCAATGGAAGCTGCAAAAGAGGTGCTATGGTTGAATAGGTTGTTCGATGAGATAGAGATGAAGGATCAAGGTAGTGTACCTTCATTTTATGACAACCACAACACCATATTTCTTGCACATTATCTAGTACAACATTAGAGGATGAAAAAAATTGAGATACATATACACTTCACTTGTGAGAAGGTGTTAAGTTGTAAAATAAATCTCAAGTTTGTGTCAACTAAAGAATAGGTTTCCGACATCTTCACAAATCCCTGCGTCTTTGCAAAGTTTTGTCACTTTCAAGAAAAACTTGGATTGTCGAGTTTCCATTGAGGGAAGTGTGCATGAAAATGTCACTATACGATGGAAACATGACATGCGAGCATGGGAATCTACAAATAACTCTTCCTCTTTGACCTCCCGAGGTCATGCTTTGAGACATCCGACGGGGATGGAATACACGTGGGGTGCGAGATAAACTAGTTAGGTAATCTTATGTCTTCAACATGTAATAATGGAATCTGTGAATCTAAGGCAAAGAAGGCCATCCTAATCTGAATCTGTTGTGATAGATCATTTGGTGAGGATAGCTACTCAAAGCTCCAATCAATATCAAGCTCCTCCATGATCCGATCTATGGGTTGTGGATACATGGAAGATGACCTGTGGGTGCTTCGTATATGTCTCCCGAAAAGGTCATGAAAATGAATGGCTAAATGTGTAATGGATCTTTTGGTGTTTTATGGATGATTCTCTGGTCTAGTCCATAAATATTTAGCTTGATTAGCTGCTACATTTAATAATGATAATTTTTTGATAATGTCTGGTGGAAGTGGAGAGGACCTAAACACCAGCGTTCACAAGTTGGTGTCAACATTTGATTGATTTGTAGGCCCATTGGGTTGCGGGACCTGTGGGTCACAACCATAAATTCATGGTTGTTGTGAACCTCCTATGGTCATATGAAGAGTCAACCCCTGATTTTGAGTATCCAATAATTGTATGCTTTTTCGGCCTCTACGTTTAGAACTAGAAGTTGTAGGATTTTCTTGGAGTACCTAACAGATGTTCTGGCAACTTGGATACGTAAGCTAGTGTCTATATCAATGAGGGCGTCTCCTGCATGCATCCGGGTGGGGGACTAGTGGATCACAACCGAATGTTTTCTCTCTTTCGAGTCCTTCTACACTCATGCATACCGATATCTATCAAGGTTGTCTATAATTTGGCTGATTTGACCAAAACATGTGTGGTTTGTCATCTTCTATGTTTATTCCTCTTAACAAAGTAATTGATTTCTTGTACGTCTATTGTTGTTTAGAAGACATAAATTCCTGAGATTTTGGTCTATGTCGGTTATTATTGCTGCAACAATATTTAAATTTGTGTACGAATGGCTCAAAAATGTATTCCCTAGGCTCCCTAGGTCCCGTGATTGTCATACAAGATCAATATAAACTTAATCAAGCAAAAGAAACTAATTATGTAAGATATATCTACAACATATATATATTCCTCTATTTTTGTATTTTTGATGGACTTTTAATAGAATTGAAAGAGCAACCAATCTAGTATATTCGAAAAATGAAAACTAATCTAATAACAAAATTAAAACAAGCAAGGTAGCTTGGTGTAGCTATTTTCTGTGCGGTTATGAGTTTATCCTAAATAACTAGATAGTGATTAATCTAATTGAAAGACTTTCAATCCTACCTCAGAAGTGAGGAATGAATCATAGTTTCGAGAAACTATCAATCCGCATATAGCTTCCCAACAATATCGAAGATGAAATTTAACTGAAATGAAGTATTTCACTACTCTATTTGATATGTTTTAACTAGAACTTTGTGAGATAAAACCTAGAATTTGCGAAGTAATGGTGAATCCAATGGTGTATGATTTTGTCCCCTCAGAGTGATCTCCTCGTTCCTTCGTGTTCACGTGAATCCAAAAGAGTGTGTATATGTTAGTATTAACAAAAAAGGTATTTTGAACAATGGAAACTTTGGATATAGACCGAATAAAATGTGAGTAGGAGAGGGATAGTGCAAGTGACAGAGCTTGGCATATGTAATTCCTAGTGGGTTTTATTGCGGGAATACAACACAAGTGTACCGAGAGATTCTAGAATCTACCTTTTGTGAAGAACACAACCTGTAACTCTAATGGATTCAATCTACAAATGACACTACTCTGCTCTAAACTAATTTGTATGAACAACCATGAACAAGACTCAAGCAAGAAGATCGAATGGCTTCTAACAGCAAAGGAAAAACTAGCATGGATACAAAACATGAAAACAAAATGAATTCTAAGAAATAAATTGAGTGACTTAACAATAGAAATAGAAGTTGAGGGCCATTTTGCTTGAAAACAAGCTAGCTATTTATAGATTTCACATTCACTCAAAGGTAATTCCTATTAGAACTCTTTTACCATTAAAAATGAAGAAACACTATTCCAGGGAACATAAAACATTAATACGAGCTAAGGCGGTTGAGAAAAGCTGGTAAAATTTGAAAAATTACGCAAGTCACGATCAAAAGAACGTGTTGGAAAATGCATGAAGGACCGCCACCCTGAGTAGGGTGGTGGTTACAGGACCGCCACCTGTCAGGGCGGCGGTTTTGTCACTGAAGGACAAAAATCTTAGAAAAGAAAGGCAGAGGAATAAAACAAAGCACAAGGAACTTGGATAAAGCATTTGGGATGCTAACATATACTTCGTGAGCTTCTCTAGATCCGAACACCTTGTGAGGTGACCTATATCATCATTGGGGCATGTGTAACATCGTTCCGATGGTACAGTACCCTACAATTTTGGGTACATACATATTGCCCCCTCGGAGAAGTGTTTTAACCATGAAGAGGCGTAAAATGGTGGGTCCGAGTATGGCGGTCCCAAAATGGGATGCTTAGAAATTATACCTGACATGCCCGTGTGTTGAAATGTCGCCATTTGACTTCCCGCTACCTATAAAATGGAAAGAAGACTCAAGTGCAGATAGATAAAACAAATTGAAAATAAATACTAAATTAGTATGAAATGAGGACTTACCATTTGCGCGGGGATGAGAACTTACCTCCATCGGCGCTCTAAACCTGTGAAAGGGGCATTCAAAATGAGTCAAAACACCATATATATATATAATGGGCTTATTTTCCTATTCATTTGCACATGTCGATTTGATAGTTTTTGAGCTCTGGGACCCACGGTGATGGTTTTCAATGAGAGTATAGTCAAAATGTTCGTATCGAGATAGTGATCATGTCTCTGTGATCAGAACCTCGACCCGCAAAATCTTAGGTTAGTTCTTCTTAAATTAACGTTTTTGCACCCAGAATGTAATAATGATGAAAACTTTGTCATGGTGGGTTATTTTTAGACATGTCGAGTAATAAATGTGTCCCTTATGGGGAGCGCCTAATGGGTAGGATTTTTATTTAGCTAAAATTGTCAAATTTTGCATTTTAAAGAATTTTTAGGGCATGTGACCCATTTGTAGTCACGGGATAGGACCGCCACCCCGAGCGGGGGCAGCGGTCCTATAACCGCTGCCCTTCTCGGGCAGGTGGTCCTATAACCGCTGCCCTTCTCGGGGTAGCGGTCCTATAACCGCCCCCTTCTCGGGCAGCGGTCCTCTACAGAGTGTTAAAACAACACTATTGTGAGTTTATTTTTGCATTTCTAGTATTCCTACTTGCTTTAATGATTTTTATAATGCAATCTTGATGCTAACTTGCTTCTTTTTGCGTGTTTTTGGGTGTTTTGTAGAAGAAGGAAGATTACATTAGATGGAGCCGAGAGAGGGAGAGTGATTGGCTTCCAGCGGTGTTAGATGATCTCTCTCGGGATGAGCGGGATATTCTTGAGAGGGCGGTATATTGAGGATCGCATAGGTCCCCCATGTTGCACTTTGCCACACATACTATGTGACTTATTTTCTTATTGGGATGCAGATCGGAACACCTTCCGATTTCCAGTGTTAGGGGTGAGTGGACTATCACCCTAGAGGATATCGACCATATTTTGGGAGTCCCAATTATTGGGAGGAGACTTTCATTTGATACTGATAGTATCCGAGCTCGGTGACTCGGTGGACCACCTATATGGGAGATGTAATTGTCTCCACTAGTTTGAAGAAGGGGGTGAAGGTCTGTTCTATTCCTGGCTTTCCCATCCCTCTGATCCGTCAGGCCATTATGGGCATCCTTGCTTCAAGATTGATCGGAGACAAGGGAGGGGATACTTTTCTCTCTTCTGCCGGCCCCCATCATCGTACATATTCGGAACATGGTCGGATTTATTCCCGGGGATCCAACATACTTGGGACCACCTATCACGACTTATACGGGGTGGTTTAACTATAGGGACAATCGCTAATCCATCCGACCTTAGTTATGAGTCGGTCTATGAGTGCATCATCCCTTATGGGAGAGCGTAGAGGTGGAGGATCCTGGGCTTTGAGGGAAGCTAGATGGACAGAGATGATGGTGCTTAGAGCACCCCACCAGCCAATTGATTTCCTGACTACCGAGAATACGGAGGCCACACCTTATCAGGCCATGGCAGGTTGTGGGGCGAGGAGACCTTTACTTTGATTTCTGCTCTACTATAGGGTAGCTTGTGGACCGAGACGGGAAGGTAGAGACACACCCCTTTGATCGAAAGTGCCTCAGCGATTCGGCCTTTCTTACATTGACATGCTTCCCTAGTGGTGCCGGTGTTTAGCTCGATTCGGGAGGCTAGGGAGGTCCTAGAGGCCGGGTTTGGGTACTGTTGTTACTCTTGGCATCCCTATTGTAGCTAGGAGGGTGGTACACATTTGAGAGAGAGCTGGTGCTCCTCGGGCACCATTACTTTAGATTTCCATTGGTCTTGCCCATAATAGTGATGATCCCATTGATATAGACTCCGAGTCTGAGGAGTTCATAGGGGGAGAGACGGAGGAGGAGACCAAGGACATGGAGATTAGTGAGTCGGGTGGGAAGAGGATAATGATCCCGAGTGGCATGACACTCAGGAGATCCTACAGGCCGAGAGGGCAAAGTAGAGTGCGGAGAAGGTGACTCTAGTCTCAGAGGAGTTACTTTCTCAGGACCCAGGTAGAGAGGATGAGTTTTTGGTAGGATGCCATGTTGTCCCAGACGTAGGAGGAGGACATCAGTCAGTGGCGACATCCATGGCAGGCACAGATCCTAGAGATCCTTCTTGGAGGCCCGGAGATCTAAGTGAGTTGTCACTCTTCTTTTGATATTTGTTTTTAGCTAGGATTTCCTTAGTTGCTTTATCTCTCTTTTTGTTCATCCTTGGTTTCACCTTTTGATCATTTTATAATTTGTTTTCTCCTTTTCTTGCAAAGACTATTGATGAGTGGCGAGACTTGATTCGCTGGGTATGTACTGATACCCTGATGCTCCCCATGGAGAAGACTCATGCTTGAGCTATCTGTGGATGCAGGGGAGCCTTCAACAGCCGGTAGGCATACCAATGTTTTTCCCTATCTAGTACATGGAAGAGATGGTGACCTCCCTCTATACCGAGTTATCCGGGTATAGGGATCTGCAGAGCACCGATTAGGAGGAGCTGCTCTCATAGCGAGACTACGGCTACCACCATCGGGACCGCGAGCCCTCGGTGCACTCGAGCATTGGCATAGCTGGAGTCCTAGACGTGATCATGTGCCTTTTGAGGGATCCCATAGGGATTGAGAGGCCACTTGGCTCTTTTTGTAGTGACCTTTGTTAGGTTGTTTATATGAGTATTTTTGTGCTTTAGGGCTCATTGAGCGTTTTGACCATGCCTAGTGCATGATGGCATTGTACATGAAACTTGATTATATATATATCTTTGGATCTAAACTCTTGGTATCTTGAATTTTGTGACTCATTTTCTAAATGTGTTTTTAGATGTTTTTAGAATATTTTCTTTTCATGTTTCCAGAATGTATGCAATGGACAACAAATGATAGTAAATAGAATGTTTTACTTTATATTTTTTTTGCAGTGTTGATATGAGATGATACTAACATATGGTAGTACTGAAATTTTGAACTCTTTAGGAAATGTTTGTGATTCCTTCTTATATTGGTAAAATGTGATGAATGCATAGTGATAAAGAGATGAACTTTCCCCAATCCCAAATCCACGCAACTAGTAAGACGCGAGGGCTCAACACCAAGAATTAGGAAGGGCACAAGTTGTATGAGTTTGATTGAACGGAATGATGAGAGACAGAAAAACCAAGAACAAGAACCAAATTTGGACCTACACACCTACCCTACTCAGAACTACTACTAAGCTTAGAAGGCCACTTAATTTTCAGTTTATCTAGACTTAGATTCATAAATGGCAACCTAGTTGACAAAATCTGGTTTTGAGGATTTGATCTCCTTGGAATTTGGATATTTTATTTTTCTTAATAGAATTTGACTTGTGTTTCTTAGCATACCAAGATTTGTTAGTTTGTGTGATTGGACCCCCCACACCTTGCCTCACGCCACTAGTAAGAAGCATGGGTTTGTCACCAAAGGCAAGATACGGGTGAGTAAAGGAACTTATTTCCATTCCCAACCTCACATGACAAGTAAGAGAAGTGGGCTTATCACCAAAGGTTGATGGGGTAAAGAAGTGTGTAAAATAAAATATTTTGTTTGCTTGGTGCTTTTGATTTCATTTGATTTTGACATTTCTGATCTAAGACTTTGGGATATCCTTTCGTTCCAAGAGATTTTAAGAGGGATAGATGTGACACCAAGAAGCTTCCAGAACAGACCATAGGCAAGGACAACTTTACCTAGTAGAAAGAAAGAGAAAATCCAAGTATGCAGGTCTTGGTATGGTTTCCGTCAATGTTTGTTTATCGAAATTGATGAGAAGATTTGAAAATATTTGATGATGTTTGAAGAGATGTGATATGAATATTTTTGCCAATATCTTCATAAATTTGTAATAGATTGTTTTAAGAGTAAGCTCCTGGACTATCATTTTTACGAGATGGATAGAATGAAACAGCTAAAAGACTCATGCAATGTAGGTAGATATAATGTACTAGCAATGACTTTGACGTTTTATGTGTAAAACCGCTTAAAGTTCAAGTAATTGAAAATTTCACCAAATTCCTCACCTTCTAGTGTGCATAAGAGATACACACCATTTCCGTAGTCCTTCATGACTCGATATGGGCCCAACCATTTGGGCTGGAACTTTCTTCCTTTGCTGGTTTTCTTATTGATCATTTACTGTCTAGTCTTACAACTAGATCTCCTTCATATATTTCTCACTCATAGACCTTTTTGTTATACTGCCGGCACATCCGATCAGCATAGGCTCTATGCCATTGTTCGGTTTTAACCTGGCCTCATCTAGGCTTTCCAGTTGGGAGAGGCTGTGCCTCCTATAAGCTTCTTCATCCATAATCCCTTGTAGTGAGATGCGGAGACTTGGTATTTCAACCTCAAGTGGGATAAATGCTTCTACCTTGAATACTAGTGAAAAAGGAGTTTCTCATGTTGGTGTTCTTATTGAGGTTCGGTGGGCCCACAAGTTTGGATATAGTTTTAAATGCCAATCTCGTTTATTCTCCTTGACTATTTTGAGGGAATAGCTTTCAACGTTTTGTTTGTCACTTGACTTTGCCCATTAGCTTGAGGGTAGTAAAGAGAGGCCATGTGATGGTTTATCTTGAACCTTTCCGTTCTTAAAGGACATGCCATTATCTGAGATAATGACTTGTGGGACACCATACCTACAAATAATTTGGTTTGGAATGAATTTGGCAATCACTGAACCTGGTACGGTGGTGAGAGGCATGGCCTCCACCCATTTGGTATAATATTTCATGGTTGTGATTATAAAATTATGGCCATCGGTTGATGAGGGAGAGAATTTCCCTATCAAGTCTATACCCCATGTGGAGAAGGGCCACGGAGTCGCTATTGGTTGCGGGATTGTCTTTGGCATGTGAATCTCGTGAGAGAATTCTTGACATTTGTGGCACTTACATACAAATTCCATTGCGTCATGTTTGAGAGTGGGCAAAAATAGCCCATCTAATGTATTTTATGCGAGTGGTGGTGTGACCACCAAGTGGCCCCCACATATCCCACTATGGGATTCATGAAGAATCCTCTTGGATTATTCTATGTCTATGCATCTTAGAAGCATGTCGTCGAAGGTTCTACAATAGAGCACTTGGTCTAAAACAACATATTTAGTGGCAATACTATGTAACCGCCTTCTTTGTTGTGACGTGGCACTTTCTAGGTATGTATGGTCCATGATAAAATTGATGATATCATTATACCGAGGACATGTAGAAATGGGGGTCAGCCGAAAAAGTATATACACTCATCGGAAAGTCTAGATCTACCGATCATCCCCATCTAATTGATTGTTAGCTAGCCAGTCTATAATGATTTGTCCTTTAACAGACTTTTGGTTTACGAATATTAACTCAAATTCTCCCCTTAGGGTTATGAAACACCAACTTTTTTTAGATAAAGATCTTTGTGTGAGAAATGTTGGTAAATGGTCCTGTCTTCAATGACCCTTGTTTCCTAGTTTAACATGTAATTTCTCAAACATTTTGTTACAAAAATTATGGAAAGGCATTCTCTCTTTGCCTGTGTGTAACGTGTTTCATAATCGAGTAACATTCGGCTAATGAAATAGATCGCGCGTTCTCGTTTGTTATCATTTTCTTTAGCTTGATGCATGCGGGCAGCGAGACATGAGTGGCTCATGAGTATAGGATTAGAGGAAAGTATGGTTTAGGAGGCATTAGCGTGGGTGGTGACAATAAGAAGCGCTTAACTACTTCAAAGGCCTAGTTGCAATCTTCAGTCCAATCAACGTAATCTTTCTTGAGTAGATTATTGTTGGATGAATGGAAAAGCTTAAATTTGGGATGAACCTTGGATTACAACAAGTTTCTGAGAAATGACCTGATTCCGACTCATCCGAAGGTGGGATCACTTCGAGAATAGCCCGTATTTTAGCCAAATCAACATCAATCCCTCGTGAAGATATAATGTATCCTAAAATTTTGCCTCCTGTTACACCGAACACGCACTTCTCTGGGTTTTATGTGACACCATACTCAATTAGTCGTGAGAGGATGATACGGAGCACCTCCGGATGATCACAACATTTATTGGCCTTGGCTAACAAGTCATCCACATATGATTCCACAATTTTATGGATAAGATTGTTGAATATATAAGTCATTGCTTGCTGATACGTAGTACCAATGTTCTTAAGACCAAATGGCATGAAAACATAACAATAAGTTCCCCAGGGAGTTATAAATGTGGTTTTGGCTTGATCTTGTTCAGATATTTTAATCTGATTGTACCCTGAGAACCCATCCATGAGGGACAACAATTCAAATCCAGTCGTTGCATCAACAATAACATCAATGGATGGTAATGGGAAATCATCCTTGTGACAAGCTTTGTTAATATCTCAAAAGTTTATACAAATGCATATCTTCCCATTCTTTTGAGGATGGGAATGATATTAGATACCCATTGTGAATAGTCAATGGGTTTGATGAATTCTACTTGGAGAATTTTTATTACTTCCTCTTTTACCATGAGAGCCACTTTTGGCCTCATTGGTCTTGACTTCTATTTAATTGGCTTCGCATCTGGTTTAGTGACGAGATTATGTACCGCAAATTGTGGTGTGATACCCATCATTTATTTATAATTAAATGAAAAAGCATTTTGATGTTTTTGAGGATTTGGGTGTGTATTTCTATTTCATCCGGAGTTAGCGAGGATCCTAACTTCAAAATTCTTGATTCTTCCTCCGTTCCAATGTTTATGTCAATGGTTTCTTCTATCAAAGAAGCATTATCTTCTTCAAATTCGGTGGCGGCGGAGGTAGTTCCAAGATTTCTCATTTTCTATCTCGTAGATATCGAGATCCTTCAGGAGGAGACTCTACCATGGGATTTCCAAAGTAGGAAGAGGAGTGTGGTATTAGGGAAAGATCAACTATAGGGTGAGCAAGGTGTAGCTCAGTATAGGTGTTTAGATATTCGAGAGTGGATTTATTATTGGTATAGCAGCAGATTTACACAGTACGAACACAGAATAATTATTTAATTCTCTATATGAATTACAAAGTATGGAGTGCTATTAAATAGCCATCCAAATAGGAAAACCAACTTCCTATAAAGTAGGAAGTATAAACAATATACAGCCCGTATTAATATATTGTTACACATTTGTTATAACAATATATATTAAACTAACCATGTGAATACTAATTCCTAACATTCCCCCCCTTAGTGTTTACATGGTAGAAAAACATCCACACACTCCTCTGCAGTATGCTCACCCCTGTGGCATGTCCAACTCTGTGACTCATGACCTTGATCCAAAAGAAAGGCTCTCTCCTTCCATGGTTTTAAACAGGCTTACCACAAACCTTGAAGTGACAGGAACCTCATCAACTGTCGACCTTGTGTGGTTTTCTGGATCCTCCCACAAACCCTTTCAAGATCCATGAACTGACTTACTCTGGTGCTACTGTTCACCACTATGCTTATACATCAGGGAATTATGTAGGAAACACAACATGCATATCACAAAACTGCACAATAGAAGATATACTGAAAAAATTTCACATTACTTCCTATAAGAATCGTAATGTTCTTAATTGTAGTCTCTGTCTTTGATCGTTGCCACTCGATCTCGAACAACATAGAAAACTGCCACTGCCACTGGAAGCTTTCCTTGACTAAGTCGTTTTAGGTACAGAATGGGAATGGAACATTGGTATGTATTCCCCCCCACAATGTGAAATTCCACTCATATAGATACTGAGAAGCAAACTGCATCGAAGAACATACTCCTGAATGGATCTTGCTAGTTAGGTCTTGCTGCACATGGTCACTAATGCTAGTGAACGTATTCTTCTAGCTGACCATCTTCCAACGAAGTACGGCAGTCAGAGGACCAAGTCAGTCAGAGGATCACTGACAGTCATCTGCGCTCCAACACAACTTTCTTTCCAACATCCATCAAATACCACACAAAATAGGAACACTGCAAACTGAAGCACACTGAGAAAATGGAAACCACACTGAAAATCAAATACTCACACTGCACACCTGTGCCACCAAATCATTTTGTGCGGCCCCGTCGTTGGTGACTGACGAGAGGTCGCTGTTTGACCTCCAGCCTCCGATGCCTCCTTCCTCCATTTTCATGCTGCTAACTCAGCTGGATTTGATCATGGAGCTCAAAAATACCTTCAATAATTTGGACGTCGCGTACAAGCGAAAATGCGTCCAAAATTGAAATGCGGGCAAATTTTTTTTTTTTCGGACTTAATACAATGACACAATGACTAATGCAAAAATTCCTAAAATCACCTATTTGACATTGACTACCTATATTCACCTAACACAATTTTAACAATGTTGACAATACAACTTTTTGACTAAGACTAGAGGACTTGACTGGAAATACAATATATAAACTTGACAATAAATTTGACTATAAATTTTTAACTTAACACACAAAACAAAAAATTCTATTGACGAATAATGGTCCACCATATAGTAAAACTTCACCGTGGTACAAATATAAAATAAGACTGCAAGACTTTGAACTTGAGAAAGACCTAACAAATTTAGACTTTGTTTTCTTGACACGACTAGATTGGACTGACAACGGTGATTGAGCTAATAACTCACAAACTCATATATGCAAATAAACCTTGTCTTGATGGGCATAAATATATAGGCAGCGCACTTGAAGGCGAGAATAATGGAGGATCCGTGTCTGGCAGGATTAGCGAGATTTGAGAGGATTGAGCAATCTCTCTATCAAAACATGATATGCCTCTGATGCAGAGGAGATCACAATTGATCAGAACGATGGTGCACAGATCAGGACTGTACCAAAATCAAGGAAGAACTTGGGACGTGTTGATACAAAGAATATCGCCTCCAAAATCATGCATGGATCAGATAACGGTTTTGAGAAGTGATTGAAGTGGATGTGTGGACGGTGGACGACATGGTACACAACAGATATACGTAGAATTTCGAATCAAGTCTCTGCAGGCTTTAATAGCGCTGAGATTAACATGTTCTCGCAGTGTTCCAATACTCTGTTGTCAACACTAAATTTTAGTTCTACAAGCACCTCGTTCAAATCCACGTGTAGAGGACGGGACTAACAATGTTTGAAATTCTTAGAAGGAATGAGAATAAGACCGATGTAAAGGATATACAGATCTGAATCTGTCAGATCCTAAATGTACTGTCAATCAAGGCACCTCTAATGCCAAACCATCGAGCTTTCTTGCACGCAGTAAAACAAATCAAACGCATAGCTGGGAATTCGAATCTTTGAGATAAATGCTATCTCAAATCAAATGCTTAAACTTCACTGAAGAAATTAAAGACCACTCCTCTGTCGATCTGCACTATATCGAGTCTCCAACACACAGAATAAAAAATGAACTAAACTTATTCTAAAAAATCATTATGCTAAATTGACATAATAATTTTCTACATATCTCAAGAAAATTGCAAACACTGCAATTTCCCCTATCAATTCACTCATCCATGAATCACTCGATACCAAATATTGGTATAGCAGTAGATTTACATAGTACGAACACAGAATAATTATTTAATTCTCTATATGAATTACAAAGTATGGAGTGCTATTAAATAGCCATCCAAATAGGAAAACCAACTTCCTATAAAGTAGGAAGTATAAACAATATACACCGTATTAATATATTGTTACACATTTGTTATAACAATATATATTAAACTAACCATGTGAATACTAATTCCTAACATTTATCACTTTACAACATGATGTAAGATAGGAGATTCATTCTCGAAATGTATGTGTTAGAAGAGGGTTCATTGATATTTTCTTCACCAATGGTTCAAGATGAAGTAATACCTTGAAACTTGTATCTTCCAAATCATTACTTGGGGTAAAACATGAAGTGAGGTTCTTTCACGAATCTGCGAGAAGGTTCTATTCTCGTGGGATTTCCTGAATGGATATGAAGTTGAATCCTTTGCTTAGATCTAATACCATTGTTTTATAGAGTGTAAGTGCTCAACTCTAGTCTCATATACTTCAGAGACTTGGTATACAACTAATTATGAGTCTCATAACACTCTGATGTCATTAATACCGATCCTTTTGGCTATGATGAGGCCAAGGAGGAGGGCTTCGTACTCAGCACTATTGTTTGTACATTCAAAGTTCAACTTAAAAGAAAAAGGTAGGATCTTTCCCTCAGGGGAAGTAAAGATCACACCTGCCCTGGCTCCATAGCGACATCTAGCTCCATCAAAGTGGAGAGTCCAATATTTACTAGGAAAGATGGATGCTGGGACATTATTTACGTCTCTTTCTTCTATTTGGTTACTTCTACCATGAAAAGTTCCTCTGCTGGAAGAGAACCAACTCCTAGGGTACATCCCATACCTGCGGAATCAAATGGTAGGAAAATTGGTAGATCTTATTCCAAAGAACTCAAAAAAATTTGCACTAGTTCCTAATGACACCTTTGTTTTACTACAATGTTAGCTTCATCCTTGAGGGTTGGGATGCTCTTGACTAGGTTCATAATTTCTAGCTTTGTTGTAGGTATTAATTTTTCTTACGGTTCTAAGTCAATTGGTTTGTTAAGTTGGTTTGTTGGGAGTTCAAACTTAGAGTGAACACACAGTATTTTCTTCAGTCTGCTAGGTGTATGTCGAATGGTTTTAGGTCACCTTTGCAACGAATATCTTTCTTAGGTGTAATAATCTTATTTCTGGAATAACGTAGAAGGGATTGCTTTCATGCGATGTATCCATGGTCGATGAGGATCATATTATAGTTGGTTTCCCAATCTATGATATAAAACTTGGTGAGGATTGTCTTGGGTCCTAAGGTGACTGGTAATATTATAGTCCCAATTGAAGTAGCCTTAAGGCTATCATAACCTCTTAGCGTATTTCTTGTTGTGGAACAGTTTGTTTCTCCATATCCTAGCTTTTGAAGGAAAGAGAAGGGGACAATGTTAATTGTTGCCCCATTGTCAACCATTGCATGTTTAACGTAATTATTGTAAACCCATACCTGTAAATGCAAGGCTGGATGACCTCTACATGTAATTTCAGCATTTTTGGCATTTTGTTTATGTTGAATATAAACTCGGTATCCCTATCTAGATGCCTTGATGTGAGAGAAGGTCTTTGTTAATTCATTAAGAAAAACATAAGCACCTATAGGTTTTACCAACATTTATTGAATGTTATCTCGGTTATAGTGGATAGATTGGATTTGGTTGAGAAGTATATTCTCGTGTTCTTGTTATGGCTTCTACGTGCAAAATCGAAGATCTAACTCCACTAGACCAACTATCTTAGTTCATGGCTGATTTCCTAATTGTGGTGCAACAGGTGGATTTAGTGAAGTTGAGGCTTCATGATCATTATTTCCTATCATTACACCTTTTTTCATCCCATTTGGATTTAATTTATTATTGTTATTGCGATTTGGAAGTGGATCATTAAAGATCTTAAGAGGTGTGTTTTGAGGGAGACGGCCCTGTGAAAGTATTTGGCATAGGTGTCACGAATCATTAAGAACATATCTATGAAAAGTTTTCTTTGTTCTTAAGGAAAATGTTGCATGAACTTATTGTAATCATGGCAAGTCCTAGTGTCATGGCCTCGAATTTTGTGGAAACCAAAATACGAGTTGGGATTATAACTCCTAGGTTGTTGGTTTGGCACGTGTTGTGGTCAAAAACTCTGATTAAACTGTTGATTATTAGGATTAAAGTTTCGCGTTTGTTGTCTTTGGTTTTGGTTTTGACATCCAATTGAGTTTTGACTTGGACCACGAGTCCGCGATCGACGTGTTGTTGTTGTTGTTGTTGTTGTCGTTGGGGATGATTAAAATCCACACGTTGATTGTTGGGGTAAAATTGTTGTTTCGTTGATTGTTAATTGGTGGTGGAACATTCACTACATTCACTTTTTTAGTTTGGTCAGTCACTCCATCTGTTGCCACTCCATGGTTTTTGTTAAGGATTTTAGGTCCTTGATTGGTGTTTGTGGTAGTGGGATAAGTCGTAGTATTTTGGTTGGGGATGATTAACCTCCCATTTGTTCCATATGTCTTATGACCGCTATCTATTATAGCTTGATCTATTTGAAGAGCGCTCTTGAGCACTTCATCATAAGTTCTTAGTGGGAACTTCTAGACTTCTTCCTTTATCTCTCTACTGAGAGAATGAAGGAATAAATCACATAGTTCCATCTTATCCATGTTTGGAGAACTTGCTTTGAAGAATAGAGGACTGCGCACACCATCTTTGGATGAAATGAGAAACAAATTCATTGTGTTCTTGTTTAATATGCAAGAATTCTCTGATTCCTGTTCTCAACAATTTGTTCATGTTGAATGCCTTAATGAATTCTGAAACGAGTTGTTTAAATGAATGTATTGAGGCTTCAGGTATTCTGTAATACCAATCGAGGGTGATACCCTCTAAAGTTTTGGGGAATATTTTAGCAACAAATCCATCCCATGGGAGTAGTTCTCGAATGGCTGTGGCATAGGCCTTAATATGTGCATTCGGGTCTCCCTCCTCTTTGTGCTTGGGTAGATCGAGGAGAGTTCTTGAAAGCATGACACTTCGTACGGTGAAGTCTAAAGGTTCTTTCAAATATTCGAATAAGTCCCTATCGCATAGGTTTCGACCATTGATGGTGCTTCTTTGAGGGGTGGAGGTGGAATGGGTTATTGATATGGCATAGCATATGTATTTGTAGGGGCATGAGGAAATCCTTGTGGTTGAGTGAACATGCCAGGAGAAGAGAACATATCTCCCTATGGTGATTTGGAATACATGTTTAAGTATGGAGGAGCATTGCTCAGGAATGGGTTGTTTTGTGCTAAGCCGGGAGGTATCATACTCTCAACTGGAGTGGCGTTTGAAAACGTGGTTCTAGTTGGTGTTTGTTGTGAATACTGAGGAGGCATGCCCAATGTGCTTGTTCCTGTGAGGAGGTCTACTTGGCTGGGATGATGTGGAGGATTGGAAGTTCCTGCTTACATGAACTATGGATTTTGACTTGCTTGAGCAAGTTCCAACCCTCTAACCTTCTCAACTAAGGCTGAGATGACCTCGTTTGGTGAAGACATGGTATTTTTCCTTAGTGTTGTTTGTTGTATACCTTGAGGTTGTATAGGCATATGGTACCCTGCTATGAATTAATCAGTGCACTGCCAAGTTTCACCAAGGAAATTTCCTATAGGTAGAGGAATGGGGGTGTTTGCAAAATTCTATAGGTGAGTAGATATTTTGAGAGTGTTGTTCACTCCTAGCATAACGTGCTAAGTATTCGTCATATAAAAAAGGATATGGATTTGACTATCTACTAATTTGTGGTCTAAACAACACCCGAGGAGATGAACCAGATTCTCCAGGGAGCGTCATGTTGTTTGAGCCTAAAGGATCTAGTTGTTGTGTTTGAGTGAGCTGATCCAACTCCTCTATTTGGAAAGAAGAACTATATCTAGTCCTTTGAGGCGAGTTTGTGTTGAAAATTGGTTAGTTAAATAGTTGTCACCCCATGTTGAGAGTGAGGGTGAAGGTTGTCTATTTAGTTGATCGTAGTATGCTTCAAGACCTAGGAGAGGTCTGCCATATGCATCGTATCCTGACATATTCGGGGGGTATATGAATACCTGCATAATAATGGAAAGAGCGAAGGTGGATGAAAGAAATGAAAATAGAAAGAGGAGTATATGTTCGATTCACGTCGGGTTCACCAAATTTTTATGATGGAAAAGTGACATGTGAGCATGGGAATCTACAAATAACTCTTCCTCGCACCCGACCTCTCGAGGTCATGTCGAGACAACCGGTGGGGATGGATTACACGTGGGGTGCAAATAAACTAGTTAGGTAATCTTATGTCTTCAACATGCAATAATGGAATCTGTGAATCCAAGGCAAAGAAGGCCCTCGTAATCTAAATCGGTGTGATAGATCGTTCAGACAGGATAGCTGCTCGAAGGCTCCAATCAATATCGATCTCTTCCGTGATCTGATCTATGGGTTGTGGGATATGTGGAAGATGACATGTGGGTGCTTCGTATATGTCTCCCAACAAGGTCATGAAAATGAATGGCTAAATGTGCAATGGATCTTTTTGTGTTTTATGGACGATTCTCTGGTCTAGTCCAGAAATATTTAGATTGATTAGCTGCTACGTTTAATAATGATAATTGTGTGATAATGTCTGGTGGAAGTGGAGAGGACCTAAACACTAGTGTTTGCAAGTTGGTGTCAATATTTGATTGATTTGTATTCCCATTGGGTTGCGGGACCATGGGTCACAATCATAAATTCGTGGTTGCTTAGACCTCCTAAGGTCATATGAAGAGTCAACCCTTGATTACGAGTATCCAATAATCATATGCTTTTCGGCCTCTACATTTAGAACTAGAAGTTGTATGATTTTCTCGAAGTACCTAACGAGATGTTATGGAAACTTGGATACGTAAGCTAGTTTCTATATCAATGAGGAAGTTTCTGCGTCGGCTATGGGACTAGTGGATCATAACCAAATGTTTTCTCTCTTTCGGTCCTTCTACGGTCATACAGATATCTATCAAGGTAGTCTATAATTTGGCTGATTTAACTAGAACGTGTGTGCTTTGTCGTCTTCTATGTTTAATCCTCTTAACTGTGTGTTGATTTCTTGTAGGTCTATTGTTTTTCTGAAGACCTGAATTCTGAGATTTTGGTATATATCAGTTATTGCTGCAACAATATTTGATTGAGGCACGATTGGCTCAAAAATGTATATTCCCTAGGCTCCTAGGTCCCGTGATTGTCATACAAGATCAATATAAACTTAAGCTGAAGCAAAATAAACTAATTATGTAAGATATATCTATAACATATATATATTCCTCTATGTTTGTATTTTTGATGGAATTTTAATAGAATTGAAAGAGAAACTAATCTAATATATTTAGAAAATGACAACTAATCTAATAAAAAAATTAAAACAAGCAAGGTAGCCCGGTGTAGCTATTTGCCTGTGCAGTTATGAGTTTATCCTAAATAACTAGATAGCTGATTAATCTAATTGAAAGACTCTCAATCCTACCTCAGAAGTGAGAAATGAATCATAGTTTCTGAGAAACTATCAATCCCCACAGCTTCCCTGGCAATATCGAAAATGAAATGTAACTGAAATGAAGTATTTCACTACTCTATTTGATAAGTTTTAACTATAACTTTGACAGATAAAACCTAGAATTTGTAGAACAGTGGCGAATCTAGTGGTGTATGATTTTGTCCCCTCAGAGTGATCTCCTCATTCCTTCATGTTCATATGAATCCAGAAGAGCGTGTATATGCTAGCATCAACAGAAAAATGTATTTTGAACAATGGCAACTTTGGATATAGACCGAATAAAATGCAAGTAGGAGATGGACAACACAAGTGACAAAGCTTGGCGTATGCAATTCCTAGCGGGTTTTATTGCTGGAATACAACACAAGTGTACCGAGAGATTCTAGAATCTACCTTCATGAAGAACACAACCTATAATTATAATGGATTCAATCTACAAATGACACTACTCTGCTCTAAACTAATTAGTATGAATAGCCATGAACAAGCCTGAAGCAAGAAGATTGAATGGCTTCTAACAGCGTAGGAAAAACTAGCATGGATACAAAACATAAAAGCAAAATGAATTCTAAGAAAGAAATTGAGAGACTTAACAATAGAAATGAGAAGTTGAGGGGCCATTTTTCTTGAAAAAGTTGGCTATTTATAGATTTCACATTCACCCAAAGGTAATTCCTATTAGAACTTTTTTACCATCAAACAATGAAGAAACACTATTCTAGGGAACATAAAACATTAATACGAGCTAAGGCGGTTGAGAAAAGCTGGTAAAAGTTGAAAAATTACGGAAGTCTCTATCGAAAGAATGTGCTAGAAAACACGTGAAGGACCGCCGTCCTAAGTAGGGGGCAGTTATAGGACCACCGCCTGTCAGGGTGGTAGTTTCGTCACTGAAGGACAAAAAGATTAGAAAAGAAAGGTAGAGGAATAAAACAAAGCACAAGGAACTTGGATAAATCATTTGGGATGCTAACATATACTTCGTGAGCTTCTCTAGATCCAAACACCTTGCGAGGTGACCTGTATCATCATTGGGGCATGTGTAACATCGTTCTGGTGGTACAGTACCCTACAATTTTGGGTACGTACAGTCACCTCCTAATGGAGCTTAGTATTTGTAAAATTAAAAATCCATTGTAAGAAATACCTTTAGGAAAATGTAAAAGACCTTCGGGAATGTGTAAAAGACCTTTGGGCATGTGTAAAAATAGTTTCGGCATGTGTATACCTCCTTAGCTTCTTTTTCACAAAGAAGTGTGGAAATACCTTAAAGTCGGGCTTCAATAAACTTTTTATTACTATTGATTTTACTAGTAAAAATCCAGTGTAAGCATATTTTTAAGGAATTCCTTTCATATAAAAGGCTCCTATATGCTTGGTTTCAAGTAACCTTATACGAGAACTTGTGAAAAACGTGTAAAACTCACAAATAATACTTAGGCATAGATCATGGGATGATATTTGGGATTCCAAATCATTTTTACCAAAAGGTAACTTGAGTATGATGAAGGTGTTATAATTCCTTCAACCTATATGCTATCCTAAAACCTTTATGGTTTAAGGATTCTAAATCTTGTAGTGTACCACAGGCAGGTAATCTATTGGCATATGCTATCTCACTTAACATTAAGGGGAGTGTTGGAACATAATGGTTAAATGGGTTGGATTCCCCTTAATTAAATATGGGTCCAAAATTATACTATATGTTAAATATTTAATAAAAATAAATATTTCTATTTCTATTCCTAAATATTCAAACCTAGGAATAAACTTTAGGTTAAATATTTAATAATAAGAAATAGTTATATTTATATTATTAAATATTTTAAACTTATATATGTGTCAACCAACATGGTTGAAAAGGTTAGTCGGAGACATACCAAATCACCTCACATAAAAGGGAATTCGGGTCTTCATTTGATATATTCAAAAAAATAATATATCAAAGGTTTTCACCCTTGTGATTAGGGTTTCTAAGGAGGAGGTGATTTCTTTGGATGTAAAAATTTCTCTACAATAAAGGTTATTGTTATCACTTAATCACAACACCATCCAATTTTCACAAGTGTGTGTGCTCGAGCTCATGGTGTGGTTGGATAACATTAGTAATATCTCTAAGTGTGGGACTTGCTACTTGAGATAGACCTCCGAGAGAAATTTTGTTCTTTCTCCTAAACTACATGCCACAATCTACTACTAATGCGGAAAAACTATATAATTCTAATCTAACTTTCCAAGGGACTAGGAGAGAGAGTGCATGAAAGAAAAGTCTATACTAAGAGAAGTGATACACCATAAAAGGAGGGAATGAGAATAGCTTTCCAATGTGTCACAAATGGAAGCAAAATACATACTAGAGAGTGTGATAACAGTTCTCCACATTCTAGAAATTACATTCACAACAATATTTTATACACACATAATGATAATTAATCCTGTAAGAGCATAAAATTGACATAATATATTTGTAATAAGATTGAAGAGTTAAAAAGAATGCAAAAAAACACAACAAGGGAAGATACATCCATAAACTTGCATCTATTACTTCATTGATATGCACAGTTTAATCTATTACAAAGTAAAGGCCTAGATCACCATACAAGGAGTCCAATATAAGGTCTTGTAGCACATTGGCTTCACAAAACCAAAATGAAAGAGTTTGCTACGAAATCTGTCCTCCCTTTACAATGATCCCACACTTCAATTTATAGAATTTGGAAGAGAGAGGATTGAAATCCCGAAATATTCCTTTCAACCACTTGTAAGAGGTAATAAATGAAGTGAAATGATGGTATGTTGCTTGAAAAATGCTCCCCATATTGTCCCATAATTTACAATTGGAGAAAATGATGACCATCCCTCTTAATTGCACTCCCAACTACCAATTAAAACATTTTTCAAAACCTGGTCCATTTTCCTTAAAATCATCATCAAAAATTCATCAATTTATTCATTTCCATATTGCTATGATTTTTCTTGAAAATCCATTGAGAATTACAAAAGTTATGGTCTTCTCAGTGTGAGTAGCTATTTTGAGTTTTCCAGGGATTTCTTTAATTTTATGGGAATGGTATTTTTATTTGTTGAAATCGGCGTAGAGAATGTCGTTCCCTTTCCAAAAGTTAAATTTTGTGAAAAGCAGAGCTCTAAGTCAAAAGTTGTGCTGTTTAAAGTTCGGGAGTTAGGCATTCAACTTTCCCTTTGGGCTACGGGTATTTTGGGCTTTCGTGCAACTCAAATCCCCATAGTACTTGGGTGTGTGTGCCTCCTTTCTCTACATCACCGATTTGGGATCTTATGTCCTTGCACATCTGTTGGTGACCGAGCCAAGTGGGCCGTTGATGCTAAATTCCCCGATCACTCGCCCGTGGGTATTTCTGAGTCCGAGTGTCCCAGTACTCTCTAACATTTTCTCCACTTTTTCTACATTCAATGGTGCAACTGACCAAATCATCTTTTCGGGTGTTTTGGGTTTTTTTCCCGATTGTCTTGTGGACCACGCGTAACATTTTAATCCACTTTTTCCCCATATTTTAGCTCCTTCGTTGATCATCGACTTCGACGATGCGGGAACCTGTGGCTTTGGCCGAACTTGAGCGGCTTGGGATGTCATGAGCTAAATTAGCCAAAATATACTACCCCCTTTGCAAATCAAACTCGAACTCGGTACAACAAACCTGGTACAATCCACATTGGTTCCATCCACATGACCCCATACGATTTGCACTAAAATAGGCCCTTGGCTTAATTTTTTCAATTTTTTTGCAAATTTTCACTAACTCCTTGGATTTTTCTTTAGATAGGAAGTTAGATAAAATCCAAGGGATCCCTCAAAACTTGATTTTGGGCCTCGAACCATTTCTTCTTGCTCAAGCCTAAAGAAATTGTGCAAGTTATCAAAATTACCTTGGGGGATGAATTTTGGATAACAATTAATTTTTACATTGGTTTTTACCTTCGGGTTTTCCACTTTATAAATATTTTGTCTGTGTTATTTATTTTTGTAATTATTAATTTATTATTATGTAATGTGATGTGATGTTTATTTATTTATTATTGCATAATTTATTAATATTGATTAAATATGTAATTAATAGAATCCTCAAATTCTAACAAGAAAGACTTTCTACCTTCCCACTTCATTCTTAATTGACCTTTTGATATGGTTGAAGTTTATTCTTCGAACAAGTGCCCCTCTAGGGTGAATACTACCCCTTTTTTTTAGGAGACTACTTTGGATATCCACTCGATACTAATCCATAGGATCTAATTGAAAATATCCCTACGTGGCACCTTTACATACCCATCTCGGAGATGGTCATGGAGAGAGAATCCCCTTATTTGTCTTCATTTGGGCCCCTAAAATGCATTGAGTTTCTCCTTTCGTGTGGCCTGTAGATGTTGAAGTATCCTTTCATGTGGCCCTATAGTTGTTGAATATTTTATTAAGGATGAATGTACTATGTTCCATAGAAAAAAAAGAAACTCTTCTAAGCCTATGGAAACCCATACAGAAATGAATCTTCAATCTCATACCTTGGGCTAATCTGCGGCTTTTTGTTATGATCTCTTTATATGCTTGTGTAGCTTTGTTTTTGTTGTTCCTTTTGGCCACTGGTAGAGGAAGGCTATTTTTCTCTTCATTGCTACATATTTATATCCTTTTGTAACTTCTCGTTACCTTGTAGTGTGGTTTTATGGGTCCCCAAAAACCAATATATTTACTTAATATAGAAAATGAGGAAAAAGTATCTCCTTTTTTTTTGGAAATGGGTAAAACTTGAGGGTTTTAAATGGACTCACATCCTTATACAACAAGCCCTCAAGGATGGATAAAGCACTAAGGCATAGCGAGAGAGAATTCCCCACATCAAAAGAGAGTGACCAAAGATAAACAAAAATAAGAAGTTGCGAGAACCTATTGCTTAGGTGAATTTAGATTACCTTGTAACATCCCTTACATGGGATCTTATATGCATATAAAAAACATTCTTTTTTATTTTAATGATACGTCAGTCATCACTCCTGTTAGGATTTGCATTTTCATATGAGTGATATGGAGATTGAATCTTAGAGGAAGCCAAAATACCATCAATTTTGTTATCGGTGTGTAAACCGGTAACACACACATTAATAGTAATATATGGAACCAATGCCAACACCTAATCCACTATATCCGATCCAATAACCTCCACTTTGAAGCTGAAACCAGTGAATTTGAAATGGATTCCTTATCAAAACCGAACTCTTTTGTATTAGTAGCTGACTTAGAATCCACATCAATAACTAAAAATCTCGATGAGAGTCCTTCACCCAAGAAATATTTTCATTTTTAGATTTCTACTTTACCATCTGAAAATATGAAGAAAGATGTCCTAGGTCGAAACATTTTCAACATCTCGAAGGGTAATACCTCATATTCAAGGGGTTTTGACCAAACCCTATATATAAATTTGAGGTTAATAGAAGTAGGTAGATCAAATGAAGTATCTAGATCCACCAATACTCATGTGAAAGTAGTGTGAGTGTAGGATTCCGTCTTGGAATCGATGGATAAAAATTTACCCAAAGCATTGCTAATAACAGTTAAAATTTCCTCACTCTTAAACTACAATGACAGATGGAGTAAGTGAATCCAGGACCGATCTAACATTGAAGGAGGCAGTGAGTGGATTGAAATTCAGGAACCAAGGTTTCATCAACAAGTGATGATTCTGCAGTTCCCAGATCTTTGAGAGAATGATATCCCTATCCCCATCCTCAATAAAAGCAGATTAAAAAACCCCTTACATAGGGGTGAATATCAATCCTACCCAAACATGAGAGCGTCGGTTTGTAGTAATCCACAAGTGAAGGAGTTACAGACAAGGCCAAAGTCCATTCAAGTGGCAAATCAACCCATTATAGGAGAAAAAATCCTTAGCCTCGAGCACTAACTCCCCAAGAGTTACTATAGGTGTAGATTTGGCAAAGAAAGAGAGGTTTCAAGAATGAAGGAGCATAAGCTGCAGCATAAGAGTGCTTCCTAATAACTTCATCAGTGTCCACCTTATCGATCGAAATAGCAGAGGGAAGAACATGCCCTTAGCTTCCATAAGAGGGGCCACTTTGGAGAGGAGGATCCTAAGGAGAAACAACCGCAACAGAACCTCTGCCGCCCAAATAAAACCCACTAGAACAGATCCGTTACCATCGAAGATCAAACAAGTTGAAAACACGAGAGGAAAACTAGGAGAAGAACCCATTCCACTTCTACCAATGTCACCATTTGCAAAGAGAGGAAGGTTTAAAATGGTTGAGCAAGGGATTACAAAAAAATGTTTAGGGTTTGGCATGGTGGGAGCATTTTTGAATATATTGTATGTATTGGGAAAAAGTATCTACTTTAATAGGTCACGAGTTTTTATTTATTAAAAACAAAAAAATAACAAAACATTATATATAGAATTGTCTTTATTTTGTGTGTTATATTAAACTTGTAACAATTATGGAGACGAAAGAGAATGATGTAAGAACTTTACAAGTTAACATGTGAATCATAAGAAATATGTTTAACATACAAAAAATACATATCTTCCATATTTCAAGACACAAAGTTCAATAAAATATCCATATATTTCTTATTAAAAATAATTAAAATATGTATTTCCATCTTCCTTCCATAAAAGTTAGATAAATCATTGTAAACCTATTTAGAATGGTTTAATTATCCTATTATAATTCTTTTCTTTATAATAAATTTTTTTAATGATGTTAAAAATTATTTTATTTCTTCTCATGTTTATGTTAATATATTTATTTAAATAACTTGAATATTAGAAAATATGGATCCTTATTTATTAATAAATTACTAATGTGGAGGTTTTCTTTGGCCATTTTAAACCATTTTTCATGCATATATTCTTTGTTTGTTCCAGTGTATGTTGATATCTTGAAGACATAGACTATGATACTCATCTAATAGGATCAGAAAATTTCAATGGTCTAATCTCCATACGTGTTTTGTAGAGGTATTCTTATCTTTGTTATCTAAGGTGTCACTATCTATCAAATCCATTAGAAATAGTTACGCACATTTTAATGAGATGCAAATTTTCTACTTCGAGGAAACCTTGGAATGTGAAGAATTAGATGAACATAAATTTGTTTTAACCTCACAGAATTTCCTATTTTTTAATCCCAAATTTTGGGAATATCCATTTCTCGGATGGAATATGATATGAATTGGTTCGTATTGTGAAATTATTTTGTGTTGTAACTTAATTTTGTCTCCAAATTCCTTAATGTGTATCTAATAAAACAATGAGATAATCCTTAAGACCGTGCCTCGTTTGATAGAAAATATAGGCACGCTTTAAGGTGTGCATGGTACTTCAAAATGAAAGACAATGATTGTTTTCTAAACTTGTATTACAAATTCTTACAACATTACTAAATCAAATTAATGAATAGAGAAACACATTAAAAATGTTTATTTTAGTGGTAGAGATTTCAAAAAATAATGTTGAAATGTTGAGAGCTTTTTATTAACCATGTGAACCCTAACTAGTTAGACAAATACTTCACTATAATTTTGATTTTATGTTATGAACATAGTGTTTATGGCTATGATGAATGAAAATATTCATTGATTTTGTATTCAACAAATTCTTATGTAATTGTAAAATCCATTAATTAATCTCGTAAAAAATGGTATGTGTATGTGTCATGCTAAGGAACATGCACGTTTTATGGTTGTAGGTTCGTTGAAATGTTTAAGCTTGATTATGAAATGTTCTATATAACAACTTAGCTCAAAATAATCCCTGATAGATGGTGGCTTCTTTAAAAATGATGGTGGTGTTAATCATTCATGGGCATCAATAAAAAGCCTGAAGTCTACATTAACTTTTTAAAAATTGGTTGTGTTGAGGCACGCAAGGTTAGCAAGCGAGAACTTGGTAAATAAGGCATTAAAGAATGTGTTTTTGTCAAAATGTTTTTTATTGCGAAGTGCGGGGCATAATATTGCATAATGTTTTTGTTGAATGATAGCCATGTAGGAATTATTGAAGGGAACAAAACAGCAGACGAGAAATGCGTAATGGAGCAAAAAAAAAAGTGTGCAATAATATTTTTAAGGTCTTTGTGAGAAGACATTTTAGGGACGATTATGCAAGAACTTGGAGGTGATACAGTACAAGAAAAAAAAAGACAAAGGAAGTAGGTGGAGGATGATAGCAAGCATAGGTTGCATAAAAAGATACAAATGACCAACTAAGTTGACGGCATGGATCCTTTCAAAAGCTTTATTAACTACAAGATCAAGTTTGATTACCAACATTAACGAGAAGAATCAAGTTCATATTTGAGTGAGATTATAACAATTCTCTTGAAGGAATTTCAATATGAGGAATCAATGAGAAAATATGCATATGAAACATATCCAATTTCTCATTCCGGGTACTGAAGAGAGAAGATATGTATAGACATATTGGCTAAGGAGCAACCCAAAGCCTAATAGGAAAAATAGAGGAGCATGAAGTATTCCTTAAATGTGTAACACCAACCGGATAATATATTAGAGCTATATTTTAAAATGTGTAAAGCTATTATTATATGTTGAAGCGGGAAGTGGGAAGTACAATAGAGATGTGGGTGCATTGAGAATAATAAATGTTTTTGTTAAATGAAATGCATGATGAATTCATTTTTTTTAACATCATCAAGGAGATATATGTGTAATATGAATACTTCAAGGATGCATGGGAGGTTTCAACATAGCATATGTAGAAAGAATGTTTTGGTTGGATTACTTCACATAAGAAGGAATGTTTTTAAAGGAGTGAAATTATGCATACCTAAAGAATCAATACATGAGAATTTCATCAAACAATAACATGGTGGAGGTTTGTGAGGTCACTTTGGAGGTCAAAGACATTTGACACATTGAAAGAGTGTTACTATCATCCAAAGATGGGCATGGATGTGTTTAAGTACATGAAAGGGTGCAAATGAATTGGATTGTATTAGCCCTTACATATACCAAGGAGGCCATGGGAAAACATTGGGTGAAGATATAGAGAGGGAATACCTCCATATTTCTAGTATTTAATATGTTTTCAAATATGAAACATTTAATTCCATGCAAGAAGACTAGTGATGCATCAAGCATAATAAATATATTCTTTAAGGTGGTACTATGATTCCTTGGATTTCTAATGAACATCATTTCGATAGGGATATGAAATTTCTACATCATTTTTATAGGACCTTCTGAAATAGAATGGGAATAAGGTTGATTTTAATTTCATTGTATCATCCATAGACAAATGTGAATAAGAGTTTAGGTAATTATTTTGTGCATCTTGGTTATAGAAAAGAAAAAGAAGTGGTACATGGTGTCATCACTAGTAGAATTTTCTAAAATCACTTATTGAATCAGAGAATAGGGAAGGCTACATTTCAAATTTTCTATAGATTAAGTCCAAGAGGAGTCATAGAATTGAGAGAAGATGTGTATATTCATACTACAAAGGTAGAAGACTATGCATAATATATGTGAAATTTGCATGAAGAACTGGAGGAAACGTTAAAGTGGAGTAACTATAATTGTAAGGACCAAATCTAGATTAGAGGTGTAATGTCAAAACATTTTAGTTGCAAGATCAATTTTTGGCATATATTCATAAGAAAATATTTCCAAACAGTACATATAATAAAATTAAGATGAACAATATTGGTCCATGCAAATTATTATTAACAATAGGGCCAAATGCCTATAACAACGAATTTCTAGAGGATTTAGATAGCTCAATAATATTTAATGTTATCTTTTGTATCAATACTATTACAAAATAGACAATCTTGAACCATACATCAAATAACATTTAGTCACATAGTTCTTTATGCACTATGTCCTCGGATTGCAAGTTTTGGATACTTTTAAGAAACACGGAGTAGAAAATGGTGCTCTCTTGGGCTTGAATTTTATCTCTTAAAGGTTTCACGTCTATATGGTTGCTCCCAGTACTACTAGCATCTCCAAATTTTATTGTCATACACTCATACTATTGCACGGTATCATAGGCTTTACCTTATTGACTTGTTACTAACGTTCTATAGGAATATGTTTTTATCTTGTAGCTTTTTAATAGAATTGCTGAAAATATTAAAGTTGGGGTTCGTAATGAACTTATTTTTTCTCCAATTGAATCCTCTTTAACTTATTTTTGAAATACATATTCATGCATTTTCATGCCAAATCTCTCCTTCTAGATGTCATTGCAAGATTCTCCTTATATGTCCCCTTAGCCTTCTTTTATTGCAGGTCTCTTAGTCTTCCACATTTCCTATGCATTTGGTCTTCAAGTAGAGTCTTCTTTCCACAAAATGCCAAAAACTAGAAAGGTTTAGGCCAACTATTGTGCACACAATGATACACGCAGGTATGGTTGAATAATGTATGCACCAAAT
This sequence comes from Taxus wallichiana var. yunnanensis, assembly GCA_018340775.1. NCBI lineage: Eukaryota > Viridiplantae > Streptophyta > Pinopsida > Cupressales > Taxaceae > Taxus > Taxus wallichiana. The sequence continues at coordinate 902,702,640 of CM031239.1, forward strand.
TCAAACAACAAAATTCAAGTAGCAAAATGCCAAGAGTTAGTACTACACAGGTATGATGCATAGGTGAACAAGTCATGCAAAAGTGAATAGGTCAACTGGTCCACTCAACAAAGTAGAAAAACAAAATCTTCTCACCTCCTTTACAAATGACACGGAGGTCAACAACTCGATACTCACCCATGTAGGTCCACTAACCAAATAAAAAATAAAACTCCTCTGTCCTCCTATACATAAGGCATGAGGGTAAACAGATCTAATACCATCACAAAATAAATAATCTTGAATTGATATCTGGTGCATATCAAGATTGATTATTTTTATATGATTAGAATAAAGAGGACACCAAACAACTGTTTACTAGAAAATTTGTTGACAACAAATTGGTAGACTTCTTGCCAACTCTCTGGGAATCTAAGTCCCTCTACTTAACTGGTGCAACTATCATTTATGCATGCACGAGTAAAGGTGGATTTTCCCAGTTTTCTTAAGGTTGGGGATCCAACGGGGGCACTCCACCGACCCTCCAGTAAAATCTTACAAATATCTACAAGAGAGGACTTTGCTAGAAAGGTAGGAAAGTGAGTGAGAATATTAGATAAGAGATAATATCCTAGTAGATGGGTCACTAATGACCGTGAACACCGAATCTGAAGAGATAAAAAGTCATAATCGATCATGTCAGGTTGAATGGAATTATTTCACCAATGAATGCAACTTCCACCCTTCGTATGATATACATGTGACCCAAACCATTACATTCTCTAATGTAGTGAAACCTAGATCCTCGAATGTCTTATACCACGAGAGGATTCCTTTGGACAATGCATGAACACCATGAGATAAGTGTTTAAAAATACTATCAAATGATTCCATTGGTGATTGTGAGCATCACTCATGGAGATCCCTTCATAACTAATGAAGCTTTAGAACAAAACTTGTCCTAATTCCCTCGTACATATTGATTGAGTGTTGAAAGATAGTGTTGATATCCATAAAGATAGAGACTTTATTTTCCCCCTTTCCTTGGTAGTTATACGGGCTTTCAGTCATTTAGATCCATGTAGGAGACATCACTATCTTCTATCTCATATTCGAGGTGAAAGGTTGCAGTGAATTGAACTTCATGGTCCCTCACACTTACTATTTTTAGAAAAAACAACTTGCTATTTTTAGTAAGTGTAGAAACTTTCCTCTGAACTCCTCCTGTGGTTGTTACATTAATTGTTCCACTCACAGAATTCTCCTCTTGTGAAGATCCACCTTTTAAGATGAATGTCTATTTTTAGTAAGTTCTGAAAGAGTAACTTACTATTTGTAAGAAGTGTGAAAATCAGCCCCTTTGCTCCTTGAGAGACTTAGGCAACTTGAAAACTTCCCACCTTCTTTGTTCCCCTCACCTTCTTAATTAGTTATCTATTTTTGGTAGGTGCTCGTGGGACCACTTAATATTTTTAGTAAGTTTCAATTTTGGACCAGGATGAACATTTCAAATAATTTCTCCTTGTAATACATCTCCAGTGCTCATTGTTTCCTTCATAGCTACTTCAGTTGGTCAATTTTCCAAAATAGTAGTCCTATGTGTAGAAATTTTTCTATTTTTATAAAGTGTACTTCCGGTGGTCGAATGTCATGGAATGAAGTTTTTCGATATGGGTTTTTTCCCAATATCTCCCCTCTAAAAATTTAGACTTGCCCAATCAATGGTTTGGGAGATTTTAAAGTTTTAAAATTTTGACGTGATGTCAATGTGTGAACAAGCCATTAATGGACCTAAAAAATTACAGGTCTTTTATTTCCTACGTTCATGATGAGAATCAATTTTTGTTATGGGTTTTTTTTTCTTACGCTTCCAATGAAATATGTCTTTGATCCATTATTGGTTTGACAGAAATCCAACTTTTTCTTCCATTGTGCAAAGAAATGGATTTCTTCACTAGGAACACTTGTTCTAGTGAATGGGAGATATGAAGGTGGCGTTCTTATGTATTTTGAAAGATAATAACATATAAAAATATGGATATTCATTTCGTGTACTGGTTTGCAATATCTCTTTGAATTTCTATTTCACGACCATGGAGATTTTGAGAGGGATTTCTTTGTTTCTTCTTCTTCGTTCTTCGTCTTTCTTCTTGGTTTGATAAATATTTCTTCAGGGACATATGTATTATCATGGATTGAAGGATTTAATTAATTGGTGGATTTTTCTTGATGTTAGGAAATGGTGGAGTGGTGGTGAGAAGTTACAAAGCAAGTTGCAGAGTGAAGTTGTGCAAAGGTTAGAAGTTAGAAGCGAAGAGAAAGCGGCGGGAGGATTTTAAAAATCAAAATCAAACTAAAGAAAATAAGGAATGAGGTAAATTTTTATGTCACTCATATTCCTTTGAAAAAATTGATAAGAGGGTCATTAATTTTCACATGGCATTACTTGCTGATGACAAATGGTGGAGATCCAACAGTGAGGGTTTAAGCTCGGAAGCGGGTTGGAAGCACTAGGGGTTGAAACTGGTTATATGAAGAACCATGTGGCTTTTTCAAAATGGACCAATCAGGGGTGGAGTGAAATTTTTATCCCCCATTTTAATTTTCACAAAGAGACAAAGGGGACATCAAATTAGACAGGCACACCTCATGATGACATGTGGCGCAGATCCGACCGTAGGGGATGAAGGCTCCACTAGCTCCCGGGGATGCGATGGAAAGTATTGAGGTCACATGTGTGTCCAAAGGTCTTCTAGGGGATTGGATAAATTTATTATCCCTCATTTCCCCTTGCTAAAGGGACAAAAGGGACAAAAAAATGAGCCAGACACCAAATCATGACACGTGTCCTCTTGTAAAAATGACTAAGTGTCGAACCTTGAAAGCAAACTTGTGATGGCCATATCTAGAGTTCCCAATGGATTTTTTGGAAAAAAATTATATGAATTTTACTGAAAATGTCCTTATAAATCCAATGGGGTGGATCTCGATATTTATTCCTCCAATTACTCCCTAAAAAGTCGATTTGTTTTATCTAGTCCCTTATTTGTGCATGAGAAAACCTACTTGCACACCGATCATGCGATAAGGTGTTGTGAAAATATTATTCCTACATAGTTTAGGGATTTTAATTCCCTTTCCAAATATGTTTTTGAGATCCTAAATCCATCCAGAGCTCCCATAATCACTTCCCAAAATTCAGTTGCTTTTGGCCCCTGTGCCTTTGCACTGGCCTATAAACAAAAACCCGATTACAAACATATTACACCAAGATGTTTTGGAAAGTTTTATTTCACCATATTTTATGGATTTTAATTCCATTTCTAAATATTTTTTGTTTAGTTCTTAACTCCATCCATAACTCCTGAAATCACTTCTTGAAGCTCGCTGACTCTTTTTGACCTTGTGCGCTAACTAGGCTTAAAAACCCTGTTTTTAATGAAACTGCTCCAACTCCACCAAACCTTTCTTGAATCTTCAAAAATAATTTCATGATGTTACTATAACTTCAATTCACATCTATGTTATATTTTTCTCCTCTGTTTTTCTCTAGGGGTTGTATCGTACTTGGAAATGTCGGTGGTAGCTCTTCCCAATACTGCCCAAAAATAACAATTTGCAAGAATACCTAAAATCACCTAGGGGTTGAATTTACTTTCCTAAATCACCTATAACACTGAGTTGAAATCATTTGGGAGATTTTGGGGATGAATGAGGGACCTAGGGTTCCCGGATGGGTAGGATTTGAAAAATTGTGCACAGGGGTATCGTTGTCATGTTGGAAAACTACAAATATCCTGTTGCACATTTGCATGACAATAGATTGCTCTAGCTTTGGGACATTGCATGGACTGATCGCAATGAATACATGACATGAAGACTCATATAATCTCAACTTTATAATATAAATACCAGTTCCTTATCCATTGGGCCTTGCAGTCATGTACAACTTGCGAGAGAGAGAGAGAGAGAGAGAGATCGAGAAGGAAACACACACACACACAAAGAAAGGGAAACACGCTGGAAGGGGAAAATAACACACAATAGAAAGGTAAACACATCAAAAATCACCTATGGTACAACGCGGGGACAACTCGCTTTCACTCAAGCAATTTCCTTTTTAGGAGTCACCCCCAAAGAAGCAATGGCAAATGATGATGTTATGTGAAGTCATTGATCGGTTCCATAAAATAGTCTCCTCTCCTTAACTTCGCTTATGAAAACCAAGTGATTTCACATTTATACATTCACTTTGTAGGAGTGAGCCTACATGAGCTTTTTGATGTTTGAGTCTTCACTCAGAGATTCCATTGTGCTCATTTCCTTTGAAATTGGTTTTGTAGTGCCAGTTGCTTTCTAAGCTTATCCACAATGTTGTTCTTTCTTCTATCATATCATTACTACTCCAGGGATGATTCTTATTTCAATAGAGTGACTACCCCGATATTTCTTGTTTAATCCATTCACATTCATGTACCCCATCTTTGTAAGAAGCATCACGTTCATATTTCTGACTCCTATCAATATGAGGTTCTCATATGTCAAACGGAGGATCAACAATGACCTCATTTCTATCTTCTAATGCCATGGCTTGAATCAGAAGATCAAAAATCAGCTCTAGACCTTCAGTGCTCTCTATTGCTTCCAAGATCTTTTGTCTTCAATCCTTATATGAATTTTCTAGAAGTTCATCCTCAACCTTACTTGAAAGTTCTTCACTTTGAGATTCAAGGAACCCATCAAGAGTCATTTCTTTCATATTTTAGGGATCACTAAATTTTATCACTCCTTCATCTGGAGGAATCTCGACTTTATGAGCTTCAAAACTCCTTAATTTGACTTTTCATAAGAGAAAGAGTCCTCCTTTTCAAATGGGAAAGAAAATGCCTCACTTTCATCATTTCCTTCATAATCCATTGGCTCAGGAGGGACATCAGGTTCTTTTCCTTTCTTTACTTCATCGTGGCTACCCTCCAAATTTATTTATATTTCTTAATTAGACTCATTCTTATCTTCAACTCCATAGCCTACATCATGAGCTCGAGAATAAGCTCAGCTTCTTCAATTTCTTTCGCAGAGCTTAGTGATTCTTGCACTGATTGTTCTTTAAAACCATTTAAGGGATCATCACAAATTGGATTTGTCTCTTCATGGATGACATACTGAAGAGAATATTAATCTGTGAAGGGGAATGAGAAAATTTCCTAAGGATTTTCCACTTATTCCTCTATTCGAAATTCATCTATAATTATCTCCTCTTCTTCATAGTCTGCATCATCTGGAAATTCAAAGCTACCCTTTTTCAGTTAAAATTTTCTCAAAGCTTCTTCAAGGTCCATGCCCCTTCGGAAAGGAATTCTTCGTCCTATTAAGATGGGAATCTCATCTTCCTCCTCAATTTTCATAAATTGATTCATCCACCTGTTATCTTGATACAAGATGTCGGTTCTGGACTTCCGTACTTCCACACCATGTACCTCATCTTCTTCTCTAGAAGTAATTTCTCCATGTCTCCCTTCTTTGGTATGGCTGCGGAAGACCAATTCATCTAAATTTTCCCTCCCAAGTATTTGTAAGAGATTTAGCTCAAGAAAATTCCAAATGTATACGGAATGTTTTCTCCTAATATCATCACTAAAATCTTCTTGTTTGGAAATTTAGCAAGGGCCACCTGTGCATTTTGAATTTCCCACAAATGGGAATTCTTTGGATTCCATGGAATAACATTATCCACAGGCGATTCATGGAAAATTTTAGAGCCTTGGCAACCTTCATAGGCATTACATTGTCGAGGCACCATAATCTATTATGCAATTGTTCGGTACATATTCTCCAACAAGAAGGGAAACATAAAAAAGGATCGACCTTGTCGGTATTGGATGCACTCAAAGAAATCATGTTACTGTGAGGGAGGATTAGGTGGGTTTGGAAACATGCCTTTGGTGTTAGAGCCATGACATCTAGTTTTGAACTACCACTCCTAATATACTGGAAAAATATCTCAAACTGTTCGGGTGAGTCCACAAATATTTGGTTTTAGTAATTTGTACTTTGGATTTTTTTGCATATTATATGAAGTCAAAATGAGAAGATGTCTACATGGGTGATGAAGGGACTACTTTTCAATTTAGGACAGGTTTGGAAGTAGGAGTAGATTTTTGGGTAACAGAGGGAATTTTGAATGGTACATTAGGAGCTTTCAAAGTACTATATTTTATAGGAGTAGATTTTGATTTAGAATTAGAACATGTGTTAGAAGACTTGCTTGGAATTATGGGAGCCTTCTTAATTGCTACAGGATTAAGATTCAACAATGCATACTCCATGGAGGGTAGGAATGAAGATCCTTGACATATTTTTTTTTTTGTGGAGTCACCATAGGAGGATATTCAAACTTCTTTTTCTTTCTGCAACAGTGTAGGAAGATGTTTCTATTTCAGAATGATAATGAGTGAATACTGCACATGAGAAACTGGGTGCATCTTCTTTGTCATCTTCATCACCTCTAGAATAATCATAGAATCTGATTTGTGTGTCATTCTCGAGTTCTTCGACTTCTAGGAAACTATCACCTTCATTTTATTGTTCAAGTTCATCTTAATTTTATTGGCTCTTATGACTTACATTTATAGGTGGGGCCTCCACGATGACCTTTCGAGGTGCTCCTACAATATGATTTCAATTTTTCTTTGAGAAGACACTCATTCAAAAATTTCCCTCTTCATTGATGCCATCTCATTTGCCATTTTTGCAAGACTAGATTCCTTTTCTCATCTTTAAAATTATGGGTTTTACCCTTTGAGGGATTATTGGTATTTCCGAGATAAGATGAGATCATCATCAAACTCAATAGCCAATATTTGCACTTCTTGATATTCCTCAGTTGAACTCTTTGTAGGAAATATCATACCTCCAATGTTCGAGCATTAATAAAGAATATTTTGACGTTATTTTCATATGGTGAATCCTCTTCTGGTATCCTATGGAGAAACCATCAAAATGCACCACAAAGTGTCTCATAGTTTCATATGTTCCTTTCTTCATTTTCACCAACTAGACCAAGAGATCCTAAAAATATTCATTTGATTTAAATATTTCCTCAAACTTTCTCTTGATGTTATTCCAACAAGCGATGGATCTAGTGGAAAGAGGTAGAACCATTCGCTTCTTTTTCTTGGAAAGATTCCAAAAACAATCTTACTGCAAATTCCTCATGTGAAACTCAAAAATTCCGCAAGATGTGGTTAAAGTGATGATATGTTATTCAAGATGTTATGACATGTCTCTTTTGAAATTTGGAAAGTTCTTGTGCAAACCTATTGGTAGATAGTGGAGAGGTGGTTCAAGAGTGAGTGGGCATGTATTTCTTTCCCATGAAACAATTGGTTGAGGTATTTATCCTCCGTGCACCATTGTTTCTGCTTCAGCTTCTACTTCAGCGAATTCTTCTTTAAATTCTATCACTAATTTTTTTTGTGATAGGAATATGAAAAGACACTATGGAATACGAAAGGTTACTTGCAAGAATAAACAATGTGTCTTTCAGCAATGGATTTCCATCAACTCCAATTTTATATTTTTTTCAATTTTTTAATTTTTTTTTGTGTTTTGGATATTTTATATTTTATTTTGGATTTTCAGACCTTGTGGTTGTATTTTAGGTACGAGATCTTTGCCAAATATGCCCCACCATGGGTGCCAAAACTGTTGGCAGAGAAAATTTTTCGGGAAAAATTAGTGGACTTCTTGCAAACACTGTGGGAATTTAAGTCCCTCTATAGATGGCATGCACAAGTAAAGATGAATTTTCCTAGTGGCCTTACAAATCGGAGATACAACAAGGGCACTCCACTAAACTTGTAGTAAATTCTTGCAAATATCTGCGAGGAGGAATTTTCTAGGAAGGTGGGAAAGGGAGTGAGAATATTAGATAAGAGAAACTCATGTTGCAAAGAACAAAATCGAGTCTTGCATACATCGCTTAGAGATTTCATCACATGAAATAAAATTAGGAAGAAATAATACTGCAAATAATAATAATACCAATTAGAATTTAATGAACACAAAGTATCAATAAACCATTAGTCAAAAAGGCCGAAACTCTTTTTTCTTGTATTGATGCTCAAGTAGAAATTGTACATAGTATGAGAAAGGAAGACATTTGTTGGTCGACATAATCTCGAGACTTAGCAAAGAATATAAAAAAGGTTCGTGCGGAAGAGTAGAGCACATTCAAAAGTGTGGGAGGATTGAAAAGGAATCACGCGTTGAGGACAGAGACAAATTCAGGACTTAGCCATTTTCATGATGAGGAGTTATATTTTGAGATAGCGTCCAAAGCACATAAACTAGTTAAAGACTTGCGTGATACGCATTGGCTATTTTAGAGGATCGCCACAAATAAATTTGCGTGGATACAAGATAACAATAGATTTACTACTAAAAGTTATCTAGAATAAGTCTATTGTTAGCGCACTTACATGTGTGGCTATTTTTGTAATGACATGTGGCTTATAATAGCACGCAACCTATTTTGGAATTAGATAAGTTGTGAAGGGAAATTCTCCACCCTTATAAATATGAAAAGAACTGTTTGGCATAGTGTGGCATGTGAGAACCGAGTTATTGTGAGTTTATCTTTGCCAAATTTGATGCGCACATACACTATGGTATTATCTATTGTAATAAGATTTTTTGTATTTATCATGTTTAATGTAATGGAATGTGTTGGCTAAATCAGTGTCAAATCCACGAGTATAATTGGTTCATGCATGCTTGATTTCATCATGGTTATCTCTTACTTCATTATACTCTAGATCTAGATCTCGAATATGTATTATAGAATCGATATATTAGTCATAGATTTGAATGCTTTAATTCTTCATCATGCTAACATCTTGCAACAAAAACCCCAAAGAGGGGCTGGTACCTTTGCACATTTTAGGTAAGTGCTTAGTCTAGGGTTTGAGTGATGTCTTGACGCGCTTGGCTTTTATTAGTGAATTATAGGCTACATCATTGGTTTTATTTCCGGGACCTTGTTTTCAGTTGTTTTTAGGATGGTTCACGATGAAGACATACCATTTGACCCTAGTAAGTGTTGAGGTAGATACATGACCTAGAAGAAGAAAGCACACGACTGTTCAACACTGGTTCTGAGTTTAACACATGGATGTGGGTGGAGTAGAATATGTATGACTGGTTGTATGAGATCTTCTTCACTATATTTCTGATAGAACCATACGAATGGCTGATTGCTTATGCATCTAAACATAATTAGAGGTATTGCACACTTGTCTAGACATAGGAACAATTTCAGGCCCTTTATGATGTTGATCTAATTTGGACTCGCGTGGTGGATATGTGGTTCCGTGGTGTTTTGAATAGTTATATCTTGGAGTATTCAATTTCTACTTATTCTTGGCCAAAGGTATCTGAATTCTAGTTTTTATGATATCCAAGGGAACTTGCTGCAAGGCTTTCCACTAGTGAAAAATATCCTAATTGTAACTTTTAATTTGGAGAGGAAACCGATAGCTAAATAAACCCCACCACGCATGGGGAAGGAGCACTTTTGGTGAAAGATGGCAGACCTAGCGGAAGAGAGGAAGAGAGAGGAAAGGAGGCTTATGTATAATGATGTGTGTGAGAGGGAGGTAGAGAAGCAGTGGAAGGTTGCAAAGAAAATGGCGTTGTGGAGAAAGATAGTTTGGGAAGGAGTTGAAGTTCATGTAGAAGACGTGGAACCTAAGCATCAAGAACTCCCCCATTTGGGAAAGCATGAAAGGGAACCCTCTTCAACCTCACGAAGAAGCGCGCCAGTAGAAACATCCTGGGCCATGGGTGCGCATATGAATCCACCTGAAACCTTTCCCTTGTGCTTGGTTTTCTAGCATATAGTACAACAAATAGTCGAAATATAATTCAAGTAGGGGGAGAGAAGGAATGGGTCTTATAAGAGGAAAATTGATGGCAAGGAAAATAGATTTTTTGTTATATGGGAGTACCTTTTCAGGTGTATCATCCTCACGAGAATTCAGTGCATAGATTTTTTTACTATCTTCTTAGAGTAGTAACACTTCATAGACTGTTGGGGTGTAGTTTAGTACTACGATTGGGACACAGTAATTACATCTTATGGTCTAAACCCAGCAATAGGTTTGGGATCAAGAGTTATAGGTGGCTCTAGCTCTGGTGGATCTAGTGGTTCTAGAGGCAAAAAAAACACAAGAGGTTCTGGATCAGGTGGGAAAGGTCCGCACCATCCCCAGAATATTTACATGGAGATGTCTCTTCATCTTCCATAGTATAGGGGCATAGAAGATGTTTATGAGAACATACATATGTATGAAATACTATGGCGCAAAAAAGCAATCATGACTTCCGAGCGTAGGTCAAGCCAATTTACTACTACATTCTAAGGGCATGCACACAGTTCGTACAAATTTTTTTACCCTAATTAGACTTGTGTAGAATATCCAACTTTAAAAGATGTGTTCCTTAAAGAGTTTCACATCCCTAAGTTTGAGCGAGAAAGAAGAGTATAAGTACGCTTAAAGATATTAAGCAAGGCACTATTGAGAGTGTCAGAGAGTATGATGCTTGTTTTAAAACATTGCTATGTAAGCTTTCTTATGATATTCACATAAGCCAAAGATACACAATGGTTCATTGAGGCCATATTACACCTTTTAGGAAGGTTTTATCACATAAAAAAATACACCAATCCACACAAAGAACTTGTAACAACGTTACGCATTGAGAGGCGATTGGAAGTATAGACATTGGGGTGATCCCATTTTTAGAAGCACAGATCGTAGCTATGGCGAGTATTTGGAGAAACTATCGGCAAATTCAACACATGAAACACACATAGGGATTTGGTGCATAGATTGTGAAGTGGAAGGTCACACAAAGGATAGTTTTCCCCACATATCAGTGTACTCACTATTGTTAGACTGTGAGATATGCCATTTAAACCATGATGCTAGCCATTGTCCATTACTACAACGTTTGATAAGGAAGAACATTTCATGCTACTTAAAAACCTGTAGGTCCATGACTCATGGCACGGAAGGCTTCCAGATAATTGGTCAGATCCATGATGCTATAGATATTGGTGTATGACAGACATGAGTTTCAGATAACTATAAAGGAAAGAATGAGAATCAAGATCGAGGACACAATCAAGCACGCTATGATCGGAATGAAGGGTTTTTTAACGCAATCGTGGCTGAGTTCGAGGACATCATGGTGGTTTTGAAGGATGAAGTTATGGTGTTGGAAGAAGCGAGTTCCCTCATGGAATGTGTTATACATGCAGATCTCCTAACCACTACAAATGTGAATGTCCTCAGAATATTACATGTTATTTCTATGGATATAATCATAGCTATTAGAAGTGCCTGAGACTTATATGAGCATTTTAGCAAGAAGCATAAACATGAAAAAAGGAGTAGGGACGGTTAGGATACAATGCGCTATGGAGAATCGGTGGATGCCCAAGTTGAAACCAAAATATGAGGTATTACAGGTAAAGATCACGACCCACGCTGAATTAGTGCATACCAAAGAAGCATTACAACAGAGGCCTACCATCACTAAGGAGGAGGTTCTACATACATGGTACCCCGATCCTTCCCGTCGGAAGGAGGTTCACCAGAAACTAGGGAGGTTCTAAGGAATCTCCGAGGGTGAAATATGGTATTTAAAGGAGAAATCATGGAAGATGGAGCAAAATAAAGCATCAAAAATGGTCCAAACTAATATAGATGACTTAAGAGAAGTGTGCAAATTGTTGTGCTAGGAGAATATCATTCCAATGTTGGGGAATTGGTTAAAATGAAATACTCCACGGCAAGTAATCGAGATTGAATGACAAATCCTGCATACAAATATTCCCCCTCATAGCCTAGATTATGAAAATGAAATAACTATGAATGTTGTTGTGGATGGGTGGATATTGAGTAATATATTGATTGATACATGCGTGGAAGTCAATGTTCTTACCTTAGATGCATGGGTACAAATGGTGAGACCCCCATTATAACCATCCTCTAATGTATTGTTCATGGTTAATCGGACTAAGGCCACTCCCATTGGAGTTTTAAAAGATGCATCCATTACCATACAAGGAGACAAGTTTACTAGAGACTTTGAGGTTTTAGCATTGGTAGAGTTAGATAGCTTCCTAGCTCTAATGAGGCATCTATGGTACTATGCAAATAATGCTGATCTTCAATTCAACAGGGTTATATCAGCTTTGAAAACAAGGAGGAAAGAGTTATTATCCCTTTAATAGATGGAAAATATGTGCCCTATGTTGAGCCCTTGAGTGAAGAAGACCTTAATAGGATTTATGTACGTGTCATCTCAGGATCTAGAGGTGCTTGAGCCATGTAAAGAAGGAATCCTTCAGTGGGAGGATGCATAATCTATTAGCGATACTACAAGTGTTGCTTGTGATAATTGGGCTCATAACACTTATGAGTTGGTAGGGCGCAAAGTAAAGAGCATATTTCCTAAGGGCAACAAACCACGTTATGTTAGGAGAATAGGTAACAACTCGATACCTTGTTACACTAGAGAAGGAGACCCTATGGTGTTCCTGTGCACCATGGAGGAACAATGGATAAACCCACTAGAAAGAAGAAATATACTAGCATATACACTACACGGGACAATAGGGTGCAGGTGCGTGGTCCAGATGGGATAATTTTGTAGGATGGAATGAAATTAGGGTTTTTTTGCCACTAGGTTCTAAAGAAGCACTGCACCTACTCAACTATTTACTTATCATGGTAATCAACCTATTTAGGACCACGTTCAAAAGTCTGAGAGACTCTAGACAGAGGGGCAAGGAGCTTTACCACCTTCGCTCTAGGTGCACAATTTTATTCCACGTTTTAAGGTTGCGCGCGTGCTTGGTATGTCTATGCCAAACTCCATAGAGATTGGAAATTGGCAAGATTTAATTACATGAATGGCATAGACATTTGACTTCTTCTTACCAAGCCTTTAGTGGAAGAAGCATTAAAATTCATAAAGCGCTTAACTATGTGAGATAGTGCCAAGGTTGAAGAACTCCTTCAAGAGTTATTTAATGAAGGAAACTCAGGAGCATGTCTTGTTAAAGAGACATAGGTCGATGCCACACTACTTGATGCTTTTTCCTTAATAAAGAAAAAGGAAAAATGTTCTACTTAATCTTGGATGACAAAGAAGTAAAAATCTAGATGTAAACCATTCAACCTAGTAGGCACGAGGTGTTGGAAAGTGTAGATATGACAACACATTCCTATCATGAACCTATGAAGATAAAGAAGGTGAATATTGGATCAGATGTTGAGCCTAAGAATGCCATAATTGGAGACTATTGGCTAGACTCTGAAGTGCAAAAATCATAGAGTTACTATGGGATTATCAAGACTTATTCCCTTGAGGGTACCATGAACTTAAAGGCATGCATGAATCATTAGGGGAGATGAAGATAAAGCTTAAAGAGGGTGCATGCCCAGTTCGAAAGAGACCCTACAGGATGAACCCCAACTTGTGTGAAAAGGTCAAAGAAGAGATTGAAAAAATGTTGAAGTCTGGAATCATCAAGCCCCTCGACAAGTCAGAATGGGTTAGTCCAATGGTGATTAGTATCAAGAAGGATGGACATATTAGGATCTGTGTGGACTATAGGGATCTAAATGTTGCATGTGTGATTGATCCCTTTCCTATGCCATTCACTGAGGAAATACTAGAAGGCATTATAAGGTGTGAAATCTATTCGTTTACAGATGGGTTCTCTGGGTATCATCAGGTTAGAATTACCCAGGAGGATTAGGAAAATACTACTTTTACTACTGAATGGGGTAGCTTCACCTATACTATGATGCCTTTTGGTCTGAAAAATGCGTCTGCTTTGTATTTTCACACATAGTTGTTCAAGTGTTCAAGGAGTTTATTCACAAATTCTTACAGGTTTATTTGGATGATTGGACGTTGTATGGATTAGTTAAGTATCATTGTGACAAACAAAGTTGCTTGATGTTTGAAATATGTAGACAATTGAGTATCTCTTTGAACATCAAGAAGTGCATATTTTCTACATCATTTGGGATACTGTTAGGACACATAATCTGCAAGGAAGGTTTGTTGGTTGATCTATATAAGGTTACAGTCATTATAGGCCTAAAAGAGCCTACCAGTTAGAGTGAGGTGCATGAATATTTGGTTCATATAGGATATTACATGAAGTTTATTAAAGTATATACCAAAGTTTCCACATCGTTCGAGCGTTGCGAAAGGGAAGGTACGTTCTCTTTGGGGAGAAGCTGGCAACGCGCATTTGAGACATTAAAGGAGAAACTTACTACCGTGCCTATTCTATTTTTCCTTCATGGGACCAACCATTTCATGTACATGTGGACACCTCTGCATGACCATTGGTGCAGTATTGGCTCACTGAGAAGGTATTATAGATCATCCTATATGTTTTGTGAGTAGAAAGTTGTCTCCTGTAATAGAACTACACAACTACAGAGCGCGAAGCTTTGTCAATGATCTATGTGCTACATAAATTCTGATAGTACCTATTGGCTACACCATTTTTCTTCTATACAGATCACATGGCATTGAATTATTTGGTAAAAAAACCCATTTTACAGGGGCACATATGTAGATGGGTACTCTTATTTCAAGAATTTGATTTCACAGTTGTGGTAAAACTAGGGAAAACTAATGTTGGACCAAACGATTTATCCAGAATATAGGTAGGAGAAGAAGCACAGTAATTGAGATACCATGCCAAATGCATAGTTATATAGGTTACAACGAGTGCCATCGGAATTAGAGGACATTTTTGTCTTTCTACAAACATGCATGGCACCAGAAGGAATGAAATCCTTAGAAAAGAAACAACTTGCTATATGCCCAGCACCCTATATGTTAATTAGCAGTCACCTATACAAGTTAGGCCAGGATGAATTATTGCGTTGTTGCGTACTAGAACATCAGCGCACAAATATCATAGAGGAAGATCATAGTGGTATTGCAGGTGGCCACTATGCAAGTGACATTGGTACGCGCAGATTCTACTTGCTAGATGATGGTGGAGACCCCGTATAAAGATTCTAAGGATTATTGCAAGGCTTGCGATCATTGTCAATGTCTTGGAAAACTAGGTCAACAAGATGAAATTCCCTTGAGACCTATTTATAGTGCATAACCGTTTGAGAAATGGGCTATATATTTTTGGGTCCTATTTCACTAGCCATGCACGATTGGATCATAATATATCATAACTTGCATAGACTATCTAACAAGGTGGGAAAGAGTAGCACCTACAAAGTATTTTACAGCAGCTACATCAACTAGGTTTCGATGGGAAAATGTTATTACATGGTGTGGATGTCCTTTAAGTTTGACCAAAGGATAGGGCCACATACTTTCGAATAAGACACTCGAGAATTTTATTAGATGAATTCACGATTGCACACCATAAGACTGCACCATATCATCCTCAGGAAAATGGGACTGCTGAGGCATTCAAAAAATGTTTGAGCCAGAAACTAACAAAAATATGTGATGTTGGAAGAAAGGATTGGGATGATAAAGTACCTAAAGTACTCTAAGCATATCAAACAACATATAAAAGGTTGAACAAAGCCACACAATTTTAGTTAGTGTTTAGCACAAAAGTAGTTCTTCATATGGAATACATGTTGCCATCTTTGTGTATTGCATGCATTGGAGGTCTAGGCTGATGAGAAAGCATTATAAGATCAGATTGAAAAGTTAATTAAGTTGGATGATCGATGAGAAATAGCAATTGAGTCAAAAACAAGAGAAGGCCAGTAGAAAGCATGACTTGACAGAACATTAAGGAAAATAAATTCGAGATAGGACAGATGGTGCTCCTTTATGATTCTAAATTTTTGCACCATCTAGGAAAACTCAAAGAACATTGGCTAGGGCCATATGTTATCACTCACATACTCGAATCAGAACCCACAATTAGAGGAACTTGATGGCACAGGGGTTACCCTTTACTTCAACGGGAGTAGGCTAAAGCCCTACTATAAATAAGTCTTCTTCTTGTTTATAATAAGGCAGTGTTGCCATTTAGATCAGTTTCAATTCGTATTTCCTTAATGTGTTTCCTTCTTTTTTGCTATTTTTTGTCAATTTAGTTGGTATTTTTGTAATAAGTGCATTTATGTGCCAGAAGCTAATTACTATTTGGAGAATTTTTATGTGTAGAGGACTACACATACCCTTAGTGTGGGGTGCTTATTGATATCCAAGTACAAGACTGATGAAAATAAGTACATATGAAAGGAACTAAGCTCACTACGGATGTTATTCAAGTTGGAAAATTGAAAGAAAAAATATTGCTTCTAGAAATGAGGACCATAGGTGGAGGTAAATGAAGAAACAAGTATAACGTGAGGTAAGCGAAGCCATGGAAACTACCAAAAGAAGGCGCAGTGGTGAGGTACTCGGGTGCATGGGGATGTCTTTGAAGAGAAGTTGGTGTCTAGAAGGTTAAAGCTTGCGTGTAAAGATGTACCACACGGAAGGAACAAAAAAATGGTTGATTAATGAGAGGATTTTTGGTAGGTGGAGGAGTAATAAATGAATTAAATTTTTGAAAATATATATAAGGATGGGATACGAGTTCATTTCTACTATTGCAATTAAGAGAATTTGAAAAGAGCTAAGTACGAAGGAGTCGAGCAATCGTGTTGAGGTGCAAAGAGTGTGAAACCAAAGGTGGAGAGAAGGTTTGTGCACAAGAGAAGATTTTTTTCCCATAGGTGAAGTGTTTGAGTGAATTATATGTGTTACAAATGAGATAGGGCACGCGATTTCCACTAGGGTACAAATATTTGAACTAGGGTTTCAAATTGCTCGATTACAGAGGGTAGAAAAGAGAGAATTTTTAGATGGCACTCAAGAAAGCACCCACAACAGGAGTAAAAGGGAAGAAGAAGGTCAAAGTGGAAGAATAAATTTCTCTCTCAAGTAATTTCTTAGAAATTTAATATCCATAGGGCGTGATCAACTTACAATAATCGGATTCCCACAACCGTCACTATAAAATCGGTGATTACAATCATGTTGAAAATTTTTGCACTTGTGCAAAATGGGCAACTAAAAACTAATAAAGTTTCTTAGATTGGTCGATTTAGTTTGGTTATGTTTGGGACAACCACCTTTAATTTATATGCATTTTTTCATTGTTTGGTTTTATGCAGTCTTGGAATTCATTTGGAATCAAAACTATAGCTTGAGTACGATTTGATAATTCCATGCCTCATAGATGGAGCCATTCCATTTGAAACACTTGTCGAACTATGCAAACCTATAAACAACCACCATGCAGGGCCCCGAGGAAGGTAGGAAGGGCAACATGTATCATACACGATGTTTTGAAGCTGCAGAGATAGGTGGCGCTTTTGAAGGACATTTTGCACTTTTTACAAGCAATTTGCATTTTCAGTGAGCGACAATAAGGCACATCCTAATCATTTACTTATTTCTATGATTAATTGAATTATTTAAGTGTTTTGAGTTGTATAAGTTCATTCATTATCCACAAAAATGAAACAAAGTACATAAAGGAAGGACATACATCTCATAACATGAAAATATTTTCATTTATTCATGAGGAAAAATGCATATAATTATGAAGCTGAAAATGTAAAAGGGTAAAAGAAACCCGTCATTTCCTCGAGGGAGTGTTCTTCTCTTTCTGAACTATTATTCCAGCTATCCACTATAACTGCATCATAGTACCTGAGAAGGGAGAAGAAAATGATCATCAATACTGAGCTCAGGGTTTAATTTAACTCTTTATACTTCCAACTTCATAAATTCATGCATTTAAAAGTGTAACAAAGGTGAAGAAGAAGAATCAAAATTTTAGAGGCTGAAGTCAACTGAAATGAGATAAAATTGCAGCTAAAACAAAATGAAAAGAGAATTCAGGAAAATTTTGACAGGGTCTTCGCCATGTGAAATGGACATTTATGAATTTTACAAGCATACATGTAAAGCTGTAATGAAGCTCAAATACAATATTGAAGCAGAAAATAAATGGAACTACAACTTCAAAAGTATGAAAGAAAGAGATCAATTTCAGAGATGCTCCAAATCTCATAATGAAATGAGATTGTTCTGAATTTCTAAGGCAGTGGATTTCATTCACAAAAGAAAGAGTACATCACTATAAACATACAACTTTTCAACAGGTTATCATTGGTGTTAAAGTGGGGCTATTAGCTAGATACAAAATTTCATTTCTGCTCCCAAAATGATCAATGTATTAAGCATGAAGGAACAAAAACTCCATTGAAAGCAAACATTCGAGTAAAATGCATCTTGGAACATCTCTAAGTTACAGGAAGTTACAATCTATTTTCTTTCAGTAGATATAGTCATTAGAAAAAGGATGGAATAGGAAGTATAAATTATAGTTAGAAATTTACACAGATAGAGCTCCATGGCATCAACTGAACCAAATACTTGTACCATAAAAGAATGAATATCTCTAAAATGATAAAAAGTGAAGCCAAGTTCGGTGTTCAAGTGTATTTGAGATATTCACTCGATCAACAGACTAATGGAAACATTCTCATGAATCCTGAATGATTGAAATATGTGTACTGGGTAGCAATAAATCATAGAAGGGAGCTAATTATCAGTACCTCAAAACAACCAAATATGAGCTCAACTAATCAGCATTGGTGATTACAGAAAATGCAGAGGTTGAATAATAACATAGTTTCCATGCTTAAAATATCAAAAAATGGGGCTAAACATTCTAAACCACCCCACTCAGAAGAACTCGTAAAGGAGCTACAGATGCTCAAATACTTATAAATAGACGAAAGAAACCCAGAAATCACAAATGTCAAATAGACCCACATCAGAAAACATTCAGATCTAAATAAATAATGACTACCCACAGTTGATAAATCAAAGAAACCAGAGTTTCAAACTTCATCAACGACGGCATGCTACCAAAATGAATAGATCCTAGCCAAGGTGCCTTTTGCACAACAAAATACAACCCAACTGATGGGTGGAGAAAATACTAGTTCCAAATGGACTAGATCTAATACTGTTTGAATCTCAAGTTAAATGGTGTCATGCATACGAGTAATGGATGGAGATTTGTGAACTTACCAGAAATCAACCATGATGGTCATGGCTCTAGTCCAAAGTAATTATAGAGAAGGGAATATAGAATAGATCACAAAGTCATCGAACTCGAGAGGTCAAATCTTCTCCGAGTTGTTCGAAACTTTAAGTGAATGCAAGGAACAAGAATGCAACCAGATTTGAGTAACAAAGATACGAGATCCAATCGAGCTCAAATAGAAATAGAAAGCTTCATGAGAAATCTTAGAAGTGAAAATTCATGGCAGATTGGGAAAAATTGACCGAGATATCATGAAGAAAGCCAAGTAACAGAGCTTGAAGGCTTCATCAATGGCTGCCATTAAAAAAAAATTGTAGAGTTATTTTAGCTCAACTAGAGCTCAAGAATGAAAATGTGAAAGAATAGGGTTTCAATTGTTTTACTCATCAAATGATCCAAAGTAACCTAACTCACTTTGATTTAATGATCGAGGATCGAAGTTTGAAAATTAATAAGTATAGAGATCAATGATCATAATCGAGTCATCAAAATTGATGCAAAATTCATCCAAATGGAAGGGCGATGACTTGGTCAAAATTCAAAATTTTCAAGTTGTAAAAATTTCACCCACAAACCCGCAGGACCGAAAAAAAGACACGTGTCGTCACCATAGTGGAAGCGGAGAAATGGAGGTCGGGAGTCATTTGGGTTTTCAAACCTTTAAAATGTAAAATTTAAAATTTCCAAAGTTCCCATGGCAAGCCCGAGCCTGCAAGGACAATTGAAATCAATTCCACATAGTATTGGCGGAGCGGCAGGGCTTTATCAAAGTTTTGAGAATTCATACAAACAGGCCTAAAAGCTTCAAAAAGTTTGAAAGTCCACAAAAGATCTTAAAATATCCAAAAAAAAATCCAAAGCCACCAACGTAACAAAGGGGTGAGTCATCGTGCGTGCGAGTAGGCCAAAGGTGTCCACGTTTAAAACAAAATCATTTCATATTGACTTTTAAAAGTCTAAACCATAGTCCATATCCCAAATAATCCAGAATCCAATAAAGAAATAATAATCAAAGGTTGCTGAGTATTATAATATGCCATCTCTGTACTCAAAGGGGTTGGATTCATTGGAGTATGTTAGTGCTATAGTCTAAGGTTGGATAATCAAGAGTGGCCAAACCATGGTGGAGTGCAAAGGTGGTCCCCACTATTGAAGGAGCTAGGGATAATTTGCAGTATGTCACCCTTGTGACCATTAGAAGCCAAAGAGATGTCAACATTAGAGCATGTGCACATGGACAAGTGGTCCCCACGGTGGATGTTTATTTTTACAAATATTGGAAGTATTGAAATTATTTTTATTCACTCACAGGGAGTTTATTTTTGCATGCCTTCACAGCAAGAGAGAATAGAGAAGAAGACAAAGTTGCATGTTCATGGAGAGAGACTATCCTAGCAATCAATCTTATTTTTAGCAAATTATTCACCGTTATTTATTAAAAATAGAGCATCGAACTTCATTTTGATTGTATTGTAATTAAGGATAATAATGCCTATTTTTAATTGTATGCTCTATTTTTATTCCTTTATCTATTATTAAATAAAGGATTAAAATAAGATGCATCGGTGAGTATAAGCCTTAGGCTATTTTTAGGAAGAGGGTGAATTTTATTTTTGCTATATATTGTGTGCCTTTGCAAAGCACAGGAGAGAGTTTTTTCCATTGTAAAATACTGGAGGACTTTTGGATATAGGAGTACTAAAACAAGTTTTCCAGCTTTTGCCTTCCGAGTGTGAAGTACTTTCTGCCTTACCAATTATTTACAGTCTTGTGTATGATTCTATTAGTCTTGTGAATGTAAATTCCCTGATTAATCATCTTACCCTGCTGTAAATTTAGTATTTTCTACATAATGTTAATGTGCATGTTAACTTATCAGTGTTGTTGTGATATTTTTCCCTCAATGCAACAAAGTGTTTACCCTTAAATTCTATAGAAAATTATTGGCTCGTGTATCAAAAATCCTTCACATATCAATTGTGCATATACTCACCAAAGCCCTCATACAAATTTGGTGTATCACCCTAGTTTAGGATACATCAACAAGGAATCGGCCTTGATACTGGAGACTCACCTCAAAATAGGTATACCCATAGACCTAAGGTGTTTCCATTGTATCTAAGAAAGACAGAGATCAAATTTTGTAAGCTTAGAAAACCTACAACCATCTGTCTATAGGGTGTACTTTCAAGCGATAACAAAAACCATTGTACATCGACCATACATTTAAGGAGCTCGATGTGTTATTGAGCACAAAAATGAACAAGCACACAATAGAAGATATGCCATTATACGATGACACTGGTGAGAAGTTACTAATGCAGATTGGATTCTACCAGTTGTACGAGCTTCCATACTTTGGGAAGTAAGAACTAATATATCGATGGTTGATGAGCAGAGTCCATGAGGACTTCTTCTACTTCGTTGGACGGAGGGTTAGAATCACAGCTTCCTTGATTTCAAAGCGACAGGACTAAAGGCCTCATGAGAAAATCGGAGAGTGATTTAACTGATAAGGCTGTAATCCTAGAGACAAGGAAGGATTCGGGGGTATACCAAAGGTCTGCATGGCATGGAAATCAACAAATTGAAGAAGTACCCAAAGAATGTAGGTAGTTTCACATCTTGTAACAAAGCTGAATGACCAAGAAAGGTGGTCACAGGTAAACACAATGTGGCTGCACATTGCAAATAAGATGTCTCAAGGAGTGATCTACAATATCGTGGATCACATAGCAAAGAAAATCATTGAAGAAGCACGAGACAGTGACATAATAATTTTTAGCACTATTTTATTGTGTTTGTTGTTTACAAAAATTGGGGTGCCGTTGGTCCAAAGCGAGAAGATTTTGGAGTACCCTACTTGGAACATAAATCCTCGGTAGAAATATTTCAAAAATACTTGTGCAAAGGATCAATGAGAAGACAATTCAAGAAGAGGGTAGAGAAGTGGTATGATAGACTCTGCGCAGCATTCAAAGAAGAGTGGTCCATACCCAAGGAGTTACATTTAGTAGTAGGAAAGGCAAGCGGTGCGAGGTTCATGCAGATACCAAAGACTTCATGTGGTTAGCCATAAAATATAGGACTTAAAGCCCATGGTGTAAATTACCATATTCCTTCACAACATGATATTTTCAGGCATCAGTTCACTATGTTATGTTTGTGGAGCCTATTTTCATGTTAGAGTGTGGTACACCTTCTATGTGTTACACTCGGGTATTTTTACGGTGGTCCCGCTCGCCAGTGAGCAGGTCAAGGGGCTTCAGGGGGGTGAAGCCCCCACGATGGATGGGGGCTCAGGGGCAAAGCCCCAAAGCAAATTTTCATGGGTGGTTTATTAACCCATGGGTAATGGGTAACCATTATGGGCTGTTTTTGGGCCCATGGTTTTTTGGTACCCATTGTTTTGATACCCACGGTTTTTGCCCATTGTTTTGATACCCACAGTTTTTGCCCATGGTTTTGATACCCACGGTTTTGTATCAAACTGCTTAAGTAGTTGTCTATTTATATGGTCTTATGCATATGATAGATAGACAAGCAAATGTATTGTAGATGTGTTTTGAATTCGGGTGAATTCTCAGAGAGTTTCTTGTGCATAGCTCCAAATGGATCTGGGTATTATATTGAGAGAGTGGAGGCTTGTAATAAAATCTAAGCAAGTGATTCTTGGTGGATGTAGCCCAAATTGGGTGAACCACATTAAATCTTGTCTCTTTGTGTTGTGTTATTTATTCTGCACTTTTATTTGAGATCTGTAATATTTTCTACATATTAGTTTCTACTGTTGCGATTCTGTAAGGGATTATTCTGCATATTTTATCTCTTATTTTCTAACAATTGGTATCAGATCCTGGTTTGGTTTGCTAAAGTGTTGAATCACAGGAAAGTTTTATCTTGAGTGGGAGTTATGGTAGATGATGGAAGATCTAGGGTTGATAAATTCAATGGGCAGAATTTTAGTCTTTGGAAGATGTAGATGGAAGATTACCTTTATCAGAAGGATCTTTATACTCCACTGTCTGAGAAGGTGAACAAACCTCGAGTATGACAGATGCGGAATGGGTTTTGTTGGATCGGAAGGCACTTGGAACGATTAGGATGTGTCTTACATTTTCGGTATTATTTAATGTTTCAAAGGAAAAGACTACAAAATATCTAATGGATGCATTAGGAAATTATATGAAATACCCTCTACTTCTAACAAGATATTTTTAATGAAAAAGTTGTTTAATATGAAGATGTCCGAGAATAGTTCAAGAGTGCGAGATCATTTAAATGATTTTAATATGGTTGTGAATATGCTAGCTTCGTTTATAACAGAATTTGATGAAGAAGTTATGGCTTTATTAATTCATGCTCTTTACCCGAAAGTTGGAATAGCCTAGTAATGGCGGTAAGCAACTCGGTTCCAACTAACTCGAAGTTGAAGTTTGAGGATGTTATAGGGGTGATTCTAAGTGAGGAAATGTGAAGAAAAAGCTCTGGGAATCTTCTACTTCAAGGAATTCTTTGATGAAGGAAAATAGAGGGAGACAAAAGAATAGAGGAAACCGTGGAAAATCGAAAGATTGGGCAAGGTCAAAATCCAAGAGAAAGATTGTATGTTGGAACTATGGAAAGTCTGGGCATGTAAAGAAGGATTGTTGGGAGCTTCGAGAAAAGAAGAAACAACATGAAGAAAACAAGGAGGCAAATGTGGCATCGGGTAATGTATGTCAAGATGCTTTGATTCTTTCTTTGCACAATATTACTGAATCTTGGGTTTTAGATTCAGGGGCTTCTTTCCATGCTTCTCCACATAGGCATTATTTTGTTGATTATGTTCAAGAAGATTTTAGGCATGTTTTTCTTGGTGATGATGAGCCTTGCAGCATAGTTGGAAAAGGTTCTGCTCAGGTTAATATGCAGAATGGGAATACATGGCTATTGAAGGATGTCAGACATGTGCCTATATTAAGGAGAAATTTGATATCGGTGGGGTAATTGGGAAGTGATGGTTGTACTGTGATATTTACAGCTAACTCTTGGAAGGTCACCAAGGGTGCTCTTGTGGTGGCAAGAGGTAAGAAGGTTGGAACCTTGTATTTAACCACTAATAGTACTAATGATTGTAATCTTGTGGCTTTAGATGCAGATACAACATTATGGCACTATAGGCTCGGTCATATGAGCCATAAGGGCATGGACATCATAAAGAAGAATTTTCCTGGATATATAGAAATAGGTTTGGATTTATGTGAGAATTACATATATGGGAAACATAAGCGAGTAAGGTTTCTTAAGGTTGGACCTATGAAGAAAGAGAGTAAGTTAGAGCTGGTACATTCTGATGTGTGGGGCTGGCTCTGTATCATCTCTAGGGGGTTCAAGTTATTATGTTACTTTTATTGATGATGTAACAAGGAGAGTTTGGGTTTATTGTATTAGAAACAAATCTGATGTATTTAATACTTTTGTCAAATGGAAAGCCTTGGTAGAGAATAAAACAGGCCTTAAGTTAAAATGTCTCAGTCGATAATGGAGGGGAGTTTTGCAGCAATGAATTTGATGATTGTTGTTCTAAGAATGGAATCCACAGGCAAAAGACAGTTCTAGGAACCCCACAGCAGAATGGGGTGTCAGAAAGGATGAACAAAACAATAATGGAACGTGCTAGGAGCATGAGGATACATGCAAGATTGCCTCGTTATTTTTGGGCGAATGGTGAGCACAACTGTACTTGATAAACAGAGGACCCTCAAGTGCCTTGGATGGAGGCATACCTAAGGAGGCTTGGTATGGTAAGAAAGTCGATTACTCATTTCTTAGAGTCTTTGGATGTGAGGTGTTTGTTC
The DNA here is from genome assembly GCA_018340775.1 of Taxus wallichiana var. yunnanensis. Lineage (NCBI taxonomy): Eukaryota > Viridiplantae > Streptophyta > Pinopsida > Cupressales > Taxaceae > Taxus > Taxus wallichiana. The sequence continues at coordinate 902,727,657 of CM031239.1, forward strand.
ATATTGATAAGGATGATAGGACCAAGCTAGAGGCTAAATCAGAAAAATGCACTTTTATTGGTTATGGTGGTGATGACTTTGGATTTAAATGTTGGAGTATTAAAGACAAGAAAATCATTCGGTCTAGGGATGTGGTCTTTAATGAGAAAGTCATGTATAAGCAATAGTTGCAGGAAAACAGGGAAGAATCCAAGAAATAATATGCAGTGGTAGAGGATCTTCTAGATGGGAAAGTGACCCATGAATCAGTTCAGGAACCTACTCAATAGGAACCCCAAACTCCTACAGTGAGGAGGTCTTCTAGGGTAAGAAAAGAACCTGAATGTTTTTCTCCTTCTCTTTATTATTTATTACTCACTGATAGTGGAGAGCCAGAGAGATTTGATGAAGTAATGCAGGTAGATGCCAGTAAGAAGTGGGAGCAAGCTATGGATGAGGAGCATAAGTCTCTCATGGAGAACCAGATTTGGGATTTGGTGAAGCTACCGAAGGAAAAAGAGCATTGCAGAACAAGTGGGTGTATAGAATTAAAGACGAAGAAGGAGGAAAGAAAATATATAAGGCCCTGTCGGTGGTCAAGGGTTTTGCACAAAAAAAGGTATTGATTTTGATGAGATCTTTTCTCCGTAGTAAAAATGACTTCTATTAGAACTTTTCTTGGAATAGTGGCAGAGAAGACTTGCACTTAGAATGCTTAGATGTAAAGACCGCATTTCTCCATGGTGATTTGGAGGAGGAGCTATATATGCAACAAACCAGAAGGATATGAAATCAAAGGTAAAGAGGAGATGGTGTGAAAATTGAAGAAGAGCTTGTATGGCCTGAAACAAGCTCCATGTCAATGGTATAAGAATTTTGATAGCTTCATGATGGAGCAAGGTTATATCAGATGTCATTCTGACCATTGCGTGTATACAAAGAAATTTGAGGATGGAAGTTATATTATCCTGTGTTTGTATGTTGATGACATGCTGGTTGTAGGTAAAAACATGCAGGAAATAAAAGTACTCAAGAAATAACTAAGTGAATCCTTTGATATGAAGGATTTGGGGGCTGCCAGACAAATCCTTGGTATGAGGATAACTCGGGATAGGAAGGAACGGAAGTTGACTTTATCTCAGGAAGAGTACATTAAGAAGGTATTGGATATGTTTAACATGTAGGATGCTAAACCAGTTAGGACTCCTTTGGTAGGCCATTTTAAGTTATCAAAAGAGCAAAGTCCTAAAGACAGAGTAAGAAAGAAACCATATGTTCAAGGTACCTTACTCATCGCCAGTTGGTAGTTTGATGTATGCTATGGTATGCACTAGGCTTGATATTGTCCATGCACTAGGAGTCATGTGAGTAGATTTATGAGTGATCCAGTAAAGAGCATTGACAAGCAAAGTAAAGTGGATCATTTGGTACTTGAGAGGGACCTTGGGGACAATTTTATGCTACGGGATCGACACCACTTTACGTGGTTATGTAGATTCGACATGGCTGGAAATGTAGACAACAGGAGGAGCATGACAAGTTATATTTACACTCGTAGGTGGGACAGCAAGTGAAGTCGGATTTCATGACTACAGAAGCTAGCGGCTTTGTCAACCACGGAGGCTGAGTATGTTGCTGCCACAGAGGCAAGCAAAGAGATGATTTGGTTACAAAAATTACTTGAGGAGTTGGGGCATAAGCAAGAGGAATGTAAGATGCATAGTGATAGTCAAAGTGCTATACACCTAGCTAAGAACTCTGCTTTCCACTCCAAGATGAAGCATATATAGTTGAGATATCACTTCATCAGGACAGCTTTGGAGGAAGATAAGTTGAAGTTGGAGAAGATTCATACCAGTTAGAATCCTATAGACATGATGACCAAGGTGGTCACAAGGGATAAACTAAAGCTATGTTCAGCTTTGGTTGGCCTTCGCGGATGACAGTGAAGGGTTGAGAAGCTTTCTCAATGAAAATTAGTCTCCAAGTGGGAGATTGTTATATTTATGGAGCCTATTTTCATGTTAGAGTGTGGTACACCTTCTATGTGTTACACTCGGTATTTTTATGGTGGTCCCACTTACCGGTGAGTGGGTCGGGGGTTCACGGGGGTGAAGCCCCCAAAGCAAATTTTCATGGGTGGTTTATTAACCCATGGGTAATGGGTAACCGTTATGGGTTGTTTTTGGTCCCATGGTTTTTTGGTACCCATTGTTTCGATACCCACAATTTTTGGCCATTGTTTTGATACCTACAGCTTTTTTTTGCCCATGGTTTTGACACCCATGGTTTTGTATCAAATTGCTTAAGTAGTTGTCTATTTATATGGTCTTATGCATATGATAGATAGACAAGAAAATGTATTGCAGATGTGTTTTGAATTCGTGTGTGAATTCTCCGTAGAGTTTGTTGAGCATAGCTCCAAACGGACTCAGGTATTGTATTGAGAGAGTGGAGGCTTGTAATAAAATCCGAGTAAGTGATTCTTGGTGGACATAGCCCAAATTGGGTGAACCACATTAAATCTTGTCTCTCTCGTGTTGTGTTATCTATTATGCACTTTTATTTGAGATCTGTAATATTTTTTGCATATTAGTTTTTACTCAAGCTACGATTCTATAAGGGATTATTCTACATATTTTATCTCTTATTTCGTAACACACTGCGGTTTCTGGATACACACCATATAAGATTCAATGTAGACAAGGTAGATTGAGACTACCACACTCGAGAAAGACATATGTCTATCCGTAAGAATGCCTACATTGAGAGGCTTATCTCAAATATTATAAGCATGAATATTGTAAGCTTGGCGGGCTTGGGGACACCAGAGAAGTGCTTGTGTACCTATAAATCAAGCCCAAGCTAGAGAAACATAAGTATGTGGAGAATGAGTTCGCGCTCCTGTGGCTGTCAAAAGGTAAGCATACAATGAAAAAAATTCAAGCACCTAAGCCCACATAGACAATACAAGTACATGATGAAGAAGAGGAACATGAAGATAGTGGTGGTTTAGAGCACAGAGGCAGGAGGAAGCCTCCAAATAGGGAAGAATTTGAGCGCATGACTACTCCACCCCACCACAATAAGGAGATGATGAGGACCCGGATGTGGTACAAGGATAGTTCCACTTAAAAGAGTATTCAGGAGAACAAGGACCCAAGGTGCTACTCCACAATCAATACATAGATCACCTCAACTCTCTCCACAAAAGGACATAATGAAGAAGAGAAGAAGGAAGTTGAAGTTGAATGAGGAGGCGGAAGAGTCTAAGGAAAGCGTGCCTAATTCTCCTACACCTCCAGAGTACATGGAAGAACCAAAGGACAAAGAAATGAAGGATGGAGAAGAGGGAGAAAAGGAGGCAGATGAGACAATGACCAAGACTACTCAAGGTACGACAGAACAAGCTCCAAATCTTGAATCCCAAGTTCTTAAGGGGCCAAGATCAAAAAGAACAAGTGGAGAATATGTTCCACCAGTCATGGGCTACGTTGAGGACATAGGTAAAATATTTTGTGCCCACTTTCAAAGCACAAAGTGACCGAGAGGAATTTTATGGGTGGGAGATGATGGATGAAGATATAGAAACCATGAGCCTAAGGAAGCAATCATGTCATAGTTGATGCACATACACATGGATGAACCGGAATTTGATTTATGTGAATATTCATGTGTATCAAGGAGGTTGAAGAAGACACCTCAGGACAGACACATAACAGAAAAGCCTATTGTTATGTCAAATGAACAAGTGAGTAATGCTTTGGTAAAAGTCTCAACAAAGGTGGCATGGTAAAATATGGATAAGGCTGCAACAATTAGGGTGCTAAGAGAAGAACTCAAAACTAAGGATGTAGAAATAGCGTTCCTAAAGCAAGAAAAAGACTTGGCACAGAAGAAGAACGTTGTTTTCATCAGCATGGTAGAGGAATTTGGGGACAATATCATGAAAGCGAAGCCACACTTAGAGCCTAAGGTACCCAAAACGTTTCCTTTGAAATGCATTATGTAAGTACCTTGGTGGACTTAGTGCTTGAAGATGAACCTTTGTGTATGCCAAATCAAAAGAATCTTGAGTAGGAAGTAGAGAGAGAAAAGGCTTCGGTGATGAGAAAGATTGCATCATATGAGGGGTTTCTTCAGAGCTTATAGGAGGAACTAAAGAAAGCAGATCAAGCGTTGAATATCTATACAACCCCAAAAGCCATTATAAGAACCAAGACCATTTTAGAAGACAATGAAGTCTTGAAGGCCATGAAAGATGAGACCTTGGGCCATGCAAAATGATTAGCACTTGTCAAGCAGAAGCATGAGGCCCTTACAACGAGCTCAAGAACCACACAATGAAAGGCTAGATGAGCTTGGTAAAATCATCACGCAAAAGAATGACTTATTAGAAGGAAGAATGGCTACTATGTCATTGTGTTTGTCTTGTAGAATGAGAAAGGAGAGATTGCAAAAGATGAGTTAGAGTCAATTGCAGTGGATATCCCAGAAAAGGTAGAGGCCACGCTCAATGATTGGTAGACTTTAGAGGTGGAAATAAAAGAATAATATCCATAATTGATTCTTCAGGTTGAAGTCAAGATGATGCAGGGTAAAGACATTCTTTTGTTCATCAAAATTCTTTTTATTCTTCTATTCATATTGTTTGATTCATTTTGGAGACAAACATTACCGGGGTGGCAATGCAATTAGTGTGGGGTAATGTTGGTCATACAAAATATGGCACTTAGCAAAGAACATAATGAAGGTTATTTGGAAGAGGAGAGTGCATTCAAATGAGTGGGAGGATCGGAAAGGAATCACGCGCTGAGGACAGAGACTAATTCGAGACTTATCCATTTTCATGATGAGGAGATATTTTTGGAGATAGAGTGTGGAGCACATAAACTGGTTAAAGACTTGTGTGACACGCATTGGCTTATTTTGGAGGATCATCCATGAAGCACTTTCGATGGATACAGGATGAGAATAGATTTACTACTAATATTTAAATAGAACAACTCTATTGTTAGCGCACTTGCATGTGTGGCTAATAATAGCATGCGACCTATTTTGGGATTAGATAAGTGGTGAAGGGAAATTCCTCACCCTTATAAATATGAAAATAACTGTGTGGCATAGTGTGGCATGTGAGAACTGAGTTATTGTGAGGTTATTCTACCAAATATGATGCACACATAGACTATGGTATTATCTATTGTAATAAGATTCTATGTATTTATCATGTTTAATGCAATGGAATGTGTTGGCTGAATCAGAGTGTCAAATCCTGAGTATAATTGGTTCATGCATGCTTGATTTCATCATGGTTATCTCTTAAGTCTGATTATTCTCTAGATCTAGATCTGAATATGTACTGTAGAATGATATATTAGTCATAGATTTGAATGCTTTAAGTCTTTATCATTCTAACATCCTGTAACAACAACCCTAAAGAGGTGCTTGGCATAGGAGGTCCAATTAGTAAAAGTATGGTATAGCACGTGTGCTCAAAGGGTATTAAAGAATACCCTTATTTTTAGTTTCTACCTCTAATTATTCAATTGATAATACCCCCTCTTGTTATATTATTAGAATGAAAATATCCCATATTTTTCCATGTACCTTAGTTACCCATTTTTCAATTTCAATTTTATTTACCCCTTTGTATTTCTACCCTACAATATTAGACAAAAATATATTATATATTTCTTACTCAATTTTTATAATATGCATTTCCTCTCGAAAGATAGTTTGAATCCTTTGAAGACCTATTACAATTCACTTTATATATGTTAAGCTTTAATCATTTATCAATAGTTATTTAAATAATTAAGATGGTGAAATAATATTACTTTTATTGAAAATCATACTCAATCCTAGTTTTCTACCATCTTATTATTTCTTGGTTAAGAATCTTGATTTATTTATTAAAAAAGATATTATAATTTGATTTATGACCACACTCCTTTTGCAATTTTAAGGTATTTACTTTTAAAAACTAGGGTTCAAATGTTTTAGTTTTATATTAAAATTAAACCTCCCCTTCCTTTGGCCCACCTCTCTAACCTACCCCCAATACCTGATTCAAAACATTAATAAATTAAACCCTTTCACCCCCTCATGTCTACCGATATATTGACTTTAATTTTATTAATTTTAATTACCTCAATATGAACCCACGTGCTAGAATATTGCCTAGCTAATGAACCCCCATGGTGCTTGGTACTTTGCACGCTCTAGGTTAGCACCTAGTCTAGGCCGAGTGATGTGCCAACATGCCCGGGCTTTTATCGGTGAATTCTAGGCTACATCAACTTTGAGAATAGGGGAAAATGGCTAACTCTTTTCACTCACAAGTAAAATCTCTCTCATGAACTTACAAGAATAAAACCAGCTAGAAGAATTTTAGAATTAGAACCGTTGGAATGAGGAGCTCATTATAATTTATAGAAGAGGAGCAACTCTCCATTTTCTCAATGACCCTACATATGCCTTATTTCTAACTTTAGGCTATTCATATTCCTTCTAAATGTTAAATACCTTTGATAAAATCAAGTCAACTTAATTAACATAATGTTTTGAAAGTCATTTTTAGACGACTTAAAGGCATATCAAAAAGTGCAAACCCCAATGAATAATTAGAACATTTGAAGAGAGAGAAAGTTGGGGGAAGGAAGAGGAGAGAGAAAAGAAGAGATGTTGCTTCGGATGAATTATGATGATCCTTGTTGATGAAAACTCTAGTGCAGTGAGATTTTGAATCTCTGAATAATTTTCCTCCTAACAAACTCCTTCAAATTGGCTCATGGATGCTTTGGAATGAGTGTTTAAAAACACTTTTCAAATGACTTCACTGATGACCATGAACACCAACTTTAAAGAGATAAGAACTCATAACCAATCATGTCAGGTTGAATGGACTTGTTTTGCTGATGACTGCAACTTCCAACCTTCATATGATATACATGCTACCCAAACCATGCAATGCTCCAATGTAGTGAAACTTGGATCCTCAAATGTCTTATACTACGAGAGGCTTCCTTTAGACAATGCACAAACACCATGAGCTAAGTGTTTAAAAACATTATCGAATGATTCCATTGGTGACTATGAGCATCACTCATGGAGATCCCTTTAGGAAATACTGAAGCTTTGGAACAAACCTTGTCTTGATTCCCTCGTACATACTGATTGAGTGTCGAAAGACACTGTTGAGATCCATGAAGATAGAGACTTCATTGGTCCCCCTTTCCTTGGTAGTCATGTGGGATTTTAGGTCATTTAGATCCATGCAAGAGACATCACTATCTTTTATCTCATATTCAGAGGCAAAATGCAGCAACGGCTTTTGTCCTGTCTACTTGAACTTCATGGTCCCTCACACTTACTATTTTTAGAAAAAGTAACTTTCTACTTTCAAGTAAGTGTAGAAAATTTCTTCTTAAATTCTAATGAGGTTGTCAGATTGATTGCTCCACTCTCAGAATGCTCCTCTTGTGAAGATCCACCTTTTGGGATGACTTGTTATTTTTAGTAAGTGTCGAAAAAGTAACTTACTATTTTTAGCAAGTGTGAAAAATCAGCCCCTTTTCTCCTTGACAGACTGAGGCAATTGGAAATCTTCCTTCCTTCTGTGCTCCCCTCACCTTTTGGACCAGTTTTCTATTTTTGGCAGGTGCTCATGGGACCACTTACTATTTTTAGTAAGTTTCAATTTTTGACCAAGATGAACATTTCAAACAATTTCTCCTTGTAATACACCTCTAGTGCTCATCGCCACCTTCGCAGCTGCTTCAGTTGGTGACTTTCCCGAAATAGCAGTCCTCTTGTGCAGAAGAATTGCTATTTTTATAAAGTGTGATTTTGGTGGTCGGAATACAGTGGAACAAAGTTTTCTGATATGAATTTTTTCCCAATATCACCCCTTTAAAAATTTTAGACTTGTCCAATTAGCAGTTTGGGAGATTTTAAAGTTTTAAAATTTTGACCGGGCAAATGCTTTTGAACACGGTAGCCATTAATGACCCTCAAAAATCATAGGTCATTTTTTTTTCTTCCCTTCATGACGAGAATCAATTTTTTTGTTATGTGTGTTTGTTTCTTGTGCTTTCGTTGAAATCTTTCTTCGATCCGATCATCGCTTGATGGGAAATCGAGCTTTTTCTTCTCATGTGCAAAGAAATGGATTTCTTCGCTAGAACACTTCTTGCGGTTGAATGGGAGATATGAAGGTGGAGTTTTTATGTATTTTGAAAGATAACAATACAGAAAATGATAGATATTTGTTTCGTTTACTAGTTTGTAATATTTCTTTGAATTTCTATTTCACGACCGTGGAGATTTTGAGAGGGACTTCTCTATTTCTTCTTCTTCGTTCTTCATCTTTCTTCTTGGTTTTATCAATCTTTCTCTAGGAAGCTTCGTATTATCATGGATTGAATCATTTCATTTCTATGGTGGATCTAGTTTGAATTTCAGAAATGGTGGAGTAGTTCTGAGAAGTTATAGAGAAAGTTGCAGAGTGAAGCTGTGTAAAGCTTAGAAATTAGAAGCGAGAAAGAAAGCGGCAGGAGGATTTTAAAAAAAAAAATTCAAAGTAAAGCACAAAAGGGATGAGGCACATTTTCATGTCCCTCGTGTCCCTTTGCACAAAGGTATGAGAGGGACATCAATTTTCAAATGGCGCATGATGATGACAAGTGGCACAGATCCAAAATTTTAAATTTTGTGTTGTAGTCATAGAATATGTAGCATCCATCCATAGTTTATTATCCATTTTATTTAACCTTTTCCATGTATCTTTTTACTTCTTATCTTAAGATTTTTGAATTAACAATGGGTATGAGAATAATAATAATAAAATTCAGCAGAGTGGTGACAAATTTTTTTAAGCAACTCCATTACTACATCTCAAGAAATATCGTTAGACAAATTACAAAAATTACCCATCACACATTCAACATTGAAAGGATTAATCGAAGTAATAGCTGATAAAGTTGACAGAAGATGGAATGGATATGCACATTGACAAGTAAAATTTTATGTGTCTGTTAACCTTGCTGGTATATTTCCTTCCATTGATGAGATCACCTAGTTTTTTAATATCATTTGAGGCTTGATGGGAAGGGCTTCTTCCACATCAAGGTTGTTTTTTCATTTTACTAATTTTTCACCTCCATAGGAATCATATTTTCTTATCCCCTTTCTCTCTTAACCAAAAATACGAGACAACTAGCAAGAGTGTGATTCATATAATTTAAATTTTTCAATTACATCGGATTCACTACATGTTATTAATACAATATAACCGAGATGTTTATTTTTCAAATATTTTAGAAATTTTTATCTCATTTTCCTACATCCTTTTATTCATTGGTAGTAATTTTCAAATGCCTTTTCTATTATGCTTGCCACAATAGAACCAACTAACCGTAAATCCCCGATTAAACTTTATCATCTAGTACTAATAGTTCTTCGTTGGTCATTACTCTATTAGCACCGAATGAATTGACTTTGAATCTTTCTAGTGAATATGGCTGAAAGTTAACCTAATTATCCTTAAATGGTGAACAAGAAAATCCACTTGATCCAAACAATTGAATTTTTTTATCCATTTGGTCTATATATCATTATGAAACAATATAAAAGTCAATTTTTCTCGTATAAACTCTCTAGTTTTGGTACAATGTAAAGTGATAGGCATTGATTCTCAAAGCTCGTATTCAAAATAAAAACATATTTTTTATCTTAGCATATCACGAAAGTAAATGTTAATAACCAATGAAATAAAATTAAAATCCATTACCCTACATTCATTTGTCTTTTTGTCACTTTTTGCATTAAGGACATCCTAGTGATTACCAAACTAATCCAAATTTGTATAGCAAATCAATAAACTTGGTTTCAATCCAAGTTTTGTTTACTTCATTATATTGTTTGGAAATATCAACAATAGCTTTGTAGGTGCTTTTGCAGATAGAATATGATCCATTCAAAACTATATCCTCGAATGTAAATATTTGTAAGTCTCTAAGGCCAAAAAAATTTCGCGCATATTATTTGTTGGTAATCAAGTATATAAATTTACACATCATCCCTTTCAAGGCATTTTTAATTGTCGATTTCCATAAAATTGTAAATTAAAATCCATTACCCTACATTCATTTGTCTTTTTGTCACTTTTTGCATTAAGGACATCCTAGTGATTGCCAAACTAATCCAACTTTGTAAAACAAATCAATAAACTTGGTTTCAATCCAAGTTTTGTTTACTTCATTATATTGTTTGGAAATATTAGCAATAGCTTTGGTAGGTGCTTTTGTAGATAGAATATGATCCATTCAAAAATATATCCTCGAATGTAAATATTTGTAAGTCTCTAAGGCCAAAAAAATTTCGCGCATATTATTTGTTGGTAATCAAGTATATAAATTTACACATCATCCCTTTCAAGGCATTGTTATCTCCATTTTGAGTTCACGACAAAACGATCAGATAACCCCTACGAAATTTTTGAAGTTGATTTTGCAATATTGCCTCTTTAAGAGAAATTGGGTTTTCGGACCTCCGGCACATCGGAACATGACTTATCCAAAAAATGCTTTGTGTCGCCTGTTTTCCGAAACCCGAAGCCCGCTTCATGTAGAGTTAATTCAGGTTTTCGGACCTCCGGTGCATCGGAACATGCCTTATTCAAAACATGTTTTGTGTCACCTGTTCCCCGATACCCGAAGTCCGATTTAGTCCTTTGTATCGGGTTTTCGGAGCTGTGAAGCATCTAAACATCTCATGCTCTATGTCTTGTGTTTCCCCGAAACCCGAATTGTTCTAAACTCCTCTTGTGTCGGGTTTTCGGACCTCTCGAACATGCTGACATGGCATTAATGCCGAGTTGTCGGTGAGTTGGCACGTGCCGAGCTGGAGTGTATTAATTACAAATTTTCTTATAAATACGTGGATTTCCACGTCATTTTTACCGGACGTATTTTTAACTCGTGGATTTTCATACATGCTCTTCCAATCTCGAAACCCGAAAGCTCGCTTGTGCCCGATTGAATCGCCTGTTTTCGATCTTCCCTTTCTCTGGTTGAAGGTATTTCTCTCTCCATTCTTTGTTCCTAGTTTTTGTGGATTGATTGCGCGTGGATTCTTCTCATTTTCTTGCTGGGTTTTGAGGGATTTTTATTCTTCTTCTTTCTGAAGTTGTTTTCAAAATGGGGTTTAGGTTTTAGGGTTTATCTCTTCAAAATTACCACTTGGTGTTATTTCCTCAAAATTTTATTATGTGCTTGGTACATGAATGGTTAAAAGGAGATTGCATGTTTGAAATTCAACAAAAAACCCTATTTTTCTCTTCTCGGGTTTTGAAGGCTGTTGTGCAGTGTCGAAGACCCAAAGTATATTGAAGGTTTGGCTTGCCGGACTTTCCAGAGTTTCCGACATCATCACAAGTGTCGGGCTTTCTTCAGTTTCCGACATCCACAGCAGTGCCGGACTTTCCAGAGTTTCCGACACTCTCAGCGCATCGGGTTTCCTGGATTTCCCGACATCTTCGCCAGTATCGACTCTTCCGTTCTTCCGACATATCCAGTAGATCGGGTTTCTCACAGTGCTCGACATCCCCTGATCTCCGGAACTTTCTTCCTTCGACGTTCTTCATGTCGGACCCTGGTCCATCCCAAGAAAAGACAGAGAAGTCGGGAAGAATGAAATACAAGTTTAAAAAGGTGGAGTCTTCATCATATGTTGATTGCAACTACGACATCCGAGATACAGAGCTCGGGAATATAGATATTGAAGATTTCTGGAGCAGAGTAAGGAGTTCCTCCCAAACTCCGTGGATGAAGGTGATAGCCGATAGTGGCTTACCCCTTGCAGCTAGTTTTCCCATGTCCGCTCAGTGTCCAGAATTCATTTTGGCCTGTGCCTCCAGTTATGACTCGGCTTCTCATTCTGTGAGAAGTCAGGCAGGTGAAGTAGTGATCAAATTGGACGGAGGTTACTTGGATGACCTCCTCAGACTACCCAATTTTGATGAGTATGGAGAGTTGGACATCAAATCAGCTCAGAAAGCCTGGGACAATGATCAGGAAAACTGCATCAAGCATGTAAATAAAAAGTTCCTGATCAAGGCCAAGCCGGCTGTCTCCAGATTTCCAAGACTTATCCCCAGGAGTGATTTCATCCAAGAGATCAATGACATCATCACTCTGCTGAGTCGGGTTTTTGGTTTTCCCGAATCGAATGTATTCCAAGGGTGGATGTATCAATTCATGATCACCATCAAGAAGAATCAGCAAGGGATTGACTGGGGCACTCTCATTAGCAATGAGATTGATTCCCAAATGACAACGGTCTTGTCAACGGGGAAATTTTATATGTCTTCATATGTCACATATGCAGCGGCTGGGATGAGGAACTATCCCGGATTGGATACTAAGGGAAGCAGGATGGGGAGTCATGTGTATCAATACTTCCCTCAACTGACAAGGAAGGGATCCCAAGATCAATTCAGAAGGGTGAATGACGCCTTCTTCTATGAAAACATCTGCAGGCTAAACCCTGAATTGAGGAAGACAAGAGTCTCAGATGAGGCTTGGGCTGAAGTTTCCAAATGGGGATGTGTCTTCTTACAGTTCAAGAAGTTCACATATCTACGGGTGGTCATGTACTCGGGGATCCTTTTCGCCTGCCCCGATATCTAGGAGATAAACTGATATTGATGGAATTGGTTAGGCAGCTGTTGGATTTCCATAAATTCCAACAAAGTAAACATAAGGCTGCCGTATCCTTCCCAATTTCCATTGGGAGATACACTTGCTCAACAGTGGTGAAGGCTAAAAATGTTATCCATGAGCTTCAGGACAAGCTGAGGAAGCATATGAAACCTCGAGATGGTTTTGACATCCGAGGAGTGCTCAGGGCGTATGGAACCCTGCATCTGCACAGGCCAAACATAGAGGATATTTGGGTTGATCTGCGTAATGAGGTTGCTGTCCGCAGAAAGGATAATAGCAGATTGACAATTGCTGAAATTCAAACACTGGAGCTTGCTGATTTACCAGAAGGTATGAGTGACAATGAAAGTGTTTTGGATCTTTCCTATGATGGGCTAAATGAAGATCAATATGTTTTCCCACCTATTGATTGGTCAGTCATGGAAAAAGCCTCCATTTCAGATAGGTCAGCTTTAATCCTTTCTCGCACCAAAGCATGGCTCTCCTCTTGGGGAATGAATTTTAAAGATGATAAGTTTTCAAAGTTGGCAGCTTCAGAGGCGGGGCCCTCCAAAAAGGAAAAGGACATAAAATCTTCTAGGGGGATTATAAAGTTCAAGATTGTCAAAAAGAGGAAAGAAAGAGAAATCTCTTCAATTGTTTCTCCAGTAGAAATGGTGAATGTGCCAGAATCACCAACGCCACCAGAAATAGGAGAAATTACTTTGGAAGGAGAAGAAAGTCAGCCTCTAGTTTCACCATTTGCTGATTGCTCAACTGAAGAAACCTTATCACTTGCATCCAAGGCTTTGGAGTCTGAATCTGTGCCTCTATCCTCACAACAACTCCTACCTCCTTATTCTCCATCAACTTCTTCAGGAATGGCCAGTATTTTCTCTGGACTTTCACCCCTCTCTGTTGGTACCCAAGTGATCACCAACACGCCCCCTCACGTGCCTCTTTTTATTGGATCTACTACCACGTTGATGACTATTCCTCCTCCACTAGTAGAATCTTCTCCCCTTGAGATTATGATACCAACTTTCTGCAACCGTGGAAACTCCCTCTGATACGCCGCAATGGCTACTCGAGAAACTCCGAGGAAGAGGAAGGTGATTGTGCCCCTACCAGCCTTTGATTTCAGCTCACTCAAGGCTCCTACTGCTAAATCAGGCAAGAAGCCCAAAACAGTTTCAAGGGTTTTGGTGGACGCTTCAGGAGATAAGTTCGCAGAGATAGCCACTCCTCGCGACTGACAAAACTAAAGAGGACATAACAGCCTCTGATTATCAGATAACCAGGGTGGCTCTAGGGAAAGTGACAATGTAAGGCGCAACAAGATGCACGGGATGCCACAAATGTGTCATGCCAAAAGTTGAAAGAAACAAAAGACAGCAGAGATGAACTTAAAAGGAAAGTGGAGCAGTTGACAGAGGTTTTGCTTAAATTCTCAAAACCCCTTGAATCCATACCACCTTCTTCTGTTCCTGTCGGATTTGATTTCTCATCGGTACCTACAATTGAGAAGATTGCTAAACAAGGAAGGGTGGTCGATGAATGGATCCAAAGGTTGCTCCAACAGGGGAAGGAAGTGATACAAGGCGTTGTGAAAGTTCATCAATCTGTGGGGGACATTCAGAAGGATGGAGAGAAGATGGATGAGGAGATTTCTCAAGAAATTGGACATCTTGATTTGACTTATGAAGCTCTCCAAGTATTAAAGCAAATACCAGCACATCTCTTGGTAGAAGAAGGTATTCTCCCTCATACGGATAAGCATTTCCAGCTGACCAAGGCCATCAGGTTCAGGGTGAAGATTCTCAACGAAGCCTGCGCTAAGTTGAGAGAATCAAGGGATAAATTGATTGATGGGAAAAGTGATTTGGAAGAAGAGTTGCTGAAGATTTGTCCAAAGGTGTCAGTAGGAAACTCAGGTATACTATCAGCAGATGATCTCTTCAAACAATTCCAAGAGTCTGTTCAGCATGAATCAATGCACGGATTTGATCTTGAGATCATTGATCGGTTTGTAAGGATTGAGCATTCTTTGGAGGCCTTAAGAAAGCTCAGCAAAGGATTGAAAAAGCTTCCCGAAATGCCAACGATACTCATGAGACTTGCGAAATTTGGAATGATCATTCCACTGCGCCTGATGAGAATGAGATGCAAGGCATAATTCGGAAGTTCCAAGAATTTCAGAACAAACAGTCTCAGCTGGAGGAAGAAAAAGATGAAGGAGCAAAGGATGACGATTCAGACTAAGTTCCAATGTTTCATGTCATTTCAATCTTGAAATTGACATGTCTTTTTCATTTCTGTTTCGTCACATAGGAAGTAAATTTTGACTTGGTCTCCTGCGTGAGAGTCAAGCAAAATAGAACTCTATTTTAAAGAACACTATTTTCTAGGATTTATCCTATTTTCTCTCGTTTCCTTTTATTATAAATAAGGGATGCTTATGCATTCCAAAGGGTCGAGATTTTTGTAATATTCGGAGCTATTGGGAAGAAGAAAAACTTTGTGTTTTCGTTCTATCATTTCAAAGAATAGGAGTTGATATTATTTCGCAAACTTTGTGTTGTGTGATATATCTTTCTTAAGACATTGTTCTTACGTTCATGATCTTAAGCTATTCTTTGCATAGCGTCTTAGTGTTTCTAATCATCTTAGACATTATATTTATGATCTAAAGCTCGTATGATTATTTCGTGCTCTGCGTTTACTCGGAAGAAAATACGTTTCTCTCATTTCTTTTCCATTGTACTTCTTTCATTGTAATAGTTTCTAACCCCGTTCATTTACGAAGGCATACTTTTGAATCGTGTGAATGCAGATTTCGGGATTCTATCCCAACCCCCAATGGTTAGATTAGTGTGAATACTGTATATATTGTTTTCGCTGTGTTTTAGATTAGTAGCAAGCAGGCAGCCTCACCTGTCTTTGAGGAGGGATTTAATCCCATATACTGTGGTTGAACCTCATATTTTGGGTTGACAAAATATCCAACCAACATTTACATCATTATAATGTTTGTAAATATTAGCAATAGCTTTGGTAGGTGCTTTTGCAAATAGAATATGATCCATTGAAAACTATATCCTCGAATGTAAATATTTGTAAGTCTCTAAGGCCAAAAAAAAATTTCGCGCATATTATATGTTGGTCATCAAGTATATAAATTTTCACACCAGCCCTTTCAAGGTATTTTGAATCATCGAGTTCCATAAAATTATTTGTATACTACAATAAGGGAAGAATAATTTCATCCCTCTATATAGGAATAACATTTATCAACATCGAGTGGACAAGAAGGTCAACATTCTCATCATCTAGATGATGATATTAATATTATGGAGGTGCTACATGGTACCTTGAAACATCAATTGAAAATTACTCACCATTAAATGCTTATTTCACTAAATCTGGACATATTCGTGTGAATATTGACTCCAGTATTACAAGTATTGAATGAAATCCATATCCATTTTTACGTATATTGGATTTCATTTGTGGCTATAATAGATTCCATTATTACTATTATTGGATTTCATTATTAGTAATATTGGATTCCAATATTGTCATTATTGGACTTCTTCAAGTTCCATTTTGTTATTATTTGATTCCGATTTCAGTATTATTGGATTCTAGTTTCCCTTTTATGGGACTCCAATTTAACTATTACTGGATTCCAATAATGTAATTAATGGATTCCAATTTCGCCACTAATGGAATCCAATTTCTAAACCACGATTTTTATATTTCACTTTCACTATTTTAGGATTTATATTTTTTTATTATTTGATTCCCCACATAAGCCTTGTGGCTTCCAACTTACATAAGCCAAGTGGATGCTAACTTACATAAGCCAAGAAACAACTAACTTCAAGTTAGTACATAAATGATTGTTTTCATTTATGCCACATATCAATCTTAATACCATCATTCATATACGAATATTTTTGCATACCTTATTCAAATCAATAAATGTTGACATTGAAAATCCTATTCAAATTATACTCTAAGATAGATGTCATCTATTTTATAACTTATCATCCTTGAATGGTGTTAAATTTGACGGTTGTTTAGACATTTTTCATGATTTTAGATGTAACATGCTTTCAAATATTTATAGAACTGGCATGTGTGATTCACATGTTTAAAAGGTGACCGTCAATTTTTATATACATTTATATAAAAAAATCTATTCATATATATTAAGCATAGTTAAAAAAATTGGTGAGTCATTTATAAATTTTGTAAGTAGTGTATAAGTGTGAGTGATCGCACTTACAAGTGTGACTTGTCGCATGTCTAAGTGTGAGCCTTGAGTCGTAATTATCTCAACTTGCACTTTTAAGTGCGATTACTCACACTTCTAAGTGTGAGTCTCGACTCACACTTCTAAGTGCCAATCTCGACTCGCACTTCTAAGTGTGAGTCTTGATTTGCATAGCTAAGTGCGAGTCTTGATTCACACAACTAAGTGTGATAACTCACATGTCAAACAATTTTTGGGTAATGGTAATTTTTCAACACTTCCCTTCAAAAATACAAAACAATGTTTATTTATACCAATTACTATGTATAAATTTCATTATTTTTAATATATATTGATGTAAATTTTTATAATTTATATATAAATCTATATTAAAAATTGACGATCAAATATTAAATATGCAAGTCATGTGTGACGTTTATTACAAATATTTACAAGTATTTTATGACTACAATCAACAAAAACGTCTAAACGGGTGTCAAGAGTCACACGTCGAAGTGCAAGCACAAGAATTAAGGGCTTTATTTTACCCGAATTATATAAGGGATTTTATTTATAGTACAAAAATTATAATATTAAATTCTTACATTAATTCTTTACAATACCAAATGCAGTATTAATGATAACCATTTTGTAAGGAAAAATTCTAATTAATGTTGTGGTTGCCTCAACATTAATTAGCCATTAAAATTAACTATGTAAAATTAGACATTTTAAAGTACATGCATCATTCAAAATATGTGAGTCTTTTGGAGGATATAATTGTTGTCAACCATTAATTAGCCATTTAAGTAAAGCAATGTAAAATCATACGCCTTTCCTCTTAAATTCGTGCACCAATGAAATTGGCGGTTGGATTTTTCAGCTTACATATCTCTATAAATAGACATTTTTTTGAGTTTTTATTTTTGACATTTTATTTTCTATTCTCTTCATTAATGCGTAAAGCGGGACACTTTATTCATAAATAGAAAAGTATCACCAGGGAAAGAAATGAAAATTCTTTGCTCAATTTCTAGAAATGTTTTGATTTCCTCTCTCGTGCAAAAATTGATATGTGTTTTCACCTTCACCCTCCAAAATTACAAAATTTTGTTAATGTAAAATTTTTCATAGTTGATTAGGGCTTATATCCATATAGGTATTTTGTAGATAATTAAACTGAAGAAATTTTGTTACTCAATATTTTGTAGAATCTAGTTTTGTTTATCAAATAAATAATTTCGTAATATAGTAAACATTTGTTAGAGAAGTGAAAGAGGATGGAATGGAGCACATCTTGATAGATAAATGGTGCAGATTAATCTATAATAACATGAGAGGAAAATTTGTAGAATTTTTACAAACCCATAACACCTGCCAAGAACTTGTTCTGATTATTGTTTTTAAAAGACTCCTTGTGGTATTGATGGTGGCCCAATTTGCGCAATAAAAAGTGAATATCAATCAATTTATGGTCATGGTGGTGTGCAGGAATTGATGAGAAAATGTATTTGATAAATTTGATATTATTTTGTTGGCCTTATTATTGTCCACAAATAGTCCTTTGTTACACATACTTAATAAAATTCAATGGCTACGGCATCGTTGAAATTTTCTATGATAATATTTTAGAATATATTCATGTTAAGAATGATTTTTCATTCAATGTGTTAGTGTTGGATTATAATGAGCTATTTGTGAAAAAATATGGTAATGCAAGAGTAGGAGGATAAAAAAATTGGAGAATAAAAAAATGAATACAAATTTGTGAAAGGAGAATTCAAGGAACAAGGAAAATCTGATACATTGCTTATTATCTTTAATAGAAGCACCACTGTTACTACTATGGAAGCAACAACTATCCTCGAAACTATTCAAAAAATGTAAATTTTCTCTATTTGGGTTGTGCCTATGTGGCTTTTTGTCTTTTCCTACCTACGAGATTTCTCTCTTCTATGCTTTAATGTCATATTCTTCCTTAAGGGCCTTTTTGTAGAATGATGCAGGTCCTTTCAAAAACCCCATATTCACCCTTTTACAAAAATATGGATATAGTAGCAAAGACATTGAAATACTTTTTTGTGGTATAACATAGCTGACTCTATGATGACAATATATTACTTTATTTTGTTAAATCTTATTGATCTATAATATCCAATTATTATGGTGTCGCATAAGCTAGCGGACACTAATCTAAAAATATTATTCTTTGACTTGTTAAATGCTAGTGATCCATAAGCTCAAAATATTATATTGTGGAAGTATTAGGTTACCTTAGTGGGCGTTAAGCTCAAAACATATTACTTTATTAACTCCTGCATCCTACAAGAATTCTATACCTTTCACTCAAACAAATAATTTCTTCTTAATCCACCAATCAAAATATAAAAATCTATAAATTTTCAACTTTCTAATGTTTGTATTTTATTTTATTTTTAAAAATAATCTACAAAACCTATTTGTATTTTTCTTTATTTTCTAGTTAGTACTTATTTGACAATTTGAGGCCTTGTTGCAAAATTGATTTATCTATTTAATAAAAATAAAAATTCTAAGAAAGACATTTGTCCAATCTTTAAATAAGATATGAGATTTAGAAAAAAAAATGTTAATAATATATTAACTGTATTTAATGTTTTTCCGAGAAAAGAAGATGCAATTACATGCTTGGACAAGTGGCACATCCAAAATAGTACACTATTCATAAAAATTAATAAACTTTATTTAACAAATCACATTATAAACATTTATAAATTAAATCCCATCCCACTCCTTATATTTTTTTACTATTTTGTTTTTGCTAGTCAAAAATTTTAATCTTAGGTTTATGTTCATTTGCACTAAAAACTAGATTTGTCGCTTAATTTTTTTAAAATACAATTTTTCTATGTTTGTATTAAATTTTTTATAATATTTTTTTTTATATGGATTATATTGTGTTAAAGACAAGAAAAATAATACTATTATTAGTTACTATTATTGTGATAAATATTTTAACTGATTTATTTTGGCTATTCCATTTAATAGAAAACTTTTATCTTTATGTAGGCATGTTCAACTTGTAAAATCGTGGTGGTTTTTTTTTATTACACCTAAAAATCTAGCATATTATGTATTTCAAAATTCCACCTATATTGCTACAATATTTTCAAGCATAATATGATTCTAGATTATTCTATGTTATTCCAAAAAATTATATATTTGATGCATAATTTTATTTTTATATTTTTGTCTTCTATCCGAATTTTAATAATTAGGACAGATTTCAATTAGAAATCTTGGAGACACATGTTGAATATTGGAATGAAGGTGCTCGACATCTCTATTTAAGCATCATCTATATCAAGCCTTTGGAAATCACTGATCACAATAGCCCTGTTCACTATGGGTAGCACCATAAAATGCATTGATCCTTCTTCATGTGAAGAGGTCAAGGTTGACCTTTGGAAGTATGGAATATTTTTCATGATGGTGGTGTTACATCGTTTATGGAAATATTATCTAGTCACTCTGTTTGAGTGACCAATAGTGTGCTGGTAACCTAGAAGAAAGGAAGAGTCAAAGTGGGAAAGACTAAATTTATTATTTTGATAGATTCCATTGTAGCTATGACGGGGCTCCTTATAGAGGGAGACATTTATTTTAAACACCTTTAGGAGGAGATGGATGAGTTCCTATGTCCTGGTGAAAATATGAGAATGTATCACTCAGGGATATGAATGGGACTTGCTTCCACAACCTTGGGATAGGGTTGTTGAGAAATTGATGAGGTACTTCACGCTGGAGAGATGCTAAAAATTTATCTATGGACCTCATCTTTTTCTTCTTACACATCTTCAACATGATTGCAAGGTAAAATTTCTAGCTTTTTTATTTCAATCACTTGAGAATTCCCTTAAACTGGCTAGAGAAGAGTAAGGTCCTTTCCTCCACCAAGGCCTTTTGTATTTTCTCTTTAAAATGGAACCTTCCCAAAAATAAATATTGTGCTTCTGCTCTAAGCTAGGAAATTAACCTCATGTCCCCACTCCTCCTCCGGAACAAGCTCCCTCTTTTCATCGCTGTCGTTGCCATCTTAGTCTCCCTTCTAAATCTGATTTAGACATCATGATCATTAGCCAAAGCGGTCTACATTCTTCCACTCTTTTCTCTCCCTCATCTTCTCTCGGCATTTCTTAACCCTTTAGACCCCTGGGAAATCTCATATGGTCTCTCAAACACTTTCAAACCCAGTATCCACTTCCTCTCCACATCTTACTGACACTTCTCTGGCTTCTCCTCTCATCTCCTCAGGCATGATAATGGCTACAACCGACTCAACTCACTTAATCATGGAAGAATGTTTGGTTGTCCCCCTAATTTTTGCATGGAATTTATCATGGACTCAAAATTCCTAATGTGTTATAGGATCTCACCTCGGTTTACCTTGTTTCTCCTCTATCGGAGAAAATGGGCTCCCCATCAGTAGCTTCAATCACTATGATCATTTAGATAAGATCTCACCCGACCCACATGAGGCCAATCAAGATTATGTTACACTCAGTATCTGCTATCAAGGAATAGAAAAGTCATATGGACATGACCTGGATGAAAATCAACAAAGACTTCCTAAAACACATTAAGTTAGTGGATGTGCTGGTTGAAGGAATCCATACTGCTTATGCTAAGGATAAAGCAACTACTCTCATGAATATCCATAAAATGTAATTTGGATTTTTCCCGTTCGGGACTTTTTGGTTTTTTTGTTGTTGCATACAGGATTGTTCTCTTCTTGTTTCTATATAATATCTGGTCATGAGGGATTTTTTTTATAAGTATGCGGGTCATTGGGAAAAACCCACTTTTACTCTAATTCTAAATAGTTTTATGTTTTGGCATATTGTAGTCATGCCTAAACTCCTAATATCTTAATTTTTTTTCTTACATCCTTAAGATTGTTATGCTCCAAATATTTTGTCTTGATATAACCTAGTGGCTTCTCATGTCACAATATCCTATTTTATTTTGATAAAACCTAGTGACCACTAAGCTCCAAAAATATTTGGTGTGAAATAACATATTGTTTCCTAAAATCAAAATATAATTATCTTGTAAGTTAGGTGCTAACAAAAACTAAGATCTTGCAGATGTGTTGGCAAATTATGGCCTTAATGTAAACCTTATAGTTTGGGACAATAGCAGCATCCCCAAACAGCTTCAAAACAACATTCAGGTGGAGCTCCATACGTAAGCAATATCTTGAAATGAATGATGAATTTTGGGTGTGGAAAATACTCCCACACGTGTTGATTTAAAGTATTGGTTTATGCATTTCATGTCTAATAATCAAGATAGTGTGAATCATATGGGGAATTACAAGTGGAGATACATGATTTTGAAAATCGCGCATGCGGGCTGTAATGTGACTGTTAAAAGGCAGATTCAAATCTCCACAGAAATTGAAGGCGGCGATAAAGTGATTGATGGAAGGGAGCGGGTTATTCTCACATGCGTTTTTCAGCAGGCTCAGATCAGCATACACGCAGCCGATCATGGGAATAACAACGGCTCTCATTTCCAGTTTTGTGCGGATTACTATAGCAAAGAGTGGACTGCTTTGGCAATCAGTTGGGAATTAGTTGCAAACAACTCAGAACAGAGAAGATGGGGGGTCCTCCTTGTCAAATTGAGCCTAGTGTGGACCCAGATTGGAAAGACAATATTGAGCTGTGGAACATTCTTAGTAAGGGTGGCATAACAAACTTCATGGAAAAAGTTCAGGGACATGACCAGAGCATCTCTGTGCGCTTTGCAAAAGATTGGAAGGAGAGGACAGTGGAGTATGGGGGCAGAAGGTCTTAATCAATGAAGAGCTTATTGCTGAAGTGACCGGCCTTGGCTTGGAGGGCTTCAGATTCTTTAACAAAAGGGTTGATAGAGATGTGGAAGAGAGAAGATTTGTTGAGGGAGAGGAGAAACTGACCTACTTAACAGTGGGCCTTCTTGTTAACTTGATCCCTCCACCATATGATGAAGTAACCCACATGATGATACGGTTCATCTCATTGGAAGGGAGGTTTGTCACTGTTCCTATGAAGCACCTTATTTTTCTTAATCATTTTCGTAGGGATCGGCTGGTTTGTTTCCCCCATTACTTGTTGAACTCTCTTGAACGCTCCATTCTTGAGTTTCAAAAGCATTCCTGGGCGGTTCCTTTGCACCAGGGGCTCATTTTGTTGCTACACAAATGCTGTCTTCTCAGGTTTCCTGGTCTCCCATCCTCCCCTAGCTCGATTCCTCCTTTGCCAAGCTCTGCTGCTGCCAGCCCTGTTTCTCCTTTCTCTGTCCCTACCACCGCTGTTGTCACCCCCATGCTGGCCGTTCAGATTCTTCTCCCGTTCCCCCTTCTGAGGCTCCTGCCCCCCACTTGGCCTCTACCTCGCGGAGACCGGTTACCAGGGCTTCTAGGAAGCTCAACCTCGAGACCCTTGCTGTGGAGAAGGGTTCTCAGGATTTTGAAATTGCTCCCCGACCTCCCGCATGCATAGCAGCCGCCAGCCCCCGGGAAGTGCAATTGGAAAGCCCTACTAAAAGGCTGGAAGCCTTAGAGGCAGATATGAAATTGTTAAAGGATGAAGTTAAAAACTTGACAAAACAGAAAGGAAAGAGGAAGAAGGAGGAGGAGGAGGACGTGGACAGCAGCCAAATTGAAGATATATACAAGAAATTGCACTCCTTGGACTCTCGCTTAGGGAAGGCCAAGACTAGGCATGATTACAACATTGCCATCTTTAGGGCAATTGAGGAATTTATTGAACAACACGTCAGAAGTGTCTCCAACCTAAGCGGAGTGCCGGCAACTCTTTGGGGTACTGATAAAGAAAGAAAGAAGACCTTGGAGCAGCTGGATTCTAATGACGCTGCCCATATGACTACTTTGGGAATGTTTAATTCCTGGAAGAATATCAAAACCATCTTAGACAAAGCTACTAGGAAGTAGCTGCAGTTGATTCTGCTGTCCTTGTTTGCTTTTTTGTTTTTTCGGATCCTTTACTACTTTTTTGCAGTATTTTTGTTGTTCTGTCTCGTTTTGGTAGCTATTTTTTAGCTACTTTGAGCATCATTGTAACATTTGGATTCTGATCCTTTTCGCTCTGGTTTTCTTGCTCATCCTGGCTTTTAGGCCTTCTTTTGTATTCAAGGGTATAGTCCCTTTCAAAAAACTATTTGCCAATAATAAAAAACAAAAACTAAGATCGGAATATTATATTGTGGGATTAACAACAAAAAGGTTATAAATATATTCCTCTAATTTGTTAAATGCTATAAATATGGAATTTATAAATTATTAAACCCTAGTGGATGAAATCTCTAAATAACATGTTGTGGCATAACCTAGCAAACCGTAGCTCAAAATATCTTTTTTTGTTTGTTAAATGCTACTATGTTTTGAGCTTGAAATAATATATTGTTTGAGTATTTAGAGGCCACTAGGATCAAACTATTTTGATTCAAATTTGTTAAATCCTAGTGACCAATAAGATCCAAATATTATCTTATTTCTTTTTTTAAACCTAGTGAGCACTAAGCTTAAAATATTATGTTGTGTCATAAAATAGCAGATGTTAAGCTCAAGATATCATTCAAGAATTGTTAAATGATAACAACCACTAAGATCGAAATAATATATTATGGAAGTACCTAGCCTTAGCTTAGTTTAAAATATGCTAATTTAATTTGTTTAATCTTATCGACTGTAAGATCCATATATTATGTCATTGTTTAAACTAGTGCTAGCTAAGTTCAAAATATCTTCCTATAATTTTTTAAGTGTTGTAAAATATCGTAACGATAAATTATTGAACCCTAGCAAATAAAATCTCCAAATAATATGTTGTGGCATAAGCTAGCTAGCATTAAAGCTCAAAATATATTAAACCACCGGTAGTCTCCAAATATTATGTGGTGGCATAACCTAGTGGGCGCTAAGCTCAAAATATCTTAATTCCAAATCTTAAATTCATACAAAAATTCAACTAATTTATAATGGTCTTGATTGCTATAAATATCTCCAAAGTTAATTTCGTTGATAAACTTAGAGGTCGCTAAGCTCAAAAAAATGTAATTTAATTTGTTAAAACCTAGTGAATTCTAAGTTTACAATATAATTTGTTAGGTTATGTTTAAGCATAACCTAGAAAACATTTGACTCAAAATGTATCTCTTTTATTTTGTAAATACTAGTGACTTTAGCTCGAAATATTATATTATTAAGTACCTAGCGGCTGTTAAGCTCAAACTATGTTGATTCAAATTTTATAAATCCTAGTGGCCATTAAGATCCAAATATTATGTTTTGGTGTGACCCACCGGTAACTAAGATAATAATATCTTATTTTTTTAAAACCTAGCGAATGCTAAGCTCCAAATATTATTTCGTGTCATAAGATATCGAGACGCTAAGCTCAAAATATTATGCAATAACTTGTTAAACGATAAAGAACCACTAATCTCGAAATAATATATTATAGAAGTACGTAATTTCCACTTAGATCAAAATATGTTAATTTAATTTTTTTAATCCTATCGACCATAAGCTCCATATATTATGTCATTGTTTAAACTAGCGTCATCTAGGTTTAAAATATATTCCTGTAATTTGTTAACTGTTGTAAAATATCATAACTATGAATTATTAAACCCTAGAAAATTTAATCTCCAAATAATATGTTGTGGCATAAGCTAACAACTACTAAGCTCAAAATATCTTAAACCACCGGTAGTCTCTAAATATTATGTGGTGGCATAACCTAGCGGTACTAAGCTCGAAATATCTTAATTCCAAATCTTAAATTCATACAAAAAATTCAACTACTTTATACTGGTCTTGATTGCTATAAAGATATCCAAAGTTAATGTCGTTGGTAATCTTATAGGTCACTAAGCTCAAAACAACATGATATAATTTGTTAAAACCTAGCGACTTCTAAGGTTACAATATAATTCATTAGGTTATGTTTAAGCATAACCTAAAGCAAATTGGACTCAAAATGTCTTTCTTTTGTTTGTTAAATGCTAGTGACGTTTTAGCTAGAAATATTATATTATTAAGTACCTGGCGGCAACTAAGCACAAACTATGTTGATTCAAATTTTCTAAATCCTAGTGACCATTAAGATCTAGATATTACATTTTGGCATAACATACCGTGAAGCTAAGCTAATAATATCTTATTTCTTTATTTTAAACTTAGTGAGTGTTAAGCTCTAAATATTATGTTTTTTCATCATAACTAGTGGCCACTAAGTTCAAAATATTGTTAATTTAATTTATTAAATCCTAACCATGGATAGGCTACAAATATTGTGTGGTGGCATAACCTAGCGGGCGCTAGGATCGAAATATCTTAATTTAAAATCTTAAAATCATACAATAAATTCACTAATTTATACAAATCTTGATTGCTATACAGTTCTCCAAAGTTAATGTGGTTGATTAATTCAAAGGTTGATAAGCTCAAAACATCTTACTTTAATTTGTCAAAATGTGGCGATTTATAATATTTTAATAAAAATTGTTAGTTTATTCTGAGCGTAACCTATTTTGGTGGTGATAAGAGGATATGGCATGTGCAGATTTAATAGGAATTTATGACATCGATAGATTGCATTCATGTGATAGAAGAGATCAATTAATGTTTATATGCATGTGATATGTAAGATCATGTCCAAAATTTAAGATTTTTAATGGGAAGCATGATATTTATGATTAGGATATCCAATCGATGATCTTTGGTACCCTCACACTTGTCTCCATTCATGTGTTTCATGCGCTAGTGGATTTATATCTCCGACCTGGATGGACATTGTAATACCCCTTTCCTCTTTTTTATTTTTTGTCATTGTGCTTCATTTCTCTTTATGATGGTGACATGGGTACTAGTGGTTTCTTTGGTAGCATGGAGTGTGTTCCTAGCAGGAAGAGGCAGAGAGCTATGATAGGAAAGGATACTGGGAAATCATTTACTTCTTGTATGGATGGGAAAATATAGAACTCAACTATATGGAATTGGCTCGAAAAGGTTTGGTCGGTCATGAAGCATTTCAAATAAGAAGAGGATGGTGATATTTTTCAGAACATGCGCAAGTTGATGCTTAACTCCGAACCACCCAAAGGGCGGAGGAACTTTTTGACATGGTGCAAGGGTTGAGTATGGAAAACATATTGTCTAACTCTTCGGTGAAGTTTATCTTGTAAAAGGAGCATGAGAAGTTGGAAGAGGATCTAGTCATCCTTCAATATCATGTCCATGCCTTGATGTGGGGAATGCAAGCGATTACACATGTCTAGAGGTGGTTGTGGGAAATTAGGGTATAGAACTCCATGCTAGTGCTAAAGTGAAAATTTCAAAATTTTGTGTGGATTCATCCTCCTCCTCTTATCGAGTAAAAGAGACTCGATTTTGAGATCATCGGCGAGGTGGAGCCGAGAGGTAGAAAGACCTAATCTTTCCTGGATACATTTTCTTTATTTTTTTATTAAGGGTCGAATGGCTATCTATGTAACAAAGTGTATAGATATAGGAAGTATTTTTGGGTGAGGTAAATCCGATTACAACTCTTCCACATTAATTTTGGCATACATTTAGTATGATACGTTTCTCATCAAAATCATCATGGGTCCACTTCTAAAGACTTATCATGGACTAGTTCCTCATGTACTATTTTTTGAAGACTTATCATCAAAATATCTTAGTTTAAAATCTTAAAATCATAGAATGAATTCAACTAATTTATATATATCATCTTTGTGATACATAATCTAGCACCCATTAAGCTCGAAATATTATAATGTTTAAATACGTAGTGGCCACTAAGCTCAAACTATGTTGATTTAATTTTTGAAATCACAGTGACCACTAAGATCCAAATATTATGTTTTGGTAACCCACCGCCGCTAAATATTGTAAAATATCGTAATTAAATCTATAAACCATAGTGAATTGAATACCTAAATAATATGTTGTGGCATAACCTAGAAGATGCTAAGATCATAATACCTAAATTTATTTTATTAATTCCTAACCACCACTAGGATCCAACTATTATATGGTAGCATATCCTAGTGGGAACTATGCTCGAAATATCTTAATTTAAAATATTAAAATGATATGATATATTCAACTAATTTATACATATCTTGTTTGCATCTTCAAAGATTACATTATCATTTGTTGAAGTTTTGTTGAAACAAAACCTAGCGGAAACTAAACTCAATATGTCTTTCTTTAGTTTTTAAATGCTAGTGACTCTTTTTGTTGAAATAATATATTGTTTAAATACCTTGTGGCTATTAAGATCAAACTATTTTGATTTAATTTGTTAAATCTCAGTATTCACTAATATTGTATTATTATGTTTTGGCATAACCTACTAGATGCTAATGGTATAATATTTTATGTTCACTTTATCTGAAACCTAGAGACTAGTAAGATATAAATATTATCTTTTGTCATAAGATAGCGGACACTAAGCTGAAAATATCATTCAAGAACTTGATAAATTATAGCACCCACAAATGGAAATATTATATTATGGAATTATCTAGCACCCCAAGTTAGCTCAAACTATTTTAATTTAATTTGTTTAATCCATCCGATCGTAAGGTCTTAATATTAATTCTTGGACTAACATAGTGGATGAGAGACCGCAAATATTTACAAAACGTTATTAGATACGACGTGATATACTCGATGAATCCTAAATGGTTGCTAAACTAATCTTAAAAGTAAATATATTATTTTTATAATGAAGTTGTGTTATGATATTAATTATTAATCTTTGTGTATTTAACATGAGACAAATAATGAATTGATCGCTTGACCCAAAAAGTGTTTTTCCTATAAAAAATCCACTTATCTATGAGTTCGCAAAGGTAAACAAGACTGCCTCGCTAAATAAGGATTATAGCCTAGCACTCACTAGAGTAGGAAACATTTTTCATGTAAAGTGTATTCATAAATGAGTTTATATAAATGTTAAAAAAAATTGAAATTTATATAATGGATACATGTCGAATCGTGTAGTTAAAGTGATATACGGTAAATGTATAGACTTGGACTAGTGACCGAGAAGATATATAACCAAATTTTAAGTATGAAGAGATCTAATCACTATACCTGGAGAACACTAAGCTATTCTTAAAGGTAAATACATCTTTTCATAATGAAGCTATGTTATAAATCTAAATTAATAATCTTTGCGTATATAACAAGAGAGAAATGATAAAAACAATCACTAGCACCAAGTAATAGTGTGTATCCTATATAAAAACAACCTACTCCATGAGGCCACCAAAGGTAAATGAATGTTTTCTTTGAATAAGAATTATTTCCTAGAGGGACGCTAGTATACACAAGTTTTTTCAGGTAGAATGTATTCATACAGAGAAATAATATTAAAAATCTATAAGAAATAAAAAATACATATGGATTTTATATAATGGATACATAAATATACATTTACAATGTATTTCATTTGTTACACAGGTATATGTATATATTTCTCTATTTATTTTGAGATTTTGGTAGAATAATTTTACATTTACGACAATAAAAGAAACTTGGACTAGCAACCTATAAGTTATAGAACATGTTTTTAAATACAACGTGATCTACTCGTTGTACCCCTAGCCACTAAGTTATTCCTATAGGTAAATATATCATCTTCATACTGAAGTTATGTTATAAATCTAAATTCTTAATCTTTTCATATATAACAGAGAGACGAACTAAAAAAATGATTGCTAACACCAAATAAATGGTTTCTCTAAATAAGAACTATAGCCTAGCGGGCGCTAGTGTACACAATGTTTTTCATGTATAGTGTATTCATACATGAGAAATCATATTGAAAATTTATAAACAATAAAACAAATATGGAATTTATATAATGGATACATAAATATACATGTAAAATTATATATTTAATGTGTTATATAGGTATACAAATATATTTCTCTACTTCTTGTGAGATTTTGGCATTTTTTTTACATTTATGAAAATTATAGAAACTTGGAATTACGATCGAGAAGTTATAAAACAAGTTTTTACGTATAACGTCATCTACTCATCATTGCATCCTAGTTCACACGCTAATCTATTCTTAAAGATAAATATATTATGTTTATAATGAAGTTGTTTTATAAATATAAATATTTAATCTTTGTGAATATAATAGTAGGAAAGAACAAAATTGATCGATATGACCAAAAACATTGTGTTTCCTGTAAAAAACATCCGATCCATGAGGGGCCAAGGTAAATGAATGTTTTTTCAAATAAGAATTATAGCCTAGCAGACGCTAGGGTAGACAAATTTTCCCATGGTAGAGTTTATTCATATAAGAGAAATCATATTGAAAAGATATAAACAATAACAAATAAATCTAGAATTTATATAATGGATATATAAATATATGTGTAGAATCATGTATGTAATTTGAAATAAAATTTAGGTTTAGTAAATAGGTTTTGAAACAAAGAATTATATCGTGGCTACCTCAAATCTATGTGAATTTTTGGCATATATTAGTGGGCAAAAAGGAAGAATATATTAATTATTAAATACATAGTGATTAAAATTATATTTAATAATATTAACGCATATATAATGTGTTTAACTTCCAATGTACAAAACATAAAATTGCTGAAGACATTACATTTGGTTAATTCTACATGGAAAAACGTATATAATTAGAAATAATCATCATACAATTGAATTCTTAATATGTTTTTATAGTTTTAAAGTAATTTTTAACCTCATATATTTTACTAAAATGTCTAAGAGGGAACCATGTAAAATTTTTAATATGAAGTAATTAGCAATGCTTCTTTGCATCATCTTAATGAACAACATTAAACTATTTTGGTTCCAATAAAATAATTTAAAAAAAGGTGATTGTGTCACAAGTTATCATTATCCTTAAAAAATAATCACAGGAATGAGAACAAAAAATTCAATACGAAAATACCCAACGAGAGACATAGAATGGCAAAAATGGGAATGCATTAAATAGAGATAAATACTAGAACAAAAAAGAAATTAAATTTTCATTTGTTAACACACAAAACAATTTATTTTCATGAAGAACAAGGTATTTTTGCATGAAGATCAAAAGCACCTTGAAATCAAGACTTGATCAGCAGAGCGTGATTCAAGAGGACAAAGCGGGAATAGTGCGCAGATCATGATTGGACTTCCATGCAAAACACAAGAACCAGATTCAACTAAAGAGAAAATAATAGAGCCCACAATAAAAAAGGTACAACTTTACTATAAATACCTGATTTAGTAATATCTAGGATTATTTTGTGCTTTATGTTGTCTAGTGAAACCTCCATCTGCTACCTCAAACAAACAATCTACGTGATTCTATTCGCAACCTCTGTTGTTTTCCTCCTTCATGTGCATCCTTTCTATACATCCTTTATGTGTGTCTTTTGTGTGCCTTCTCTACAAACAAGATTATAATTACATCTAAAAACAATTGAGATTCGAATGCTCTCTGCCCCCGCAATATACAACCTATGGGTATTTTTTTATTTTGAAGACATGCTTTTCTGCATGACCAAAAAAATTAGAAACCCTAATCAACATTTCTCCGAGGTATTTAATAATTTTTTTAGCACATTCCATGAAATAAATTTCAAAAATAGAAAAAGAGTAGGATACAAAAATTTTAAATTTTCACTTTCCCCCTCTTAAAGCAAAAGGATGGGCTATTTAAAATTTAAAATATCCAAAATGCGGGGAATTCGAATTTCAATATTTCTATTTTTCCATGGTTTAAAACTTAAAACTAAACATGAATTAAAAATAATTTAATTTTCCGTTGTCTATAGTATATAATAATATGAACATAATAACAAATATACTATATAAGATATATTACAACAATCATAGTAAAAATGTAAAGTATGAGAAAACAAAAGAAATAAATCCTAAACATAATTTTAAATTTTAATAGAATAATATACAAACATTTACATTCCATTTTTTTTATCAAAATCAATTTCTACATTGTTATATATAGTGTGCACTAATTTAAATTAATTCTCCAATTAAAAGGTGTCACGTGGAAAGTTCGAACAAGCTATTTGGGATACATAATAAGGCTAGCAATCCAAGACTATACGAGATAATGTTATTGTATGGCTATTTTCAAAATAAGAAACATTTTAGCCTAGGGTCTGATATGTCGTTTCTTTCAATAAGTAAAGGAGCTTAGCGAGGGCTAAGCATTTTCTTTGTTAGGAAATAATGTGAAATATGTGTTAAAAACCATGTATCGTATGGAAACTACATGCTAAGGCTAGCGATCCACAACTTTACAGATAGTGTTTATAATGAGAATAAGTAAAGGTAGGAGCCTAGTGGCCACTAATCTATATCATGACTTTTTATTTTATGGATATTTTCAAAATAAGAAACTTTTTAGCCTAGGGTCTGATATGTCATTTCATCAATAAGTAAAGGAGCTTAGCAGGGCTAAGCATTTTATTTGTTAGGAAATGATGTGAAATATGTGTTGAAAACCATGTATCTTATGGAAACTACATACTAAGGTTAGTGATCCATAACTTTACAGATAGTGTTTATAATGAGAAAAGGTAAAGGTAAGAGCCTAACGGCTGCTAAGCCAAACCATGATTTGTTATTTTACGGCTATTTTCAAAATAAGAAACTTTTGAGCCTAGGGTTTGATATTCTGTTTTTGTCAATAAGTAAAGGATCTTAGTGGGTGCTAAGCATTTTATTTGATAGGAAATGATGTGAAGTATGAGTTGAAAACCATGTATCTCATGGGAACTACATACTAAGGCTAGCATCTAAAATTGTAAAGATAATGTTTATAATGAGAAGAGGTAAAGGTAGGATCGTAGCGGCACTAAGCTATACCATGATTTGTTATTTTATGGCTATTTTTAAAATAAGAAACTTTTGATCCTAGGGTATGATATGCCATTTTTTCAATAAGTAAAGGATCTTAGCGGTCACTAAGCATTTTCTTTGATAGGAAATGATGTAAAATATGAGATGAAAACCATGTATCTTATGGGAAATACATATTAAAGATAGCAATAAAAATGGTAAAGATAGTGTTTATAATGAGAAGAGGTAAAGGTAGGAGCCTAATGGCCACTAAGTTATACCATGATTTTTATTTTATGGCTATTTTTAAAAATAAGAAACTTTTGAGCCTATGGGAAACACATAATACATCTTGATCCATTTCGAGGGTATGTAGTGGAGAATTTCTCTCCATCATGCATAGCCTAGTAAATATGGTATAATTAAAATAAATGGATAACACTATCGTTCAAAACCATGCACATAGTGTTGAAATAAGAAACAATTGATCCTAGTGGTTGTTAGGTCATTCCGTTCAATACGTAGAGATTTTTAGTAGTCGTTAAGTATTTTCTCTCGTACGAATAGATGTGAATTATATGTTACAAACAATACATCTTGTGAGTACTACATAATTCATGATCCTTCTTGAGGGTTTGTAGTGCAACACTTGGATCCGCTAGGGACACAAATAATATGTTACAATTAGAATAAATTAAAACACAATAGCGACCCAAAGCTATACATATAGTATTTATAATGACTGACAATAATGGTGGGAGCCTAGTGACTGCTAAACTAGAGCATGATCTTTTATTTTATCGCTATTTTCAAATTATGAAACTGTTGATCCTAGTATTTGCTATGTCGTTACTTTTGATAAGGAAAAAATGCTTAGCATTTGCTAATAATTTTCTCCCATAAGATCCGATCTAAATTATGTGTTTCAAACAATATATATTATGGGAACTACGTAAGGCTTTATCTATCTAAATGGTATGTAGTGTAGCTATTGTCTCCGTCAGGTACATTCTAGCCAACATGATAGAATTATAATCAATAGAAAACACTAGTGATCTAAAGTTTTAAAAATAGTGTTTATAATGATAGTAATGGTAGGAGACTCATGTTCACTCAGCTACGTCATGATTTATTATTTTATTGCAATTTTAAAATAAGAAACTATTGAAACTAGTGTCTGTTGTGTCCACTTTCGATAAGTAATGAAACTAAGTGTCGGATAAACAATTTTTTCCATATGAAACGTTGTGAATTATATGTTACAAAAAATATATTTTATGGAAACTACATATGGAGTGATCCCTATCAACGATTTGTAGTGTAGCACCGATAGTCTATCAAATATGATACAATTATAATCAATAAAAATCAAGCCAAAAGCGTATGACAATGTTTACAATGACAAGATGAAATGGTAGGACCCTAGCTTCCACTAAGCTAGGTCGTGATTTTTTATTTTATCACTATTTTTAAACTCTTAATGCTTTTTACCTTCAATCGATACAATGTATCGATAAGAAATGTTTGCACCCCTAATAAGATTGGCACTCTAAATGTGTTAACATAAGTTCGAACAATTTGGAATAAATTTCTTCAATTAGTATTATAAATATAACTTATAGTCAGAGTAAGAGATAATATGACCTTGTTTTAGTGGTACTCATTAAACATTGTTAATAATCAAATCTTTTCTCAAATAGGTATAACCCATCATGACCTTATAGAGAGCATTGTTTCCATGAAAAATGGCTATTGTGACAAGGGCCATACTTATGTTTAAGAAAAGTGTAATCATTCCCATTTGTTTTTTATAGATTGTTGTGGAATTTCCCACCAAACACTATGCTTAAAATATCATACTTAGACTAGTTATAGACATTTAAACATAATGAATAAAGTATGTCTAATATCCATATATTTCACATTGTTTTATATAACAAAAAATGATGGGCTATCACTAACTCCATTAATGTGATTTGTAGCTCAAATACTCTCCTCAATATACAAAGTGTTATATCTTCCAACCATCTTCCTTAGTCTTGTTACAGGCATTTTATCGTCACTACTACAGTTCGACCGATATACACATAAATTACATCATGTTCTAAAAAAAAATCTGAGCTATCAAGAACTCCGTTATTGTGTTTTGTTTCTCAAACACTCTCTTAAAAATACCAAATATTATATCTTAATTTCCTCTACGCTTTTCCATTAGATAGGTGTAAATGGCTAAAAATGTTTTAGGTTGTTCTTTTATATGCTGACTAAAATCCTAACTACCAATAAAGTGTATATTTTTTAATGTTCATATCATGCCATGTATCTAATGTTATAGCTTTCCCGACTCATATGTAATCCTTTCAAAAGGTGCAAATGGTTTCTTATATTTCAATACATTATAATTTGATTTCAGAATTTTAGAATAAAATTGTTATTATTGAATTGATGTACAAAATATAAATTATTGTAACCGATTGAATGATACATAATATGTCATATCAAATCCTAGCAATCGTTAACCATTAAATTAATTACTCTCTTATGATACCTAGTAAAGAACTCTAGAGTTTGGTGACCGCTTAGGGTAGTATTCAAATTCCTTATCGACAATGTGAGAAAAACATTTTAAATTTTAGAAATGACCTAATTATTAATGTATTTTACTCTAATTATAGGTACAATGTCTTCCATTATTTGCACTCCACTCAAATAAATTTCATTCATCATAGACGGTATTTATTGGAAGAAAAGAGATGAGGAATGGTTTTGGAATTCCATTCCCTAAAAATACCACATTGGTTTTTGGTTGGTTTTTAATTGTAGATGACAATCATGAGGAAGTTGGTATTTTTCTATCGTCATAAGTTATTGATTTTTGGAAACTACATGTCCATGTGGAACGCTTTGATTTTGAAAACAATAAGTGTCTTATTCTGGATATGGAGTTGGATATTTCTTTGTTCAGGAAACAGGAAATGCATGCCTACATAAACATCATACCATATTCTTGTTCAAAATATGGTTGTAATTGGGACTCTAATAGATTCTGACAAAACTAGTTATTCAAATGTAGAAGACATTCACAATGGTATATTTACAATATTATGAAAATTGTATAGAAATGAAAAATATATTTTTGTCATTTCTTGCATAGAAAAGGTTTTCTTTCACCTCTAAAACATGCCAAGTTATTTACTATGCTTTGAGGTGAACATATTTGACTAAATTGGAGATAGACCCATCTAAATCAAAATTGCATGGGTTAAAAATGAATACTAAATCAACAGGGTCTATCGAAGCTGGTGTAATACAAGAGACATTTTATTCTTACTGCGAGAGAATAAAAGGAGATATAAAAATGAGAGAAAAAGTTCTAAATGATTTGAGGAATAAGCATGCATAAAATATTACATTGACAAACCTATAGTGAATCCAATGTAATTGAAAAATTTAAATTGCATGAATAGCACTACCGCCGCTTATCTCGTATTGTTGGGTGAAGATAGAAATGGAAAAACAAATTTTGATTCCCATATAGGGGAAATGGAAAAATGGGAAAATATCATGAGGTGGAAGAAGTTCTTCCCATCGAGGCTCGCATAATATTAGACAACTATGTGATGTCACCGGAAGGGAATATACCAAAGCAAGGATAGAAGACACAAAAACCTTTCTTGTAAATGTGCATATCCATTCCAGCTTCCATCAACTTTATCATCTATTCCTTTGACTAATCCTTTTCAATGTTGAATTTTTATCGCTGATTTATTCAATTTGGCCAACGATATGTCTTCTTACATGTAATAATGGAACTTCTAACAGCTTATCATAACCAGTGTGTTTGATTTTATTATTATTGTTCTAATACTATTTGGTTATTCAAAAATGTTAAGAGACACAGAAATGGTGCATGAAAAAGGTTAAAGATAGTGGAATATCAATTTTGTATGGATGTTGTAGACTCTATGATAGGAAAAGGATATTCAAAAGTTTGTGTCTTATGTACACAATATCTGGTGTGCACAACTGTGACAATAATGATGATTATATAGAAGAGGTCACTAGGGATTTCATGGAGAAACTACCACAAAAATTGGTAACTAACGTAAAAAATTGGTCTACAAAGAAACATCCATCCTTTTCCTTGTAAAACATTGTATGAGTTCGGGATGCTATGTTCACTTGATGTTGTTCCAAAAATTCTCTAGTACTGTTGCACTTTGTGCATTAGTGGATTCCAAACTATCTGTTGTTTTTATTTTTGAGACACATAGTCAAGAAATGTTTCTAAAACATTACTATTATTATATGAAGAAAGGTTTGTGGCTAAAGACAAATTCAGTAAGTAATTTTGTTTAATGGATTTTAACCTATATACACTATTTATACATTTATTGTTTATGTAGGCAACCACACAACTTTAGAAGATGATGTATAACCCTTGCACCTTAATGTTACACAACCAGTTCAACATGGATATTTACCTTCAATAATTTTATAAATATATTTAATGAGCTCTATTTTCAATTGCAATGGTTTTCAATTTTTTAACAAAATTATTTTTTTATAGTTCGATGATAGATGTGAAGGACGTGGTTACATCATCCATGAATACGCCATCGATCTAGGTATGTTAATCATGTGAATTTATAGAAAAACCCGCTAATAATCCCCATAAATTTATAAGACAATAGATGATTATGTAGACAACCAAAACCAAAGAACGTAGCCATGGAGGGCGCGAAGGTATCCAGCATGAATACACACTCACAACTTCGTATTTTAGCCATGTGTATTTTAAAGTAATAAGCACGTTTGTGCATTAGAAGCTAAGTACCATTTGAAGAATTTTTTTGCGTAGAGGACTACACATACCATTGGTGTGGGGTGGATATTTATAACTAGGTACACATAAAGGAACAAACTGACACAAGTGTTATTCAAGTTTAGGGAGGAGTTGTTAAAAAGGAGATTGTTTTAAAAATATGATCAGTAGATGGAGATAAATGAGAGAACAATATAACGCAAGGTAAGCAGTTGTCGTGGAGACTACCAAGGGAAGGCACAGTAGTGAGGTACTAGGTCACATGGAATCACAATGAAGAGAAGACAGTAGCAAGAAGGTAGGAAGACGCACTTTAAGGTTATAGGCGAGGCATGAAGATTTACCATAATTAATGAGATAATTGTTGGTTGGTGAAGGTGCAATAAGTGCACTAAATTTTTGAAAATCTATATAAGGACATGGTGCAGTTCATTTTTACCTTTGCAATCACAAGTATTTGAGTGAGCTAAGTGTGATCAAGAAAAGCAATATTGAGGTACTCGAGAGTGTGAAACCAAATGTGGAGAGTGGATTACCTCCCATTGGTGAAGGGCTTGAGTAAAGAAGAGGCATTGAAAGGAGTTAGGGCACACGGTTTCAAGCTAGGGCACACAGATTCAACCTAGGGTTTGAGTTTTCTCATTACAGATAGTAAAGGTGGTATTTTTACAATGGCACCAAAGAAATCACCTATAGTAGGCACGAAAGGAAAGAAGAATGTAGAAGATGAAGTTGATATTTCTGCATAGAGTAATTTTTCAGGGATACAGTACCGAGAAGGTGTGATAGTAAAACAAGAGTTGGATTCCCACATCTGCAGCTTACAAAATAAGTCACTACAACCACTTTGTACATCTAACAACAAGAAAGAGTTGGATGCATTGTTAAATATAAAGACCAACAAGCACACAAAGGGAGGATATATGATAGTATATGACGACACACTTTGGGGAGAAATTGTTGAAGAAGGTAGGAGTCTATTTGTTGTATGAGCTCCCATATTTTGGAAAGTATGAGAAATTATACCAATAGCTAATGAAAAGAGTCCATGAGGACTTCTTCTATATCGTCGGATGAAGGGTTAGAATCAAAGCAACCCTGATTTCGACAGTGATAGGATTCAAGGGCACAAGGGTAGACCTTGCTAGTGATTTGACCGATAAAGCAGTAATCGTAGAGACAAGATAGGATTTGGGCTATTCCAAGGGTCCACATGGAATCGACATTGATTAATTGAAGAAGTACCCAATGGTGCAAGTAGTAATGCATCTGGTAACCAAGTTGAATGATCAAGAGTGATGGTTGTAGGTTAATACCATGTGGCTACAAGTTGCGAAAGAAAATTTCTCGGGAATAGTCTAAAATCTAGCACGCTACATTATAGACTCCATTATTGACGAAGTGCACACATGAGAGAAGATAATTTTTGTGCTATCCTCATTTCCCTTGTGTTTGTAAAAATTGGAATGCCTGATGGGCCAAAGAACAAGATCTGGGAGTATCCCATGGAAAAGAAGTCCCTCGTGGAGAGGTTTGAAAAGTATTTATGTGAAGGATCAATGAGTGGGCCATTTAAGAAGAGGGTGGAGATGTGGTATGACTGAATTCACATAGCATTTGAGGAGGAGTGACGCATTCCCAAGGAGTTACCTTTGGTGGTGGGCAAGGTGGTACATCTTTCGGTGTACCAACACTTCTTCATCACACGATTTGATATGAAGATGGGGCATGTTGCCCATGGTGCAAACTATCATATTCATTCACAGTGCACTATTTCCAAGCATCATTCCATCGATTTACTAATATGTAGTGTCCGACCTTTAATTCACCAAGGTAGACTGTGACTACCACACTCTAAGGAAGGCATATGTGTATCTAGGATGAACTTCCTATATTAAGAGGCTCATCTTATATGTCATAAGTATGAAGCTAATAATCTTGGCTATTGGGGACAGTGGAGCCATGCTCATATACCTTCATCTTAAGCCTAAGCTAGAGAATAACCAGTATATAGAAAATGAGTTTGCGCTCCTAGGGACTCTTAAAGGAAAATATATAGTGGAGAACGTGTTAGCCCCAAAACCCGCAAAACTATAGGGCTAGATGAGGATGCCGAAGAACATGAAGATAGTGGTGGCTTAGATCATAGAGGCCGAAGGAAACATACATACATATTAGATATTTATCACGCGTGTACCCCACCTCAGGTACAAGAAGAATATAAATACTTGGAATGTGGAAGAATTCCATGGAGAGTGCTTCTTTAAAAGGGTATTCAGAAGAACAAGGACCCAAGGTGTGGGACCTTCATAGCCTATAAGAAGGTCACCATGACTCTCTCCTTAGAAAGAGACAACTGAGAGGAAGAAGATAAAACTAAAGCTGAATGAGGAGTTGGAGGAGTCTACAGAGAGCGCGCCTGGAACCCTGTCTGACCAAAAGATGTTAAAGAACCCAGGGATGAGGATATGAAGCATGAAGAGGAAGGTGCGAAGGAGATAGATGAAATAGAGCATGATATTTCTCAAGACATCAAAGATCCAACTCCAAACCTTGGTGCTCAAATTCCTAAGGTCAAAGAATGAGGATAACTAGTGGGGAATATGTTGGGCCAAGTATGGGCTATGTTGAGTACAAAATTAAAAAATTTTGTGCTCATTTCGATAAAGACAATGGGCCTTAAGGGGTTGTATGGATGTGATTTGATGGACCTAGACATGGCCTCTACGCACACGATAAAATAGTTGTTCTGGTCCATGCAAACTCACATGGACGAGCCAGACTTTGATGTATGTGAGGATTCATGTGTGTCAAAAAGAATGAAGAAGGCACCACCGAGTAGGCACATGAATATAAATCCCACTCTTATATCTAATGAGAAAGTGAGAAAATCCTTGGTTAAGGTATCTACAGAGGTTACGCGGATGAACATGCATAAGGCTGCCACTATTAGAGCACTACGAGAAGATAACAAGGAAAAATCTATAGAAATAGTATATATAAAAGGAGATAAGGACTTAGAACAGAAAAAGAATGAATCCTTCATCAGCATGGCGGAAGAAATTGGTGATTATGTCCCGAAAGCATGACCGCACTTCGAGTCTAAGGTACCTAAAAATTTTCCTTCATCTATGCATTATGTGTGTACATTACTTGAGTTGGCGCTTGAGGATGGACCAATTCACATACCAAAGCCAAATGACCTTGAACATGAAGCGAGAGAGAGCAAGGGCCTCCATGGTTAGAAATATTTCATCTTAAATGGCATTGCTCCAAACTTTACAACATGAGCTACAAAAAGTAGACCAAGCACATATGCGTAACTCTAGAAGCAAAGATCAAGATCATAACTAGATTAGAAGATAACAAAGTTATAAAGGAAATGAAGGATGAGACTTTAGGGCGCGCAGAGAGATTGACATTAGTAAATAAAAAGCATGAAGCCCTTGCAGCAACACAACATCCACATAAGGAGAGGCTAGATGAGCTTGGAAATCTCATACCACAAAATATGGATCTTCTAGAGGGAAGGATGTTTGTTATGGCTGACGTTGTCCTAGTATTACAGAATGAAAAGGGAGAGATGACCCAGATGAGTTTGAATCCATCACCATAGAATTTCAAGAGAAGACTAGAAATGCACTGGATGATTGGAAATCCTTGAAGGCTAATATTAAAGAACAATATGTGGAGTTGATCCTCCAAGCTTAAGAAGAGGGTGCTACAGAATAGAATTCCATTCTTTGTAAAGTAATTCTTTACATTCTTTCCATTCTTATTCTTTATTCTTTGGGAACATTAGGAGGAACCCCATTTCTAGGATGGAAATGTATTTTAGTGTGGGGTAATGTTGAGTAGATAGAATATGACACTAAGGAGAGGGCACATAGAAGATTCGCACATGGGAGCAAGGAACATTTGAAGGCACAAAAGGATAAGGAAGGAAACGCACGTGAAAGACAGATTGATTCAAGACTTAGCCATTTTCATGGTTACGGGCTATTTTTGAGATAGCTTACAAATCACACAATAGGATGGAGACTTGTGAAACACACAAATGTTATTTTAGTAAGATCATCTAGTCAGCACCGTGTATGAGTTTGAGTTAATAATAGTATTACTACAAATAGATAACTATAAGAGATCTATTATTAGCGCATTGTATGTGTGTATTTTATTGTAAAGGTGCATGACTATTTTCAAAGTGTGATTGTTAGTGCAAAATTACAGCACCCCTGGACGCACATCAGGCTTCTAGGTTGATGTTCAGGCATCCAGTGTGATTGCACAACATGGAAACCTCTCTCCAAGCGTGGGACTTGTGAAACCGAGAGAGGAATCTCCAGAGAAGGCTGGTTCCTGCTCCTAAACTACCTGCCACAAGCTATTCCAGTGCAAGCAAGCTAATCTAATCCTAATCTAACCATGCCAAGGAGACAGAGAGAGAGAGAGAAGGGAAAAACAGAAAAATCCTACACTAAAACGGTGATACACCAGAGAAGGAGAATGTTGGACATCTATCAAAACTGCCATGGGACAAAGAGAGGTGAGCAATGGGAAGGATGGACAGATGCATCACAGGCCCAAGGATAGATTTCACATAGAAAATGTCCCAAAACTCCATGAACACAGCTCCAGACCTGCAATGAACATTCAAACATGCACAAATACCTACAATGAAGAGAGGCAAGAAGAAAACAAGCAAAAATGAGAAAGGATGGACAGATGCATCACAAAACACGTTTTGTTGCTCCAGAAGTTTACACAGAACATCATTCCATTAATAAGAGGCAAAAACGCCATTACAGAGCAAGGGAGGAGGTTTGAACTCCATTCTCAACCCTAGAGAAGAAAAGAAGGGAGAGCAGAGTAGAAAGAATGAACAACTTTTTTTTTAAATGAGCCAAATCTGGCTTTTACATTGCATGGGTCGAGCCGGGAGGGCGAAACGTATAAAGGCATGGGAAAATGTGTAAGCCCATTCCTCATTAAATGCCAACACATTAAAATAGCATAGGATACCTTACCAACCCATACCCTACCATCTTTGACCGATTACAGGAGAATGCGACCCATTCTGCATTAAATTTGGTCGCTGGAATGTCATTTCTGGCCATTATCATGCATCAGCGCCGTTTCTCAATTTTCTCTCTTCAGAGCACACCAAAACTCGAATATTGATCCCAGAATCATGTAGAGAATTTCATAAGCTTTCCGTTGATATAAGGAACGTGCAAATCTGAGCTCTGGATCGAAAGTTATGGAGGTCTGAAGTTTTAGGGCACAAAACAGGTGAAAACGTGTTTTGAAATCTTTCCCACGCTCTGCCACTTGGATGACACATGGCAGGCTCTGATTGGACGAGAAATTCTCTCTCCTCCATCTTTTCGGCGGGCTATCCTTTGAAATTTTGACTTTTTGATGATTTTGGGACTTTTTTCACCCTTTTCCCGCGCTCCCGCCATTTGGATGACACGTGGCATGATCTTGTTGGAGGACAGGGCACGGGGCTTCCTTTACTTTTAGCCTTTTTGGGGAACTCAGCCAAATTCTCTAACTTCCCCAGCTCCACACTTTACTGCTCTATTGGACACGTGTCCAATTCCTATTGGCTCGGGCCAGCGCTTCAAACCTTGCCCCTTTGACTTTTGACTTTTCTCCTTGAGACACGTGGTGTGATCTGGTTGGTTCTCGGCCTGCCGGCTCTTTCGCGTCCTTCACGTCTTTTCGTCCCGATGTTCCAAATGCTTAGTGCTCCCTGTGCTGATTTCGGGTGAACCGGCCGGTTCACGTCCATTTGTCCCAAATGTCCCAGTTGCCTTGGACTGTTTGTTCCCATTTCCGCCGGTTCGGCCGGTTCGCGCATTTTTGGCCCGGATGTCCCATTGTGTTTGGATGACTCGACCTTTTCGCCCAATTCGGCGGTTCTTCGCGCCTTCGCGGCCCAGATGTCCCAATCACTTTTTGACTGCCTGTGCTCATTTCGGCCGATCCGTCCGGTTCGGGTCTTTTTGTCCCAAACGTCCCGAGCAACACTTAGCCAATTTTTCTTCCTCCTTCGGCCGGATCGGCTTTTCGCGCCCTTCGCGTACTTCTGGCCCGATTGTCCCAAATGCAATTTGGGCCACCTGGAGGCTTTTCGGCCGATCCGCGCCTTGACGTCCCAAATGTCCCAGTTGCTCCCTTGAGTGTGACTTAGCCAATTTTCACACTTTTTCCTGGATCAACCTATTTGCCTTTCTGCAACTTTTTGCATTTTCTCAGAGCTTGCTCCTTCCTTCTTCGGCCTGGGGAGTTAAAAAAATATCTGAGAGAACCTCAGAAACATGATGTTTGCTCTGAATCAATCAATGTGCCTGGGACTTGAACATTCTGATGCATGTTATCAAAATTACCCTGGGGGGTGAATTTTGGATAACAGTTTTGGCGACTCAGCGGGGTCATCTGCCTGCTAGATGAAAAGACCAGTTGCCTGAAGCAATCCATTGGGCATGGAGTCATGAGTAGGCCTGAAAACTGATCTGAACTTTGAAAACTTCCCTCTGAGCCACTTGGAAACCCACCGGACATGGAGTTGTTCTCACCAAAAACCACTGGAACGAACTGTGCAAGAGCAAAACCAGCAACACCAAAAACTATGTACAAAACTGAAAATCATACATGCCCCAAATGGAACATGCAGAGTGTGCACAAGCACTTCTTTTGCTGAAAGCAAACCTAGCTACTCTACTCTAACTAGAAGCAAAGGCAAGCTAAACAAACCCTGCAACTGGTTGTGAGAAATAGCTTCCTTTCTTCAAAATTGGCAGCCATGCAATTGATTTGGCACTGATCATGGCTGTTTGGATGGATGGAAAATCAACAAGAAGCTGGTCTTCTATCCAAATCATCAAGGTATCAACTGAAAAATCCAATACCTCTTTTAGTTGCTCTGCATTTGGATTGGAGAGGTATGGCAACTGATCCTTGGTACTTGGTAGCTCATCCTCATGCTCAGAAGCAAGCATGACTGGTTGTGGCTTCTCCTTTGGCTCCAATGAAGCCAAATACCTGATTGGGCAAGGTCTGATCAGTTTGATATGCCCATAGCTCTGATTTTCAACTCCAAGAATGGAGTTTTCTTGCAGACCCACCTGAATGGATGATGTGGAAGAAATGGTGGAATCCTTCTGTCCTTTCTCTTCCTCCGATGAAGAACATGGAAGATTAAAATCTTCCAATTTTGATTCCAAAGGGC
This sequence comes from Taxus wallichiana var. yunnanensis, assembly GCA_018340775.1. NCBI lineage: Eukaryota > Viridiplantae > Streptophyta > Pinopsida > Cupressales > Taxaceae > Taxus > Taxus wallichiana. Next base: position 902,772,570 of record CM031239.1, read on the forward strand.
TGCTATAAGATGCAGGCTGCTGCAAATGAATGCTTGTCCTCCATGACAGCAGGCTCTGGTGTTTGGAATGTGGATGATGAAAGAGAGAATGGTGAAAACTCAACCGGCTCTTCTCCATCAAAACAGTCCTCCAAATCTGACAGGTAAACTGCCTCATTGCTGTGCTGCTGCTCGTATTCAACTTCCTCCGTGGTGTCCTCTTGATGTGCAACCTGACCACCATGGTTTGCTTCACTCTCCAATATTGAGTTTGAGAGATCAAACTCCTCTTCATTACTAGAACTTGAGAGAGGTGAAGTAGAAAGAAGAACTGAAGGTTCTCCTGTAGCCTGCTTTGTGCTCAAAGCCCTTGGATCTGCACTTTTCTCCTCCATAGCTAGAATGTGCTCCTCTTCTTTTGGATTTGGAGCAGCTTCTCCTTCCTCCAATGTTTGAAGACAATCTTGCTCTTGATTGAACTCCTCCTCCAGCATGAAGTTTGTCAAGTCAAACTCTTCAATTTGCTGCTCTAGAGGACAAGTTGGGACTGCAAGATCTTCTTCTTCTGCTGCAACCAATTCAGTCCTAACCACCATTTGTTCAACCTTGGCCTCTTCTGTGGGCTTCCTCATCAAGGGGATCTTTTCAATTCCAAACTTAAGAGCCAAACTTACTATGCTCTTAATCATTTCTTCTTTTCCTGGCTCTTCCTCTTGCTGTCCTTGATGACTGATTTTTTCAATTTCTTCTTCCCCACATGGAATTGGGAATGCAAAAGGAGGAATGGGCTGAAACTCAACTGATTTTACAATTTTTTGTGGTGGTGGAGGAGGTGAAACCTCTTGTTTCTTTGGAGGAGGGGGTATTTCTATTAGCTCTTGTGGAGGGATGACTGTTTGGAAGGGAAAAGGAAAGAAGAATTGAGATGGGGTGGAAGACTAGGGGATGGGGGAATGGATTCAACACTTGGGACAGCAGATGGAGAGTTTGAAACTTGACACTGCTGAAATGAAACAGATTGGGAAAGAGGAAAAGAAAAGGCATGAGATGGTGTGCTTACCCGTTGACAAGGTTGCTGAATACTTCTCTCATACACCTCTATTTCTTCAATCCACTTTGCAAGCAAAGGCAGCGTTGCAATCATGAAGTCAAGCTTCTCCTGAGGGCTGTAATGCCTTGGAAAAGGTCCCACCCATGGACAGGGTGCTCCATAACCGATTCCAAAAGCTTTCATTTGTGCTTGAGCCCTGGACTGCACTATCCCCACCTCCATCTTTTGGATTTTCTCCAACAGACCAGCATCTTGGATCTGATGGTCTTCATTGTATGCACACCCTTGCTCTTGGAAAGCTCCATAGCCAAACTGACTTTGGCACTGCTGCTCATATGGGTATGCATACTGATCTTGAATCTGCTCAAAATGCTGATTTGGAGGATTTGTAAAACATGTTGGAGGTGGAATATACTGCTGTTGTTGATGTGAATTCCATGATGGAAATGAAGTCATGATTGCACAACTTCATGGAATGGAAAAGAATGAAGGGGATGGAAAGAAAGATGGATGAAAATGGATGGAAATGAATGGAAAGGAAGGTCTGCAACTTCAGAGATGGGTTGTTGACCAGATGGAGTCACCAGATGTGTTTGCAAGTGCCTCCAAAGGCTGAAATCTTCACAGGAACACATCAACCTGCAAAAGATGAAGTGAAAGACCTCTAAGGTCCCACCGGCATGCCAAAACTGTTAGTGCAAAATCACAGCACCCCTGGACGCACATCAGGCTTCTAGGTTGATGTTCAGGCATCCAGTGTGATTGCACAACATGGAAACCTCTCTCCAGCGTGGGACTTGTGAAACCGAGAGAGGAATCTCCAGAGAAGGCTGGTTCCTGCTCCTAAACTACCTGCCACAAGCTATTCCAGTGCAGGCAAGCTAATCTAATCCTAATCTAACCATGCCAAGGAGACAGAGAGAGAGAGAGAAGGGAAAAACAGCAAAAGCCTACACTAAAACGGTGATACACCAGAGAAGGAGAATGTTGGACATCTATCAAAATTGCCATGGGACAAAGAGAGGTGAGCAATGGGAAGGATGGACAGATGCATCACAGGCCCAAGGATAGATTTCACACAAAAAATGTCCCAAAACTCCATGAACACAGCTCCAGACCTGCAATGAACATTCAAACATGCACAAATACCTGCAATGAAGAGAGGCAAGAAGAAAACAAGAAAAAACGAGAAAGGATGGACAGATGCATCACAAAACACGTTTTGTTGCTCTGAAGTTTGCACAGAACATCATTCCATTAATAAGAGGCAAAAACGCCATTACAGAGCAAGGGAGGAGGTTCGAACTCCATTTTCAACCCTAGAGAAGAAAGAAGGGAGAGCAGAGAGCGAAAGAATGAACAACTTTTTTTTTTTTAAAATGAGCCAAATCTGGCTTTTACATTGCATGGGTCGAGCCCAGGGACGAAACGTATAAAGGCATGGGAAAATGTGTAAGCCCATTCTCATTAAATGCATTTAAAATGGCATGGATACCTTACAAACCCATACCCTGTCACTTTGACCGGATTACAGGAGAATGCGACCCATTCTGCATTAAATTTGGTCGCTGGAATGTCATTTCTGGCCATTATCACGCATCAGCGCCGTTTCTCGATTTTCTCTCTTCATACCACACCAAAACTCGAGATTGATCCTAGAATCATGTAGAGAATTTCATAAGCTTTCCGTTGATATAAGGAACGTGCAAATCCGAGCTCTGGATCGAAAGTTATGGAGGTCTGAAGTTTTAGGGCACAAAACAGGTGAAAACGTGTTTTGAAATCTTTCCCGCGCTCTGCCACTTGGATGACACGTGGCACGCTCTGATTGGACGAGAAATTCTCTCTCCTCCATCTTTTCGGCGGGCTGTCCTTTGAAATTTTGACTTTTTGATGATTTTGGGACTTTTTTCACCCTTTTCCCGCGCTCCCGCCATTTGGATGACACGTGGCATGATCTTGTTGGAGGACAGGGCGCGGGGCTTCCTTTACTTTTAGCCTTTTTGGGGAACTCAGCCAAATTCTCTAACTTCCCCCCGAGCTCCGCACTTTACTGCTCTATTGGACACGTGTCCAATTCCTATTGGCTCGGGCCAGCGCTTCAAACCTTGCCCCTTTGACTTTTGACTTTTCTCCTTGAGACACGTGGCGTGATCTGGTTGGTTCTCGGCCCTGCCAGCTCTTTCGCGTCCTTCGCGTCTTTTCATCCCGGATGTTCCAAACGCTTAGTGCTCCCTGTGCTGATTTCGGGTGAACCGGCCGGTTCGCGTCCATTTGTCCCAAATGTCCCAGTTGCCTTCGGACTGTTTGTTCCCATTTCGCCCGGTTCGGCCGGTTCGCGCATTTTTGGCCCGGATGTCCCATTGTGTTTCGGACTGACTCGACCTTTTTCACCCGGTTCGGCCGGTTCGCGCCTTCGCGGCCCAGATGTCCCAATCACTTTTTGACTGCCTGTGCTCATTTCGGCCGATCCGGCCGGTTCGGGTCTTTTTGTCCCAAACGTCCCGAGCAACACTTAGCCAATTTTTCTTCCTCCTTCGGCCGGATCGGCTTTTGCACCTTCGCGTGCCCGGCCCGATTGTCCCAAATGCAATTTGGGCTGCCTGGAGGCTTTTCGGCCGATCCGCGCCTTGACGTCCCAAATGTCCCAGTTGCTCCCTTGAGTGTGACTTAGCCAATTTTCACACTTTTTCCTGGATCAACCTATTTGCCTTTCTGCAACTTTTTTTTCGCATTTTCTCAGAGCTTGCTCCTTCCTTCTTCGGCCAGGGGAGTTAAAAAAATATCTGAGAGAACCTCAGAAACATGATGTTTGCTCTGAATCAATCAATGTGCCTGGGACTTGAACATTCTGATGCATGTTATCAAAATTACCCTGGGGGGGTGAATTTTGGATAACAGTGACCTAGTTTAGTAAGTTTGTAAGCAGTGAAGGGTAAGTCCCCACCCTTATAAATATGTATTAATCTATGTATTTAGAGAGACACTGTGTATGAGCTATTGTGGAGTTATGCTACTAGATCTGATGCGCGCATAAACTTTTGTTACTATTTATTATAAGAAGATTTGGTATTTACTGTGTTTAATATAATGGAGTGTATTGGGTGAATAATGGTGTTAAACATGACTGTAATTGGTTATTACATGAATTATTTCATTATGTTTATCATTTGATTCATGATTCTTTATGATCTAGATCTGGAATATGCTTTTGGAATGGTTATGTTATTTATGGATTTGAATGCATTATATCTTCATCATGTTCACATTCTACATAAGCAATACTATGGAGGGTCAGTACCTTTACATGCTTTGGTCGAGGTATCAGCTTAGGGCCGGGTGATGTGTCAGCGCACATGGGTTATTTGTGGTAAATTATAGGCTACATCACTAACCTACCGTGTCACTCCCAAGTCTAAAAGATAGTCACCTACATCTTCAAGATAAAGAAACAAACTCATTAGAATTTCTTCTATCTAACATCATCTAAACGTTAGCCTACTCACCCCTACATTCTTCTGGATAATTTCCTAATTTCTTCTAAGGTTTATTAAACCCCCTTTCAACACTCATGTGCCCCGAGGACACTTGCATGCCCCTACTAGGATATTTGTTCCCAAAGTGCATAGGTGCCCTTCTCATCACCCATGCACTCATTTTAATGCACGTCCGCACAACCATTTCACTTACCTAATCCTGGAGCTTGTGTTTCCTTTCTTACACCTCGTACGCACCTACCCACCCCCCTCGTGTGCTCACCATTTACGCTTGCAACGCCCAACCCTAGCGCATACATGCTCATTATAACATATATTCCCATGTGCATATGCCCTAGATATTCCCAACTCCCACATATATTTGACCACGTATGTCCCCATGCACATATGTTCTACCCATAACCACGCACCCCGATAAATTATGAGTGCCCATATGTTGTCATGGTGCTTTTAAAGCATAATAAATGTAATTAAATGCTAGAAAAGTAAATAATTGATGGGGTACTCATGTAGGGACCCTCACCGTGCACCTACACATACTCTTGGATTGTTTCTTCTTGCCTCTTACGCCTCTAAAATCGTGTCATATCTATCAAGGGTTAGTGCAAATATTGAGGTAAAATCGGCAAGGGCTCGATAACAAATGAATTACTCACGATGATTTACCCTCCCCTAAGGGGTATATATGGTCATTTTGAGCCCTCCAATTATTTTCACCCTTCACAAAGGTCAAGAGGTTATATGTGGATATTGTAATTACTCTAACTTCTTCTATTACCTTCCGCAATATTTATTTTTAATAAATGATCATTTTTCACCCATTTTCACCCCATCGGGGCTTGGTTTCCTTACCTGGTGACCATTTTTGCTTCCTGGGGAATTTTTCTTTCTTTCAAGCAATCTTCCTTGATCTAATTTATTCTAAAAAATCAAAAATCACTAAACAATTAAAAATCAACATTTTCAAAAAAATTAGTCAAAATGTTTCAAAATTCCAAAAAATCGTAAAAATTGCAAAAATTGGTAAAACACTTGTACGCAGTTGAAGCCTGTGTCAAACACATTGTATTAAAATTATATCTTGTTTTTTTTTCACTTATATCTGTAACAACGACTTGCGGATCATTTGGATCTACCCCATCAACAAAGTTGGTTTGCTTGCTATGTCTATACTATCTTGGCACAACGAGTTTCCTAGTACTATTTCGTGGTACACAAATGCTTTTTCATTGGATCCATGCATTCGTCATATTTCCCCTCACATGCATCCTTTCTTGGGGCCCCACTTTCAACCCTTGTCGTTATACATGAATATGTTAGAATTGAAGTTTGATTACAAAACATTTGTGCAACTATTGTAACTTTCCAAATTTAACACTTTACAAAACAAGGGGAATTTTTTTTTACATATATAATGTTCTTTGTTATAAATAATCAAAACTTAGAACACACATTCCATGCCAATCAATCTCATAATAGATAACTATATGCAATTGTAGATGACTCGGTGAGCTACCGATATCTCATTTCATGACTCGATTAACAATCGATCTCTCATGTTACGTAATTATTGAATAATTTATATATACCAAGTATATTTGGTTCTCTTACCCTGTTCTGGGTACCAAGTGTTCTGTTTAAAAAACCGATCTGAATATTTGTTACCAATATTCATCTGAAATCACATTCCTTAAACTAGGTAACATAGGACAATGCAACCACTACCTTGCGATACTTTGGCCAAATATTTCCAACATATTGTTCATGTTACTATTCCTAGACATCATGCTCATCTATACATAATATGTCCTTCACACCACTCATATGTTATCTAGAATGGTCTTCACCGACTTAAGTCAGTCCACTTGTCCAAGGTTTGACCCTAACACAGGTTAGTGATATAATTTAGAATAGGGAGTCACTCACGATGACCTAGGGTATATAGACATACCCTATCGACCTAAGTTGATAGGATGTGCCTAGTTATCCTAAATCATTGTGAGTCATTTCCTATGCTAGATTATAACTCTAAATTGTCCTAGAGAGAAACTAAGTTCAAGTCCAAGTTTGGGTAGGTCTAGATGAACCAATGCTGAAGGGTGTTGCAACATGTCAACTGCAACCATGTATCCTTGTGAAGACCTAAGTCTTCACAAAGGTACAGATCTATAGTTGGCATGTGCCAACATTTGGCAGAACCACTTCATCTTGATGTACACACCTCAAGAGATCATTTCCACTTAATTAGTTTAGGATTAAGATTCAAATTACAATAACCTTAAAGGTTTCCATTCCCATTTGAGTTGGTTAACTAATACGGAACTTCAAAGACTAATGATTGCTTTATGTTCAATTAACTTTTTGCTTAGCATTTAATTAATTGAAAACAACATCAACATAAATAAAATATTCTAATTAATGTGTTTCAACCATTCAAGGAATGTATAAGAACCAAAACAGGTTCTGATATAAAAGACTTCGTACCTATGAGGTCTAAATGGTTATCAACCCCGTATATCATTAGTTTATTTTACATCCTTTTTAGAAGAGGAGAACCTTCCTCATTATGGTTAAGTATTAGGGTTTATTATACCCATATTCAATTTACACATCGTGACATTATAGCAACACGTTCATAACATCATAATCCACCATTCAAGATTAAGTAAGGAACATTAATACATACAACTTAGTAAGTTGCATTAAAGTAAGGGAATTTGTACTAACTCCCCATTTATCCAGATAATTTACTGATATCAAGAATAAGGATCCAATCAGATATAATAACAATATCAAGGATAAGATTACAAATTTTTCCTTCTTATTATGAGCAAGAGAATAGACTTAATCATGTTTAAGTAACCTCAGTCTTTCCAATTCATCGAAATAAAATACACAACTAACAAAACTATGCATTACTGGCATATTTAATGTCAACAACATCTCGATCATTTAGATTATAACTTTTCTTCCTTCAATACAATTCAATAATAACTCAGAATTTCTCTATAATGGTCTAGACTTTAATTCAACCAATACATCATAAAATTTATTTCCTTCCTTTATCACTTACGAAGTCCATCTACAAAAATTGCTAGCATGGGTCAGTTCAATGAACTGAGCATGATAAGCACTAAGCATTAAAAAAATTCTTTCAACTAATTGTTTCATTAAACCAACTCTACTTTAATGAAACAATGTGGTCAAACAAGCAAATAAATCATAGCAATAACAACCTTAAAAGAAGAAGAATTAATCTTTTAAATTACATTAAAGAAATGACATGATATAATCTGTAAACTAAAACATGTTATCAAGTAAATACTATTCCTTCCAATACATTTATCCATCTCAAATAAAAGTGCTTTCTAATTATTTCCTTCACAAATCATCTTAATTTAGAAATACAATTGCAAATAAGAGTCTCACAAATCAGATGTGGCATCCTAATCCCAAATGCAAGGCATAGCCTAATTTATCAAGTTAGACCAAATATCAACATTAAGATAGAATTTACTCAATGTACAACATCTCACATTTTCCTTCTATCTCAAATATTACAAGCCTTAACACCAGTCAAGAGGGCAAGCAAGTAACAATGACGACTACTCAAGACATTAAGGATAGTAGAGCAACTGATCCAATAAATCAATGACCAAATTTACCCAAAAGAAGCACGAGTGAGATGAATAGTAGGAACTTCCTAATTAATTTTGTTATCCTAAATCTCATACACAACTTCAGAGCGGAGAACACAACCTAGAACTTCGATTATTTCCTAGGACAGTGGTCAGGCTTCACCTTAAGGACATAAGAAGGAGTCAAAAGCCAAGATCAGAAGGGAATTCTAACATCTTAACATATGCGATGAAGGTAGTAAAATACAAAGTAGGCCTTCAGTACTTCCCATACCCTTAAAAGAGAAAATGCACAGAAGAAGAGACCAACAGAATGTGTGATTGTTGTGATAGAACATAATTGAACATGATTTCTCTTCATAGACATCCAAATACTGAGACATTAAACCAAATCGAAAGGAGATGCAATGAAAAAATTGCAAAATTCCATGCGGGCACTTACAATCCCAAAAGTCACTCAAGGATGTTAAAATTTCAGTCAAGGTCCACAGTCTGACCAATTCCTCCAATGATAGAAACAAAATAATTAGCTAGATAGATTCTAAAATGAGTCCTCATAGAAGTGAAAGACATACATTACATGAAAAGATAGAGGAGGTTCCTTCACAATTCCATTCCAAGAAGATACAACCCCAGATCAACATAGCTTAGCTACAAGTGTAACTTATCAACAAATTAATTCCCTCCAATCTCATTCAAAGATCAAAGAATGGAAGAATCCTAAAGACTCCTTATTCAAAACCGATTTTGATAGTCCAAAACCAAGAAACGACAACAACAATTTCAAGGATTATCCTAATTTCTTGATATCCCAATCAGGATGTTTTAATAATTTTCCATGAGAAATATACTTAAAGGTCAATCCAATTCAAAGACAGCTAAACAAAAACCATCAACATCTATTTTGACAGCAAGAAAAAAGAAGGAAAACTCAACAAAGCTATAAGGATATCCTAGCATCGACTCCAACAAGGGTGACCCTCAACATGTCCCCAACCATTAAGCTCTCCCTCTGAAACTTTTAGTTCGAGCTCAAGATATTTTAAGAAACACAATACTCATAAAGATCAGAATAAATATTTCTAACACGGCAATCCCAAGCACGAATGCCTAAAATAAAAAGTGTCTAGAAACGAATAATCCAAAGTTTCCTAAGAAGGACCAAATTTGAGTACCTAGTTTAAACTGACAAGTTTAAAAAGTAACAAACCTTCAATATTGTTTCTATACAAGGAGAGTCCAAAAATAAAATAGAGATTCCAACATTACAAAACTACCAGCTTCTATCACAGACTGAATCTGAAGAATACAAGAATAGATAGAGTATACCAAGATTTCAAGAAGAGGCATGCATTACTATTTCCATAAACAAATTCGAGCTCACACAACTCAAAATCCAAGCATGCATATTCCTACAATTCCAACAGAGATTATAACTTCCACAAAACCAAGAAGCTACAGCGAAGGTATACTTTTACATTCTACAACCCAAGCTAAAGCTTTGTTTGAAACTGAAAGACACATATCATTTCCATAACCCATTTTCAAATAGATAAGCAAGAATCATGCATGTACTTCATTACTTATATCACCACAAGATTTAAGGTGAAATTCAACAACAAATAAACAAGAAAGCAATACAATGACTTCCTTTTCAAACAGAGATTCCACATCAAAGAACACAAAATTATTCAAGAAAGGAAACCAAATAACCATCTTAGAAATAAAAACCCAATTATCTCAAGAGAGCAAAGTTGTTTTAATGAAGACACTTAGAGAAAAGCAGAGCAACTTAATGGATAGAGCCTATCATGCTTGATAGTGCTTCTGTCTATTCGAAGAATATTTCCAGCCGAGCCTTCACAACTCCTTCTCTAAACAAAATCAACAACCAGAAACTTCTTCCTCAAATGCCTCATATACTTCCATTGGATTGAAAATAATCCAAGAAAGTCAAAAATAGCAACAAAATAAAAGTAGAACTGCTGGTTCGAAGAACCAGATAGCTCCATGTGGAGAAAAAAATCAGAATGCATGAAAGACCAAACAACTCCCAAAAAATCTGCTCACATGGTTTCCAAGGTAGTTTTCTCACCAAAAACGATGACAATTAATGTCATTAATTCCCAGTCTCCTACCTAAATCTCCACACCACCGCCATCCAAAATTGGCGAGTCCAATTTCAAAAAGAACATGCATAGTTAAATTTAGAGATGGTGCCAGCTAGGATCACCTCCAAATTCCATGCCACTGTCAAACTGATAGTACATAATGATCTTAAATTCAAAAATCAAATTAAAAATAAATACTTAGGAACCATCTCCATCCCTCAACTTTCCATATGACCCCTTAGGTCCCCTTCTATCCCCACATTAGTTTAGGATAGATATCTTAGCTTAGGGTATGACCTTAGGTTATTTGCCACCTTAGGATAGGTCGATATCCATACTTGATATAGTATTAGGTAATAGGTTAGAAATATACCTATTGTCACCTTAGGTTGTTTCCAAATCCCTAATCTTAGAAAACATACAACTTAGGTTAGGTTGCAACAAGATTAGCGTAGGCATAGACATAAGGTAGATCTATTTTACCTTAGGTTATAATCCCATTAGGATAGATCTTACAGATCTAGGACTTAGGCTTTACCAACAATAGTCGTCAAGTAGGCCTCTTTCCAACTTACGCCATTCAATGTTCTAGAGGAGTTGACAAGAATATCTAAGCACATGAATTTCAATAGAAATCATAGCATGAACTTCCAAGAAGATCGGTGAAATTTTAATCCTACAAAGTCTCAGTATTTTATTTCCTTCACCTCTCGAATGTCGAGTTTTCCATACAGATCAAATAAGAAGAAATAAAACATACCTTGGATCAATGGAATTGATCCAAGGTCTCATTATTATAAAGAAATAAATTGTAAACCACTTTACTAGTTTACAACCTCCAACAAAATGGATTCCTTACAAGCAACAATATTTCAACAATTGAATCCAAGAAAATAAATAATTTATCCATGGCAAGCATGATTTCAATAGTCAAAAGAATACACCTTCTTGAAAAATCACATGTCAACGCTTGCATTGCAAAGAGGATAAGTTAACAATTTATCGTAGGTGTTACATACTTCCCTCCTAAAAAGAATCATTGTCCCAATGATTAACTTATTTAAATAAATTTGCATCAAGGACAATCCATTTATTTAACTTTCTTTACACATGTTCATAACATTTCTGGATTAATTTTTTTCCAAAATTAACATTTACGTAGTTGTTTATTTAAAACAATGAAATATCATCCAAAATTAATAGATTTATTATCATAAAAGAATAAAATCACAAATTTTATCATCAAAAAGAATCAATTCTGTCCCGAAATAAATATGGAAAAGCAGTTTTCATATCTTCTAGATTTTCCCAAGTTACACTATACTCATTAAACTAGTCCCATTGGACCTTACACGACTTATTTCATGATTTCTTAAGTGTAACCGACGCGAGTTTCCAACACTCGTATAGGCTTAACCACGATTATTCCGGGTCTTGGACCTACAAGGAATTCCATTTAATACATGTGATAAGTTTGAAACGTATTTCTTAAGCAAAGAAATATGTAAATCATCATGCGTTCATGACAAAGCGGAGGTAATGCTAAACGATAAGCTATAGAGTTGATTATTTCTATAATTTCAAAGGGTCCCACATAATAAGGTGATAACTTGGCAACCTTGCCAAAAGTTATAGAACTCTTTTTCAGTTTAACTTGAAGAAATACCTTCTCACCAAGTTCAAATTTCCTATCAACTTGCTTCAAGTTAGCATAACTCTTTTGCCTATCTGCAACTTCTTTCAAGCATTCATGAATCATTTTAACTTGTTGTTCCATTTCCGTAAGGATTTCAAGTCCAATTACCTCCCTATCCTCAATGTTGTCCCAACTCATAGGGGTTCTACATTTCCTTCCATATAATGCTTCAAAAGGTGTCATCTTTAGAGATGTGTGATATGTGTTATTGTATGCAAACTCAACTAATGGAAGGTACTCTTCCCATTTATACTGTTGATCCATACAATACATTCTTAACATATCTTCTAAAACTTGATTAACTCTTTCAGTTTGTCCATCTGTTTCTAGATGATACGCAGAACTGAAATTCATCTTAGTTCCTAAAGCTGCGTTAAGTGTTTGCGAAAATCTTGAATTTACTCTTAGATCTCTATCGATATGATTAGTTCGTGTACTCCATGTAATATGAAAATATCATGAACAAACCTTTTTGCTAAAACAAGTGAATCATATTTAAGATTACCAGCAATAAAGTGTGCTACTTTGGTTAGTTTATCAACAACAACCAAAATAACATCATGCTTATTTCTTGACATAGGCAACCCTTGTACAAAATCCATGATTATCACTTGGTTTTGTACTATGGTATGCTATGAGGATACAATAAACTAGCTGGATGCATATGTTCAGCTTTAACACATTGACATTCTAAGCAATGTGTCACAAACTCAATTACATCCTTTTTCATCCCCTTCAAGAAATAATGTTGTTTTATATCATCAAACATCTTTGTTTTCATTTAACAAAGGTATGTAAACTAATAATTTCTCTCTTAAATCATTTTAAAAGGTACATAAACTTTGTTTTCAAATAATAATATTATTTCATTATCAAAGTGAAAACCTTTATATCTCACATCAATTGGATCTGTTGTAAGTGATGTTCTTACTTGCTGAAAATAAGAATCAGATTCCATAACGCTCTTTACTTCATCTTTGAACTGAGTTCTCACTGTTATAAGAACAGAAATGTGCTTCCTATGAATTAGAACATCAGCTACCCTATTCTCCTTACCTTTAATGTAACTTATGTGAAAGTCATATTGAGATAAAAACTCTAACAATATTTGTTTTTTTGCATTCAGATTTGGCTGAGTAAAAATATACTTCAATCCAAGATGATCAATTTTTAATTCAAAAGGTTTAACAAGTGAGTAATGCCTCTAAACTTGAAGTGCATGAACAATGGAAGAAAGCTCTAAATCATGTGGAGCATAATTTAACTCATGTAACTTAAGTTTCCTACTTTAAGTAAGCTATGACATGATCATTTTGTAACTCAATACCTCCAACACCTTCCCTAGATGCATCCGTTACAACAAAGAAAGTCTCCATTAGGGCCAGGTATAGAAAAAATAGGTGCTGAAGTTAATGATCCTTCAAAGTTTTAAATGCAGATTCACATTTCTCATTCCACACAAATTTCTTATCCTTTTTCTGCAAATAATTTATGGGTACAAAGAACTTTGAAGAAATCTTTAACAAATTTTCTATGGTAACCAGTAAGACCCATGAAGCTTCTAACTTCATATACATTATTTGGTGCAAGCCATTCAGTTATAACTACAATTTTATAAGGATCCATAGCTATTCCATCCTTGCTAATAACATGACCCAAATAGTGCACTTTTGTGTCATAAAAAGAACATTTAGACAACTTACCAAAGAACCGTCTTTTTCTCAAGATTTTCAAGACTATCTTCAAATGCTCATGTTGTTCCTCCACACTTGTAGAGTATCTTAGAATATCATCCAAGAATAAAAGCATAAATTTGTCTAAGTATTCTTGAAAAATATGTTTCATTAAATTCATAAAAGTTGCAGGTGCATTTGTTAATCCAAAGGTAAAACTATGAACTCATAGTGACCATACCTTTTTCTATAAGTTTTTATGAATGTCCTCATCCTTAATTCATAACTAATGATATCCCAATCAAAGATCTATCTTAGAATATATCGACGCTCCAAGCATCGATCAAATAAATCATCATTTCTAGGAAGTGGATATCTATTCTTAATTGTTTCCTTATTTAATATTCTATAATCAATACACAACCTACCTAAGTGTTCCATCTTTCTTTTTCACAAAAATTACCAGTGCTCCCAAGGTGAAACACTAGGTCTAATCAATCTTTTAGAAAAATTTCTTACAACTATGCCTTAAGCTCTACCAATTCAATAGTAGTCATCGATAAGGTGCCTTAGAAATAGGTTCAGTTCCAGGTTTGATTTTAATTGTGAAGTCAAATTTCCTTTTGGGTGGAAGACCTAGTAATTCCTCGAGAAAAAATCACTATAATTTCATAACAATAGGTAATGTTCGAAGAGATCACTCTCTTCTTCGAAGATTTTGAAAGTTTTACTTGCATACAAGATACAACCCTTATTTTTGGCCTTTTTAAGTTGCATGCCGACAGGTTTCCTAACTCAAAATTCACGTTTCACACCCTGAATCTCTATTGTTTTTATGTAGGTCATCTAAACAACTAATATATTTTTCATAATAGTCCACTTTTGATTTATGTTCAGCTAGCTAATTAACAGCTATGATTACATCATAAGACCCCAAAGGAGCAACATAAATATCAACTTCTATGGAAAAACAAGGTAAGTCAAGGACTGCTCCTAAAATACACATACTAATTGTATGAATTATATTATTCCCATAATGTATCGTCCATGATTTATCCATTTTTCCAAATTTTCTTTTTAATTTTGATGCTAATTTACTAGAAATAAAACGTTCAGTAGCTCATTATCAAAAAGAATAGTTACATATATGTCAAATAACGTACCCAGAACTTCTATGGGTGTGACTTTCTTTTCACTTGTTTGTCGATTCTTGAAGCGTGTATCTTGTCTTTTGATTACCATCATCTTTTTCATAGGGCATTGATTTCGCATAATGATCCTTGCAACAATTGTAACACCTCCTATAGGTCCCTTTTGAGGCTTAAATTTATTCCCGACCTTAAAGTTATCATTATGACCTCCATAGGATGTCTGTCCATTATTATTATTCTTGACAAATTCTTGCTTACATTAGTAGCAAGCGTATTTGTTGTTTTTTTCTTATTGTTATCAGCATAGAACTTAATTTTCATACCAAAAGTCTTCCATGGTCCTTTATTAGGTGCAGAGAGATGGTGAAGAAGAGTTCGGAGCTTTCTTTCTTACTTCCTCCCTATGAGCATAAATTACCTTTAATTTTTGTTCCTACCTTATGGATTTTTCAACAACCCCTTCCATAGTGGTTTTGTTGTGAACATCTACATCTTCCCCTATAATGAGATTCAATCCCATGATAAAATTTTGTATCTGAACTTCTCGTCGGTTTGATCATGTGGTACATACTTAAGAAGTTTAGTAAACCACTCCCAGATGACTCTGTTACTCTTAATTTTCCTTGGGTTAAGTTCTAAAACTCGGTCATTTTCTGATCATAGTAAAGTTGTGGTAGTCATCGTTGTCCGAAATAACTTTTAAATTAATCCCAAGTAATATTAGTTTCATCAATGTTCAATTCAGCCTTACGGTTGTCCCACCATGAAGATGCTTCATGGGAAAGTTGATATGCTCTCCATATTGCCTTTATTTCCTCTTAGAAGTTCCTTATTGTAAAGCACTTCTCTATTTTAATGAGCCAATTCTAAACTCCAAATCCTAATGTGGAGCCATAAAACTTAAGTGGACTTATCCTTTTTATATCATTAGTGAGTTTAGCTATCAGTCTTACCTTTTTATTTTCTGGTTGATCTGGCATGTTTACATTGTTATTATCAACACCCAAATTCCCCAAATTGGCATTGTCTGCAAGAGGTGGCTGATTGTTATTACCAACATCTTCTTCCTCCTCATTTCCCATTAATTGTTGCTCAAGTACAGTCAGAAAATCTCTTGTGTCTAATAGGGTACTAGGGATCTCAACATGTTTTTGGGTAGTTGTTGCTTCTCCACCAGGTGGTGGGTTGTTTGCAACATTTCCTCTTGTCCTAACAATTTTCTATTAACAAGAAAATTTAAGTTTTATCATATTATGGACACAATACATCCAAGAGCTGTAAACCTTCAGCTCTGATACCAAGATGTAACATTCCCAATTTAAGACTTTAGAAACAAGGGGAAAAAAATTATATACATAATGTTCTTTGTTCTAAATAATCATAACTTAGAACACACATTCCATGCCAATAAATCTCATAACAAATAACCATATGCAGCTGTAAATGACTTAGTGAGCTACCGATTTCTCATGTTACGTAAGTATTGAATACTTTATGTATACCAAGTATATTTGGTTCTCTTACCCTGTTAGTACAGAGTTTTGTTTAAGAAACCTATCTGAATATTTGTTACCAATATTCATCGAAATCACATTCCTTAAACTAGGTGACATAGGACAACGCAACTAGTAGCTTGCGATAATTTTGCCAAATATTTCCAACATATTGTTCATGTTACTATTCCTAGATGGCATACTCGTCTATACAAGAATACATCCTTCACCCCACTCATTTGTTTTCTAGAATTATCTTCATTGACTTGATTAGTCCACTTTTCCAAGGTTTGACCCTAACGCAGGTTAGTGATATAATTTAGAATAGGGAGTCACTCGCGATGACCTAGGGTATATAGACATACCCTATTGACCTAAGTTGATAGGATGTGCCTAGTTATCCTAAATCATTGTGAGTCATTTCCTATGCTAGTATAACTCTAAATTTTCCTAGAGAGAAACTAAGTTCAAGTCCAAGTTTGGGTAGGTCTAGATGAACCAATGTTAAAGGGTGTTACAACATGTCAACTGCAACCCTGTATCCTTGTGAAGACCCAAGTCTTCACAAAGGTACAAATCTGTAGTTGGCGTGTGCCAACATCCAGTGAGAACCACTTCATCTCGATGTACACACCTCAAGAGATCATTTCCACTTAATTAGTTTAGGATTAAGATTCAGATTAAAACAACCTTACATAACCCTAATTCCAACAACCTTAAAGGTTTCCATTCCCATTTGAGTTGGTTAACTAATACGAAACTTCAAAGACTAATGATTGCTTTATGTTCAATTAACTTTTTGCTTAACGTTTAATTAATTGAAAACAACATCAGCATAAATCAAATGATCTAATTAATGTGTCTCAACCATTCAAGGAATGTATAAGAACCAAAATAGGTTCTCGATATAAAATACTTCATACCTATGAAGTCTAAATGGTTATCAAACCCGTATATCATTAGTTTATTTTGCATCCTTTTTAGAAGAGGAGAACCTTCCTCATTATGGTTAAGTATTAGGGTTTATTATACCCATATCCAATTTACACATCGTGACATTATAGCAACACGTTCATAACATCATAATCCACCATTCAAGATTAAGTAAGGAACATTAATACATACAACTTAGTAAGTTGCATTAAAGTAAGGGAATTTGTACTAACTTCCCATTTATCCAAACAATTTACTGATATCAGGAATAAGGATCCAATCAGATATAATAACAACATCAAGGATAAGATTACAGATTTTTCCTTCTTATTATGAGCAAGAGAATAGAATTAATCATGTTTAAGTAACCTCAGTCTTTCCAATTCATCGAAATAAAATACACAACTTACAAAACTATGCATTGCTTGACATATTTCATGTCAACAACATCAAGATCATTTAGATTACAACTTTTCTTCCTTCAATACAATTCAATAATAACTCATAGAATTTCTCTATAATGGTCCAGACTTTAATTCAACCAATACATCATAAAATTTATTTCCTTCCTTTATCACTTACGAAGTCCATCTTCAAAATTGCTAGCATGGGTCATTTCAATGAATTGACCATGATAAGCACTAAGAGGGTAAGTGCAGGAAGTTGATGGACAAAAATGGGGTCATCTGTGGATGTCATATTGCAAAAAACAGCAAAATCTCAACTTGTAGGGATTATTAGCAATACGCGCATTCAAAATTAGAAAAAAATATAAATATGAATCCTAGCATCCGGAATCTAGTTTCTAAAATACTAATTTTTTAAAAATAGGACAAGTTTAGCTATACTAAACATTTAAAATAATATGAATTTGTTTTTTTTTTTTTTTAAACTTATAAGATTGTAGTCCATTTGCCCGCGATTTGGATGACGAAACCTTCTTATTTTTTTTCATTTGGTTAAAAGTTAGTTGTAGTTTTCTATCTTGGGATGGATTTTATTTTGTATTTTTTCGAGAAATATTTTTTTAATGATTTTTTTCGTGAAAGTGGTCTGAAAATATTTAGAAAATGGAGCCTTTCCATTTTCTCGCCATAACTATATCAAAAAAATCAAAATATTTTGTTTTTTAACATGTATAGAATTTGTCCACACTTAGGATGGTATAATTTTTATCACATTTTGATAAGCGAAACAAAATTTACAATCATAAACGTAGACATAAACATTCACGGGAAAATATGTCTTAAAAACCTATTGTTAGTAAAAAATTATAAAATGATATTTATCTTATTCTATTCACTTTAAAATCAATATTTCTATGAAGCTAACAGCCTCCCTTACGTGATGGCACCATTTTTGTGAAAAAAATTTAGTTTTTTTCATAGTTCAAGTCTTTGGAAGAGCAAATTTGAGGTTTTTTGACCTTTTACACTTCATAATGACCTTCTATAGCTTTGGTTGGGTAAAAACAAATATTTCCCGAGGCTTAGGTTCGGTAGATAGATCCGTGATCACAGTTTATAAAGCGCGATCATAGTTTTTTTAACACAAACCACAAGCGTGCTTTAGAAACCGCGATCACATTTTTTAAAGCACGCTCACGGTTCATAAATCATATTTACACACATCCCAATGTCTGAATTACCATGTGATTTTTACTCTCTAACCTTACCATATGAATTACTGTGAAATTATGTCTTTTTCTACACGTTTTTCTTATCACTGGAAGAAAAACATCATGGGAGACAAGAAACGAAGTCATTAAGTAAAAAACACCAAACGAATTAGAGGCCAACAAAATTCAAAATGTTGAGCGAATGCAGAATCTTCATGAATCAAGAAGAGATTCATCTTCAACCCCAACTATTGTAAGCAATGAAGAACCAAGTAATGTTTCTACTGTCAATGTTGAAGTTGAATTAAATATTCATGATGAAGATGTTTTTATCGTCAATGTTGAAGAAGAATTAAATACTCATGATGTAGCAAATGTTGAAATTGAAGGAGACAATGAAAATGTGAACAAGGAAATTCATGTTGAAACTGTGGACATGCAAAATATGACAAAAACACCTCCTAGGATTTTACGTAAGAAACCTAATTTTTTTATTGAAATTGATGAAAACATTTTGAAACCAATGTCTGACAAACTTTCTGAATGACAAATCAAAAGAAAAGCCACTGAAATTTGGGATAATCATTTTGAAATTTTAAATGATTCCCAAAGATGTCAGTTGTTGGTTAGTTTGATGAAATTGATTAAAATGAGACTTACATTAAACACCTTAGGATTGACAACATCTAATATACGTGATCAAACCTCCACAATTATTGAAAACCTTCATGATGCATATCACAATGTTGGTGTCGAGAGATGCACTAGGAATAGTAATATTGTGTGTCGTGTACTTGCTACTAGTGTTGTAAGTGAATCAATAAAAAAACAACGTTTGATTACGTAAACAAGTCGAATGTTGCAAGTTAATCGAAAAACTTTAATGAAAGAAATTGAAAGACATAATATCCTTCAATCATTCAATAATGCCTATTTTTGGGCATTTTACGCTAGAGCACCACGTAAGGACAAAATTAATTTTGATGCTATAAGAGAAGTTGTTATTCAATTTTGGCATGATAACACTAGAGTTTCACCTAATACAAGAGATGTTATAAAACGGAGAGTTGGTTCTACTAATCGTTAACCACATCCAAAGCATTTCTTAGACATGACTCAAACTCAATTTTTTTCATAAGTTTGAACAAGAGAATCTAGAAATTAAAACTAGTAAACATTTTTTTGAAATGTTGAAACCATTCTATGTGAAAATAAACCACGCTTGCACGACTTGTTGTAGTAGGCAACATGTTGAATTTTCAATGCATTATGTAAATTTTTACGTATTTGTTATATTTTCATTCTAAAACTATGTTATCAAAATGTGGTGTTCAAGTTCCACCAATATCTTCCAAGGATTTAATTATTACTATATTTTGTGAAAAAGAAGTTGGACGATTTTTTTATAGTCAAGATTGTTTAGATGGAAGTTGTAGTACATGCGGCGGATTACCTAAATTTTAAAGTTGCATCCATGAGAAAATTAAAGGTACAATAGGACATAATTTAGTTGAGTTTGATAAATATAAATCAGTTGCATACCAGTTGAAAGATGGAAAAGAGTCTAAACGGTGTGAGCTAGTTACAGAACAAATGCATGTTTTCCAATTTTTGAGAAAATTTAAGGATGAAATTGTTTATGAGTATGTTAGGCATACACATAGAGCTCGATGGTTGGATGAATAGTTCAAGATATGCAAGGACACATTTCCTATTGGTACTATTGTTTCAGTGGTTGATTTTGCAGAGAATTACACATTGCAACCACAAATGGAGGTTCAATCGCAATATTACAACTCAGTACAAGTTTCTATTTTTGTGCATATAGAATTTATACATTCTCTTGACAGTACAGAGAATGATCAAAATTTTTAAGAGAGTACCACTTTTATATCGGTGATGATCATACTCATTCTATTGTATTTGTGAAAGGGTATTTCCAGTTATTTTATAGAAACTTGTCTCGATAGGGACATCCACTTCAAACAACATTACATATGGTCATATAATTACACGTCTTAGTTTAAGAATTCATGAATGTTTTAGATGCACACACCAAGATGGGTGTGTAACATATTTAGAGTTTCACCGAGGCTAGACATGGAAAAGGAGAGCATGACGATGCAGGGTATGTGTGAAAAGAGATCTTACAAGAGAAGATTTGAAGTACAAATATGGTGTTAAATTAAAAGATGCAAAGAGCATAGCGGAATGGTGTATTAACAACATGGCCCGAGGTTCTCAAGAAATATCCACATTTCACGAGATATTTTTGGTTGATAGAGGAACAACAAATTGATAACTATGAGGATTGTATGACACTCACTGGGTCCAATGATATGCACTCATTTTGTAGCTCAGACACTACTTCGTGGGCCGTATGGACAAGAAAGTTGACATGTTTTTGTGCATCTTGTATTGAATTTGTCACTACTAAGTGTGATTCACAAGAATGTGTGGATGGATGGATTTGTAGGCCTCTAACTCTACTTCCTAGTTATCAACCTCCACAAGCATTATGACTTGTTTCTGCGAGATGAAGTTGCGACATCCAAGAACTGACAAAAATTTGATTTTAGTGCGACAAGGTATTTATGGTTATTTATTTAATTTTTGTATTGAGTTATGTCCATTTATATTTTAATATGTAATTTAAATTTGAGTTGTTCAACCTTTATTTTTTTGTAGGACATGTGTTTGCAATTATTGCGATAGAAGACAATGAAGAAGGAATAGACTATTTCTTATGTCATTGCATCAAGGAAAGAAAGAAGTTGACTTCTCCTATTATAGATGGTGAAGATATTGAGTATCCTACAGGGTCAGTGGTAGTTCTTTGGAACTTGGCTTCGATGATATCCATTAAAAACTCCTTTGTTTTGGTGTTTGAAGACTTTGAGACACACAAGAAAATACTCTTATATTCGCATCTAGTTCTAGCGACAAATATTCAACTGTATAGATATCAAGGAAGGCCTAATAACAAGATTCTTTGGAAGGTTTGAGAGTCAGATCATGAAGCAATCTTGTCTGCTATTCAGAGTAGATCTAATCCTGATGGTTCATTGGAATGAATTTACAATGCTCATGTCTAATATATATAATTTCTTTGATATATTTAAATTTTTAGTTAGATAGATTCAAGTTTATATATTTTATTTTAAATTTATGTATTTTGTATATATCTAGTATGGTTTTGATTTGAAACTTAAATTTATTTGACTAACACTTTTATGTTCGGTTAGTGGTGCTAGAAAATCCTCCACCTTCACGTGGTTGCAGTAATTAGTAGAGAATTTTAAATTCTTGAAGCTAAGAGAAGCTTTCATTGTTTTACAAGAAAATAGAAGCAATTAAAAATGATTTATGTACTCATGGAGGGTAATTAGCTCCGAAGGAGGTAGCCCGAAGCACCTAGTGCTTAGAGAACCAAAATGACTCCCCCAAGTGTTTACAAGACCATACCTACGTGTGTGCATAATCGGTTTGGTGCCGCGACCCATCGTTTGCAAAATATAGCATTTGAAAACCTTACACTGGCGCAAACTACACTATTTTTCATGTTTGCAAACAATAGGCCAGCGAGAGCACCGATATGAGAAGGAAAAAAATTGAGAGAGGCTATTATAGAGGGTTCATACGCCAAGGTTACAGATCAAATGAGATGTCTCTAGGTTCCACGGAGTCCGAGTAGTCACCCATCGAAGTTGAACGATATTTTGGTCTCAGGGCTCTTAAGGGACTATTCCCAAACGAAGTAGCCCGGAAGAAACAACCTTTTCATGCACCAAAACACCACCTCATCTATCATTCACCTAGCCACCCAGACATTTCAACGCATTCAATTTGGTGCCACGACCCACCGTTTGTAAAATATAGCGTTTGACAACCTTACATTGTCTCAAACTACACTATTTCACACATTTGCAAACAATAGGGCAGTGAGAGCACCAATTTGGGAAGGAAAAATAGAGAGAGACTATTGTACAGGGTCCCTATGCCAAGGTGTCAAATTAGGCGAGATATCTCTAGGTGCCACGGAGTCTGAGTAGTCACTCATCGAAGTTGAGCGATATTTTGGTCTCGGGGTCATAAGGGCATATGCCCGAACAAAGTAGCCCGAAGCAACAACCGTGTTGCACACCAAAACACCACATCCTCTAGCATTCACCTAGCCACCTAGACATGTTGGCACATTCGGTTTGGTGCCACGACCCACCGTTTGTAAAATATAGTGTTTGATAACCTTACACTGGCTCAAACTACACTATTTCACATGTTTGCAAACAATAGGGTAGTGAGAGCACCGATCTGGGAAGGAAAAAACTGAAAGAGGATATTGTATAGGGTCCCTACATAAAGGTTTTGGATTAGATGAGACATCTCTAGGTTTGAGAGAGTCGAGTAGTCACCGTTGAAGTTGAACGATATTTTGGTCTCGGGGCTCTTAAGAGACTAGGCCCGAACGAAGTATCTCGGAAGAAATGACCTTGTCACGCACCAAAACACCACCTCCTCTAGTGTTCACCTAGCTACCAAGATGTGTTGGTGTATTCGGTTCGGTTCCATGACCCACCATTTGTAAAATATAGCGTTTGACAACCTTACATTGGCTCAAACTACACTATTTCACACATTTGCAAACAATAGACAAAAGCGAGCAATAATGAGAAGGAAAAAAATGAGAGAGGATATTATAGAGGGTCCCTACACTTTGAGGATTCAAATTAGATAAGACATCTTTAGGTGCCATGAATTCTAAGTAGTCACCCATTGAAGTTGAACGATATTTTGGTCTCAGGGCTCTTAAGGGACTACGTCCGAATGAAGTAGCCCAGAAGTAATGACCTTGTTGCGCGCACCAAATAACCACCTCCTCTAGTGTTCACCTAGCCACTCATACATGTCATCACATTCAGTTTGGTGACATGACCCACCATTTGCAAAACATAGCGCTTGACAACCTTACACTGGCTCAAACAGCACTATTTTGCACATTTGCAAACAATAGGGCAGCGAGAGCACCGATCTAAGAAGGAAAAATCTGAGAGAGGCTATTGTATAGGGTCTTTATGTTGAGGTTTTGGATCTATCGAGACATCTCTAGATACCATGGAGTCCGAGTAGTCACCCGTCAAAGTTGAACAATATTTTGGTCTAAGGGTTCTTAAGGGACTACGCCCGAACGAAGTAGCCCGGAAGCAACGACCTTGTCGCGCACCAAAAAACCACCTCCTCTAGCATTCACCTAGCCACCTAAACATTTTGGTACATTCGGTTTGGTGCCATGACCCACCATATGTAAAATATAGCATTTGACAACCTTACACTGGCTCAAATTGCACTATTTCATGCATTTGCAAACAATAGGGCAGTGAGAGCACCGATCTGGGAAGGAAAAAACTGAGAGAGGCTATTGTATAGGGTCCCTATGCTAAGGTTTTAGATTAGACGAGGCATCTCTAGGTGCCATGGAGTTCAAGTAGTCACCCGTCGAAGTTAAAAGATATTTTTGTCTTAGGACTCTTAAGGGACTACACTGAACGAAGTAGCCGGCAGTAACGACCTTCTTGTGCACTAAAACACCACCTCCTCTAGCATTCACCTAGCCACCCAAATGTTTCGGTGTATTTGGTTTGGTGCCATGACCCACCGTTTTCAAAATATAGCATTTGACAACCTTACACTAGCTCAAACTACACTATTTCGCGTGTTTGCAAACAATAGGGCAGTGAGAGCACCGATGGGAAGGAAAAAACCAAGAGATTATATTGTAGAGGGTCCCTATGCTGAGGTGTTGGATCAGATGAGATGTCTCTAGGTTCCACGGAGTCCGAGTAGTCACTTGTCGAAGTTGAACAATATTTTGGTCTCAGGGCTCTTAAGGGACTACGCCCGAATGAAGTAGCCCAAACGCAATGACCTTGTCGCGCACCGAAACAACACCTCCTCTAGCATTCACCTAGCCACCTATACATTTCAGCACATTCATTTTGGTCCCACGATGTCCTAAGGCATAACTTCTCACTCCTCACCTCCGTTCATTTCCTAGGACTTAAAACATTCAATGTCACTTATTTACCTTCCATCTCTCTTGTTCTCTTTGGACTTGTCTCTATCCTCTTAGGTGCTTCATCACTATCCTTTCTTTTCTCTCTTGAGGTATGTTGTTTTGGTGATCTCTCTCCATCATCTGTTGCCCCAGCTATGTGCTTACATGTTCATTATGTTTGCATTGTAATATGGTCATGCTCTTGGCTACCTTGAAAATTTTACATACTTTTCATCCCTTAATGGGTATCTAATACCTAATTGTCATGTTTTAAAGATTCACAAGAATAAAGCATTCCCTTGTTATTCTAATAGTGGATTAAGTATTTGAATATAGGTCAAGAATACTAAATGGAGTTGAAATTAAATAAGCCATAATTCTTTAGTGAAGCAATAACTAGTGAAAAGTGGTGAGTAAAGGTAAGTCATGTTAAAGGAATGAAATGCATTTATTCATTGTTTCGATAGGGTGGTGAGAATGTGAACATATGAATAAGATTATCAATAAAATACTAAGGCAAGTAGCTTCAAGTTTGCATAATTGGATGGAATTTTAGAAGGAGAGTGAAGTGGCTAGTCAAGTCACTTATGAAGCATGCTAAAAGAAGTGAAGGAAACAAATAAGTGAGAGCCTATGAAAGAATAAGAGGAAAATATTTTCCATGCACGAGAAACATGAAGAAGAGAAAAGAATTCTCATAATGGAGAACATAGCATGAAAGAAGAATAATGGAGGAGAAAGGAAGCGCAAAATGAAATGCTTAGAGAATAAATAGGTACTCATTCAATATGAAATGGGAAACAAGAGGAAAGTCGCGAAAAAGATAAAATTTTAGTTTGAGGCAAGCATGTAATGGCTGTGATCAATAAATGAAGAAAGTGAAGGAGAGAGTGAATACTTGTTATACATGAGGAAATACAAAGGCTTGAGGAGATATTTATGACAGGATATTCAAAGCAACAAGAGACAAGTCAAGAGAAAAAAGAGTGAACAATGGAAAAATAAGAAGGAGAAAGAAAGAATTCTTGAATACATACAAGCAAACAAAAAGAAAGAGAGGGTGGTAAGTCCAAGAAGAAAGAGACAAACAATGAAAAATAAAGAGAGAAGTGAATATACTTCAAACGATAATCAAATTGAATGTTTAATTTCTTAGTTGATTGGCATATGGCACCAAATTATAAAGAGATAAGGTGTGTACATCTATTGATTCCCTTAATTTCTCTAAAACAATGTAAATAATTCCCTTAATTTCTTAAGAATTATACCATGCAATGTTGTACCATAAGTAACGTTATATTCATATAGTTCAAGATGAACTCTACCTTGCTTATTTCTATCAATGTCCACATTAGTTGATATATAACAGATGAGTGTTAGCTTTAAAAGAAAATAAAGTAATTGTGTATTTCCCTTTTGTAGTTCACCTAGCATGGTTTTGCTTAATGGAATAGGTTTGCTTAACAATTGTACCATGTAGTGCTCTGGGACATGGTTTTTTAATTTTAAATCAAACATACATATCTATAACTAATAAATGGTTATGAAAACATACATAGAATGATATCATACATGCAATGAAATTGAATCAAACATATAGAAGTAATATCGTTAAATGAAAACCAACACACATGGATATATAAGAATCAAACAAAGTGTGCTCCAGACGCACGTCTCTGAAAATATATAAGTTCATAACATGTGTACATCTCAAACTAAGTGTGTCATAATGTATATAGGACCACATGTGGTCACAAATGGCTATATAAATACAATGGACTACATGAAGAAACATGTTCACTAGGACCAGATGGCCCATATATATATATATATATATATATATATATATATATATATATGTACATCCAGGTGGACTATGAATCTACTCATGAAACATCTTCCCTCTCTTATCCCTACTAGAAGTAGCATGTCCATGACCTAGGGATGTAGTGGAGGAGATGCCACTATGTATTTCATCTCGTGTCTTCTAGGCATCTTTAAGTAGGTCTGCAACCTAACTCCGCACATTCATAAACAACAAGTTCTTAACACCCAAAATTTTAAAATACATTCAAAATTTAGAAACTTGTACAATTTAGTTAAAATGCGTGTGAAATCTTACAACAATGTCATGATCCCTATCAATTGGTCATTGACGCATCGCAGGGACAACAATAGACTCACGAGGGTAAGCTACATACAAATAATTAATTTTCAAATTAAATATTTCGCATACATACAAAATTTGATATTGTAGATTTAAGTAATATGAAATAATGAACCTCCAAAATTTAACAAATTTGAAAAATTATACCTCGATTAGTGGATCTCGCATATGTTATGGCAAGATATCTACATAGCCTCCATAGTCTGCATATATGGAGGAGTCTCTCTAAATCATAAGCTATACAAAAACATGTACAAATCAATATTAAAATCTACATGACTTGCACCACATAACAGAGGTCCAAATCATGTAATCCATGTGAACTTCCACAATTAGAAAACCCAATAGTTGAGAGTTGATTTGGAGGGGTATTGAGTGAGGTGGAGCTATTTGATTGGCGGAGAGAGTTGATAGTGGGCCCGAATAGTTGAGGAGGCGGCAGGTGATTGGCCGGGGACCCAGCAGATCAGGATTGGAGCCATGGCACAGGCAGGAGGAGCTGGAGGGGCTGGACCAGCTGGACCACCACCACCCATCCCACCACGACGACGTGTTGTCGTACCGGTAGGTTCTAAACTCTTTATTTTGGTGGTTTGGTTGAGTTATGTTGTTTTGGGATTTGGGTAGAATTGGTAGTTTGTAGGAAATAATGGGTAAATGGAGGTAATTTGAGAAAGGGGGAGGGTAGATAGGTTAGATATGCTAAGGCGGCTAGGTGTGTAAAATTTTAGGGTTTTTGGATGGGTAGATGGGTAGAAATAGGTAAAAAATGAGTTTTGGGGGCGCGCGGTTCGGCTCGGCGTGCAGGGGACCGATGTCGGTCACTAGGCGACCGGCATCGGTCGCAAAAACAGAGGGTGAGGTTTAATAGGGGGACCGGCATCGGTCTCGTATCGGCCGGTATCGGTGGGGGAGGGAGGGGTTGAGAGTGGTTTTTAGGGTGTATGGTGTTGGGGTGTTGGGTTGGGTTGGGAGTGGTTTTTAGGGTGTATGGTGTTGGTTTGAAGGTGGATAGGGTGACTTGGTGGGGTGGGTTGTGTTGGGTTGGGTAGGTAGAGAGTCGGGGTATGGGTGGGGTTTAGGGTGTTGGGTTGATAGGTTGGAAGGTGGATAGGGTGACTTGGTGGGGTGGGTTGTGTTGGGTTGGGTTGAGTTGGGTTGGGTAGGTAGAGACCCGGGGTATGGGTGGGGTTTAGGGTTTTGGGTTGATAGGGTTTGAAGGTGGGTAGGGTGGCTTGGTGGGGTGGGTTGTGTGGGGTTGGGTTGAGTTGGGTTGGGTAGGTAGAGAGTCGGGGTATGGGTTGGGTTTAGGATGGGGTTTAGGGTTTTTAGGTTGGGTTTCGGGTGGGTAAGGTAGCGTGTTGGGGTGGGGTTAGATTTTGGGTGTTACAAAAAAAAGGGGGGTAGATGGTAAAGTAGATGTTATTAGAACGAGTGGGTCTAAGAATGTGGGTTGATTTTGCAGGCACGTCAGCAGTTGACGATGCGTGATAGGATGCCTCCACTATTGAGTCGGATGAGGCCACACATATCTGCGGCGCATTGGGCCATCATGCGCGAGGTGGGGCTTGGCGGGGTCCAGAGGTACAGAGCGATCGACAGAGATCACAGCCTGATGGTCGCCCTCATCGAGAGATGGGATCCGGCGGCCAATGTGTTCCATCTGCCGACCGGGGAGATGACCGTCACATTAGAGGATGTGTACGCATCCTGCGGCCACCGATCGAGGAGAGGCCGTTTTCCGAGTGGATTCGAGACCTGCCATGGATAGCATACTTCAGTTTTGGGGATGCGGCGCGCTTCTTACATATCATAGCGCGAGCATTGGATATGGGGACATGTACCGCGCACACAGACATGAGACACGGCTTGCCGTGTTGATGATGATAGGGGTCACCTGCTTCGCCCTCCCGGATTCAGAGGGAGGTCGCTTCCCACGGGCATTGATGGGGGTGCTACTGGAGATGGTGGAGGAGCACACCTGTTTTGCATGGGCACCAGTATATCTGGTGCAATTATACAGGGAGTTATGGGGCTATCGCCGGAGGAGGCGATTTGGTATTTGTTCGACCTTTTTGTTGCACTGTTGGGCATACGAGCACATCGTATGCATCAGGCCAGTAGGGCTACCCCAGCAGCCAGGGCCACAGATCGTATACCGATATGGCTTTCAGAGGTGGTTGGGGGTTGTGGGCCAGCCACGAGCAGTTGTTGCAGGTCGGGATGTGGCCTACTATAGACATATGCTAGAGGGCCTTACCGCAGTAGACATTATATGGAGACCCTACAGAGGTCACCAGCCTGGCAGAGGAGCCCGCATACACAGTGCCTTTGATCCAAGTATACATTACGGATAGCAGGACGGAGGCCGGGAGAGTACGAGCGGATACCCTTAGAGAGGGTACGCAGGCAGATGGGGCTGCCACAGGACGAGCCACCTCCCTTCCCTCAGTACAGGAGGGATGATGTAGAGGCCCCACTGCCAGCACCACAGCCTTGGGATCCAGACTGGGTAGCGGAGAGACCAGCAGGTGAGGGTGTGGATGATGCGGGTGCACGCAAAGCATCAGTGGTCCTGTGGGCCGGACAGAGAGCGGCGAGGGTAACACACCGCCTGCACCCAGACTTAGCGCAGTGGCTGCGAGAGAGATCAGCTCCGGGCGAGTGCAGTGCTATTACGAGAGACCGATTGGCTGCTGCTGCGAGCACGACGATAGGGGTTTCACGAGGGCAGCTAGCCCGAGCTCGGAGTACGGTGCACAGGCGGCACCACCACCAAAGCGGTGCACAGCCACGAGTGCAGTGCAGTACGCAGGCGGCCGTACAAAGTGCACGGCCACGAGCCCAGAGATACCACCACGGCCACAGGTGCAGGTACAGGCACAGGCAGCACCTCCACCAGCGCCACAGCCACAGGTGCAGGTACAGGCTCAGGGGATAGTGGTGTTAGGTGCCAGGGGACCAGCCCCAGTTCCTTCAGTGGCGCGAGATCGCTATATGGAGGTTAGAGCAGAGGCCCGTTATTATCAGGATATTCTTGATAGTACCGGAGTCGAGTATCAGGCATATGCAGCGCATAGAGCAGAGACCTCGCACAGCCAGAGATCTCAGGGAGGGGCAGCCACAGCTGGCGTGTCTGTGACAGGCAGGAGGCGAGAGGCGCCACAGGGACCAGCGGGGAGAGGTGCCGAGGGCGGTGGGGAGAGCTGATAGATCCCCGACGTGGTTTTGTATAGGGACACGGGCACCGGTCTGCGAACCGGTTGTATTGATAGAGGCCTGCGTGCCTACATTTATTCATTGTTTTGATTTATTTATTTATTATATACCGGCCTGCGAGCCGAGTACGGGTTGTACATTTGATACCGGCCTGCGAGCCGAGTATATTTTTGATATGAGAGACCGGCCTGCGAGCCGAGTCGAGATTTGTGGTAGGTATTGCGGCCTGCGTGCCGGCTTTGGTATATTATGCGATCACAGAGGCCCCGATGTAGGGCACATTGTATTGTTGAAAATTTGTATATATATATAGATGATGTTTTGATCCACATGCTGTGTTTAAAATGTGTTGAAATATTTTGTTAATGGTTTGGTAATATATAGAATGTGTGATGAGTTTAATTGACATGTTGATAGATAGATGATGCTGATGTTTTTGTGCGTATATATGAATGACAGGTTATGTGATAAATTGGTGGTTTTGTGACAGTGTGATATATGTAACTGATGAGTTGGATCCAAATGATGTATAGATTGATAGTTTTTATATTTGTAGTTGATGGTTGTGTATTGGTATAAATGATGTTTAATGAAATTATAATGCTATGTGTGGTGGATGAACAAATGTGGTAAATTTTGTTGTTTATGCGTAAAAGAGGCGGGCGCGACAAAAATTTAGAGGAGAAATGAAGAAAAGAAACTGTTTCAAAAAGGAAGGTGTGTAACCGATATCGGTTAGGAACCGATATCGGTAGTCATAGACGATATCGGTTAAACAACCGATACCGGTTATTTAGGTATGAGCTTTTCTAAAAATAGAAAAGCTAGGGTGGCAACTTAAGTTTTAATTTTAGAGCCATGCAAGAGGTTAAATACGTGAGCGCGCGCTTTTGGGACGAGACAGGATTTGCATGAGAGATTTGGGTGAGAAGAAGGAAAGAGACAAGGAAAGTGAATTGTGATCCGAGGTTCGAGAAGGCGTAAAAGACAAAGTTGAAAAGGGTGGTGATCATGGCCGAACGAGGAGAAGCATCCAGCAGGCAAGGACAGGAGGGCAGACAAGGGCCACCTCAAGCTGCTGCAACTCAAGAGGTATTGTTTTTGTTTGTGATTTGATTACTGTATGTTTCGTGAGTAAGATGGGGGAGAGTAGGTGGGTAGATATGAGAGAGAAAACATGATAACAAGGGTTGCAGGTGAGCTAAGTGGTACAGGGTAGGCAATCAGGGGTTCCAGGTATGTTTATATGTATAAAAACGAAGAAACGAGCAAATTATTGTCGTAGGTGGTTGTTTTTAAGGAAGGTGTATAAAATTGACAGTGACCGGTGGCGGTTAGGGAGAACCGGTATCGGTTACGCAACCGATATCGGTTACGTATAACCGGTACCGGTTACTGGAGAAATTTCCAGAATGTTTGAAAAAGACCCTAACGGGTTGAATGGTTGTTTGTTGTTTTGGTGTATGCAGGCAGAGACAGGGTTGAGGATGAATGATAGTGTGCCAGCGCTGTTGTCGCGAATCCGAGCGGATGTAACACCAGCGGAATGGACATTGATAAATCGTTTGGGGTTAAGTGGAATCCGTTATTATTCACGAATCGCACGTAACCATGGTATGTTACAGGCGCTGATTGAGAGATGGAATCCTGAGACAAATACCTTCTATCTGCCAACAGGTGAGATGACAGTAACATTGGAAGATGTGTTTCGGATTTTGAGACTCCCTATTACAGGAGAGCCAGTATATCAGGCACTACCTAGCGCGGCACGGGGAGCGATAACAGCAGTATTTGGTCCATACGCACGAGATTTGACACAGCGAGGTTTATCGTTTACATATGGGGTAATGTATGCAGCACACCCTGAGGAGACAAGGTTAGCAGTGATATTAATGATAGCAGTAGGGTATTATGCATTACCGAGGGCGGAAGGGGGAAAATTTCCAAAGGCATTGATGTGTGTTATCTGGGAGATGATAGAAAGGAACGTTACGTTTGCATGGGCACCTGCATATTTGGCGGAGCTATACAGGGGTTTATGGGCTTGTAGGCGAAGTCACAGGACAACGTTGGATTGCTCATACTTATTACACTGTTGGGCCTATGAGCACATTGTTTGTGTGCGACCAATAGGCCGATCTATACAGGCAGGAGAGACCGGAGTACAGAGGTTGGGATTCCGACGATGGGTCCAGACAGAACAAGAGGCAAGATCTCAGGCCGTGCCGGGTGACATTGAGTATTACAGGCAGGTATGGGAGAGAGTGACAGTTGCGGATATCTGTTGGAGGCCCTACGGGAACTATATGGTAACCGAAATCATAGCTGAGGAGTTGAGAGGTGTAGAGCGATTGAGGTGGATCGCGGGGCACAGGCCAGGTGAATATGAGAGGATTCCTATAGATCGCGTGCGGCGACAATTTGGATTTGTGCAGGACATACCACAGGCTTATAGACCATATATGAGGATCGATGCCGAGGCAGCATTCTCACCACCCCGGCCAACACCTCCAGAAGGGCCTGAGGAGATAGCAGCCGATCGCAGGGTAATGGATGTAGGAATGACAGAGGCCTATAGATTATGGTGGGTAGCGAAGCTGCGAGGTGTACGTGGCGCCACGACACGGTGGTGATTACAGCGAGAGAGGATCGTTTGCAGCATTTGGTTCAGCAGCTCAAACGCAGTGAATGAGACAAGAGGATTGTTAGTGGTTGCGAGTCACGGGCGGCGAGACTAGAGGCTGGAGTTCTCCATGCGAGAGGCGTATTCATATGTTACGAGGAGAGATTGGCGGATCGGTGGGCGTACCAATAGCCGTGTACCTTTGAGGACGAGAGAGCCGGCGAGAGGGTCGGCGATCACGATCATCACCTAGTTCGGGATGAGTTGTGATGGTCTGAGTATATGTTAGCGAGGTATAAGAATAAGGATGCCGACCTGCGTGTCGATGATAGAGAAGATGTATTTGTTTAACATCTAAATAAAACTGAATATGTATGTTGATTTGAGTTATGATAATAATAAGATTGTCGGTGTTTTGATTTTCGGTGTTTCGAAAAAGGATAAAGAGAAATGTGATTAAAATAAAAATACACAAAAATATTTATATTCACCACACAAGATAGGTTATGGTAGGGGATGGTCGAGCTAACCTTGGGAGACCCCATGTCTCCGAAGTGCTGCCTACATAGCCCATTGCACAAAGCAAGGAAGGGCCTCAGACCGATGTAGTTCTCCCTTAGGATCAGGGAGGGGTGAATTTAGGCAATTTGGTATGGTTTAGGCAATTTGTCGTTTGGTAAAAAATTTGATGTTGGTAGGGTAATGTTGTTGGTGCTGGTAGGATAATATTGTTGGTGTAGGTATAGGTAAAGCAAAGGTTAGCATACCCAAGTAGTAGGGAATAGTGTCCTGATTAAGATCAACACACAATTCTAGATGCGAGGCAAAGCGGAAAGAGTGCTCCGTAGGCGAAAAGAGCTAAACAAACCACACAACGTAGAACGAGCACGAAGCCCTAAGTGCCGTGTATAGGCGAAAGTCCATAGTTGAAAAGAGTTGTATGATCACAATATATCGGGTGTGCGTTACGTCCCTTGAGTTGAACAAATGGTGAGGTGATGTGGATGATATAGGTGAGTACAGAATTTATTACAAAGTTGTTACGACGAAAGAGAACCTACCCTAAATAGACAAGTCCATGACCCAAAAGTTCTTTTGAATGAGGCTTTTATTTTATTGAATATGGCCCGATCGATGCGGGAAGTCTACAAGGGATATTGATTGTATTATTCTTGAGGTCTTCACGAAGCTCATCAATGCGAAAGCTTCGGATAAAGGCTGGTGTATAAATGTCCTTGAGGGGAGCAGTCTATTTATAATGCTTGAAGATGAGATGATTTTAGTGCATATTGTCCTTCGGGAAGCTTGATCTATTTATAGTAGCGAATAGTTTGGCATATAGCTGTCCTTCGAGGGAGCAGTCTATATTTAATTTTAGATAACTAGATGTTCTTTTGGCGTGAAGCATCTAGTTTAGTAGGAAGTTTGACTCAAGAAAATCCCATAAGAATACGGCTTATTTTAATACTTTAAAGTCATGGACTAGACTAAAAAAGGGGAAGGCATTATCAAGGGGAGGTGCGAAGTGATTTTGATTTTATTCGGAGATATAGAAAACAAAGTGTATGTAGCGGTAAATGAGCTCAAGGGACGAGCAGTAGGTAGATAAGGAGTGATATAACACTAGATTCAACAGTAGAATGGTCGAAGATGCAAGGCATTAAGGGGTTCAGGCTCAGGTTTACCATTAAGCGAAGCTAAACGATAAGTGCCTGATCCATAGGTGTGAGTGATTATATAAGGCCCAATCCAATTGGGAGCAAATTTTCCACGTTTGCTCTTTTCTAGTTTGGTTACATGTTGATTCTCTTTGAGGACAAGATCACCAACCTTAAAGGTACGCTCATGAAGTCGCTTATCATAAGCACGCTTGATGCGTTTTGATAGATTTGGAGGTGATCGAGAGGCGTAAGGCGTCGTTCGTCAAGCTCTAATTGGGCTAACCGCTCTTGGCGGAAATCATCGTTGGTGAGAATATCTTGAAGAGATATTCTAAGGGAGGGTATTTGTATTTCGAGAGGCAAAACAGCCTCGGTACCATATACCAATGAAAAAGGTGTGGCATTAGTGGAGAAGTACGAATCTTTGAATGCGATAAGCCCAAAGGGCAAAGGGAATGTGATCGTGCCAATTTCTTCCAGATTCATTGACGACTTTCATGAGGATTTTGGTTAGAGTTTTATTAGAAGATTCAGCCTGACCATTGGCCTGCGGATAGTAAGGCGATGAGAAGCTAAGTTTGATACCAAAGTTGTCACAAAGGTCTTATATAACTTATTTTTGAAAAGATTTACCATTATCATTATTAGGCGATGAGGAATACCAAAACGCAGATAATGTGATGGTTAATAATTCGACAATTTTTTCTTTTTGATTGAAATGAGTGGAGCGGCCTCCACCCATTTTGTGTAATATTCGGTCATTGTGATTATCCAGCGGTGACGTTGTGAAGAGGTCGGGTGAATCTCACCAATAAGGTCTAAACCCCATTGTGAGAAAGGCCAAAGATCTCGTGTGACACATGTAGCGGGTGGCTAGGAGTATGTTGAAGATTGGCATGTTGTTGACACATGACACAGCGCTTAACATATTTGTAGCAGTCGTTATTGAGAGTAGGCCAATAATAACCTAGGCGAAGGATTCGTTTAGCCACGGCAAGGCCACTAAAATGTCCACCACAAATCCCATCGTGTACTTGTTGGATGGTATAGGTGACTTCTGCGCCGGTTAGACAGCGAAGGAGGATGCCATCAAAGCCACGTTTATAGAGGAGTCCTCCCATGACAACATAACGCGAAACACTTTTAAGAAAAGCACGTTTTCCGTTACTAGTAAGGTCAGGTGGGAGAACCGAGATCGTAAGGTAGTCGTGAAATTGGTGGTACCAGGTATCCTGCGAATTAGTAGACACAGTATTTATCATGCAAACTACCGGGGTTGAATAGGATGGTGCAAAAAGTTGCTGGACCACAACGAATAATTCAGAGTCAGTTGGCGCGGCGGGAATTTGCGAGGCTAAGCAAGCCATAGTATCCGCAAATTTGTTAGTGGAGCGGGGAATGGTTTGTATAGAATAGTGGGTAAATAAAGCTAGAAGTGAATCCACATGGTGTTTGTACTTCTGAAGTTCCTCGTTTTTACATTGGTAGATGCCCGTAACTTGATTGACTACCAATTGAGAGTCGCCAAA
Organism: Taxus wallichiana var. yunnanensis; assembly: GCA_018340775.1. Classification (NCBI taxonomy): domain Eukaryota; kingdom Viridiplantae; phylum Streptophyta; class Pinopsida; order Cupressales; family Taxaceae; genus Taxus; species Taxus wallichiana. The sequence continues at coordinate 902,808,661 of CM031239.1, forward strand.
AATGTTGATAGATTTGATACCTAAGTGTAACGCAACTTGGAGACCTAGAACAAGGGCCTCGTATTCCGCTGTATTATTAGTGCAAGGGAAATCAAGTCGGAATGAAAGAGGCATAGGTTCAGCGTCAAGAGGGATGAGAACAATGCCGGCTCCTCCGCCGCGCTGGCACTTAGATCCATCGAAGAAGAGGGTCATTTGATACGACACTTCTCCGAGCGAAAGAGTGGCGATGAGTTCGTCGGGAAGGTAAAATTGGTAAATTGTTCCCCGGGAGGGGCCTCCACAAGTTGATCTGCAAGAGTTTGTCCTTTGATTGATTTCATTGTATAAACTCAAGGTCGAGGTCGGCGAGGAGCATGAGCCATCGAGCGTGCGTTGGTTTAGGTGTGGTTTGGCGTACATATAATGAATGGGAGTGCATGTGTTGGTGATGACGAAAGTTTTGTGATTCGGGAGGTAATGTCGGAGTTTGGTGGCGGCGAATGATAGGGCCGAGCACAATTTTTCTACATGTGTATACCTAGTCTCGTAATCCACGAGTACGACTTATATAGTAAATGGCTGCTCTCGGCGTGCGGGTCTCGATGGGCGAGCATAGCTCTATAGCATGGTCGGTGGCGGAAAGATAAAGGTAGAAAGGACGGTCGTCACGGGGTGGGATAAGCACGGTGGCTGCTGAGAGATATGTTTTGAGAGCTTCGAAGGCTTGGTGACACTCCTCACTCCATTGAAAGGCAACGTCCTTTTTTAGAAGGTGATGAAAAGGGTGACATCGATCCGAGAGTTGGGAAATGAAACGCCGGATGGATTGAAGTTTACCCTGCAAACTACGCAATTGTTTAAGGTTTTTGGGTGGGGGCATTTCTAGGATAGCTTTTACTTTAGATGGATCGACCTCAATGCCACGTAAAGAGACGATAAAGCCCAGAAGTTTCCCCGAAAGGACACCAAAGACACATTTCTTTGGTTGAAGACGGACAGAATATTGTAACAGGCGATCAAAAATAATGGTTAAAACATCGAGATGTTCACTGCGATGTTTAGACTTGCCAAGAAGATCATCGACGTAATCTTCGAGGATAGTGTGCATAATGTCATGGAAGATGTAGGTCATAGCCCGCCCGATAGGTCGCACCAGGCATTCTTAAGGCCAAACGGCATTACGGTAGCAAAAGTTCCCGAGGAGTTATGAAGGCGGTTTTGTGTTGATCGGCGAGCGGCAACCAAAATTTGGTTGTAACACGAAAAGCCATCCATGAGAGAAAGCATTTCATGACCAGCGATGAGATCAACAAGTTGATCAATACTTGGGAGGGGGAAGTCATCCTTAGGGCAAGCGAGGTTAAGATCCGGAAATCCGTGCATATCCGAAGTCCCCGTCGCTTTAAGTGACAGTGCGATGTTAGAAATCCATTGAGGATAGTCATAGGCGAGAATGAAGGAAAGAAAGGAGTCGTTGGAGCTCCTCTTTGACCAAGAGAGCAATGCGTGGATGCATTTTCTCAATTTACCTTGGCGGTTTGGAATCGGGGTTTAGAGTGATGTTATGGGCGGCGATGGTAGGATCAATTCTGGCATGTCGGCGTAAGACCATCGCAGCTTGGTTGCGAAGCACGGAGAAAGGTGGTAAAGGCGGCTTGTTACGATGTGTCAAGTGATTGTCCGATCTTCACTATGTGAGGATCTTCCTCGTGTGGATGTTGATTTCTATAGTAGATTCGTTCGGCATGGTTTGAGTTTGAGATGGTAAGGCACGTTGAATATAAGAATCATCCGCGCTTTAGGTAAGTGAGGATGGAGTCGTCATCTGGCATTCAACAACATTAATCAAAGCGAATCCTCTTGATCATGTCTGGATACAGAAGGGGAAGAGAAGATGGGTCCTCATTATCGCGTTGATAAGTGAGAGGACCTATGAAGATGGCATTTATGAAAAAAAAAAGTTAGGAGGGATAGATTCAGGGTCCATCGATTCTGTGGGAGATGATGGCAAAGTGGGTGATGATGGTTCGGTAGGGGCGACGTCCTCTTCTTCCAGGATACAGCTGACAGGAGGTGTCTCCTGCGTAGGTGTTTCGGAAAAACCAAGACCACTGCGATCATTATGTTTGCGTGTGGTGATGGGAATGAGAGTATGTCGGCCTTGTTCGTAAAGGCCAAAACCAAAGCCTTTCCACGCCGCGTAGTCGAAAGAGGTGAGGGCGAAGCGACGATTTGTCAAGTATTGAAAATCGGATTGGAAGGAACCACACCAAGAGGAGGTTCAGGGGTAATGGAGGATGCGTCAACACCCCCATATGTTAGGTTAGTGCGACAATGGGGTGGTCCGTAAGAGATTATCTCCCCCACGCGACGGTCGTAGGTGGGGTGTGCATGTAATTGTCCGTACTCTGCGGGGTAGGGAAAGAACTAACGTTATATAGGCGATACTCCCCAGCGTAAGGCGATGAAAACGTCTACTAAGGGTCGGAGGTTGGGATGTTAGCTGCGGGAAGAGAAGTGGTTTGTGCGGCGGTGGTTTCATCGATTGTAGAGTGCGATTGAGGTGGACGGTTGAGGTATATTGGAAGAGGATGGTTGGGTTGAATGTATGGGTGTCTTAATTGGTATAAGCACATCGTTTGGGCGGTATAACATATTGCAAGTTTTGAAGGGGGAGGATCAGCTTTTACGGTGTAGGACTTCCCTCGTACTCAAATTTTATACATCGATGTAATGTTGAGGAACGCATCCCATGGCCGGATCGAGGGCGACCTAGCAATATATTATATTGGAACTCTCCTTGAGGACATAGAAGAGTTCGGGTAAAGTACGTGGTCCTACGCGAATGTTGAGGATCACGGTGCCCAATGTAGAAGTAATAGCATCATTGAATGACCGCATGACATGATGGGGTTGCTTTGCACACATGCAACTAGAAGGGATGTTCATTTGTTGGAAGGCTTTTGAAGAGATGATGTTTAAGCTAGCGCCCCGTCAATCATAACCCGGCGTACTCGAATGTCCCGGACGTAAGCGGAAATGAAAAGGCGAGGTCGGGGTCTTCTATACCAAAGTCGATAATTTCATCTTAGAAACTAACTGCGCGGCTTGTTGTTTTGAGGCGAAGTGGTGGGGGAGATGGATTGTTTGGTGAGAGAGAAACGTGATTGGGTGTTAGAATGGAGGCCACGGGCAGGGTTTCATTGGGAAAAACCTCTATCCCTTGAAGGATCTCAACGAGAGCTTGTCGATGAGATTCAGAAGTCTGAATGAGATCATATAGTGTCATTTTTACGGGCGATTGATGAAGGCTGTTTGATCATGGTTCGGTGGCGCACTCCATTAGAGACGGGATAGGCGGGTCCGCGAATAACCACTTTAGGTGGTGGTGTAATCGGGATGGTTGAAGGAGAAAGAGATGTCGTAGGTGTGTTTTCTTTCGCTTTCCCATTGTTTTTCTGTCCTCGAGTAGCGACACTAATCATATTAATCTCGTAGACTGAGATGAAGAAGATGGTTGGGATAATTCATGGTCTTCAAGAGGTGGGGTTGTAATAATGATCGATCTTGGTGAGGCGGGGACAGATGGTATAGTAGAGGGAATTGGCGCTAGAGGTCTCTCCCTTCGTAAGTTGTCTTTCTTAATCTTTCGATCCGGAAGAGGTGGCTGGCGAAGGATGGTTTTTAGAGCTTTGCATCCTTCTACATCATGTCCAGGTGTGCGGTGATAGGCGCAGATTTTAGACTCATCATAATCCACAGGTCGGGGCTTAGGCGGGTCATAAGGTCTAAGTGGGGGTAGGGAGATGGTCGCATTCTCCACCAACATAGCAAGGATTTTGGCATAGGATCCTTTGAGTGGGTCAAAATCGAGGAGAAGAAGATGAGGGCATTGATTGTGTGGGTTGTGGTAATGTTTGGGCGTGTTTAGTTCGTATGGGTGGTGGTTTAGTCGAGGGTGCTTTGACACATGTTTTTCACTAAACGTGGTTTCTTGGACCACGAGAGTTACGTTAATTTGGTTAGATGATGAGGCTACGAGATGGCATGGTAGCGGGAAACAACCACGGAGAAAGGGGTAGTGACAGAAAATAAATCCTTTGATGATGGGATTGGTTTAGGGTTGATAGGTGGACCGGATACGCGGGAATGTAACGATGTTGTGATACCCTTTGATCTCTGTATAGGTGTAAAAGGCGTAGGTCGTTTTGCGAGAAAACAAAGGAGGTATGATATATTGATGTAAGGTGGAGGGATGAGGTCCCAATATGGAAGGTGGGTGTGATGATGAGGTTTTAATTGTGATAGAGACCCGGATTGCGTTTGTCTCTAGGTGGCGGGGCGGGTTTATTTTGGATAGATCGAGTCGCTTAGGTGGGTGTGTCGATTGGGCATTGGTGAGGTCCCAGCGTAGGGGAAGATCTGGTTAAGTTGATAGAAGTGGACGGGGCATTTGGTAGAGGTGAGGGGGTGAAGGTGAGAACAGGGGGCATTTTAAGCTTCGCAAGCACTTCGGGTAGATGGTGGAGACATCGGGATCGAGTCATTTGCATTTGAGTAGAAGCAGGAGTACTCAAGCGTTCCCATAGGGCTGTCATCTTACGTGGAATGACAGTCTCAAGGTGTAATTTGTAATTTTGGTACAGAGGAAAAGTGAGTTGTAATTCCAATCCATTGCGGGTGTGACACAGGAGGCGGATGAGGCACTGTATCAGTAGATGCTAAGAGGTCGACGGGTTGTTGAAAAGATTTAGGTGATGAGGGACTAATAGGCAGAAGGGCATGTTGGAGGGTCATCATGGCTAAAGAATTTAATGATGTCGGTGCGAGAGATTTCTCATCTAAGGATGTCAAAAGGAGTGGCGTACCCTCCTCTTGTGCGGCAAGAGTGGTAGAAGGAGACGTCTGGGAAATGGATAGATTAGACAACATCCGCTCGCAGTCTTGTAGGGATGTGGTGTAAGAAGACTCATTAATGGGAAGGAAGCCTAGGCAGCTAACTCTTCTATGGGTAAAGGAATGATTTCGCTTTGGCTTGATGGTGGTAAAGGAGGTTCGGGCTCCTGTGTTAGTGAAGAGGCTTGATTCAAAATTTTCTCGATAGAGGCTTTTGGCTGGGTATCGAATACTGCATGGATCTCATGAACACTCTCCTCAGCTAAGATATCTTGGTTTACGTTGCTGCTGGACGAGTGATTCGGGAATGGCTTGTTGAAAATTTTCAGATTTCGGTTAGCAGGGGCGTTAGGATTCCTATCGAGTGTTATATCCCCTGCATCAACCATTTCCTGCACTATGTTTTTCAACATCTTGCAGTTTTCATGACTATGTCCTTTTACGCGGTGAAAGTTACAAAAGTCATTTTCTTTGTACCAGGAAGGTATTGCGCGGGTGGAGTCAAACCCAGAGTGAGGTTTTTCAGGGGGCAAGGTGATAGCCCCAGCTTTGAGCAATTTCTCTAGGATGACACCATAAGTTTCTCCCAAGGGAGTGTAATTGGTGGGCTCAGCTTTGTATTTATAGGTGGTTTTTGGTGGAGTATTGGACGGTGGTTGGGATTTGACCATCACCGCGTGGACAGCTCCTTTTGATTTAGAAGAGGTTGACGCGTGAGGAGTGGTGGTATTTGGTTTATTGGTAGAATCAGGAGTTCGGAAAGTGGAGTTCTTGTTGCGCAACCACAATTTCTCTTCCTCTAAGGCTCGAATTTCTAATTTTCGAGCCATAGTAAAGGCCTCGTCGAATGTACGGAAAGTTTGAATTTGGAGGGTAGGGGAGATGTGCTTAGCGCATGCCCGCGTAAAGAGTTCGATAAGTTCGGTTTGAGGCAAGGCATACGTAAGTTGGTTGATAAGGCCCGCCATCGTCCAGCGAAATCTGCGATAGATTCGTCTTGGTTGTCGGATGGCATAGAGTCGATGATAGATACTTTCTTGGCAATGTTAATGGAGAAATGATCCAAGAAAGATTGGGCTAGTTGGTTAAAAGAGAAGATTGAGTCTTTGGGTTAAAAGCACCTTTGTACCACTCAAGCGAGGCCACGATAAGGACATGGGAAAGGTGCGGAGTAACAGGCATCATCATGGGCGATCAAATAACAAGCATGTCTAAATGATCGCAAGTGTTGTTGAGGATCCTCTTTCTTTTGTTAAAACAGTAAACTTTGGCAACTCCCATTGAGGCGGATAAGAATGAAGGGGACGAGAAGGGTGAATGGGCTCCCGACAAACTTGCTCGTATGTCAGCGCTACGACTTCACGAAACGGAAGCCTCCGGGTTTTGCATTTTGTCCATCATTTGCTTGATGAAATCTATGGTTGGATGAGATGATGGTGCCACGAGAATAGGGGTGTCCCATATAAGGTGTTGAGGTCACTTTGATATCGTATATGGGAATGAAAAGGTAGGCGGAGCTTGAGAAGGAAAGCTCGTTTGAATAGGTGGCGAGAGAGTAAGTCATGAATGGAGTGGTGCGAAAGAGAGAGAGATAGGGGCGATTGGTGGTAGCGATACGTGGGATCCAAGATTAACAAAAGGAAAGCTAATCGGGGTCGTATGAACCTCTGCCCATTGTCGGATTGGGAGACGGGGCTAGCGATGCAGGAAGTAAGGTATTGTTATCAGGAGGAGTAGGAGCTAAATGAGCAGCTATACTAATAGGCATGCCCATAAGGAGGCTGACCATCGGGCGTACGGTCGGGGTATGAGACAAATAGTATTATGCAGTATGGGGATTAGCATCCGAGAAATTTGGCAAAGTCCTTGTCTCCTACGGGAATTTGGGGATCTCACTTTGGTGTCCGTAGGGTTTCTATAGAATGTGAAGGGGGTGATTCGAGCGAAGACACGAGAAGCGGCATGTGAAACCATGGCGGCGGCTTGCTTCCGAGTGATGACAACCATAGACTAGAACACCCAGGAAAGTTTCAATCTATCCAGAACAAAAACAACGTCTGAAAGGTGAATTTGGCAAGTTGTTTTGGTTTGTCGAAATTGAGAGAGAGCGATGGCGATATCGGTTTAAGTAACCGGTGTCGGTCACGAGATCAAACGCCGTCGGTCTCTTAACCGATGTCGGTGTCAAAAATTTAGAATAAGAAGATACAAAGGGGCTGCTAATTTGATTTAGTAACGTTGAGTATGTTTAGCAACTTATTGATCACAGAAGACAAAGTATGACAGAGAAAACAGGACAGCAAACAAGCAAGATGCACACGCAAATCCAGAGATTAACCTTAGGGTTAATTTTAATTATTGTGGGCTTATGCCTTTAGACGTAGAATGATGTCAGAAATCCTAAACAAGAGACTTAGGGGAAATGTCAAGTTGTTTTGGCTTATAAGGTTACCTCAATCGGGCGGAGGAATACCGCGGAAAAAAAGGGGGGATGTTTGAGCTGTTGTGTTAATTGTGAAGTGATTCGGTACGTGTTGTGCAGTGAAACTAAGGTTAATTTCCTGTCAATACCGTGGATATCACCCCCACGTGTACGACCTGTTACTTAATCTATGTTCACTAGAATTGAAAAACAACAGGCAGGAATGCAATGCATGTGTTTTAAAACCCAAATCGAAAGTGATATTCGATGAAGCAAAAGAGATGACTTTTACTAATGCAAGATGCAAAAACAAAGCAAGTTCTTTTACCAGAATAATAAAATACCCTGTGAATATCTCTAGAAGAAGAAAACAGCAAGTATGCTCCCTATAATAAAAGCAAGCAAGAAATAAAGAAAAACCCAAAATGGGTCCCACCGGGCGTGCCAAAATGTTTCACTCGGAAATGCTTCGTTCCTTATAGAAACAGATAAGGTTAGGGTTAGGAGGAATACCTGTAGAATGTCGAGATGATGTGCGCGTACCGTAGAGAAAGATCAGGCTGACTGCGAAGAACTCCTTTTTGTCTTGGAAGGACTACCTGCAAATAAGAACACAAGACCACAAGATTTTGATTAGATAATAAATGAGGGAACTGCCTTGGGCCCAGGAAGTATGAAACTTCCTTTCGAAGGTGGTCAGTTCCCCTGCTAATATGAATTAACACAAAATACTGTAGAGTACCAATTAAATTGTTTCGTGGAACTGGGTAGGGAAAAGGCTGTTTTTCTTGGTTTTGATCAAAGGAACCGATGCCGGTTACCTATAACCGATGGCGGTCACTGATAACCGATACCGGTTGGTTCTAGGATCTTCTGGGCTGGTTGTGGTGTTTGTAATGGCTGGTTTTTGGATAGTATTGAGAAATGGGATGGTTAGAAGCTAAGGAATGATAGTTAGAGGCAATGGTACGTTAGATAATGGGTTCAGGAACGGATTTGGGAAGATTACAATTCCAAAAGCACAAGAAATGTTATAATGGAGGACATGCAAGATGTAACTTACTGGATTTGATGAAGGTGCCAGTTGATCTCCTTTCTTTGCCAACTCTTCTGGTTTCTTTACTCGTCTCTGCTTGGTCAGGTGAAGTTCTAGACTCTGCTGATAGCTTTGGACTCTCCTTTGATTAAAAATCCTTGGCCGATCTCCAAAATGAAATTCCGATCCGTTGTTTTGGTTTGGGAAGCCCATTTACGAGGCAGATGGCGGTTGCGTAACGGCGGTCGAGTAGGAACCGGCATCGGTTAGGAAAAAGGAGGCTATTTTTAGTAAAATAGCCCACCTTCCTACTTTTCTCCCGAGAGATCGAGTTGCGGGCTTGGTCAAGTGGCTAGAAGGTCGGCTTTGGAGTGCGAGTAAGGAGGCATTAGTTATGGATGTGAGTCTAGACCAAGTCATGGGTCTTAATTAGGTTAGTTTAGGGTTAGGGCTAGGTCATGATGAGGTGGCGAAGTGAGGGCGGGTAAGGATGTGGATTTATCAATTACAAGGTAATTAATAAATAAGTGTGTAAAGTTTAGGTAATGAGGTTAGGTTGCGAAATGGGATGGGGTCACGAGGGTCGTGAGACACGAATTTGGTGTCTACACAAAGTGTAAAGAGAAACTAACTCGCGTAAAACTCATGTGAGGTGCGATTTAGTTCCCAAGCAAATGATGACCCGTTAGGCTCCCGTGTAAAAAGACAAACCTATTAATATGTATAACATACACGTGAAACATTATAATAATAATCTAGTGCAATCAATGAAATTAAAAATGTAAGTTGCGCCAAATGGGCTAGCATGTCGATGCCGAATGTTTCCTTCACCGGCTCTTGCTATTTAAAATAAAATAAAAAATTAGTTTTTTACATGTATGTACATGACGTACAATCAAATACATATATATTAAAATCTCAAACATGTGAATTAAACTATTGGTATATATATATATATATATATTATTTATATTTATTTGAAATTTACTTGTGAAAGACCAATATCAGTGGCACTAGTTCCAAAAACATCCCTCAGCATCTCATCTATAGAAAATAAATCATGTGAACCAGCAAATGATGTCTCTCCCGCAGTGCATATGGCACCACATGATCCACAGTGGTGTGGTGCACTAGAACTGACATCTCCACCAACATCACTAGATGCAATTTGGTCACTATATTGGGTTAGAGTGTCAGTGAGCTCCCTCAATGCATGCATTGTGTCAATCTCCATAACCTCCTTAACTATAGGAGGGATAACTGAAGGCAGTGGGGGTTTTGGGGCATGGGGGATCCTATGTTGACCTATGTGTGCACCAAGTCTACTCTCATGCAGAGCCACCTCCTCGACCAAAAATTTAGAAAAATTAAAATAATTCGGGACCTCATTAAGCATGAAATCGCAATATAATTTCTTCAAAAATAAAGAGGAACCTCATTGTTGTTACATGGTGGATAATCAAAACCATCCACCATCGGTCCTAAAAATTTTTTTGATTTGGTCATCGTGGCACCAATGGATTGGGAACCATGTGCAAGTAATGCGGGGGCATTGGTTCTCGAGTCAGTAAATAATGCACAAATGAGGTCTTTTCCAAAAAAAATTGTCTTTTACGGCCGCATGGGATAATTTATCCATATACCACAGCCTACAATCACCTCTAAAGGTATTCCATCTATGTATTTGGTTGGTTGCGGAGTCAACTTCGCCAATCAATGTTTGCAATGTGTTGGCTAAATTCATGCGGGACGGATTTGTGGCATGATCTTGTCTTATAGTCTAAAAAAGTTCTCAATGAAAATTTATTTTCTCAAATTATTCCAATGATATTATCTTGTGTTCCTACTGGTTCAGTGGGGACAGAAGGAGCCACAGGAGGCAGATCTATGTTTGGAGGAGGGTTTTGAGGAATGTTTTAAAGGTTTGCATGATTTTGAGCTTGCTAACCAACTGAAAAAACAAGAAAATTGTATACATAAACAAACATTTCAAAAAACCCATAAAAATGCAAAAAAAATGATTAAAATCGGGGGTTTACCACCTCAACTTGGCGGCATGGTTGAATCTATCATGATCTAGAAGTCTCGATGAAAAATTCGAGGTGGTATTCAAAGCTAGAGTGAAAAACGTCTAGGAGAAATCGTAGTTTGAAATGAAAAATGGGGAAAATGAGGACTCGCGGGATTTTTTTCTGTCTCAAAGTTCCGCGATCGTGGTTTATAACCGCACTCACAGTTCTAAACCACGATCACGGTTTTAGGTTCGGTTATTGAACCAGAAATTCAGAACCGTGGTCATGGTTCCTAAATTTCAAGTTTTTATGTCCACATAATTGTCCACCAACTTCATGCACTTACCCAAGCATTAAAATGAAATGCTTTCAACTAATTGTTTTATTAAACCAACTCTACTTTAATGAAACAGTGTGGTCAAGCAGACAAATAAATCATAGCAATAACAACCTTAAAAGAAGAACAATTAATCTTTTAAATAACATTCAAAGAAATGACATGATGTAATCTACAAACTAAAACATGTTATCAGATAAATACCGTTCCTTCCAATACATTTATCCATCTCAAATAAAATTACTTTCTAATTATTTCCTTCACAAATCATCTTAATTTAGAAATACAATTGCAAATAAGAGTCTCACAAATCAGATGTGGCATCCTAATCCCAAATGTAAGGCATAGCCTAATTTATCAAGTTAGACCAAATATCAACATTAAGATAGAATTTACTCAATGTACAACATCTCACATTTTCCTTCTATCTCAAATATTACAAGCCTTAACACTAGTTAAGAGAGAAAGAAAGTAGCAATGACGACTACTCAAGACAATAAGAATAGTAGATCAACTGATCCAATAAATCTATGACCAGATTTACCCAAAAGAAGCATGACTGAGATGAACAGTAGGAACTTCCTAATTAATTTGGTTAGTTTGAATCCCATACACAACTTCAAAGCAGAGAACACAACCCAAAACTTCCTATTATTTCCAAAGATAGTGGTCAGGATTCACCTTAAGAAAAGAAGAAGGAGTCAAAAGCCAAGATCAGAAGGCAATTCTAACATCTTAACATACGGGATGAAGGTAGCAAAATACAATGCAGGCCTTCAGTACTTCCCATACCCTTAAAAGAGAAAACACACAAAAGAAGAGACCAACAGAATGTGTGATTGTTGTGATAGAATAGAATTGAACATGATTTCTCTTCATAGACATCCAATGACTGAGACATTAAACCAGATCAAAAGGAGATGCAATGAAAAAATTGCAAAATGCCATGTAGGCACTTACAGTCCCAACAGTCACTCAAGGATGTTAAAATTTCAATCAAGGTCCACAATTCGACCGATTCCTCCAATGATAGAAACAAAACAATCAGCTAGACAAACTCTAAAAATGGGTCCTCACGTAGTGAAAGACATACATTATATGAAAATACAGAGGGGGTTCCTTCACAATTCCATTCCAAGAAGATATAGCCCTAGATCGACATAGCTTAGCTACAGGCATGCAACTTATCAACAAATTAATTCCCTCCAATCTCATTCAAAGATCAAAGAATGGAAGAATCCCGAAGACTCCTTATTCGAACTGATTTTGATAGTCCAAAACCAAGAAATGACAACAAAAATTTCAAGGATTATCCTAATTTCTCGATATCCTAATCGGATGTTTTAATAAGTGTCCATGAGATATATACTTAAAGGTCAATCCAATTCAAGACAGCTAAACAAAAACCATCAACATCTATTTCAATAGCAAGAACAAAGCAAGAAAACTCAACAGAGCTACAAGGACGTCCTAGTGTCGACTCTAACAAGGCTAACCCTCAACACATCCCCAACCAATAAGCTCTCCCTCTGAAACTTTTAGTTCGAGCTCAAGATCTTTTAAGAAACACAATACTCATAAAGATCGAATAAAGACTTCTAACACGGGAATCCCAAGCTCGAATGCCTAAAAAACATAGTGCCCAGGAAACGAATAATCCAAAGTTTCCTAAGGACCAAATTCGAGTACCCAGTTTAAACTGACAAGTTTAAAAAGTAATAAACCTTCAATCTTGTTTCTATACAAGGAGAATCCAAAAAGAAAACAAAGATTCCAACATTACAAAACTACCAACTTCTATCACAGACTGAATCCGAAGAGTAGATAGAGTATACAGAGAGTTCAAGAAGAGGCACACATTACTGTTTCTAAAAACAAATTTGAGCTCACACAACTCAGAATCCAAGCATGCATATTCCTACAATTCCAACAGGAGATTATAACTTCCACAAAACCAAGAAGCTACAACGAAGTATACTATTACATTTTGCAACCCAAGCTAAAGCTTTGTTCAAACCGAAAGACACATATCATTTCCATAACCCATTTTCAAACAGATAAGCAAGAATCATGCATGTGCTTCATTACTTATATCACCACAAGATTTAAGGTGAAATTAAATCAGCAAATAAATAGTAAAGAAATACCATGAATTCCTTTTCAACATAGATTCCACATCAAAGAACATAGAATTATTCAAGAAAGGAAACCAAATAACCATCTCAAAAATAAAAACCCAATTATCTCAAGAGAGAAAAGTTGTTTTAATGAAGACACTTAGAGAAAAGTAGAGCAGCTTAATGGATAGAGCCTATCATGCCTAATAGTGCTTCTGTCTGTTCGAAGAATATTTCCAGCCAAGCCTTCACAACTCCTTCTCCAAATGAAATCAACAACTAGAAAATTCTTCCTCAAATGCCTCATATACTTCCATTGGATTGAAAATAATCCAAGAGAGTCAAAAATAACAACAAACTAAAAGTAGAACTATTGGTTCGAAGAACTAGATAGCTCCATGCAGAGCAAAAATTAGAATGCATGAAAGATAAAAAAACTCCCAACAAATCCTCTTTCATGGTTTCCAAGATATTTTTCTCACAAAAATGATGACAATTAATGTCATTAATTCCCATTCTCCCGCTGAAATCTCCACACCACCGCCATCCAAAATTGGTGAGTCCAATTTCAAAATGAACATGCATATTTAAATTTAGAGATGGTGCCAGCTAGGATCACCTCCAAATTCCATGCCACTATCAAACTGACAGTACATAATGATCTTAAATTCAAAAATCAAATAAAATTAAAGACTTAGGAACCGTCGCCATCCCTCAACTTTCCATATGACCCCTTAGGTCCCCTTCTATCCCCACATTAGTTTAGGATAGATATCTTAGCTTAGGGTATGACCTTAGGTTAGTTTAGAAATATTTACCTTAGGTTATTTTCCACCTTAGGATAGGTCATTCTTCATACCAATATAGTATTAGGTAATAGGTTAGAAATATACCTATTATCACCTTAGGTTGTTTCCAAATCCCTAATCTTAGAAAACATGCAACTTAGGTTAGGTTGCAACAAGATTAGCGTAGGCATAGGCATAAGGTAGATCTAGTTTACCTTAGGTTAGAATCCCATTAGGATAGATATTATAGATCTAGGACTTAGGCTTTACCGTCAATAGTCCTCAAGTAGGCCTCTTTCCAACTTATGACATTCAACGTTTTGGAGGAGTTGACAAGAATATCTAAGCACATGAATTTTAGTAGAAATCATAGCATGAAATTTCAAGAAGATCAATGAAATTGTATTCCTACAAATGCTCAAAAGATTATAATTTATCCATGGCAAGCATGATTTCAATATCAAAAGAATACACCTTCATGACAAATCAAATGTCAACGCTTGCATTGCAAAGAGAGGAGAACTTAACAGCTTTATCATAGGTGTTGCATACTTCCCTCCTAAAAATAATCATTGTCCCGATGATTAACTTATTTAAACAAATTTACATCAAGGACAATCCATTTATTTAACTTTCTTTACACATGTTCATAACATTTCGGATTAAATTTTCTTTTCCAAAATGAACATTTACGTAGCTATTTATTTCAAACAATGAAATATCTATCAAAATTGGTAGATTTATTATCATAAAATAATAAAATCAAAAATTTATCAGCTTAGCATAATCAATTCTATCTAAATAAATATGGAAAAGTAGTTTTCATATCTTCCAGATTTTCGCAGGTTGTACTATCCTTGTTAAACCGGTCCCACTAGACCTTACATTGACTTATTTCATGATTTCTCAAGTGCAACTGACGTGTTTCCAGCACTCGTATAGGCTTAAACACTATTATTCCTTGGTCTTGGACCTGCAAGGAATTCCAATTTAATACATGTGATAAGTTTGAAACGTATTTCTTAAGCAAAGAAATATGGAAATCATCATGCGTTCATGACAAATCAGGAGGTAATGCTAAATGATAAGCTATAGGTTTGATTATTTCTACAATTTCGAAGGGTGCCACATAACGAGGTGATAACTTGGCAGCCTTACCAAAAGTTATAGAACTCTTTTTTGGTTTAACCTAAAGAAATACCTTCTCACCAAGTTGAAATTTCCTATCAACCAGCTTCAAGTCAGCATAACTCTTTTGCCTATCTGCAGCCTCTTTCAAGCATTCACGAATCATTTTAACTTCTTGTTCCATTTTCGTAAGGATTTTAGGTCCAATTACCTTCCTATCCTCGATGTTGTCCCAACTCACAGGGGTTTTGCATTTCCTTCCATATAATGCTTCAAAAGGTGTCATCTTTAGAGATGCGTGATATGTGTTATTGTATGCAAACTAAAATAATGGAAGGTACTCTTCCCATTATATGTAAACTAAACTTGATTAACTCTTTCGGTTTATCCATCTGCTTTCGGATGATACGCGGAACTGAAATTTAGCTTAATTCCTAAAGTTGCATTAAGTTTTTGCCAAAACCTTGAATTCACTCTTGGATCTCTATCGGATATGATTAGTTCGTACTCCATGTAATATGAAAATCTCATGAACAAATTTTTTTGCTAAAACAGTGAATCATCTTTAAGATTACCAACAATAAAGTGTGCTACTTTGGTTAGTTTATCAACAACAACCAAAATAACATCATGCTTATTTCTTGACATAGGCAACCCTTGTACAAAATCCATGCTTATCACTTGCCATTTGTACTGTGGTATGTTGTGAGGATACAATAAACCACACCGATGCATATGTTCAACTTTAACACGTTGACATTCTAAGCAATGTGTCACAAACTCAATTACATCATTTTTCATCCCCTTCCAGAAATATTGTTGTTTTATATCAGCAAACATCTTTGTGATACCAGGGTGTCTAGAAAAAGGTGAATTGTGAAATTCAACTAATAATTTCTCTCTTAAATCCTTTAACAAAGGTACATAAACTTTGTTTTCAAATGATTCTCATCGAGGGAAAATAACAGAGTTAGGTGGACTGGTAACTGCAGCTGTTATAGAACTCCTCATAAGGATTTTGAAAATTTTATTTGCAAGCACTTAAGCATGGTGATAATGGGAGGTGCCCCTTATCGATTGAGCCCAATGCAGACCGGAATGGAAAAATAATGAAGAGATTTGGAATCTTCTCAGCCAGGGAGGCATCACTAATTTTATTGATAAGATTCAGGGACACGACCAAAGTATTTCCATTCATTTTGCGAAGGATTGGAAGGATCACACTATGGATTATGGTGGGCAGAAGATTTCGATCAATGAGGAGTTAATAGCCGAAGCTACTGGCCTTGGCATGGATGGGTACCACTTTTTTAATAAAAGGATTGACAGAGGTGCTGAGGAGAGGAAGTTTGTTGAGGGTAATGAGAAGCTGGTCTTCATCACGGTGGGTCTGCAGGTCAGCTCCATCCCTCCACCTTTTGACGAGGTCACCCGTATGATGGTGCGTTACATCTCTTTGGAGGGGAGATTCATCACTGTGCCCTCTAAGCATCTAGTGTTCCTCAATCACTTCCGCAGGAATTTCACGGTATGCTTCCCTCACTATCTACTTAACTCACTTGAGTGCTCCATTTGTGAGATTCAAAACATGCAAGTGTGGTCGTGCTGCATCAGGGTCTCATATTCTTGTTGCATAAGCTTTGTATTCTTAGGTCTCCTGGGCATCCCATCCTCCCCATCTTTGTTCCTCCTCTGCCTAGCACCACTGCCGCTACCCCCATCTCTCCACCTTCCGCCCCTTCACCACTGTTGTCACCCCTCTACCTTCCTTCTCGGCTCCCTCTATCATCCCCCCACCTCTACTCCCACCCCCTTCACTTCCACTTCGACCAGACCTATTACTAGGTCTTCTAGAAGACTGAAACTTGATACCCCTGTTTCGGGGAATGTTCCTCAGGACTTGGAAATTTCCCATAACCTCCTGCATATTAGTAGTACTGGTTCACAAGAGGCACACATTGAGAGCTCCACAAATAGGCTGGATGCCTTAGAAGCTGACATGTTGCTGTTGAAAGAAGAGGTTAAAAACTTGGCAAAGCAAAAAGGTAAGAGGAAGGAGGAGGAGGCTGATATTGATAATAAACAGGTTGAAGACATTTACAAAAAGCTGAACTCCTTAGACAACCGTTTAGGGAAAGCCAAGACTCGCCATGACCATAATATGGCTATTTTTAGTGCAATTGAAGAATTTATTGAGCAACATGTCCGCGTCTCTAATCTCAGTGGAATACCAACAACTCTTTGGGGCACGAAGAAGGAAAGCAAAAATACCATTGAACAACTAGATGTTATTGACTCTACCCACATGACGACATTGGTTATGTTCAGCTCTTGGCAGAATATCAAATCCAAAATCGACAAAGCCACCAAGAAGTAATTGTGGATTCTCTTTCTGTACTCCTCTGTAATTTTTGTTGTTTTTTAGCTACTCTTCTACAGTGTTCGAACTAGTTTGTTGTGTTGGGGTAACTTCTCATTGGGTTACTTTGGGTTTCTATGTCTCATTTGGATCTTGATCCTTTTTGTAATGGTTCTCATTCCTATTCTGGCTTCTAGGACCTCTTTTGTTTACAAGGGTATAGTCCCTTTCAAAAACTATTTACCAATAATAAAAGAAACTTTGTTTTCAAATCATAATATTTATTTCATTATGAAAGTGAAAACATTTATATCTCACATCATTGGGATCTATTGTAAGTGATGTTCTTACTTATTGAAAATAAGAATCGATTCCACAACGCTATTTACTTCATCTTTGAACGAGTTCTCACATTTATAAGAGCATAAATGTACTTCCTATGACTTAGAACATCAGCTGCCCTATTATCCTTGCCTTTACTATAACTTATGTGAAATTCATATTGAGATAAAAATCTAACTATCTTTGGTGTCTTGCATTCAAATTTGGCTGAGTAAAAATATGCTTCATTCCAAGATGATCAGTTTTTAATTCAAAAGGTTTACCAAGTAGGTAATGCCTCCAAAATTGAAGTGCATGAACTATGGAAGCAAGCTCTAAATCATGTGGAGCATAATTCAACTCATGTAACTTAAGTTTCCTACTTTAAGTCGTGTGACATGATCATTTTATAACATAATACCTCCAACACCTTCCCGGATGCATCCATTACAACAATAAAGTCTCCATTAGGGTCAAGTATAGCCGAAATAGGTTCTAAAGTTAACTGATCCTTAAAATTTTTAAATACAGATTCACATTTCTCATTCCACACAAATTTCTTATCCTTTTTGTACAAAGAAGTTATTGGTGCAACAACTTTTGAGAAATCTTTAACAAATTTCCTATAGTAACCAACAAGACCCATGAAGCTTCTAACTTCATGTACATTATTTGGTGTAGGCCACTCAATTATAGCTACAATTTTAGAAGGATCCATAGTTATTCCATCCTTGCTAATAACATGACCCAAATAGTGCACTTTCGTGTCATAGAAAGAACATTTAGACAACTTACCAAAGAACCGTCTATTTCTCAAGATTTTCAAGACTATCTTCAAATGCTCGTGGTGTTCTTCCACACTTTTAGAGTATATTAGAATATCATCTAAGAATAAAAGCACAAATTTTTCCAAGTGTCCATGAAAAATATTTGTTCTTTAAATTCATAAAAGTTGCAGTGCATTTGTTAATCCAAAAGGTAAAATCTGAACTCATAGTGAGCACACATTTTTCTAAAATTTGTTTTATGAATGTCCTCATACTTAATTCCTAACTAATGATATCTTGATTGGAGATCTATCTTAGAATACATTGATACTACAAGCATCTGATCAAATAAATCATCAATTCTAGGAAGTGGATATCTATTCTTAATTGTTTCCTTGTTTAATATTTTGTAATCAATACACAACCTAAGTGTTCCATCTTTCTTTTCCACAAAAATTACGGTTCTCCCCAAGGTGAAACACTTGGTCTAATCAATCCTTTAGAAAAAAATTCTTGTAGCTATGCCTTAAGCTCTACCAATTCAATAGTAGTCATCCGATAAGGTGCCTTAGAAATAGGTTCAGTTCTAGGTTTGATTTCAATTGTGAAGTCAAATTCCATTTTGGGTGGAAGACCTAGTAATTCCTCTAGAAACACATCACTATAATTTCTTAACAGTGGAAATTTTCTAAGAGATCACTCTCCTCTTTAGTAGATTCTGAAATTTTTACCGCATACAAGATACAACCCGTATTTTTTGCCTTTTTAAGCTGCATAGCCAATAGTTTTCTAACTGAAATTTCACGTTTCACACCCTGAATCTCTATTATTTTTCTGCAGGTCATCTAAACAACTAATATATTTTTTTAAACAGTCCACTTTTAATTTATACTCACTAGCTGATTAACACCTATGATTACATCATAAGACCCCAAAGAAGTAACATTAATATCAACTTCTGTGGAAAAACTAGGTAAGTCAAGGACTGCTCCAAAATATACATACTAACTGTATGAATTGCATTATTCCCATAATGCATCATCTATGATTTATGCATTTTTCCATCTTTTCTTTTTAATTTTGATGCTAATTTACTAGAAATAAAACATTCAGTAGCTCCCGTATCAAAAATAATAGTTACATGTATGTTAAATAACTTACCCGGAACGTATATGGGTGTGACTTTCTTTTTAGCTTTTTTGTCAGCTACTAAAGCATGTATCTTGTGCTACTGATTACCATCATCCTTTTTTAAAGAACAATGATTTACATAATTATCCTTGCCACAATTTTAACAAATTCCTACCAGGTCCTTTTTAGGCTCAAATTTATTCCCAGCCTTAAAGTTATCATTCTGACCTCCATAGGACTTTTGTCTCATTATTATTGTTCTTGACAAAGTTATTGTGTACATTAGTAGTAGGCTTATTTGTTGTTGTTTTCTTATTGTTATCAGCAGAGAACTTAATTTTCATACCATAATTATTTCATGGTCCTTTATTTGGTGCCGAGATGATGAAGAGGAGTTGGGAGATTTCTTTCTTACTTTCTCCCTATGAGCATAAATTCCCTTTAATTTTTGTTCCTACCTTATGGCATTTTCAATAACCCCTTCCATAGTGGTTTGGCTGTGAACATCTACCTCTCCCCTATAATGGGATTCAATCCCATGATAAAATTATGTATCCCGAACTTCTTGTTAGTTTGATATCGAGGTACATACTTGAAGTTTAGTAAACCACTCCCGAGTACTCTTTTACTCTTAATTTTCCTTGGGTTAAGTTCTGAAAATCAGTCATTTTCTAATCATAGTAAAGTTATGTCACCATCATTGTCCGAAATAACTTTTAAATTGATCCTGGTAATATTAGTTTCATCAATGTTCAATTCAGCCTTTCGGCTATACCACCATGAAGATGCTTCATGGGAAAGTTGATATGCTCCCCATATTGCCTTTATTTCCTCTAAGAAGTTCCTTATTGCAAAGCACTTCGCATTTCACCGAGCCAATTCTCAACTCCATCTCCTAATGTGGTGCCATTAAACTTAGGTGGACTTATCTTTTTATATCATTAGAGAGTTTAGTCATCGTATTACCTTTTTATTTTTTGGTTGATCCGACATGTTTACGTTGTTATTATCAACACCCAAATTCCCCAAATTGGCGTTGTCTACGAGAAGTCGCTAATTGTTATTACCAACATCTTCTTCCTTGTCATTGCCCATTACTTGTTGTTCAAGTACAAATCAAACAATCTCTTGTGTCTAGTAGGGTACCAAGGATCTCATCGATTTTTTTGGGCGATTCTTTGCTTCTCCACCACATGGTGGGTTGTTTGCAACATTTCCTCTTGTCCTAACCATTTTTGTTAACAAGAAATTTTGAGTTTTATCATATTATGGACACAATAGGTCCAAGAGTTGAAAACCTTCAACTCGATACAAATACGTAACATTCCCAATTTCGACTTTAGAAACAAAGGGAAACAAAATTTATATACATAATGTTCTCTATTCTAAATAATCATAACTTAAAACACACATTCCATGCCAATCAATCTCATAACAGATAACCATATGCAGTTATAGATGACTTGGTGACCTATCGATATCTCATTTCATGAATCGATTAACAACCGATCTCTCATGTTACGTAAGTATTGAATACTTTATGTGTACCAAGTATACTTGGTTTTCTTACCCTCTTCTGGGTACCGAGTGTTCTATTTAAAAAACCTATCTGAATATTTGTTACAAATATTCATCTGAAATGACATTCCTTAAACTATGTGACATAGGACAACGCAACCAGTAGCTTGTGATAATTTGGCCAAAGATTTCCAACATACTGTTCATTTTACTATTCCTAGATGACATACTCGTCTATAAAAATAGGTCCTTCACCCCACTCATTTGTTATCTAGAATGGTCTTCACCGAATTCATTCAGTCCACTTGTCCAAGGTTTGACCCTAACATAGTCTAGTGATATGATGTAGAATAGGGAGTCACTCACAATGACCTAGGGCATATAGACATACCCTATCAACCTAAGTTGATAGGTTATTCCTTGTTATCCTAAATCATTGTGAGTCATTTCCTATGCTAGATTATAACTCTAAACTATCCTAGAGAGAAAATAAGTTCAAGTCCAAGTTTGGGTAGGTCTAGATGAACCAATGTTGAAGGGTGTTGCAACATGTCAACTGCAACCTTGTATCCTTATGAAGACCCAAGTCTTCACAAAGGTACAGATCTACAGTTGGCATGTGCCAACATCTGGAA
The DNA here is from genome assembly GCA_018340775.1 of Taxus wallichiana var. yunnanensis. Taxonomy (NCBI): domain Eukaryota; kingdom Viridiplantae; phylum Streptophyta; class Pinopsida; order Cupressales; family Taxaceae; genus Taxus; species Taxus wallichiana. The sequence continues at coordinate 902,830,110 of CM031239.1, forward strand.
GAACCACTTCATCTCAACGTACACACCTCAAGAGATCATTTGCACTTAATTAGTTGAGGATTAAGGTTCATATTACAAAAACCTTACATAACCCTAATGCCAATAAACATAAAGGTTTCCATTCGCATTTGAGTTGGTTAACTAATACGGAACTTCAAAGACTAATGATTGCTTTATTTGTAATTAACTATTTTTTAACATTTAATTAATTAAAAACAACATCAACATAAATAAAATGATCTAATTAATGTGTTTCAACCATTCAAGGAATGTATATGAACCAAAACAGCTTCTGATATAAAATAATTCATACCTATGAAGTCTAAATGGTTATCAAACCCGTATATCATTAGTTTATTTTGCATCCTTTTTTAGAAGAGGAGAACATTCCACATTATGGTTAAGTATTAGGGTTTATTATACCCATATTCAATTTACACATCATGACATTATATCAACACGTTCATAACATCATAATCCACCATTCAAGATTAAGTAAGGAACATTAATACATACAACTTAGTAAGTTGCATTAAAATAAGGGAATTTGCACTAACTCCCCATTTATCCAGACAATTTACTGATATTAGGAATAATGATCCAATCAGATATAATAACAATATCAAGGATAAGATTATAGATTTTTCCTTCTTATTATGAGCAAGAGAATAGACTTAATCATGTTTAAGTAACCTCGGTATTTCCAATTCACCCAAATAAAATACACAAGTTACAAAACTATGCATTCTGACATATTTCATGTCAACAGGATCAAGATCATTTAGATTACAAATTTTCTTCCTTCAATACAATTCAATAATAACTCAGAGTTTCTCTATAATGGTCTAGACTTTTAATTCAACCAATACATCATAAAATTTATTTCCTTCCTTTATCACTTACGAAGTCCATCTTCAAAATTACTAACATGGGTCATTTCAATGAACTGAGAATGATAAACACTAAGCATTAAAATGAAATGCTTTCAACTAACTATTTCATTAAACCAACTCTACTTTAATGAAACAATGTGGTCAAGTAGACAAATAAATCATAGCAATAACAACCTTAAAAGAAGAACAATTAATCTTTTAAATAACATTCAAAGAAATGACATGATGTAATCTACAAACTAAAACATGTTATCAGATAAATACTGTTCCTTCCAATACATTTATCCATCTCAAATAAAAGTACTTTCTAATTATTTCCTTCACAAATCATCTTAATTTAGAAATACAATTGCAAATAAGAGTCTCACAAATCAGATGTGGCATCCTAATCCCAAATGCAAGGCATAGCCTAATTTATCAAGTTAGACCAAATATCAACATTAAGATAGAATTTACTCAATGTACAACATCTCACATTTTCCTTCTATCTCAAATATTACAAGCCTTAACACTAGTCAAGAGAACAAGCAAGTAGCAATGACGACTACTCAAGACATTAAGGATAGTAGAGCAACTGATCCAATAAATCAATGACTAGATTTACCCAAAAGAAGCACAACTGAGATGAATAGTAGGAACTTCCTAAATAATTTGGTTAGCCTAAATCCCATACACAACTTCAGAGCAGAGAACACAACCCAAAACTTCCTATTATTTCCAAAGACAGTGGTCAGGCTTCACCTTAAGGACAGAAGAAGAAGGAGTCAAAATCCAAGATCAGAAGGGAACTCCAACATCTTAACATACGGGATGAAGGTAGCAAAAGACAATGCAGGCCTTTAGTACTTCCCATACTCCTTAAAAGAGAAAACACATAGAAGAAGAGACCAACAAAATGTGTGATTTCGTGATAGAACAGAATTGAACATGATTTCTCTTCATAGACATCCAATGACTGAGACATTAAACCAAATCAAAAGGAGATGCAATGACAAAATTTCAAAACACCATGCGGGCACTTACAGTCCCAACAGTCACTCAAGGATGTTAAAATTTCAGTCAAGGTCCACAATCTAACCGATTCCTCCAATGATAGAAAAAAATCATCTAGAAAAATTCGAAAAATGAGTCCTCATAGAGGTGAAAGACATACATTAAATGAAAAGACAGAGAAGGTTCCTTCACAATTCCATTCCAAGAAGATACAGCCCTAGATTGACATAGCTTAGCTACAAGCGTACAACTTATCAACAAATTAATTCCCTCCAATCTCATTCAAAGATCAAAGAATGGAAGAATCCCAAGACTCCTTATTCAGAACCAATTTTGATAGTTCAAAACCAAGAAACAACAACAACAAGTTCAAGGATTATCCTAAATGTTCCCAATATCCCAATTAGGAGGTTTTAACAAGTTTCCCCGAGAAAGATACTCAGAGGTCAATCCAGTTCAAGAAATCTAAACAAAAACCATCAACATCAATTTCGACAAAGAAGAACAAAGCAAGAAAAATCAACAGAGCTATAAGGACATCCCAACGTCGACTCGATAAGGCCAACCCTCAACAAATCCCAAACCAATAAGCTTTCCCTCCGAAACCTTTAGTTCAAAGATTGAGATCTTTTAAGAAACACAATACTCAAATATCGAATAAATACTTCTAACACAAGAATCCCAAGCTCGAATTCCTAAAAAAAAGTTCTACGATACGAATAATCCAAGGTTCCTAAGAAGGACCAAATTCGATTACCAGTTTAAACCGAAAATTTTAAAAATTAACAAACCTTCAATCTTGTTTATATACAAGGAGAGTTCAAAAATAAAAGTGAAATTCCAACATTACAAAACTACCAGAAACACTATTGCAAATTGAATATGAAGAGTAGATAGAGTATACAGAGAGTTCAATAAGAGGCACGTATTACTATTTCCAAAAACCAATTCGATCCAACACAACTCAGAATCCAAGCATGCATATTCCTATAACTCCAATAGGATATTATAACTTCCACAAAACCAAGAAGCTACAACGAAGTATACTATTACATTCTCAGAACCCAAAATAAAGATTTTTCAAAACCAAAAGACACATATCATTTCCATAACCCATTTTCAAACAGATAAGAAAGAATCACACATGTACTTCATTACTTATATCACCACAAGATTTAAGGTGAAATTAACAGCAAATAAACAAGAAAGAAATACCATGACTTCCTTTTCAAATAGAGATTCCACATCAAATAACACAAAATTATTCAAGCAAGGAAACCAAATAACCATCTCAGAAATAAAAACCCAATTATCTCAAGAGAGAAAAGTTGTTTTAATGAAGAAACTTAGAGAAAAGCGGAGAATCTTAATGGATAGAGCCTATCATGCCTGATAGTGCTTCTGTCATGCTTTGAAGAATATTTCCATCCGAGCCTTCACAAATCCTTCTCCAAATGAAATCAACAACCAAAAACTTCTTCCTCAAATGCCTCATATACTTCCATTGGATCGAAAATAATCCAAGAGAGTCAAAAATAGCAACAAACTAAAAGTAGAACTGCTGGTTTGAAGAACCAGATAGCTCCATGCGGAGCAAAAATCAGAATGCATGAAAGACCAAACAACTCCCAAAAAATCCACTCGCATGGTTTCCAAGGCGGTTTGCTCACCAAAAATGATGAAAATTAATGTCATTAATTCCCAGTCTCCCGCCTAAATCTCCATGCCACCGCCATCCAAAATTGGCGAGTCCAATTTCAAAAAGAACATGCATAGTTAAATTTAGAGATGGTGCCAGCTAGGATCCCTCCAAATTCCATGTTGTCTGTCAAACTGACAGTACATAATGATCTTAAATTCAAAAATCAAATCAAATTAAATACTTAGGAACTGTCACCATCCCTCAACTTTCCATATGACCCCTTAGGTCCCCTTCTATCCCCACATTAGTTTAGGATATATATCTTAGCTTAGGGTATGACCTTAGGTTATTTTCCACCTTAGGATAGGTCATTCTTCATAGAAATATAGTATTAGGTAATAGGTTAGAAATATACCTATTATCACCTTAGGTTGTTTCCAAATCCCTAATCTTAGAAAACATGTAACTTAGGTTAGGTTGCAACAAGATTAGTGTAGGCATAGACATAAGGTAGATCTAGTTTACCTTAGGTTAGAATCCCATTAGGATAGATCTTACAAATCTAGGACTAAGTCTTTACCCTCAATAGTCCTCAAGTAGGATTCTTTTCAATTTATGCCATTCATCATTTGGGAGGAGTTGACAAGAAGATCTTAGCACACACGACTTTTAGAATAAATCACAAAGCATGAACTTCCAAGAAGATCAATGAAATTGTAATCCTACAAAGGCTCGTTATTTTAGTTCCCTTAACCTCTAAATGTCAGTTTTCCATATAGATCAAATAAGAAGAAATAAAACATACCTTGGATCAATGGAATTGATCCAAGGTATCATTATTATAAAGAAAAAAATTGCAAACCACTTTACCAATCTACAACCTCCAACAAAATGGATTCCTTGCAAGCAACAATATTTCAGCAATTGAATCCAAGAAAAGAAATAATTTATCCATGGCAAGCATGATTTCAACAGTCAAAATAATACACCTTCTTGAAAAATCACATGTTAACACTTGCATTGTAAAGAGGAGAAGTTAATAGTTTATCATAGGTGTTACAACTATCTTAAACGTTGTTGGTTTAATTATTTTTGTTTGTACTTGTTTCCCTATTAGGTTGATTTGTTTACTTTCTCATATCGCATTACATTCTATATGTTGCATGTAGTTGTTTTTGGTTATAAACACTTGTTCTTACTATGAATTTTCATGTCATTCAAGACTTTTTTCATATTCTTACGTTTTTAATAAGGACCAATGATGAAGATTAGTCGAAATATGATGAAAATTAAGTTGTTTACAAGGAACAGGATCGATGTTTGCTCAATCCCCCTTCATACTTATTTTTCTTCTATATCATTTTCTTTTCTTCACACTATTCTACTACTTTACTAGGGACATCTTGCCCCCTTAGTCTTCTTCTATTTCCTTCATCTTTTCTATCGTTAATCGACCTCTTTCATCACCCCATCAATACTCGAGGGGCATCCTTATCCCTAATAATTTTTCTTCCACTCCATAAAAAAATTATTTTTATGTGCTTGTCTACTATCTTTGAAGTGGCATCACTTACGCTAACCCAAATAGGGGTAAATGTAGACACTTATAATCCTCTTACATAGTTTTATTACTTAAATTGCATTGACAACCTTCTCATCTTTTCCTCCGGTCAATTAACGACACTTCATCAATTAACTATCCTTCACTTCATTCTCAAATGCCCATTCATGACATTATTTTTGTTTTAATCTTTCTATAATCAAATAATTAGCCATTTTAGTAGTTAATTACACTTTTTTAGCCTCTAATTTGGCTAATATACCCTCTTATTACCTAAACATCCCCCTTTTTAACCATTCAAAATTTCCCATTTCCCTCTAGACCACTTTTACAAGCTTCATAGGCTATTAATCAATTACATGTGATTAATTAAACTATTCCCAACTCTCATTGGTTACTAATCACTTGTTAATCAAGCTTAAATAGCCTAAACCAATTTTATCTCTTCTAAAGCATGTTTATCCACTCCTAATCAAAAAGTGCATTTTTTCTTTACCCTTTTGTCCCACATGCACTAGGATTCTAAAATTTCCCAAATGGAAACCTATAAATACAAGCCTAAGGCATCCCTTTCAATTTTACACCTTGATTATCATATCAAACACCTTACACACTTTGAGACTTTGGCAAATATCTCATTTGCATTAGCTAAAGCTAGAAGCATTTGATCTTAAGCCATTCCTTATTAAAGTAGATTCTCCATATTGTATCCATTCCTTCAAGCTTGGTTAGTAGGAGAATATCTAAACATGGTCTTGTAGCCATTTTAGAGAGATCTCTTCACCACTTGGAGCAAACAACACAAAATTGATTACTTAGGATCTAACTAGGTTCATCTTTATATTAAGAAATCTAGTGAAGAAGAGTTAATATAGTAATGTTAGTTTTATTCATGCATTATTGTAGAATTTTATCTCATTAAGCTCTCATCTTGATGTTTATGATATATTTAGTTATATTGTGGAACTACTAGGTGTTAGTTTCATGTTATTGTCATAGCTAATATTTTCATGCATACAAGAAATAAGATCATATTAACCATATAACCACCATGGTCGATACATCAATTACCTATATCCATCCAAAATACTCCATTTATAGCTATAAAGATTACATAACAAAAGTTGAATACTTAATGAGCAACTGAAAGTCATGCATGCTAACATATCGGGGTAGCATAACTCTATAATACATACAAAGTGTCCAAAACTATGCTAATCATATAATATATATAGGGGTGGGAATTTCCCTTCACCACCTATACATCTCAAAAATATCCTACATGCTCAAAATAGCCATGCGTACATACAAAAACAACTAAGAACGCATGCATCTAGGCTAATAATAGATTAAACCTATAGATAAGTTGTAGTCTAATCATATTATTATCCCGAGCTCTGCATGGCCCTTGATCTTCACCTCACATGTGCTCTATCCCAAAATAGGTGTTCCTTCATCTCCAATTCTTCATGCTTTCTTCTATTCTTGGAACATTATGTGATCTCCACTCAATCCTCGACATTGTCTATTTTTAACTAGTGGCTCCAAAATTGGCTTAGTCCAAATCTTTCTCCCTTGGGCACGTGACTTCACACGTTATCTGTTTGCTTTACCTTATGCATGCAACTTCACACCTACATTATTTGAGCCTTTAACCTTCGCATGTGGTACATACTTGGTCAAAATGGGTTGTGCAACAAATCATACACTCACAAAAGGAACTAGCATGCACTTACATGAACTACAAAATATTTTAAAACTAACTTGATGAAGGTGTTTTGATTTATAAACATGCAAAAGAAATAATCATTAACTTGTACATACCGAAAGCACGATGTAACACACTTCAACAAGCTGTAAATGGAGGAAAAAACAAATCTTTATTGCTTCAACAAGGTGTTGTAAAACAATCTCTGCATATCCTGAAATACATAATGAATAAGTCCTCGACTTTCCTTCAAAAGAAAGGTACATATAGCTAAACATCAAGAGGAGTTAACTCAACTCTTGTTCCAAAAATAACACAACTATAGTTTTAGACCCAGCTAATTTGAGAAAAACTCAATATTATCCAATCATACAAAATTTTACTCCTTTTTCAATTACATATAATAAATCTGATAATAATAAGGCAAAAATAATTTGCATGAGGTAAAGGACAAAAATAAGCTTTTCATCGTCTATTTTTATCCTTTTTGACTGGGTCAAACTTATTTTTGACTCTCCTTTTGTAGAAACTAAGATAAAGTGTATGACTTTTTGAAATTTTTAGGTAAAAAGCCAACCTTGTCTTATTTTGGCACATGCAAGGCTTATTATGGTTATGTTGAATTTAGCTACCCTTACATAATTGTAGATACCGAATTTCGGTAACACTCCCCTTGGTCCCCTTTAACGTAACATATTCACCTAACCATGACCCCTTACCCCACATTCATATTAATTTAATTAATTACAATTGAATTAATGTTCATCGTCACATTATTAATTAATTTGATTACTTTAATTAAGTTAATTTACACATCACCTAGACACCTCACCATGGACTTATTCCTATCCTATTAATTAACTAAGACTAGGTCCTAACTTATCGCAACCAACTGGGACTTAGTCTAACCCTAAAATTAAATTCCTATTCTTTTTCCAAAAAAACTCCCATTTATCTAAGTGCCAACCCTCACTTAAAACCCATATTGGTAATCAAAATTGCACCAAAAATAGTAAAGATCTACCAATTTTTGGTAAACCTATACTTACCCACCTTAACCGATGTCAGTTATTCCTCGACCGGTGCCAGTCATCTAACCACCATCGCTTTATATACAACTTGGGAACCTTTTACCTAGGTTGGTTATTCGGTTATTGGAGCCTTATTTCATTCAAGTATGAATCTTCAATCCCTCCTACATCCAGATGATGAACACACACAACCACAAAGGTGCAAAACAAGCATTCGGTTCTCCTTCCAGAGCATTTAATACTCACGAGAGAACATAGGTTGTACTTCCGTAGAACTGGACTCAAGCACCTCTTCTCCAATCAACCATCAACTATCAACCACTTCTACTCACAAGATTTGCAGGACACCAAGTAAGTACTGTGACTTTAATCATTCGTGTTTATCCCACTGTAGATCTCTTTCTTCGTTCAGTATTTTATTTCTTTTATTACCTCGTACATCACTTTCTTCCCACCAACCCACTATTCAACCACCCCAAGCCTTTTCATCATTCTAAACCTCCTTCTTAGTATTTCTGAGTCTTCTCATCCATATTATGACCCAAACCACACTACCCTCACTCTATGTGCAATCATAGAGAGCCTAAAAACCCATTTTTAATAGTTTACTACCTATTTCCCCTACCGACGTTAGTTCCTAGTTGTCTCCGATTTATTCCCCATACCAAAGCATCGGTCACCATGACCGATATTGGTCTCTGTGTCATTTTATATTCTCATACCAACAAGCTTCCCACTCACCCAAAATCAACCCAGACCTCAACCAATCAGCCCTGCCCTTTAGATCTTTGTGAGACTTGTCGACTTGAACAAACCCCGGTTCTAATTAGATTTAGTTTTATTTTAATATCTAACATAAAATATAGTGTATTGTGTGTATGAGAAACCTAAATCATTACATTGCAATAGGACCTATTTATTTTAGTTTCTTATTCACATTGAATTGTATTAAACAGAGGATTGATAACCATTCAAGGAAGCATCATGTTTTTGGATCTAGCTTTGATAGGAAATCCTCGAGACTCTTTCTATTTAATACTATTTTTGGTCTTGTTGTGTTTCTTATATAGGTCATTCCTCCTAGCCAAAGGGAAGCTCTTCACGATCAGCTTGGATCAAAATTCAGTAACGTGCACACTCAACCTTCGACCAACATAGCATGGTATTCCTCCTAACCTATTTCTTATTCTGTTTTAACCAAATCAAAAATTAGGTGAAACATCTTAGCACGCCTAGTGGGACACATATGGGGTTCTTTGCATTTTTCATTCCTAGGGAAATCTTGTGTGTCTATTTTCATTCGAAATGAGTTCACATTAAGCTTCTTCTCTGGAAATATTCTATTAACCAAAAATTCTATTCTTCTTATCGTTAGTCCTAAATGGCATAATCCACAACATAAAATCTATAGCGTAGGATTTCGTGTTTGTTAGATTTTTATCTACTTGCATTTTGAGGTGTGAGTTGCATTTCTTCATTCATTCTTATCCTTTTATACCCCACATCATAACTGGTGTATTCTATTTTTATTCTAGGTTTATTAGGAATCCTCATAGCCATACTCAGTCTCTTGGTTGGCAATTTTATTTGATTTAAATCACCAAAACTCCATTTTTTCTTCTCTTCCCAGATTTCACAAAGAATCGGTATTAGTCTAGCGACCGACATTGGTTGTATCATATTACTAGCGTCAATTAATTGACTAACATCGGTCTATATAATTTTCAATTATTTATTCAATAATAATACTCTTCACCTTTCTATTCTTTCCATGCTTTTTTCTACCATTTTTATCCCACTCTTGAGTATTTGATATCATTTTCAGGATCCAAATTGATCCATTTTCACTTATCATTGCCAAATATTTGAATCTCTTATTCTTCACAATAGCCGACATTGGTCTAAGCTGACTAGTTGTGGTTACCCTTATACCAGCATCGATTACCCCAACCAACATCGGTCTCTATGTTTTGATTTTCCAATCAGAACAATGATGCAATCACTTATTTTAGACTATTTTTTCCCATTACTTCGTGTTTCTGCATCATCAATGAAGCTCAGAATACCTATTTTATCATCAGTCACATGGTTTTGACTCGTAAACAAGCTAACACTCTCATGTTTCATGCTAGCCATCAGCCATTCCCACCTAGCCCATCTCCCCTTCAATCTCATTTCCCATGGACCCTAATCATACTCTTTCCATACCCATTGGCAAGGATTAGTTCACAAGGATCCTTGATCACAACCCCTTTTCTCTGCAGTAATATCTCACTCATTCATCTACCCATGATTCATCGGTGGAAGCTTATATGTGGCATGTCTATGTCCATTCGCATACCCCCACACCCACTTCGCATCACCAATTACTAGCTCATCCTTACCATCTTCCACCTTACCACCTATGGTGTCCCAGCTTGACCCTACATCATCAATATCTTCTACACCTATGGCATATGTCATTCCTTTCATGTTATTCAGTCCTACAATGTCAACCATTCCTTTAACAACCACCTTGAGTGTAGTTCTATCTACACTCACCACCTCTCATATACCTATTATATCTCATCCACCCCTAGTGTCAGCAACCCATACTCCCTTCTAAAACATTTTCCTCTCCATCTAGCAGTCTCTTCCTCTCGATTGCTATGAGATTCATTACGTCCACTCCACCTACCTACACTTATCACCAACAGCCCCCTATTTCATCTATCACTTATTCAGGATACTTTCCATCTACATATATTCCGGCCTACATTCCTCCATCAGAATTTTCATAATCGGCACCACCATGTATTGGGATGTTACCCACAACATACCCTCCTCATTTACCCCCTTATAGTGTATGGGTTTCCCAGTCAACACAACCTACCAATGATCTTATCACAATTATGATGGATAAGATGCAGACATTAGAAGCATCTATCTCTGGCTCACGTAACTCTTTGATATATGATGATATTTGCAATGAGCCCATTCACCCATCCATTCCAATTTGTCCATACCCTACGCATTAGGAAATGCCTAAATTCAACCGATTTAATAACAAAGAATACCCGCAACAACACTTGCAGTCTTTTAAACATGGGTGTTATCTGATCGCTCATGATGATGCTTTACTCTTGCAAACATTCCCAATGTCCTTGACGGACCTACTTTGGATTGGTATAGTTCTCTACCTAGGCACTCCATTTTCTCATTCAACCAAGTATCTCAAGCTTTCCTAGACCAATTTTCTATCAACATTTTCAAGAAGGTCACCATGACCAACTTGTACGCAACACACCAATACAAAGACAAATCTATCGCAAAATTTTTTGTTCGTTGGCGGATCTAATCAACCAGCTCACATTCCAACTACCTCAAACCAATTTAATAGAGTTGTTCACTAGGGCTTATGCTAGACACATCTTGCCAAATCTATAAGTTCAAACCTTCCACATGTTTGATGAGGCATTCACCATCACCTAGAAACTTGATATTCATGCCATTGAAGAGAAGAAGATATAATTGCATAACTATAATGCTACGTTTAAATCAAATGATAATTCTTCTTCTTCCAAACACAAAAATAATTAATCTAAAGAAAAAGTATCTACCAACGTAGTAGTTTTGAAAGTTATCACATCTCACCCATCTAACCAATCAAAGTTTTCTTCTAATCTTTCTAAAATATAGAGTGGTCACTCTTCCACCCCTCAAACAACATACTTGTTTTGACCCCTCTCATCCTAGCTTTGCATGGTATAAAGAAATTGACTACTGCAACTATCATCGTGTTAAATTTCATAGAATGATAATTTTATAACTTTTAAAAATATTGTCCAATATATGTTAGATAATGGAGATATCGTCTTGGATCATCCTAATACACAGGCTAATTAGAACCTTCACATATTCAAGAAGTCATTCCCAAATCACACCCCGTCATCTAACCAAACTAGAAAAACCTCAACCAATGACAAGTAACATTCGTGAGGTTCATGTTGTTTTCAACATCATACTAGTTCTTCCTCAATTTCCTCCTACTCCATCTATCGAGGAGATTCTTGCATGAGATCCTTCATCCACGGAGGGACTTGTTTCATCTGCTCCTTTACCCATAGAGGAGTCTCCCTTATCTCCTCCTTCACCCATGGAGGATTCCACCATATCCACCAATGTAGTTTCCCCACTCACCTCTCAACCTGACGAACAACCCGCAATACTTACTCTTCTACCCACAAGAGATTCATGCTTACCTTCTTCTTTGCCAAAATATGAACTTACCTCATCCAACTTGTCATCTCCCCTACCCATAGGGGATCCATTAGCAACATCCCTTCCTATTGGTGACAATTCTCCTTGTCTTTTAAAGATCCTATTGATTTTCTCTCGGTTCTTTTACCCATAGAGTCTGAAGTCAACCAATTCCCTATCTCATAGACATTATTTACAAGGATTACTACCAAATCAACATCATCCCCCCTACATTGGTGTCATTCTCATATTTGGATGACCACTTGGATTATGTTGAAAATTCCATGCTTTGGGGATGCCTTCGGCTACCTTTCTCAACTCAAATGCAAATGTTTTCTATTGATACTTCCACAATCTATCCAAAGGTGTTTCAGACAACCAAACCCACCATTCCCATGCCAATTGTAGTGACCTATTATTCATCACCCCCTCACACCTAAACCTTTACCATAAAATGAAATTTTACCTATGCCTAAAACCTTACCTACACCTATATCTTCCTCTATGTCTAGACCCATTTCCACATTGGGAGTCATGTCGACATCAAGCCTAGTCCATCCTCTTGTCAAACTAGATTTAGCCACATCCTCACAAGTTATCACAAAGACTATTCCCTCACCTAAGAGGAAGACCCAACCTCTTAGACCACATACCCCGGCTTCTCCCACTACCCCTCTGTCACCTTCACCACTTCCATCTATCCTAGGTCCCCACCCATTAACCTTGGCCAAACAGCCTCCTACCCAAAGTAAACCAAAAACACAACAACGTACCTCGTCACGATCCTCTGTTGCACCCAAATTACCTACACATATTATGCCTTTGCCATCACCTACATCCTTTTTACCTCCTATACCTACATCACTTCCAATACCCTCATCATTACCCATGTCATTCCCTTCTCTTCAACCAAGTACCTTCCACATTGCCTCTTACCACAACCTTCACTGCACCTCCATTATCACCTTGGCTAACCTAACCCCTTCTACCATTTGCCTTCCCTTCTACATCATGCACTTCTTCTTCACCTTTACCCAAGAAGGTGTAACCAAATTCCAAGAACCCACTACCCTCCAAAGAGGTAGTTAAACCTACACCACCTTTAACAACTAGTTCACCTACTACATATTTACCTAAGAAGGTGCAATCCAAACCTAAAACCATACTATCTACCAATAGATGGTCAAACTTACTCAACCTCCAATTCCACCTCTGGTGGCGCCTATCCCACCAAAGTCACCCGTACTTCAATATAGACCCAAACTTACTTAACATTGTTATCCATTGGTAGGGTCTTACGCTAACATCCTAGCTAGCCTTTTGGAAACCTTTGTCATCACATTGCCACCACTTAGACCTTACGACCCACTCAAACCTAAACCAGAAGGGTTTGAAGATACCAAAATTTTCACTTACTATCGTGTGTCAAGACATGATGTGGAAAAATGTAAGGCTCTTAAGACTATTCTTCTCCAACAATGTCCTTTCGAAGAAAACTTTGACGATGATGATCTTTTAGACCAGGACCCTATTTCACCTTCACCTATCACCACACATCCTCATCCTCAGTAACTATCCGGTGACCTTCATCTCCCCCTTCACAACCCTTTTATCCACCTTCAGCATTTGAGATCAATCTGGTTTGTATAAGAGAGCTAGCCAAACCTCTTCCAAAATGCCAATGTGCTACATTGTTTTCACAAAACCAGTATATTCCCTTACCATATTTTTTCCCATCCTGTTGCTACACCTATCACAAATCACTTGCTCCTTTACCATAGATTAATATGGTTCAAATTGCCACTCAATCCCAGAACGACAAAGGAAAAGAGAAAACAACCAACTCATATGTCACTCTTTTACCCACTATTCCATCTTCTCCTGCACCAAAAATCACCATCCCTAGACCCACATACCCTATTTATAATGAGGTTTCCCATAGTACAATGCTTAAACAATTGCACCAGTCTCCTCTCAAAATGTCTTTGTACAACCTTGTCTAAACCTTTGAGTCTCATCGATAAGCCCTCATTGAGGTTCTGTAATCTATTGAGGTTCTACCTAATGACCCTACTCTTGTTGCATCTATTATCACTCCTCACCATGTGGCCTCTCTCACCACTTCACCCCCTTCCTCTACTCCCGCTACCACTCATCAAGTACTCACTCTCGCCTCTAACAACGAGATTGTACCTCTCCAAATGGATTTTCCCGACCCCGGCCTATTTATTTTCATCTACATTGATAATTTACCTGTTTGACGCATTATGATTGATTGTGGTGCTAATATTAACATCATTTCCTCCTATATGTACAACCAAATGTGCATCCCTACTAGATAGATACATAATAACCCAGTTATGTTATGGTCATTCAACAATGTCATGACTTCCACCTTTGGCACCATCATTATCCACATTCATGTCGACCCCCATGCCATTCCTAAATTATTTTGTCTTAGAGGGGGTGTGTTCAATGAAAAGTTGCAAAAGCCATGGACATGGGGTAAGAATATCTGAAGAAACCCGAAAGGATCTTAGAAAAACTAGTCAATGGACCATCAAATAAGAGATAAAAAAGGATTCATCACTTTTTATACATTAATATTGAAAGAAACAAGAAAATTTAGCATATTTAGTAATCCTCTAAGCTTGAAAGCTTTAAAAATGAACCAAGTAAGGATTCTAAGCAATCAGTTTGTGACTATGATAATGTGAGCTCACCAATAATGGCTTCAAGGCCAATGGTTCTTCCCATTTACTCAATGCTTGGTGTGTAGTATAATGGAAAAATTAATAGCTTAATAAAATAAATGAAATAAGCTCTAACACTAAGAAAAATGCTATATTTTATATCAAGAAGATGGATAGTTGTTAGTGTTAGGAAATAAGGGATAAAATATGCGAGAATAATCCCTCTAGAATCACAACGGTAGAAACTAATATGCGAAATTATTACAAATCTCAAATAAAATTACGAATAAAATAACACAACACAAAGAGACAAGATTTAATGTGGTTCACCCAATTTGGGCTACGTCCATCAAGAATCACTTGGTCATATTTTATTACAAGCCACCACTCTCTCAATACAATACCTAGATCCGTTTGGAGCTATTCTCAACAAACTCTACAGAATTCACACCCGAACTCAAAACACATCTGCAATACATTTGCTTGTACTTCTATCATATGCATAAGACCATATAAATAGACAACTACTTAAGTATTTTTACAAAACCGTGGGTATCAAAACCATGGAAAAACCCATCCCATAAACCTATGGGTCAAAAAACTCACCCATATGAGAAAAGCACATTTCCCGATATTTGGGTGTAATTTTTTGAGGCCAAAAATTTTACAGACTAAATTTTTTTTTTTTTTGAGGCTGCACTGAGCCCCAAACTCGCACGGGGCTACCGCCCCCAGAGACACCTGCCGAGGCCTAGCACTGGCCTGAACCCCGGCAAGGATACATGAAAAGTGTACGCCTTGACACTTTCACACATGAAAACAGGCCCCACAACCTAACAATCTGCCACTTGGAGACTAGTTTTCCTCTGAGCAAGCTTCTCAACCCTTCACTAGTTTCTATGAAGACCAACCAAAACTGAACACAACTTCAATTTTTCCCTTGTGACCACCTTGGTCATCATATCTGTAGAATTCTGACTAGTATGAATCTTCTCCAACTTCAACTTCTCTTCCTCCAAAGTTGTCCTGATGAAATGGTACCTTAATTGTATATGCTTTTTCCTAGAGTGGAAAGTAGAGTTCTTAGCTAGGTGTATAGCACTCTGACTATCACTATGCAACTTACATTCCTCCTGCTTATGCCCCAACTCCTCAAGAAATTGTTGTAACCAAATCATCTCTTTGCTTGCCTCTGTGGCAGCAACATACTCAGCCTCTGTGGTTGACAAAGCCACCAGCTTCTGTAGTCGTGAAATCTAGCTCACTGTTGTCCCACCTATAGTATAAATATAACCTGTCGTGCTCCTCCTACTGTCTACATCTCTAACCATGTATGAATCTACATAACCACGTAAAGTGGTGTCTGATCCACTATAGCACAAAACTGTCCCCATGGTCCCTCTCAAATACCGAAGGATCCACTTTACTGCTTGACAATGATATTTACCTGGATCACTCATAAATCTAATCACAGCTCCCATGCTGCATGGGAAATATCAGGCCTTGTGCACACCATAGCATACATCAAACTACTAAGTGCTGATGAGTAAGGTACCTTGGACATTTGGTTCCTCTCCTCCTCTGTCTTGGGACATTGCTCCTTTGATAACTTGAAATGGCCAGCCAAAGGAGTCCCAACCGGTTTAGCATCCTACATATTAAACCTATACAATAATTTCTTAATGTACTCTTCCTGAGATAAAGTTAGCTTCCGTTCCTTCCTATCCCGAGATATCCTCATACCAAGGATTTGTTTGGCTGCCCCCAAATCCTTCATAGCAAAGGATTCACTTAGCTGCTTCTTGAGTACTTTTATTTCTTGCATGTTTTTACCTGCAACCAACATGTCATCCATATATAGACAAAGGATAATATAACTGCCATCCTCAAATTTCTTTGTATACACACAATGGTCATAATGACATCTAATATAACCTTGCTCCATCATGAAGCTATCAAATTTATTATACCATTGACGTGGAGATTGTTTCAGGCCATACAAGCTCTTCTTCAGTTTGCACACCATCTCCTCTTTACCTTTGACCTCATAGCCCTCTGGTTGCTGCATATATAGTTCCTCCTCCAAATCACCATGGAGAAATGCAGTCTTTACATCAAGTTGTTCTAAGTGCAAGTCTTCTACTGCAACTATTCCTAGAATAGTTCTAATAGAAGTCATTTTTACTACAGGAGAAAATATCTCATCAAAATCTATACCTTGTTTCTGTGCAAACCCCTTGACCACCAACTGAGCCTTATATCTTTTCTTTCCTCCTTCATCTTTAACTCTGTACACCCACTTGTTCTGCAATGCTCTTTTTCCTTCGGGTAGCTTTACCAAATCCCATGTCTAGTTCTCCATGAGAGCCTGATGCTCCTCATCCATGGCTTGCTCCCACTTCTTCCTGGCATCTACCTGCATTGCTTCATCAAAGCTCTCTGGTTCTCCACTATCAATGAGTAATAAATAATAAAGAGAAGGAGAAAACGTTCAGGTTCTCTTCTTACCCTAGAAGACCTCCTCAATATAGGAGTTTGGGGTTCTGTTGAGGGATTCTGAACTCGATTCATGTGTCACTTTCCCATCTGCAAGATCCTCTCTTTTGCATATTCTTTCTTGGATTCTTCCTATTTTTCTGCAATTTGCTTATACATGACTTTCTCATTAAAGACCACATCCCTAGATCGAATGATTTTCTTGTCCTTAATACTCCAACATTTATATCCAAAGTCATCAAAGCACCATAACCAATGAAAGTACATTTTTCTGATTTAGCCTCTAGCTTAGTCCTATCATCCTTGTCTATGTGAACAAACACCTCACATCCAAAGACTCTAAGAAATGAATAATCAACTTTCTTACCATACCAAGCCTCCTCAGGTATGCCTCCATCCAAGGCACTTGAGGGTCCTCATTTATCAAGTACAGTTGTGCTCACCATTACGCCCAAAAATAAAGAGGCAGTCCTGCATGTAACCTCATGCTCCTAGCACGTTCCATTATTGTTCTGTTCATCCTTTCTGATACCCCATTCTGCTATGGAGTTCTTGGAACCATCTTTTTCCTGCGGATTCCATTATTAGAATAGTAATCATCAAATTCATTGCTGCAATACTCCCCTCCATTATCTGACCTGAGACATTTTAGCTTAAGACCTGTTTCATTCTCTACCAAGGCTTTCCATTTAACAAAAGTGTCAAATACATCAGATTTATTTCTAATACAATAAACCCAAACTTTCCTTGTTGCATCATCAATAAAAGTAACATAATAACTTGAACCCCCAAGAGATGATACCTGAGCCGGCCCCACACATCATAATGCACCAGCTCTAACTTACTCTCTTTCTTTGTAGGTCCAACCTTGAGAAACCTTACTCACTTCTGTTTCCCATATATGCAGTCCTCACAGAACTCCAAACATGTTTCTGTATATCCAGAAAATCCTTCTTTATGATCTCCATGCCCTTATGGCTCATATGACCGAGCCTATAGTGCCACAATGTTGTATCTACTTCTGAAGCCACAAGATTACAAATATTAGTGCTATAAGTGGTTAAATACAAGGTTCCAACCTTCTTACCTCTTACCACCACAAGAGTACCCTTGGTAACCTTTAAAGAGTCATTGTAAATATCACAAGAAAAACCATCACTTCCCAACTGCCCTGCTGATATCAAATTTCATCTTAATGTAGGCACATGTCTGACATCCTTCAATAGCCAAGTATTCCCATTCTCGCATCTTAACTCGAAGAACCATTTCCAACTATGCTTTGCATGCAAGGCTCATCATCACCAAGAAAAACATGCCCAAAATCTCCTTGAACATAATCAACAAAATAATGCCTATGTGGAGAAGCATGGAAAGAAGCCCCTGAATCTAAAACCCAAGATTCAGTAATATTGTGCAAAGAAAGAATCAAAGCATCCTGACATACATTACCCGTTGCCACATTTGCCTCCTTGTTTTCTTCTTGTTGTTTCTTCTTATCCCGAAGCTCCCAACAGTCCTTCTTTGCATGCCCAGGCTTTCCACAATTCTAGCATACAATCTTGTTCTTGGATTTTGACCTTGCCCGATCTTTTGATTTTCCACAGTTTCCTCTATTCTTCTGTCTCCCTCTAGTTTCCACTGTCAAAGCATTCCCTGAAGTAGAAGATTCCCCAGAGCTTTTTCTTCACATTTCCTCACTTAGAATCACCCCTACAACATCCTCAAACTTCAACTTTGAGTTAGCTAGAACCGAGTTACTTACCGCCATTACTAAGCTATTCCAACTCTCAGGTAAAGAGCACAGAATTAATAAAGCCCTAACTTCTTCATCAAATTCTATTTTAACCGAAGCTAGCATAGTCACAATCAGTATTGAAATAATTTAAATGATCTGCTCTTGAACTATTCTCGAGACATCTTCATGTTAAACAACTTTTTCATTAAAAATATCTTATTAGAGGCAAAGGGTTTTTCATACAACTTCCTAATGCATCCAGGTAGATCTTTTGTAGTCTTTTCCTTTGAAATATTAAATAATACTGAAGATGCAAGACACAGCCGGATCATTCCATGTACCTTTCGATCCAACAAATCCCATTCCACATCTGTCATACTCGAGGTTTGTTCACCTTCTCAAACAGTAGAGTATAAAGATCCTGTTGATGGCGAATCACAAGACTTCCACGAATGTCTACAACTTGATGGGTTGAGACTCTCAGTGCAATTGCATAACATGGAGCTTTTCCCAAGTGTGGGACCTTGCGAAAACGGAAAAGCTCTCTGGATGAAGGCCGGTTCCTATTCCTCTGTTCAGATGCACACGTAAAAATGTAGAGGGTTTACTCAAAACCTAAACTAACTTGCCAAGGAGACAGGGTAAGAAGATGCATAAAATAAAACCTAAACTACAAAGGTGATGCACTGAGGAATGAAGAACACCTGTCTTGCCAATAAACAAAAACCATAAAAATGCAATGCAAGATCATGCACAGATAACCAGATTTGTAGTGAAAGATCAAGAGGATGCAAATGAACACAGAGAGGGTTGAGAATCATCCACAGACATGCATTATTTTCTCCAAAGATTGATACAACACACTACAAAATGCCAAGAGACAAAGTTGTATTACGGTTTTAATGGGAGATTTGAACTCCACAAATTCACTGCCAAAGAGAAGAAGGGAGGGGAAAAACAATAATTTCCAACCTTTGGAAAGAAGCACCTCCTTATAATTTATAGGAAGAATGAGAGAGGGAAGAGAGAGGAAATCGAAATCTACCCCAACCACCTCCAGGTTGCATTTAATTTATCTCATTATGGTGGTAGGTGAGAACCCTAGCAAACTTAAAAAGTGGCGAATTGTATTTTGAATTTTTAAGAACTTGTTCCCACCCAATTAAATTTGGATAGAGGACCTCGTAAGCTTTCCAAAAAGTCCAACCTTGCATGAATCCGAGCTACCTATGAAAAGTTATGGCCGTCAATATCTCGGGTCGTTCTCGCTTCTGTTAGCGCTCAGAATGTTGCGCCTCCTGAAGGTGCGCCATGGTACATCCATTTTTGTGTCAACATACCCTTACGTGTGCTAAGGCATGAATTCTGTCATGTCAAAAATTTGTGTCATGCGCCCTTTACATGCACCAAGGCACGACTTCTGCCATGTCGACACTCTCCTACCTGCGCCAAGGGTGCATCCATTTTCGTGTCGACACCTTCATTGCGCACTCTTACTGCGCCAAGGGCACATCCATTTTCATGTCAACACCTTCTGTCATGTGCCTCTTACCTATGCCAAGGAACATCCATTTTCATGTCGACACCTTCTGTCGTGCGCCTCTTACTGCGCGCTGAAGGGCACATCCATATTCGTGTCGACACCTTCGTCATGCGCCTCTTACTGCGCGCTAAGGGTGCATCCATTTTCATGTCGACACCTTACATGCACCTCTTACTTACTGCCTTCGGCTGTTGGTGATGCAATAAAAATTGGGCTATGAGTTCTTTAATTTCCATATTCTTTTGTTTGTCTATATCTACCCTGGGGAGATATTTACAACAGATCCTTCTAATAAAGGTAATCTTCCATCTGCATCTTCCAAAGACTTAAATTATGCCTGTTGAATTTATCAACCCTAGATCTTCCATCATCTGCCATAGCTCCCACTCAACCTAAAAAAATTTCCCTACAATTCAACACTTCAGCAAACCAAACCAAGCTCGATACCAATTGTTAGGAAATAAGGGATATAATATGCGAGAATAATCCCTCTAGAATCGCAATGAGAGAAACTAATATTCATAAATTATTACAGATCTCAAATAAAATTACAAAATAAAATAACACAACACAAAGAGATAGTATTTAACGTGGTTCACCCAATTTGGGCTACGTCCACCAAGAATCACTTGCTCAGATTTTATTACAAGCCACCACTCTCTCAATACAATACCTAGATCCGTTTGGAGCTATGCTCAACAAACTCTACAGAATTCACACCCGAATTCAAAACACATCTGCAATACATTTACTTGTACTTCTATCATATGCATAAGACCATATAAATAGACAACTACTTAAGCAGTTTTACAAAACCGTGGGTATCAAAACCATGGGCAAAACCCGTCCCATAAACCTATGGGTCAAAAAACTCGCCCATATGAGAAAAGCACATTTCCCGATATTTCGGGTGTAATTTTTTGAGGCCAAAAAATTTACGCCTAATTTTTTTTTTTTCGAGGGCTTCCGCCCCCAAACCCCAGCGAGGATACATGAAAAGTGTATAGTACTCTTAATGTACAATCTTCAACACTTTCACACATGAAAACAGGCCCCATAACCTAACAGTTAGAAATAAGATGGGGGGTAGTGGTCTATTTATAGTTTTCTATTTGGCAAAGTGGGGAAATTTCGGTGCATGTGGGACTAAAAGGGAGTCAAGAAGTTGATTAGTGAGTCAAAGTAAGTTTTGACTAGGTTTAGAAGAGGTTAATCGTGGTTAGGGCTAGTTAAAATAGGTCTAGTCTAGTTAATATTGTTTAGAGAGGAATTAGGGTTTTGAGAGATATTTTAGTGGTCTAATCAATCCAATGGAATGGATTTATAGTCTAGGAAGTTAGTAAAAGTGGTATATAAGAGGATGAGAAGATGGTTTAGCCAATAAGGGACTATATTAACCCCATTAATTGGTTTATAGGATAAATATGACCAAAACAATGTCGTAAACGATGAGTTAGAGGAGCATATTTAATGAGGTGTTGTCAATTTGCAAGGAGGGGGATAGTTAGTATAATATTAGGAATAATAGTGCTTTGATCAAACTACAAGTTTCTACATTTTCCCCTCTTTGGGGGGATGTAAGCTACACCACTTCAAATAAAGTAGAAAAACATAAGAAAATGAAAAAAAATTAAGGGGTAGAAGAAAAACTAGTTAGCTAAAGGGATGTCCCCTCAAGTGTCGATGGGGTGATGGAAGACATTGATCAATGATGAAAAGAGAACGAGAAGGAAGAAAATTTAAATTAGCTTAAGGGATGCCCTTAAGTGTCAATGGGGTGATGGTGGAACTCGATCGACAATCGAAAAGATACCAAAAGAAAGAAAAGTGTGAAGAGAAGACGAGTAAACAAAAAGAAAAAGGAATATTGAGCTATCCACAAACTAGTGCTTATAGAAACCATTTTTAATCATCATTTTTCTTAGAATCCTCATCATCGGTCCTTATTAAAATGTAAGCATACAACGGAAGTGTAAAATGACATGAAAAGACAAGATGTAAATAAATTTCCATTGCTAAAACAATAACTCCTCTCAACATACACACATGTAATGCAATATGAGAAGTAAAAAAACTCATCTAACAGGGAAATAAGTACAATCACAAAAACTCAAACCAACAACTTTCTAGATGTTTGCACAAATATTTTATTCTTGAGATGTAGTACCAAATTTTTTTATAAACGAAAAGGGTATAAAATGATGACCCAAGAAATTTATATATGCAAGGGAAAGGATGGAGGACACTTGGGTCCAATGCAAAATCAATGTGCATAATGAAAATAGTACCGCACAATTGATAGTGCCTAGAGTACGATTTAAGTAAGATTCGTATATTTTGTAAATGATTGTAGAGTTAGGTGATTTGTGATTCATTGTTTCAAAACATGTGAAAATTTCAGCAAGATATGAGATGAGTGCCATGTGAGAGACACAAATTTTACCTCTGCAAATCGGTTGATTACCAATTTTAGTCCATTGTCGAAGTGTTTACGATTTTTTTGATTTTTGAATGGTTTTATAATTTTTTAATTTTTGATCAGCCGAGAGGAATTTAGAAAATGGAAGATCACCTAAAAGCACATAAAAATTCCCAAGGAAAAGAGAATGGGATTGAGGTGGCAATAAAATACCCGGTGAGAAGAAAAATGGGCCAACAATAAATTTTTAAATAAACATGGTGCTAGATAAAAATAGAAGGCAAGAAGCACTGGAAATATTTAAAAATGCCCCAAGATGAAGATATAAGCACTAGGTGGAAAATAACGCCCGAGGGTGATTTATATGATATTGGTGTGGGGGATAGATTTTTTATCATGCGCAACCCCTCTTTCCACCATTGATGATACAATATGTGATGATTAGCTTAGTACACATGCATGATGTAAAACTTAACATTTTATATATATGGTGTAGTAGATGATGTTATATGTGATGAATGATAGATGATAGATGTGATAGCAACAGATGTGTAGTAAACAAACATACAAGAAAAAGTTAACTAAACTAAACAAATATACAACCAAAACTATACAAATTGATGACTAAAAGCAATCTAATCATTACCTTGTTTTCATGGGACAACATTGATATATTTTCTACTATTTTTGGGTTATCTTGAAAGATAAGTTATCAAGGCTAATTCTCACGTTGTTTTTGAGGTTTTTTTAAGACAATGTTACAAATTTGGTGGTATTTTTGTCCCTAGAAGGGAAATTTTCTTAATGTTTAGGTTTTGGTGCATCCTTTTCTAATTTTTTTTGTATTTTCTAAGGTCATGTTCTGAAAGTAATGTACAAGGACAAATAAGTGTGGATGCCTCCAAATTGGTGTGTCAATATACATGCCATGTTCATATGTGCTAGAAATTGGAATGTGAAGGTTCCCCCAACGTTATATGGGAATATACAAAGGCACATCCTTCATGAAGATATAAGATTAAATAAGCCAGATCATGGCTCGGTGAAGATGGATTCGGTAGGGTTCCTAGACCTAGCAAAGGAAGTTATTTCTAGAAAGTGGTTAAGGTTACCCATCCTGATGCAAGAGTAACGTGTGGTGATGAATCCTCCTTGAGCATAATCAAAAAAATTCACCCAAATACACGCGATGCACCACAATTGCATGGTTTTCACATGTGGATGACATGTTTTTTCTCTCTTTCTTTTTTCTCTTTTTTTTTCATGTTTTTCTTCTTTTTTTCTTTTTTTTTTCTACTTTTAGTTCCTATCAGATATTCACACCATACTTAAGTATAGAAGTTCTTGAGATGTATGGAATTCATAGGTTCCGAAGTTCTTCATTATCTAAATATGCTAGTATATAAGCTCTGACCCATATTTAGCAACCACCACATAAGGCCCTAGCCAGTTGGCCTCAAACTTACCTTTCTTTTCTCTGTCTTTGATGGTGTTCTTTTGATTTTATTTCAACACTAGATCACTTAAATAAAATTCATGATGAATGATACGTTTTTATATCCTCTTGATACTGCATTACGATAGACCTTTAGGTGATTAAGCACTCTTATATGCTTTTCATCCAACAGCTCTAGCTCTGCTAGCTGAGAAACTCTATAGTATTCATCTTTATTAAGATAGTCCCGGAGAGATATTCTCACGGAGGGAAGCTCCACTTCCAAGGATATGGTGGCTTCAGTTCCATAGACAAGTGAATATGGGGATGCATCAGTAGGAGTGTGGATGGAGGTTTGATAGACCCAAAGGGTGGAATGTATCTATAAGTGTCAATTATGGCAAGTCTTACTTACCATTTTCTCAATGATTCATACAAGGGTTTTATTGGTATCTTCAACCTCTCCATTACCTTGGGGGTAATAGGGGGTGGACCACTTGAGTTAGATATGGAAGCATTGACATAATGTCTTAACCATTTTATTCTTAAAGGATTTACCATTATCTATGATAATGGTAGAAGGGATACCATAACGACAGATGAGATGATTCATGATGAATTTGGAAATTTGCACACCAGTGACATAAGTAGGAGGCACAACATCTACCCATTTAGTGAAATACTCGGTGGTGGTAATAATGTGGGTGTGGCCATCTGAAGAAGAAGGATGGAGCTTCCCTATGAGATCTAGGCCCCATTTAGAAAATGGCTAAGGCATTGCGATAAGCTGTAAAGCCTATGCTAGTACATGTATCAAGTTCCCATACTTTTGGCATAGCTCACATTTCTTGACAAAATTACAACATTCTTCTTCTATGGTGGGCCAATAATAACCTACCCTTAAGAGCTTATTATCCAAGACCATACCACTAGTCTGTGCTCCACAAATACCACCATGTACTTCCTTAATAGCGTGGGTGAGTCGGTAACATCCAAACAAAGTGAAGAAAAATCCTATCGTAGCCACGATGATAATGGGGTTCCTTCTAGGAGGGTATAAAAGGCTATACGGTGGATAAGGGCTTTCTTCTCAGAATGGGTAATGTTCAAGGGAAATTTTCCATCTTATAAGTATCTAAATATAACGTCATACCAAGGGGATGGACCAACAATCTCACATGCTAAACAAGATTCGACATGTTGTATGCAGGTATTTGTAAAAGCTCTACAAAGAAAGGAATTTTTCTCTCCTGAGGTGGAATGCGTAAGAGAGTTCCAATTGTAACCATAACATCTCTTGATCTATTATGTGACCTCAATTTTTTCTCAAAGACAATCATGTAGAATAATCCTTCAATGTTTCAACCAATTTCTCGTATGGAACAAGTTTCTTATCTTTAACCTTATACTCATTATTAAATTTCTTAATAATTAGTTGGGAGTCCCTAATGACTCTTAGTTGTCTTAAATTCCAAGTGATAGCCAATTTGAGACCAAAAATGAGTGCCTCATACTCTGCAATGTTATTAGTACAAGGGAATCCCAAATAGAATGCTCTTGGAATAACCTCACCTGTGGGAGTGATGATCACTACTCTTGCTCCTGATCCATGGAAGGTGATTGAGCCATCAAAATGGAATTTCCACTCCATAGACTCTTCAACATACATCATGGATATATCTAACGGGTCTAGTCACAATGGTTCCATTCCGGGTAGAGGAGATTCGGCAAACTGATCCGTCAATACATTTCCTTTCAAGGAATTCTAATTTACAAAATCAATGTCAAATTCACTTAGGAGAATAATCCAGATTAGCCATTCCTCCTGTAAGAGTGGGCTTGGATAAAAGGTATTTGACAGGGTCAACTTTTTATATTAGCTTTGTTTTGTTGTTAAGGAGATAATGAAAAAGTTTTGAAAGGTGAAGACAAGCTGCCAAGCATATTTTTCATTCTACGGGTAATTCATTCGTAGGAAATCAAGGTGTGAATAAGATAATAAACAACCCTTTCTCTATTATCTAGGTCATATTGGGAAAGAAGTGAACCAATAAAAACTAGGTAGCTAAAATGTATAAGAGGATAGGTTCACTTGGGGTAGGTGGTATGACTATTGGCGGGTTGACAAGGTATTGTTTAAGTAATGAAAACTCCTTTTGACAGTCTGCTCCCCAATTGAATGCAACATCCATTTTGAGGAGATGTGTAAATGGGTGGAACTTGTCGCAAGATGTGAAAGAAAATGATGGATTTCTGAATCCTTCCTTGTAAACCTCTCGAGTTTTTGAGCTTTTAGGTAGAGGCATTTCTATGATAGTTGTAACCTTGGTAGGATCTACCTCTATCTCTCTCTATGAAATGATGAAACCTAAGAGTGTTCCTAAAAAATGCCAAAGATACACTTCTTATGATTTAAATGTACTTTGTAATCTTGGAGACACTGGAAAATATGTCTTAGCACTTCAGGGTGCTCTCCTCTTCTTTTGGATTTTGCTATGATATCATCGATGTAATCCTCCATGATGTCATTCATCATGTCATGGAAGATGAATTTCATTGCACAACACCGATAGGTGGCCCTGGTATTCTTGAGTCTAAAACACATGACCTTGTACAAAAATGTTCCCTAAGGGGTGATGAAAGTTGTCTTATGTTGATCCTCCTCTACAATATTTATTTGGTTATAACCTGAAAAACCATCCATTAAGGACAACATTTCATAACCAGTAGTGGAATCAACGATCATATCAATTCTAGGAAAGGGGAATTCATCTTTGGGACATTCCTTGTTGATGTCACAAAATTCAGTGTACATATTTATGCCGTCTGGTTTCTTCTAAACAGGGACTATGTTAGATATCCAATTTGAATACTCAATGGGCTTAGTAAAATCAACAACTAATAAATTTTCAATTTATTCTTTGACAAGGAGTGAAATTTTAGGGTGCATATTTCTCAACTTCTATTTAATGGGTTGGCATCTGGGTGCACAACGATTTTGTGCACAACCAAGTCTGGGTCCAAACCAGGCATATTAGCGTATTACCATGTAAATATATCTCCATATTCTCTTAACATCTCTACAAAAACCTTCTTCTCTTAAGCTGAGAGTGAAGATCCTAACTTTATCATTCTAGGTTCCTCTTAGAGCCAATGTTGTGATGTAATGGTTTCTTACACAATCATCTTAGAGGTATATTCCATCTACGTAGGATCGGGGGAAGAGTAAGTTCATACTCCATAGGTAGCTTTTCATCATCCTTGAATGGATAGACCATTTTTTCCATAGGTTCTTCATTTTGTTTTTCTACAAGTGCTTCAAAAATTTTGTCACTATGAGACATGTGTGTAGTCCTTGCACAAGTTTTCTTTGAAGTGTCTTTACTCTTGTTTACGACTTTCCAATTCAAGTGTCCACACATCTCTACTTCTTCTCCAAAGTATGCACAGGTGTCTAGTTGAATTGCAAAGAATTTCTTGTGATCCCCACCATAATATAATCCCCGAGTCTAATGAATTATACAAATTCCTCATAGTTCTCAAATAAATTTATTGGCATGTGAAATTGTTGATCCCAATCTACAAGTTCTAGATATATAAGGGTTACTTAGGAGCTGGTTTGAGGATTGGGTCTAGATAAAGTAAGGACAATCTGAATCCGGTATAAGTTATTAGAGCCAAGATCCTCATAGAGACTACATTGGGAATCCCCCTCACTATCGAATGAGATTATTCATCCTCACATTTGGAAGAGGTGGCATCAATCTCAAAGGGTGGATGATCATGTGGTCTTATTCCAAGACCATGCTTGTCTGATTTGAAGCAAGGGATAGGAATGGGTTCTAATCACCTTTGCACATTGAGACCACATCCAAACCCATTATAACCCATGATGGACATCATACAATGATCGTTGAAATATAGCGGGGCCTGATGGCATGAAGCCATGGTACATTCAAGTACTCTGTTGGTGGGATCTTCTAGCATATTCTCCTCGGATAAGCAACAACTAGGAATGAAATTATCCAAAGGTTTAGGAAATTTATCCTAAGTGATTTTGAACTCGAAAATAGGGTTTTCCACATTCCTGGGTGACACTGATAAATCTAATATTAATAAAGCTTGTTCAAGGGTGAATGGCTCACCTGGGCCATATTTTTCCGACGTTTCCTCCCATGATGCGAAAGGGTTGACCAACGAAGGAAACTCTTGATTGTAAGAAGTGAGTGAATCTGGATCCACACATTCCTTGATAGCCTCTGTTTGAAAAGGAACTAAAATGTCTAGAGAAGGGCATTCATAAGCTACACGAGAAAAACTATGCAATATTCTTGTAGACACATAAAATTTGCTTACGCAGATTTAATGCTAAGATTGCACTAATTATCCTCTTTCTTGTCATTTTTGTAATAATTAGATTTTTCCGCTAATTAGCTAACATTCCTCTTCATATTTTTAAATTAATGACCTTTCGTTAATTAATATTTGCTTCTACTTGGGTTAATTAATTATTATTAATTAATTACACTCGCAACTCTAAATCAATAAATTACCATTTATTGGATCAAATTCCTCTCTTACATCCCATAAATCATATTAATTTTCCTCTAATTAGCTTCTTTAAGCTTACCTCTACCTATTAATTAATCACCTTTGATTAATTAAAACATCCCCCAACTCCCATGACTTACTAATGACAAATTAAACTCTTCTAAATCAAGATTACCTTTTATAAAGAAACCTTATCCATTCCTAATATTGTTTTACCTTTATCCCACATTCATCAATTTTTTAGCCTTTCCTCTTTAGGAAATCTATATAAAGAACCCTCCTTCTTACCTTTCTTCTTGCACCATGCTTTGAATAGTGAAATACTATAAGCATTTTGATCTTGAGTCATTCTCCATTGTTAGAAATAGCTTCTCCATCTTGCATCCTTTCACTCAAAATTGAGTAATATGGGAAGATCCAAAATGGCCTTGTAGCCATTCTTGGTGAGATTCCATTCTCAATCCTTGAGATCAAGCAACAATCCACTTTGATTGCTTATGTTCTTCATAGGTTCATAGTTTAAGTTAGCAATCATAGAGAGTAGGAAATAGCTTAGCATGTAGTTTCATTTATGCATTGAAGAATCATTTCCTTTAGCTCTTATCACTTAGCATGAGCACATTTGGCATGCCATTTGGCCAAGGCCACTAATAAGACTTTAGTTCAAATCATGGAAAAGATGGTATCTAAGACAAGACGTAATGGAATTTGAGAATTCACCCAACTCTTTGGGATTATAGGACCTCTATTTGCACTCCTACTGGTGTGACACCATATTCCCTGGTATTTGGAATGGAATCTATCATCCCGTTAGAAATCGAGCTTCCTTCCCTACGAATCTCTCTTAGGGATTATCTAGACAAGGATGAGGATTATAGAGTGGCTAGACTGGCAGAGTTGGAACTCCCGAACGAGAAGTGCATATGTGCCTTAAATCATCTTAAAGTGCATCAGAATAGAGTTTCTCATAATTACAACAAAAGAATCATACCTCGTCAGTTTGAGGTTGGTGATTTGGTCATGAAAGAAAATCAATTCAAAATAAGGGTAGAAAGAAAGAAGAAAGGCAAGTTCAAACCACATTGGTTAGGACCCTACATCATTGTGGCCAAGTATAGCATAGAATCAAACAAACTTTCCCATCATAATGGTGATCAGCTCCGCTAACCCATGAGTGTCATGCACCTTAAGTGTTTCTATGCTTAAGCATGGTGTGAAAATTAGAAAAGCAAACCAAAAACAGAGTAAAAATGATCAAAATACAAAAACTAAAAATAATAGAAAAAGAAAAAGAGAAAATAGGTCATCCATATGTAAAAACCACGTAATTATGGCACTCTAGATAGGTCCTTGGGTGAAAATCAGTTTCCAATGCCTTGGGAGGATTCCTTGTTCACAAGCATCTTGCATATGGAGGGTACTTTTACTTAGCCTAGGGCTAGTTCCACATCTACATCCGAGATTCCCTGTGAGCCTAGTCTTATCAAGCCTTGATCTGGATTTTTCTCCTTTTGTTAGTCTGTGAGGAGATGCTCTTTTTCTATTCCCCATCTCACTCTGAGGGAACTTATGTGACTTCACCTTCCTATCTTTAAACACGTGGCACTTGCCCTTGTATATTTCCCATCTAACACTGGGGGCATCCATGATTTATTGGTTACCTATGCATAGCTTCGAATATGTTCGGAAAAACACAAAAACATTCAAAATCTTAGGAAAACACAAAAAAATCAAAAGTGATAGAAAATCAAGACAATAGAAAATTGTTTCACAAAAATCAAAACAATAGAAAATTGTTTCACAAAAATCAAAACAATAGAAAATTGTTTCACAAAAATCAAAACAATAGAAAATTGTTTCACAAAAATCAAAAAAATAGAAATTGTTTCACAAAAATCAAAACAATAGAAAATTGTTTCACAAAAATCAAAACAATAGAAAATTGTTTCACAACACAATCTTACAAAAACATTAACTTTAGTTTACTTCCTTTATCTTGTTTCTTGCTTTTCTTGTTTGCTTGTATAGTTGCTTCATGTTTGTACATTTGTATAGTTTGTTTCTTAGACATACTTTGTTAGGATTCATCTTTTCTTTCTTAGATTAGATCTATTCTTACTTGTGCATATTGAAGTGTGTTTTTGCATGTTGGTGTATAATGGTACATTGTTGTGTTGATTCATTTTGTTTCTTGTTAGCATTTGATTGTGTTTTCTTGTTACATGTGCATCGTTTTGTTATCACATCATCATATTTCCATAAATATCATCACATCTAACATCATCTATATATCATATAAATAAAAAGCTAAGTATACATCATACATGAATGCTAAGTTAATCATCACATATCATATCATCAATCTGGGGCAGAGGATCGCAAATATCAAAATCTATCCCCCCCACCAATATCATCATATCATCCTGTTCACTAAATCTAGCACATCACATGAGAAATACATTTGATATTATCTTCCAGATCTATCATCTAAAAAATCAAAGCGCATGTGATACATCGAATATCTGGAATACATATAAATGGAGACACCGAATGAAGATAACATCATTACACATCCATAAATCCATGTAATCAATCAAAAAAACAATAACATCCATCATCTCATAACACATGTGTCATGTCAAAAATGTCCATATATATATATATATATATATATATATATATATATATATATATATATATACATGTGTAGTATGTCTGTCTCAACAAGGATATAAATCATCAAAAATGCCTTCATTTGAGGCGTACATCAAAAATGCCTTCATCTGAGGCATACATAAAAATTCCTTCATTTGAGGCATACATAAAAATGTTATACATCGATCGAAGAATGATATTGCCTTCATCAGAGGCATATATCAAAAAAATGCTATATCACAAAAATGATGTACATTGAGAACAAGATGCTCATATCCTTCATCAAGAGGAAAATGTATCAATGCACTGATCAATTAGGGATGACTGGAGCCCTCGAATGGGCTGGTTGGTCTACCTCATGGAGGACCCATAGACGTGTGCCAAGTGGCCCTGTAGGCTACCCCCATGGCTGCTCCACTGAGGCCTGAGCTCTCTCTAACCTTGTTGATCTTCTCGACTATTGGCTATACAAAGGTGCCCGCCACTCAGCCGAAACTACCTCGTACTACAAGGATCGGTAGTAGGAAGCTCTTCCCTCGGCTGTAGCCAAGTCTATGTGAGTACGGGCTTTCATTACTATCCCATCTGTGCGTCAGAAGGATGTTATCTCTGTTGATAGTTGGGAAACCTCAGCCTAACCAACTACCCACTCTTCCCTCAACCAGTCTCTCTCCAATGTCACTAGCTACAGCTAACGCTATGTCTACTACAGCAGGCTTGTCACCTGAGCCATCTAAGCTTCCATCTGGCATATCTGATAGAAGTGAACAGATCCATCTCCTTCCTAGGCTCGCTTTGGTCCCACTTTGTTGTAAGAATCGCTACAATGTGAGATTGGGCCTAATCTCTCTCTCTGCGGTAACCTACTACAGCTGCGATGTAGGATGGCTATTTGTATCACTGGCTACACTACAGAGCCTTTTCCTACCTCTATCCCTATACCTGTGTTGGACCCTACCCGTCATGTGGCTACCCATCAAACAGATCATCTAGGTCACAAGCTACTCAACCCTCCCCCTTGTCACGGTTGTAGGGGATCTCTGGTGGTGGCCGAATGCCTGCTGCCCAGGCCTCATTAGGTATGGTCAGGCATCATGGTAAAATAGTGGCATACCAATCCATGTAGTCGATTTCATACCCGAGTCTCCGATTTGTCAGTGGGTCCAATACCTATGGTACTACCTATAAAATTCTAGCCCTAGTTTGAGTCACCTTTATACGTGGCCCCATAGTCTACCTCTCTACATCTCGGAGGACATACCACAAATCTGGCTATGGAACCATTGTACTTTTCCTAGTTGTCACCGACACCGGTCTACTCTATACAACTCTATGATGTAGCTGCAGCTACCAAGAAGAAAATGCTCCACCGCACAAACACCGAGCTCTACTCCATCCTTGGGCCACTGTATATGCCTATAGGGCCTCCATATAATATCTCTATCTAGCAGCTTGTCGAACTCTCATTGGTAATGGTACACACTGCCTAGGTGCCCTCGTACGTCATCACCTACAAAAACCCAAGCCATGTATGTTGGCTCCTCCGGGACTCGGGCATGCAATGCACCTACAGGGTGCCCAATTTTATGTGATCCCAAGACCAAATCTATAGTAAGGAGGCCAACCCCACCATCTTCTGATGGTGGTAGGTAATCAAATGTAGATCCTAGTATAGATGTGTCAGTATGCACTAGCCCTAATAGTATCGCTTGCCACTGAATACTCCATGCACCAGCGTCATCAAACCCATCAAAAGGATGTCCCTATCTTATCAATGAGAAAAACCCATTGATAAGTGACATCATGTAGAGTGGCCCCCAGTGTAAAGTCGGATCAGCTATGCATTCATGCAATGAAATTGTCATGCCATTGTGGGGTATCTCATCATAGTCAAAAAGGTCACTAATCGCTACCTTGATACGACCAAGGTCACTTGTGTACTCAATCATCGAACCTATAATAGGTATACGCAAGATCCACCATACATCCTCCAAAGTAACTGTCATCTCTCTTGTCGGGAGCCTAAAGCACTGGCTCTCATTATGCCACCGCTCAATCAACATGGTCAGTAGACCATGGTCCAGTGTGATGGAAGGCATGTGAGCTACAAGGCCTAGGCCCATCGCCTCTAATAGTATCACCATCATGTGCCGATCTTGTCGGTGCATGTTCCCCTCCATCTTCTTTATGTGGGTGTGTCACTCTCATGTTTGTAGTATGGGAAATTGTCTCTACAAAACCATTATGTATGTTAGCTACTAACATTTCTTCTAAGTCCTGCCTATCATTCTTTAAGATTCATCTACAAATCTTAATTTTCTTCTAAGTGTCATCCTTTTTGGCATTTTTCTTCTAATTCCTCTCTCATTCAACTATTCAATGCACATATGTGCCCTTTAGGGCATGTGCACACCCCAGAGACATATGCGCTCCTTTTTGGTGCACGCACACATGCACATCCACAAAAGGGCACTGTGCCATTATTCTTGTACCTATTCCCGTGTGTGTGTGTGTGTGGTGTGTGTGCACTATCATTTTGGTACATGTGTGTGCTTGCATGCATTGAGGACATGTGTGTAGGAACGCATACACTTTTTATGGCATATGCGCATACACCTACACACCTCTTAGTTCTTGCGTGTGCATGCATGCACTTGAGGGGTGCATGTGCCATCATTGGGACACCTACACCCTGCGCATGTGCACTGTGCCATACCTAACCTAACCCCGCACACATGCATTGAGGACATGTGCACAGAATGCATACACTTTTTATGGCATATGTGCATGCACGTACACACCTCTTAGTGCCTACGTGTGCGTGCATGCACTGAGGGGTGCATGTGCCATCATTGGGACACCTGCGCCCCCGCACATGTGTGCTTACACCATACCCTAATGTAACCCCCTATTCTAGCATTAATTAAGGCCATTAATTATGATAATTGGCAAAGAATATTAAGCTACTCTCAAAGATGCCATCGTCGCCATACCGGTCATACCCCCAACTATGTCGGCAAAGACGTCTCATGCGGTCTCGTGCTCTCACCATCATCCTCGTCGCTATCGGGTCTTGCGGTAAAATTTTAGCAGCGATCGGTAACAAATGAATTAGTCGCGGTGATTTACCCCTGGGTGGGGTATATCAAGCCATTTTTCACCAACTTGTGATCTTTGGGAAGCTTGTTTTGACCGTTGTTTTCTCTTTTATTCGCCATCAATAATTATTTTAATTAAATAATTGTTTTCTTTCGTTTTCATCGTTCCAAGAATTTTTGCTATCTCGTACCCCTTTCTTCTCACTAGGAAAATTTTTATTGCTCCTAGGCGATTTCCTTCCTCTACACACTCCATCAAATAATTATTTTTATTAAATAATTATTTTATTAATTGTTGTATAGGGACATTATTTGTCGCCTACTTCTTCTTTCTTCCCCTAGGGCATTTTTCTTGCATCTGGGTGATTCATACTGATTCTTCTACTTTCTTCTACATGTCCCACATCCACCAATTTGGACAATTCAAGCAAACCAAGAATTATATATATCCATCCAAAATCCAAAATGTAAAATTCTTCAACAAAATCCTAAAAATTATAAAACCTACAAAAATAGGTAAACCCACTTATAGCAGCGAAACTTGTGTCTTGCGCATGGTATTATTTCCATATCCTGCTAGAAATTTTCACATCTTCACCGATCACACGACTTGTAGATCATCAGATTCACAACCAATCGCAAAGCTAGTTTTCTTGCTTCGTTTGTACTCTGGGGCACATCTAGTTGCCTGGTGCTGTTTCATGGTGCACAAATATTTCTCCTTGGACCCGGTGTCCATCATCATTTCCCCTACATGTATCTTTTTTACAACATCATTTTTAACCCTTTTCATCAATCACAACCATGTGGAAATCTTCAGCTTGATAACAAAATATTTGTACAATTGTCTCAACTATTGTTGGTTCGAATATGTGTGTTTGTACTTGTTTTCCCTATTAAATGAGCTTGTTTCCCTCTCATATTGCATTTCTTTTGGTATGTTGCATAGATTTGGTGTTTTCAATAATGGACAATTGTTCGTAGTATGGATTTTCATGTCATTCTACTTTTGGTGTATTCTTATATTTTTAATAAAGACCAATGACATAGATATTTTGGCAATATGATGACACTAAATTTGTTTTGAGGTAAAGGATGAAAGCTAGTTCTTCTCTCTTCTTCTCCATATTTCTTATAGATCACCGTCCTATCAACACTATTCTTCTCGCTTCATTTGAGGCATCCTTCCCCTCTCCTTTCTTCTATCCATTTCTCACATTTTTCAATCATCGATCATCTTCTGCGCATCACCCCATTGACACTCAAGGGGGCATCTCTCACTTCTACCAATTTTTCTTCTACCCCTTAAAAATTTTATCTGTCTACTATCTTTGAAGTGGCGTTACGCCACCCCAAAGAGGGGAAAATGTAGACACCTATAATTTAGCTTGAATAATTTAAATACTTAAATTGTGCTAATTATCCCCTTTCCCGCAAATTGGTGACATATCATCAATAGTGCTCATCTTCTCTCCTATCACCATTAATTAATTACATTACGTTAATTAATTAAGTCTTCTATTCAACAAATACCTTAATTAATGACCTTTCGTTAATTAATCCTTCCTTCTATCCAGACTAATTAATTATTATTAATTAATTAGCTTCCCCTTTCATTAAATTAATAAATCATTATTTAGTTGATTTAATTCCCTTTTATAGTCTAAATCATGCTAATTTTCCTCTAAAAATATTTTATAAACGTGCACACCTATTAATTAATCACTTTGGTTAAGTAATAAACCCCCTTTATCACCATGAGTCACTAAAGGACAAATTAAACTCTCCTAAATTTGACTCAACCCTTTCTAAACCCCCCTTATCCACAACTAACTCAACATCTCTACTATCCCACATACAAAGGGATGTAGATTTTACTCTATCCATTGGGTTATATAAAGAGTCCTCCTCCTACCTTTACACCTACACCTATTCCTTGAGAAAGAAAAAAGTGAGCATATAGAAAATACACTATAGCCATTTTGTCATCTTTGAGCATTTCTCCATTAGAGTGGAGCTAATCATCGTCCTTTTGCATTCCAAAAATCAAGTAAGTGTTGTGAAGAAAAAATGGATTTAATCAAGAAAGGCCTAATAATTCATGGCTTGATAAACCTCCATATTTGATCATCTTGGATCAAGAAACTACTAAATCTCCTTTTGATAGCTAAGAGATCTACATAGGTCTAGTTTTATTAATTTAGCTTTCTAAAAGAGTAGAGTAATAATGTTAATATGTTAGCTTGAGGTTTTTCTTTTAAGATTCTAATGCATAATTATTGATGATTGTTACTTGTTTAGCTCTTAGCATGATGGTGTTTTGATTTCAATTTAGCTTTGTTGTAGGACTACTAGGTGTTAGTTCTAATTTTCTTAACTTAGCTAAATTAAACCATGCACACGATTCTATAATGTGTAAATGGTTTTGGATCACCCTAAATGGTGATTATCTATCCTTTATGGCACATCTTGATACATTGATGAAAATTTGAAGGAATAGCTTGCATGGCATGGATCAATGGGTGTCCTAATAGCATGTTGTATGGTAGATCCAAGTCAAGTACATAAAACATTGTATCACTATAAGTCGGCCCCACTTCCATTGGAAATACTATAGGGTTTGTTGACTCTCACTCCTCATTATCATAGGCTATGATTTTAATAGTTTTGGCACCTATATATCTGCTTTTACGATTTTCCTAGCTACTTAACCAGACTTCCAAGTACAAATGTTTGGACCAGATCCATGATCTACAAGTACTCTCTTGATCTTACAGTAGGTAACAACTACTTCTAGATATAAGGGTAAGTTGTTTTTTGGTCATTACATAGGATTGTGGTGCGATCAAAAGTCATATGATCATTAGACTTGAGGTGTGAAATCATGGCTTAGAGGTGCACGAGATCCACATCGGTGGAGACTCCTAAACTCTGTAGAATTTTATACAATATGTTTTTATGTCCAGAGATATTTTGAGGAGATCTAAGATTGATATCCT
The DNA here is from genome assembly GCA_018340775.1 of Taxus wallichiana var. yunnanensis. Taxonomy (NCBI): domain Eukaryota; kingdom Viridiplantae; phylum Streptophyta; class Pinopsida; order Cupressales; family Taxaceae; genus Taxus; species Taxus wallichiana. The sequence goes on from CM031239.1 coordinate 902,867,801, forward strand.
AGTGGGTGTCTTCTCTAAATTTCCTATTAGGTTATACTTGACCTTCCTAAGGGATGGTAGGGGATCTGTATGATAAAACAAGAACATTGCGTCCCTCTCTTTGTAAAATTCTTTTCTAAAATCATAATAGTATTAACCTATTCATCAAATTAATGAATTCATCCTATGAGGGAATCAAAGGGACTATCATTGGTGGGGTAAACATAGGTAGCAATCCTATAGTCATTGGAAGTTTGTCTGTGATATGGCTTCCTTTTATTTTTATCTGCATGGTTAGGAAAGGGCTCTTTAAAGATACTCATTTTCTCATTTGGACCTTGTCCTAAGTCGGGGGAGAATCTACGATGATTTTTCCCTCTTCAATGAGGTCTTGTATGTAATGACGTAGTCTCAAGCACCTATCATCTTGTGCCCTTTAACACGGTGGAAGTCACAATACTCATGCTCTTTGAACCAAACAAGTTTTGGAGCTTTTTCTAGGTATGTTACTATCGTGGTTGGATACTCCACCATGTTTACATTATCTAACATTTTTAGTATGACAGATAGGAATTCTGTTAATGGCATGAACTCACATTTGGTGGGTGCCTTGGGACAAGGTCCTTGTGAGAGATTTAAAAGTGGACCAGTCTATATGGTTTGGACTCTTTTAGATGTCATAATGCCATTTCCAATGACATGTTTTTTTTTTGAATAACTTTGGTTTATCTAAGGATTTTTCTTCATGCTTGTCTTTGACAACCGGTTTAAGTGTTCCCTTTACGATGAGGGCATTTTTTATTTGATTTCCCTTCTCTATAAGTTCTTCAAATTTAAATCCGTTGTGTATTTATAAATGGAAGGCTATCTCTGGGTTTACGTTAGGCACAAATATGCTTACTATTTGTTTTTCAGGCAAGGCATAAGGGAAATGAATTGCTAACCCTCACCATCATTATAAAAATCTCGTAAATGTCTCGTTGGGCTTCTGCTTTGCATTGCAGAGGTCATTTATTGTGATATCATTTTCCATGTCGTATTTAATAAGTTCGTACAAAAATTTTCTACTAATGAGGGCCACGTTGTAATGGAGCCCTTAGGTATGCTAAAGAACCATTCCAATCCTAGTGCCCCTAGGCTATGAGGGAAGAGTCGTATTAAGAAGTTATCAATGTACGCGACCTCTTGGCAAGCCATATAAAATTCTTTGATGTGATCATGAGGATCACCTTTGCTTTTATATTTATTGAATTTTGGAACAAAAAGTGTTTTGGGAAGGGTTACTTGCAACATGTCCTTATCAAATATTTCTTACTATGTCCTATGTTTCCCTCTTGTAGCATAGTAAGTGTTTCTTTCATTGATTGTCATTCTTATTCAATGAGTTGATCTTTGATCGGTGAAATTGGTCTTTGTGCCTTAGCCACTTTAAAGGTTGTTTCACTATACAAATCAAAGTGGAACTTGCTAGACTTCATTTTGAGTTTGTATTTGTATACGTTCCTACTTGAAGAGCCTAAGTTTGCTAATTTTTGGCTCATTTTTAGGATCTAATTTTGAAGGATCGTCTTCCTCATTAAACTTGGGAGGTGGTGAGGCCTTGCACTCAATCTTCAATTTTCGTGAAGCCTTGTAATAAGTTCATCATGGATCACCAAGTGGCTTGGATGGGTCTCCTTTAGAGGTGTTATTATGTTTCCCAGTAGAAGCGTACCCTATGTCAAAGGGGTTATCCATGTCTAAAAGGGACCTTCATTCTTAAGTTTTAGGATTAATGACCTTGGTTTCAACTTTGTGTTCCCGTGGAAGATTAGCCCCTAATTCTAATACTCTTATGAGTAGTTTATCTATGTTGTAATAAAGAAGTTCATCAAAATGACCTAGGTATAATTGATGTTGTTCTTCGTAAGAGTCGAATCCTCTATGTTGTGATCAATCAATGGATTTGTTTCCTTGACCTGTAAAAAGATAAGTGCTAAGTTTTTTCTTCTAAATGAGAAGGACTCAAAAGTATTTTCTCCTAAGTCACGATATTTTGGTTTAGACGACATCTTCATGATTCTAGGCATCACTAGTCACATTTATACAAGGTTTCGTCTAAATTTCTTTGAATTTTGTGTGAAACATAGTCGTATGTTTGCGTAAGTCATTCGATGTGATGTTGAAATAACCTTGTATGTTCTAGAAGTAATGATATGTAGTTGTTTTTATGATTCAAAGAACACTCATATGAACACTCAAATGCAATGATCGATCGAATTTTCATTCTACCAAGCCTATACCCTAACTTTGATTCCAAATGAAGGGTCAAATAGAGATAGTGACAATTTTGTATCAATATTTAGGTCAAGTTAGAATTCTAACAAGGCCTAAATATTAAAGTGGTACTGACGCAATCTCTCGATGAGGTATACCAAAACTAGTTCAAATGCCGATGAAAGCTAAGTTTTCTTTAAAATAGAAGTTGCGAGTATGTATAGCATAATAACACTAACCTGATACATTAACCGAGTAAGAAAGGTGTTAGTATCAAGATGACATTATTTTGGTATATATAAGGAAGTGTGGACACCCTAAAAAGACTTAGATAACGTCGGAACTAAAACAAAGTATGAGTATAGCAAGAATTTTTTATTTGTGTGAGCAGCGTAACTACACAATAAAGGGACTTATATCAAGTTCTCAATAAATTGAAAACACAACATAAGTACCAATATTGTGTGACTAGAATACGAGAAAAAAAAATCAACTTAAGAAGAGATAAATGATGAACCAAAATCACAATAGTGAAGATGATCTTAAAATCAAGATCAAAGGACTATCAAAGATATGAAAACATACTTACGCACTTTAGACGTTTAACAACCCAGCCATAAACATGGATGGGCATAAATGGACAAAAAAGTGGCGAGTACTATCTTTAATGAGACACGCGAGATATGCCTCCTTCTCATCTCAAATGGGTAGCAAGAATGTAAGGGTATAGATCAAAAAGATGAAAATAAACTAAGCTCTACTTGGGAAAAGTTTCATCTCATCCGAAGGTGAGAATAAAATTGAGCTAAGTGAGACTTCGTTTAATTCCGTGATGAAAGAAACTTATATCAAACTTGTGTGGGTTCTTTGCCTTGTTTGAGAAACAAGGTTCAGACTCCAAGTAATTCATCACTTCGTGATGGTTTAACGTGACAATGGACAAGCAAAGTGGGCTCTAAGATAGAATGACCTCCTAATAAGATCTCTCAACTAGGTTTCACAAGTATTGTAGAAGCGAGCTCGATTTACCCAAAAATTTACAATGACTAATTTGGGAGTATCTCAGCTTTACTTTACCCCCTTCTAATACAACGAACAACTAGTGCATTTAGTTATACCATCACTGGGGTCACGATACAGTAGACTTTGACTCTAACTTGCAATGTAAAATCTAGTCAAGTAGGTAAGCAGAGCGCTTCTTGTTTCATCCACAAGGTTACTTAGTGGTCGATTACTTTAGGGTTCTGGAACCACCCCCATTACTTTGTAGCTTAAGGATTTATGCCAAAGGGTTTATGTTCCAGTTGAGGGGATAGGGACATACCCATTTTCGAAACCTGCAATACAGTGTGAAGTGAAATGGTGTGTTTTTTATCTAGTTAACTTAATATGGTTTTAAGTAGCACACCGTTTGGAAACCTATATGAAAACATGTGTATTAGAAGGTTTTTATTTTGTCTTGACTTCTTCTTTCTTTGACAAGCATTAGGCCCTACATGCAAAGAGTTAGTAATTTTCCATCAAATAAGAAAGAGAGTTTGCACGTTGTTTTTTATTCCTAGGATCGTCAAAAAGGCATGAAGGAAGAGCATACACAACGCAAAAAACTCAACTAAAAAAGTTATGGAAAATAATACTTTGAGTTTTTTTCAAAAGAAACTTTTTTAACCAACTTTGAACTTTAATCCATTTTAAAGCTTAAATTGAAGTGTTTTGGAAGAAAAATAGAAGGTTTTGAAATGTTTTTATTCCCAAGATCACCTAGAAGGTGCGAGGGAAGAGCATACACATTTCAAAGGACCCCTACAAATGAAAAGTATGAACACTTAACTAAGTTAGCATAAAAATATGAAGGAAAAGAAACCTGCAAACCACTTTCAAAACCCCGTGAGAAAGTTAGAAAACCATGAAAATCCAAAATTTTTGGAAATCTATTTTTAGCAGCTTTTCAACGGTTTCTAGTAATTTTCATTTTTGAGGTCTCTACGGAACTTTGGGAGTTTGTTGATAGAAGTAAAATAGGTCAACAGTTTAAAATATATGACCAAAACTAGGAGCATGCGCCCCCTTCAAGGTCTATGCGCACCGTTTTGAGTATGTGCACGTGGGTTATGGTGCATGCACCCCTTTATGTAAACCTAGCATTTCAGTAGAGTTCTTGCACCACCCGAGAGATGTTTGCACTAACATGAGTGTGCCTATGCTAGGGAATAGGTGCCTACGCTAGGGGAGTAGAAAATGGTAAAATCTATGATAGTTCTTGTGTGCTAGCATATGGATGTTTGCACTAGCAAAGGGCATATGTGACACATCTTGGACATGTGTGCACTGGTAAAAAAATTTTGACAAAGGGCTGAGAATACACAGGGTACTTGTGCGTGGGTTTGGGTGCTTACGCGCTATTAAAAATGACAAGTTATAGGGTGCTTGCACTCACAAAAGGGTATGTGCGCCATGATTTGGGCATATGCACCTACTTTTAGGTACCTTCACATGGTTTTGGGTGTCTCTGTGACCCTTTGCTAAAAGATACGATCTCAATGTGCTTGCATTGACAAAAAGGTGTATGCACGTCTACTTGAAAAACCACCAAAAAACACAAAAAATGAAACTTTAAAAGTGTCAACGTGTTAGAATTTACCCATTAAATGCGCTTTCTACCATAAACTTAATAAAGAAGCATGAAAGTGAGGGTTTACTACATAAAACCTAGCTAAAAGGCCTAAGGAAAAATATTTCACCCCACAAAAGCATGTAAAAAGTTAGAAACTAAAATAAATCTTCAAAATGACCCCATTAATGGAGGATGAACTTCATGTCTCACTGGGCATGCCAAATGTGTTTAATGAAAAGTTGTAAAAGCCATGAACATGGGGAAAGAATATCTAAAGAAACCCCAAATGCTCTTAGAAAAACTTGTTAGTGGACCATCAGATAAGAGATAAACAAGGATTCATCACTTTGCATACATTAATATTGAAATAAACAAGAAAATATAGCATATTTAGTAATCCTCTACTCTTGAAAGCTTTAAAAATTAACCTAGTAAGGATTCTAAGCAATCAATTTGTGATTATGAGAATGGGAACTCACCATTAATGGCTTCAAGGCTAATGGTTATTTTCATTTACTCATTGCTTGGTGTGTAGTGCAATGGAAAAATCAATAGCTTAATAAAATAAATTAAATAAGCTCTAACCCTAAGCAAAATGCTATAGTTTATGTTAGGAAGAAGGAGAGTTCTTAGAAATGAGATGGGGGTAGTGGGCTATTTATAGTTTTCTATTTGGGAAAGTGGGGAATTTTGGTGCATGTGGGATTAAAAGGGAGTCAACAAGTTGATTAGTTAGTCAAAGTAAGTTTTGACTAGGTTTAGAAGAGGTTAATCATGGTTAAGGCTAGTTAAACTAGGTCTAGGCTAGTTAATCATGTTTAGAGAGGAATTAGGGTTTTGAGAGAGTTTTGAGAGGTCTAATCAATCTAATGAAATGGATTGATAGTCTAGGAAGTTAGTAAAAGTGGTATAGAAGAGGATGAGAAGATGGTTTAGCCAATAAGGGACTATATTAACCCCATTAATTGGTTTATAGGAGAAATACGACCAAAAGAATGTCGTAAACGATGAGTTAGAGGAGCATAATTAACAAGGTGTCGTCAATTTGTAAGGAAGGGGATCGTTAGCACAATATTAGGAGTAATAGTGCTTTTATCAAAATACAAGTGTCTATAAGGGGAATTCCAATACAATTTTACTACTTGGCCAACCCTGGATTCGTGCCATGGGTTTTGTTCCTTCAACCTTACACCATTGTTTTAAATTCAAACATGAAGGGCACAATTATAAAATTTCAACCGACCCTTCACCATTTAAGACCTGTAATATTTTATATCAATCCAATGATGTCCTTATACCAAGAAAGGAATCTACCACCACTACCACTTCTTCTTCAATCATTGCCCCATCCACCAATGTTGTCGCTATCTCTTCAACAACTAACTCCTCTATTCCCACTATTTTTGAAGCTTTTGTAGTTGACCCATTAGCCAACCCATCTACTTCTCAACCAACTAATTCTACTTCTTCCCAACTTTCCAAAGGTGATTGATCCATTCTCGCTACACACATATCAACCATTGATCCCTTAGAAGTTTTTTTTGAATGCCTTACTCTAGGGGAGTACCACCTTTATAATATTGACACATTCCTTACTCCTCAAGGGTATGGTAAATGTTGTCAATTTTTAACCCATTAAGAAAAAAATGGACAATGAGGTTAAAATTATAAGCATTGAGAGCCTTGTATGTTGTTTCACGATCTTCCTACGGTATTGTTCCTTCTTTCCGTGTCTTGAAGGTTCAAGTTGGTCTTGGAACGGGAAAATCAGCCCTAGTGGGCCCACCTCTTGTTTAAATAATAAAAAATGATAAATTATATCTAAAAGGGATCGTGCTTGGCACAGTACAAGAAATATTTGAGTGAGGAAAATACCTAAATTAGAGCTCGTAGCATTGATGCTAGGTGTGGTTTGTTAGATTAGCCAAGAGCTCGAGAATAGGACAACTTGGTAGAATACTCAAATGTGAGCTCGATATCATACAAGAAGGCCGAGTTGTTGTATTAGCTCGGGCAAGCTCGTGGATGGCTTGGTGAGCTAAGGTGCTCACTACTTGGAGGAAAAGGGGTGCACAACTTGGATTTGGTAGGATTCTGGAGAGTTGGAAGACAAAAACCGATCTTGGTCACAAATGGGATTTGTGACATGCATAAGCAAGGGCTCGGGCTTCCGAGTTCAAACCGTGGAGAGCTTGTAAAATAAGTTATCAAGTAACTCATCCATGTTATATTGATATCTCGATAATATGTTTAGGAGAATGCACAATGGAATGTGGAGCATCAATTATTGACAAAGAGCTCATTGTAGCAAGTGTAGGATGGCCAAGGCATATTCACAATCACATATATTAGGATGAGCCAACAATTACACGAGAGAAACGAGCTGATAAGGCTGAGTTGCTCGATTGTTTACACATTGCTTAGCATCGAGACTATGAAGTTGTAGGCTCGTCGAATGATCAGTGCATGGGGATTACATAAAGAAGCTTAGATCAAATTCCAAAGAAACTTAGGAAGTGGAATCTCAGATTCAAGTTGTTCAGCAAATCATCGAGCTCATAAAGGTTTTAAGCTCATCATAGAATTAGAAGATAATTCGAGTGCCTAGTTACTCAATGATTCCTGGCTTCATTGAAGCTCTCGAGGAGGAACTCAGTAGTTTCAGCTCGTAGGCGTGTGGTGGAGCTCGATGGATTCATGAAGGAGTTGACTACGTAGTTGGTGAGCTCGGTTAGCACCAGGAAGTTCATTTTGGATTTTTAGGAAAGCTCGTAGCAGTGGTGTTCATGAGGTGAATCCTAACCCGAATCAGGCCAAGCTCAGGTAGAAAATGAAATAAAATTTACATAACAAATGAGCATTGGAAAGAAGGATATCAGTGAATGATTGGACCAAGATACAGGTAAGGATCTCGTGATTCATGTTACGGCTTGGCTCGTCATATGGGACATAGCTCACTATGGTGGAGTTAAGGAAGACCTCGGTGGAGTCTCGTGATAGGCTTAGTTGGGAGAGCTCGTGGCTTAAATCATATGGCGTAAAGCACGAGATACATGATATGCTTGATAATGTCAAGACTATAATAAAGGTCGAGCATCCATGATTAACTTGGGTGATGGGAAATGTGAGTGAGCTCGAGGATGGGTTCCACTCGGCGTAGAGTTAGCCTCAGCTCACAAACTATGCAAAACAAGCTCGGTCGGTTGAGCTAGGTCAAAGTCATGGTTAATGTGGGAAATGGTGGAGGTTAACTCGATCATGACTTAGGTACAATGGTCAAGCCATAGGAGAATGTAATCTCATAGTGAGAAGGGTTTGGTAAAGCTATTCAGGAGAGAAAATGAGGCAGGCCGAGTTGGCAAGGAAGCTACTACGGTGGTGAGATCGGGACCAGATGTAAGCTCGGCCATGGCGATCGAACTCGGATGCAAACAGTGCATAACTTGAACATAGAAGCATGCATTGGGAAAATCAATTTCTCGAGCTGGGAGACGAGAGCTCGGCCGGTGAGAAATGAAGGTTTTGGAGTCGTCGCGGGACTCGGGAGATCATGATTAAGAGTGGTTCGAAGTGAAGTGCTCACTAAAATGGTTCAAGTTGATCGATAGACCATCGTGAAGGGATTGTCTACAAAATCTCAAAAACAAGGCAGTGAGTTGAATCTCATTTTTAGAGTTTTACTTGAGTTATTTATTTCAGAAATTTGGAGATTTTGGCCTAAGAAACGTTGAATGAGTCAAATATTTCTAAATCCCGAAACTCCTAAATTTGGAGTTTTAAGAATTTGAATTCGTAGATAATTTTTGGGAGTCGAGGCTATGGAGGTGGTTGTAGCTTGGAGTAGAAAGTGGCGATGTGGTGGAACAGTTCCCATTTAACTCGGTGGGTTGGTTGATCATCGAGAAAATCAAGGCGGAGGATCGAGTCAAGTGCCGAGAATTGTGGCGATGCATAGCATCTCACAAAAAGAGTGTGAAGCTTCACGCGAGGTAAGGGAACTCGGTGAATGCAACACCCATGAGTTATCACCATAGCAGTGTGAAGAAATACTTGAAGGAGCTATCAACATGCACCACCAGGTAGAGATGACACAGAGCTCGTGAGATCAAGTTATGTGGAGAGATCACCGGTGTTGATGCATTTAGGCAGTAGTATGGCTAAAACTGAGCATGGAGTTCAAAAATGTTACCAAAGATTTCATGTTGGAAGGAACATAGTGTGGGAAAGATGGCGAAAGGAGCTCTGCACTTGCTAGGAGGAGACATTGAAGAAGCTCGACATGTAGGAAATCCAAGACATGCAGGCCACGAAACAAGAAGGTTGAGGCCTTAGAGAGCTCGGATGCATTGGTGACTATGCACAAAGGAATCTTCCTCATTTGATTCAAAAGAGCTATTTCTGAGCTCAAAAATAACATAACACTTTGAATATTACAGAGTTTTCTATGCTTAGTCGAGCCCAATTAGAGAATATTTAAAGGAGTTTGAGCAATTGTGAATGATAAGGACTCGCAGAGGAGAGTATCATAAACCTGAGTCAACATGGAGATCAATAAACTGAATCGAGACAAGATGAGCTCTTACATTCAATGTTCTATGATCTTGGTACTAGACTCGACATCGATCTATTTGTTGACCTCAATGCAAAGTTACAACTCGGGGCTCAACATGTGAAGATGGAGCTCATCTTGATTGCAGAAAGAAGAGAAAAGTGACTCGGCGGGGTTTCAAACTCGGTGTTGAGCTCGGTGCTCGACCAACGCATGATGGAGAGAATATCAGTTTTTCAATCTTGGGAAATGTGGATTGATCTTGTTCGATCATGGAGTAAACGATAAAGCTCATTTTTGGGAGCTCGATACATGACTTATAAGACTGTTCATGATTAGAGCTCAAGCAAAATGAGAAAAGAGCTCAATGCAAATGGGGAACTAGATGAGTTTTGGAGATTGACAGACAGCTATTTAGTTGGATACGACAAGGGAAAAGTGAGCTTGGTGCCAAGTTGAATCTCCATCATTTTGTTTTAGGCTCACCAAGTCGGAGATAACGGATCTCGCTGAGTAAATGGTTCTGCGCCAATAAGGAGCCCATCGACATATGCAAAGGGCTCAAGAAAATTACGGAGCTCGGAAAGATTGAAAGGAAGCTCAATCAATGGATAGTAATGGACTCAGGCTAGCACACATCACGGAGGATCTCAAACCCAACTTGGTGAGTTGGCTTGGCAAGCCAATCACCGAGTTGGGCCATTTTTGGCTTTTTCCCATCAGTTCAAACATGTCAATGGAAGGGTCCCAAAACTTTAATTAAATTAATATTTTTTATTTAAATATTTTAAATAATAATATTTATTATTATTATTTAAATATTATTTTAATTAATTGAGAAGACTATGTCAATTGGGCATTAATGACATGTGATGGAACCTTCTCAAAGTGGTTCAACCAAATGTAATGAATGATACATCATGTACCTTTAATTTAGGAAGGGAATTTGACTCCTTCTCCCTTCTCTCTCAGTTTCTTCTATAAATGTAAGTTGGAGGCTCATTCCAAGGGGTTCAAACAAGTGAGTTCCAACAGTCAAATAGGTTGGAAGGTTATACATCTTAGGCGAGTGTAATTTTTCAAGAGTCCTCTCTCTTATACAAGTTGTCCTTGTGTGTTGAGAGAACTTTCAATCCTCCTCATCAAAACTATAATGGAAAACATTGCCTCTTATGAATGTATGATGTATTGTGCACGTTATTGAAGTAATAAAAGTGTGTATTTTGTGACTAATCTCGGTCTGCTTCATCTTTTTATACTTCTTTGCGCCTTTCCTCGTGCTTGTAGGTATAATGTGCAAGTTCACATTTCTATTGCAGGTTCTTGGAGTTTTGTTCTTATCGAGTTGTGGTCTATTTTCACCCTTATCAATTTCATCCTTCTTCACTGGTAGACTTATATATTTCTCTGTCTGATCAATTTTAACAAAGGGAGTGCATGTTTCTTAGTCTGTGGTATTATGTACCCTCTAAGTTACAAGATGCACAAGTTGATCATGGTGCACACAACCTCTTAAAATTAACCCTTCCTGAGTTTGGAAACACCCTTTATTTGGTGCATCACCATCCCTAGTATAGTTTCATTTCTACAAATCTCTTTCCCTAAAACCCCATGAAAATGTTAGCATAGGACTAGATAGCCTTTTTATCACACTAGGAGTAGTACAACACTTAGTTTAGGAAGAGGAATCCAACCTTCTCTATAGGTTCACCTCGAGCCCAAGTCCCATAGCTTGAGAGGTGATCCCATGTGTCCCAATCACACCGAATGTCCTGTTCACATTCTGGCCATTCGGAGGGTGCAGTGATTTGGCGACAACATTTTTTAGCATGCCGGTGGGACAAAGAGTTGGTACTTCTATTCTCACTTACACAAGTCAAAGTACCGAGGGCCAATCTATCTCTTTGGATTTCAAGTTTCAGTGTATTGACTTAAGAAAATAATTCAGATAAGATCTTCTTCAAAGCAAGAAAATCATCAACATATCGAACTTTCCTTGTCTCCTTCAAGGAGAAGGAAAAGAGGCATCTCAACATCACCCATTGCAGCATTACTTCATTTCATTAAGTTGTGCTCTTAGTGAAATTTCAGCCTTACGAGGCATACCCAAGCACAACTTGTGACTCCATTGGTCAAAGTGACCCACTCTATGTGTTACAGAATTTCAGTTTCACCCATTTCCATCTAGTTTTCTTTAACATATTTCCATTCATGAAACGGTGCCATCATGACTTCATTTCCACAGTGGGATTCCCACTTGCAGCAGTGGCAATTATTTCCATCTTCGTGATATTAAAATCCACATCAAAACCAATTTAATCATGAATATCAGTTTGAGCATGCATGTCTACATGAGCAAGATGCAAGTCAATTTGGTTATCCACCAAACTAGGGGGCTACTGAAGAACAATGGCATGCAGATTCTAGAATATATTCCACACCTAAAGAAGACATCTTGTAGAATAAGTTTCAAGAGTTGGAGTATAACATGGTGCAAATAAGTACCAATGAAATGGTAAAGTCAGCATAGGTTGGCTTCAGCATTCCATACCCCTGGACTGGCCCTATACCATGTGAGCTTAATCCTCAACAAAAGCTTCAATTCATAATCAATATGATGACTCAAGTTGGAGAATGGATCAAGAAAAGGGACATTCATAAATGTAACATTAGTCAATCTTGTCAATGGGATGTCCCTGCATTACCACCTTACAACCCTCTTTGCATGTCTCCATCCATACAGTTTCAACTTGAAGCACATGATCCTAACCTTCCAGTTGTTACCCCTATGATGGAATTCACTACTTCATCTTCCATACCTCGTTCTTCTAAAGTTACCTCTTTTCTACAAAGGCCATCAAAACAAGAAGTTATACCTCTTCTAATATCTCAAACAATGAGGGAATTCAATGAATCCCAACCCACCTCTCCTCTTATAGTCCCAAATCCATTTTAGGAGGATTATTGTCAAGAAATGAGAAAAAGGCAAGAGTATATGGTCAAAGAGAATAGAAAAAGAGAGCATGCAAATAATCTGAGGAAACGGGCTATAAAAGACATCAAGCAAGCTTCGCTCTGACTAAACCTTGATAAAAAAGTTGAGGCTCAAGAACAAGCGGAACAAAATAGTTTTTACCATAAACAAATCTAAAGTTGAGCGAGGAGGACCATCAAGATACTTGTTTATAATGTACTATTCATATTTTCTGAATTCCATCGAGAGGATTTTGGATCACCAAAGGTGGAAAAATCAATAATAGAAGAGCAGTGCAAGTTGAAGAAGAAAATTTTTGAACTCTGTACAAGATGATTCTAATGAGTTCATTGACCTTAATTATCACGCATGTCAAGAACTTGCATCACTTATGGAAGGTGGTAACATCTTTCCAAATTAATCATTAGATATTACAATCAGCCACAAAAGGTTTCATGAGACGAAGGTGGATTGACATATTGAGAAAGCGGATTAGACCATGCAGAGGCTTTCTAATCCTTATTCCTCTCTACCTTCTCAAAATCCTGATTTTTTAGATGAATTTGATCTTTCTAATTTCTTGTTTTAAAATGAAGAATATAAAGGTGAAGGAGGTTCTAGTTCAAAGGATACTCAGATTAAGGAGGAACTTTTGACACATTAAGAGAATGAAGAAGCAGATTATCTATCTGATCTGGAAGAATTTTCTGATGGACAAGAGCCTATTGAACTTGACAATCTTGTTATTCCATCACTTCTTTTCCACCGAAGGTATCAAGTGTTTTGGAGGTACATGCTCAAGAACATCTCACTACTCATAACCGTCCGTTGGAATAAGAATTAGAGGAATTAAATCTTCCATATCCATCATCACATGTAAAGGAGGAACACGCAAAAGACGGGACTGATCTAGAAACACTGAATGAAGATTATGTCATGGAGAGGTTTCTATTTTTCAGTTATGGAACCTGTTTTGGTAAACAATTCTATGATGGAGGAAAGTATTATTGAATATTTTGTTTCCCCTACCAATCATCCAGAGCTGCAAATAGGAGGGTTTTAATTTCCAAGTTCCATGTCAAATGAGGGATATGTCACTATAACACCACCCATCCAAGTGAAAGATAAGTTGTTTGTAAATGGGAAACTAGAGGGAAATCAGTCGTGAATAACCATATTTTTCAAGGATGTCTTCAACAAGAATTTCTTGTTAAAATTGAAGTTTAGACAAGCAGGAATATTCAACGGGTTAGACCATTTCCTATCAGGTATCTAGCTTCATTGAAGCTAGAAGAGAACCCATAACCAATCACATTCACTTCAGAATGTGAGGATGAGTTTCATAGTCCCAAGGATCGATTGTTGTGTCTCTTCAAAACAAATACAAAGAAACTAAAAGAAGGATTATTTCTCTTTCTAGTTGATACCTTGGTTGACCAAGTGGGGAATTTAGCTCATTTTAGTTTCTCCCTCTCATTCTCATCCGTGTCCATTATCACATCATTTACATGACAATGCATTTTGAGGAAAGAGAGCTATTTTGGACAACCAATTAGGGGTTTGTTTAGTTCACCCATGCTTCTCGGTTAGTGTGGGGTATTATAGGTTATTTTTAGCAAAATAAGTGTATTTGCACACCTTGCATGTTTCAATTAATGCATGTGTGGTTTTCCATTCAAAGGTTTTTATGTTTCCATTGTCTCTCTTGTGTTGTTTTGCACATTGTATAATTCTAAGAAGTTTCTCAAGGGAAGGAAGAAGGTTTCCATAATATTTCCACAATATACCTCATTCATAATTTTGTAGTGTTCAATAGATTCATTATACTTCATGCTTAGCATTCCAGGAGATCCAAGATCGATTGTTCAAGAAAATTATGGGATGTATCATAGAGGATCATATTTCTTTCGAGAATCCCAATATAGAATCCATGCCTAATGTACAACTTAAGGCTACTTGAATTATGCTTAGTAGGCAAGCATCCCCGAGAGGTCACCAAAAAATGTTGTCAAATTATTTCCCCCTTAAGCAAAAAATGGATAATGAGGTTAAAATTACAAGCCTTCAGAGCCTTGTATGTTATTTTGGGATCTTCTGGGATTGTTCCTTCTTTCTATGTCTTGAAGGTTCAAGTTGGTCTTGGAATGGGAAAATCAACCCTAGTGGGACCACCTCTTGTTTAAACAATAAAAAATGATAAATTATATCTAAAAGGGATCATGCTCAGCACAATATAGGAAATTTTGAGTGAGGAAAATACCTAAATTAGAGCTCAAAACATTGATGCTAGGTGTGGTTTGTTAGATCAAACAAGAGCTCGACATAGGAAAACTCAACAGAATACTAAAATGTGAGCTTGATATCATGCAAGAAGGCCGAGTTGTTGTATTAGCTCAGGAAAGCTTGTGGATGGCTTAGTGAGTTAAGGTGCTCACTACTTAGAGGAAGAGGGGTGTATAACTCAGATGTGGTAGGGTTCCTAGAGAGTTGGAAGACAAAAACTGATCTCGGTCACAAATGGGATTTGTCACACGCATAAGCAAGGGCTCAGGCTTCTGAGTTCAAACTAGTGGAGAGCTCATGAAATGAGTTATCAGGTAACTCATTCGTGTTACATTGAGATCTCGATAATATGTTTAGGATAATGCACAGTGGTGATGTGGAGCATTAATTGTTGACAAAGAGCTCACTGTAGTGAGTGTAGGATGGCCAAGGCATATTCATGATCACATATATCAGGCTTTGAGCCAACAATTACATAGAGGAAACGAGCTCGTAAGGCCGAGTCACTCAGTTTTTTACACATTGCTTAGCATAAAGACTATGAAGTTGCAGGCTCGTTAGAATGATCATGGTGCATAGGATTACATAAAGACACTTAGATCAAATTCCAAAGAAACTTAGTAAGTGGAATCTCGTGACTCAAGTTGTTCATAAAATCACCGAGCTCAAAGGTTTTAAAATCATCAAATAATTAGAAGATAATTCGAGTGCACAGTTAGTCAATGATTCTCAACTTCATTGAATATCTCAAGGAGGAACTCGAATGATTTAAGATCATAGATGTGTGGTGGAGCCCGGTGGATTTGTGAAGGATTTTATAGTGTAGTTGGCAAGCTTGGTTAGCACCAGGAAGTTCATTTTGGAGTTTTAGGAAAGCCCGTAGTAGTGGTGTTCAAGAGGTGAATCCTAACTCGAATCATGCCAAGATCAGGTAGAAAATGAAATAAAATTTATAGAGGTGACAAGCTTTAGAAAGAAGGATATCAGTGAATGATTGGACCAAGATACAGATAAGGAGCTCATGATTCATGTTACGGCTCATCTTGTCATATAATACATAGCTCACTACAAGTGAAGTTAAGGAAGAGCTTAGTTGGGAGAGATTGTGGCTCAAATCATATGGCGTAAAGAATGAGCTAAAGGATATGCTCGAGAATGCCAAGACTATAACAAAGGTCGAGCATCCATGATTGAATTTGGTGATGGGAAATGTGAGTGAGCTCGAGGATGGGTTCTTGCTCAAGATAGAGTTAGCCTCACTCACAAACTATGCAAAACTAGCTCGGTCGGCCGAAGCTAGGTCGAAGTCATGGATAATGTGGGAAATGGTGGAGGCCAACTTGATCATGACTCGGTAGTAGGTTTTCGAGCCATAGGAAAATGTAAGCTCATAGTGAGAAGGGTTTGGTAAATCTATTTAGGAGAGAAAATGAGGTAGTCTAAGCCGGTAAGGAAGCTACTATGGTGGTGAGATCGGGACCGGATGTAAGCTTGGCCATGACCGACTTAGTCGGATGTAGACAGGGGAATAACTCGAACATAGAAACATTCTTTTGGAAAATTGAGTGCTTGAGGTGGGAGACAGAGGCTTGGGCAATGAGTGATGAAGGATGTGGAGTCATCGTGGTACCGGGATTAAGAGTTGTGTAAGCGAAGTGCTCACTAAAATGGTTCAAGTTTATCAATAGCCTGTAAAGAAGGGATCATCTCAGTAGAATCTCGGAAAAATGTAGGCGAGTTGAGTCATGTTTTTGTAGTTTTTATTTAGAGTTATTTGTTTCGAAATTTAGATATTTTGGCCTAAGAAACGTTGAACAAGTCAAATATTTTGAAGCCCGAAATTCTCAAATTCCGAGTTTCGGGGAATTCAGTTCGAGAGATACTTTTTTTGGGAGTCAAAGGTTACGGAGGTGTTTTTAGCTCATAGTAGAAAGTGGTGATGTGGTCAAATAGTCCCCGTTTAACTCTGTGGCTTGGTTGATCATCAAGAAAATCAAGGCAGAGGATGGAGTCAAGTGCCGAGAATTTTGGTGACGCGTAGTGTCTCACAAAAAGAGTGTGAAGCTTCACGCAAGGTAAGGAACTTGGCGAATGCAACACCCACGAGTTATCATCTGTAAAGCAAAGGTGAAGAAATACTTGAAGGAGCTATCAACATGCACCACCGGGTAGAGATGACACGAGCTGATGAGATCGCATTATGTTGAGAGATCGCTGTTGACGCATTTAGGAAGTACTATGGCTAAAATCGAGCATTGAGTTCAACTATGTTACCAAAAGATTCTCATTGGATGGAACATAGTGTGGGAAATATATGGTGAATAGGAGATCTATACTTGATAGGAGGAGACATTGAAGAAGCTCAATGTGTGAGAAATCCAAGACATGTAGGCCTTAGAGAGCTCGGATGCTTGAGTCTAAGCAAGAAGGACTCTTCCCCATTCAATTCAAAATAGATATTTCTGAGCTCAAACAATAATGTAGCATTGAAGATTATAGAGAGTTCTATGCTAAGTCAAGCCCAATCGAAGAAGAGTTCGAGGAGTTTGAATGAGTTGTGAATGATAAGGACTCATAAAGGAGAGTATCATAAACCTAAGTCAACATGGAGCTCAGTAAACTGAATCAAGACCAGATGAGCTCAGCCATTCAATGCACTATGAGATCAGTAGTGGACTGAAGTCAAGCTATTTGTTGACCTCAATGCAAAGTTACAACTTGGGGCTCAACGCGTGAAGATGGAGCTTGTCTTGATCGCGGATAGAAGAGAAAAGTGACTCAGCGGGATTTGGAACTCGATGTTGAGCTCAATGCTCAGTCAATACATGATGGAGGGAATCTTGGTTCGTTGAGCTTTGGAAATGTGGATTGATCTTGGCTCGATCATGAAGTAAAAGACAAATCTCATTTTTGGGAGCTCGATACATGCCTTATAAGTTTGGTTTGTGATTGGAGCTCATAAAAAATGAGAAGGGAAGCTTGATGCAGATGGGGAACTCGATGCATTTTGGAGCTCGAAAGAGATCTCGTCGATTGGATGCGATAAGGGAAAATTGAGCTTGGTCCCACGGTGAAGCTTGATTGTTTCATTTCAAGCTTTCCAAGTCGAGATAACAGAGTTCATTTGAGTCAATGGTTCTATGCCAACAAGAATCCCGTCGACATATGTAAAGGGCTCGAGGAAACTGTGGAGCTCAACAAGAGTGAAAGGAAACTCGATGGGGTTTATTTGATAGGAATTTCGGTCGAGGCGATAAAGCAACGGACTCGACCAAGATATACAATGCATACGATCTTGGACTCACTTCTATGAGCCAATCACCAAGTTGGGTCATTTTTGGCTTTTTCCCATCGGTCAAACAAGTCAACTAAGGGTCCCAAAACTTTAATTAATTTAATATTTTATATTTAAATATTTTAAGTAGTAATATTTATTATTATTATTTAAATAGTAATATTTATTATTATTATTTAGATATTATTTTAATTAATTGAGAAGACTATGTCAATTGGGAATTAGTGACACATGATGGAACCTTCTCAAAGTGGTTCAACCAAATGTAATGAATGATATATCATGTACCTTAAATTTAGGAATGGAATTTGACTCCTTCTCCATTCTCTCTCGGTTTATTCTATAACCGTAAGTTGGAGGCTCATTCCAAGGGGTTCCAACAGTCGATAGGTTGGAAGGTTAGACATCTTAGGCAAGTGCACTTTTTCAAGAGTCCTCTCTCTTCTATAAGTTGTCCTTGTGTGTTGAGAGAAATTTCAAGCCTCCTCTTCAAGACTGTATTGGAAACCATTGCCTCTTCTAAATGTATGATGCATTGTGCATGTTATTGAAGTAATAAAAGTGTGTGTTTTGTGACTAATCTCAGTTCGTTCATCCTTCTATACTTCTTTGTGCCTTTTCTCATGCTTACAGGTACACTATGAAAGTTCAAATTTCTATTACAGGTTCTTGGATCTCTATGCTTATCGAGTGGTGGAGTATTACATGAAGTTGAGTTTTGGTGTTCGTTCACCCTTCTTGAGTTCATCCTTCTTCACTTGTAGACTTATATATAGCTCTGTTTGATCAATTTTAACAAAGGGAGCACATATTTCTTAGTTTGTGGTATTTTATACCCTCTTTAAGTTACAATAGGTGAATTTGATCTATGGTGCACACACCCTCTTCACATTAACACTTCCTAAGTCTAGAAACACCCTTTATTTGGTGCATCACCGTCCCTAGTATAGTTTCATTTCTATAAATATATTTCCTAAAACCCCATGAAAATGTTAGCATATGATTCGATAGCCTTTTTATCACACTAGGTGTAGTACAACACTTAGTTTAGGAAGAGGAAGTCGACCCTCTCTGGAAGTTCACCTCAAGCCCAAGTCCTATAGCTTGAGAGGTGATCCCATGTGTCCCAATCACACTGAATGTCCTATTCACATTTTGGCCATTAAGAGGGTGCAGTGATTTGGCAAAAAAATTTTGGGAATGCCCGATGGGACAAAGAGTTGGTACTTCTCTTCTCACTTACACAAGTCAAAGTACCTAGCGAATCTATCTCTCTAGATTTCAAGTTTCAATGTATTCACTTAAGCGAAGAATTCAGACAAGAGCTTCTTCAAAGTAAGGAAATCATCAGCATATCAAACTTTCCTTGTCTCCTTCAAGGAGAAGGAAAAGAGGCATCTCAACATCACCCATTGCAGCATTACTTCATTTCATTAAGTTGTTGTGCTCTTAGTGAAATTTCAGCCTTACGAGGCATACCCAAGCACAACTAGTGACTCCATTGGTCAAATTGACCCGCTCTCTGTGTTGCAAACTTTCATTTTCACCCATTTCCATCTAGTTTTCTTTAACATCTTTCCATTCATGAAGCGGTGCCATCATGACTTCATTTCCATAGTGGGATTCCCACTTGCAGCAATGGCGGTTCTTTCCATCTTCAGGATATTATAATCCACCTCCAAACCAATTTCATGATGAATATCAGTTTGAGCATGTATGTACACATGATCAAGATGTAATTAAATTCAGTTATCCACAAGCTTAGGGGCCACTAAAGAAAAATGGCATGCAAATTCTGGAATATATTCCACACCTAAAGAAGACCACTTGTAGAAGAAGGTTCGAGAGTTGGAGTATAACATGGTGCAAATAAGAACCAATGAAATGATAAAGGCAACCTAGATTGGCTTCAACATTCCATACCCCTGGACTAGCCCTATACCATGTGAGCTTAATCCTCAACAAAAGCTTCAATTCATAATCAAGATGATGACTCAAGTTGGAGAATGGATCAAGAAAAAGGACGTTCATGAATGTAATGTTAGTCAATCTTGTCAATGGGAGGTCCCTGCATTACCACCTTACAACCCTCTTTCCATGTCTCCATCCATGCAGTTTCAAATTGAAGCACATGATCCTAACCTTCCAGTTTCTACCCTTATGGTGGAATTCACTACTTCATCTTCCATACCTCATTCTTCTAAAGTTCCCTCTTTTCTATAAAGGCCATCAACGTAATAAGTTACACCTCTTCTACTATCTCAAAAGTGAGGGAATTCGTTGAATCCCAACCCACCCCTCCTCTTATAGTCCCAAATCCATTTTAGGAGGAGCATTGTCAAGAAATGAGAAAAAGGGAGGAGTATATGGTCGAAGAGAATAGAAAAAGAGAGCATGCAAATAATCTGAGGAAATGGGCTGCAAAACTTAACATCAAGCAAACTTCGTTCCTGACTAAACCTTCTACAGAAGTTGAGGCTCAAGAACAAGCAGAACAAACTAGTTTTGTACCAAAAACAAATCTAAAGTTAAACGAGGAGGACCATTAGTCTACTTGTTAAGAATGTACTATTCATATTGGCTCAATTCCATTAGAGGAGTTTGGATCACAAAAGGTGGAAAATCAGTAATAGAAGAGTAGGTGCAAGTTGAAGAAGAAAAATTCTCAAGTGTATAAGCTGAGTCTAATGAGTGCACTGACCCTAATTGTCACACATGTCAATAACTTGCATCACTTAAGGAAGGTGGTAACATCTTTCCAAATTCATCATTAGATGTTACAATCAACCACAAAAGGTTTCATGAGATGAAAGCGGATTCACAGATTGAGAATGCGGATGAGACCATGTAGAGGATTTCTAATCCTTGCTCCTCTCTACCTTCTCAAAAATCTGATTTTTTAGATGAATTTGATCTTTCTAATTTCATGTTTGAAAATGAAGAATATCAAGGTGAAGGAGGTTCTGTTCGGAGGATACTCAGATTAAGGAGGAACTTTTCACACATTCAGAGAATGAAGAAGCAAATTATCTATCAAATCTAGAAGAATGTTTTGATGGACAAGAGCCTATGGAACTTGACAATCTTGTTATTCCATCACTTCTTTTCCACTAGAAAGTGTCAAGTGTTGTGGAGGTACATGCTCAAGAACAACTCATTGCTCATAACTATCCTTTAGAATTATAATTATCATAATTTAATATTCCATATCAATCATCACACGTAAATGAGGAACACAAAGAAGGTAGGACTGATCTAGAAACACCGAATGAAGATTATTTCATGGAGAGGTATCTTTTTTTTAGTTATAGAACCTGTTTTGGTAAACAATTCTCGTGATGAAGGAAAGTATTATTGAATATTTTGTTCCTCCTACCAATCATCTAGAGCTACAAATAGGAGGGTTTGAATTTCCAAATTCCATGTCGAATGAGGGAGATGTCACTATAACACCACCCATCCAGGTGAATGATAAGGTTTTTGTAAATGAGAAACAAAAGGGAAATCAGGTCATGAGTAACCATATTTTTCAAAGATGTCTTCAGTGAGACTTTCTTGTTAAAATTGAAGTTCAGACAAGCAAGAATATTGAATGGGTTAGACCATGTCCTATCAGGTACCTAGCTTCATTGAATCCAGAACCAGTCACATTCACTTATGAATGTGAGGATGATTTTCACAGTCCCAAAGATTGGTTGCTATGTCTCTTCAAAACAAATATAGAGAAACTAATAAACTGATTCTTTCTCTTTCTAGTTGATACCTTAGTGGACTAAGTGGGGAATTGGGCTCGTTTCAATTTCTCACTCTCATTCTTAACCATGTCCAATGTCACATCATTTGCATCGCTATCCATTATGAGGAAAGGGAGATATTTTACACAACCAGATTGCAAGGTTTTTTTAGCTCACCCATGATTCTCGTTAGTGTAGGGTATTATAGGTTTTCTTTCAATAGAATATGTGGCTTTACACACCTTAGATGTTTCAAGTAATGCATGTAAGGTTTTCTGCTCAGATTTTTTTGTTTTCATTGTCACTCTTGTGTTGTTCTAGACATTGTATCATTCTCATAAATTTTTCAAGGGAAGGAAGAAGGTTTCCATAAGATTTCCATGATCTTCCTCATTCATAATTTTGTTGTGTTCCATAGATACCAAGTGTTCCATAGATTCAGTATACTTCATGCTTAGCATTCCAGGGAGATCCAAGATCAGATTGTTCAAGAGAATTTCAGGATGTATCACAGAGGATAAAATTGCTTTCAGAATCCCAATATAGACTCCATGCCCAATGGATGACTTAAGGCTACTGGAATCATGCTTAGCAGGAAAGCATCCTCGAGAGGTTACCAAAACATGTTGTCAATTTTTGCCCCCTTAAGAAAAAATGGACAATGAGGTTAAAATTACAAGCCTTGAGATCCTTGTATGTTTTTTCAGGATCTTCTGGGATTGTTCCTTCTTTCCATGTCTTGAAGGTTCAAGTTGGTCTTGAAACAGGAAAATCATCCCTAGTGGGCCCACCTCTTGTTTAAACAATCAAAAATGATATATTATAACTAAAAGGGATCGTGCTCAAGATGCAGATACAAGAAATATTCGAGTGAGGAAAATACCTAAATTGGAGCTCATAGCATTGATAATAGGTGTGGTTTTTCGGATCAGCTAAGAGCTCGAATAGGAAAATCTCGGTGGAATACTTTGAAATGTGAGATCGATATCATACAAGAAGGCTGAGTTGTTGTATTAGCTTGGGTAAGCTTTTGGATGGCTTGGTGAGCTAAGGTGCTCACTAATCAGAGGAAGAGGGGTGTACAACTCATACATGGTAGGGTTCTGGAGATTTTGAAGATAGAAACCGAGCTCGGTCACAAATGGGATTTTTCACACACATAAGCAATGGCTCAGATTCCAAGTTCAAATTGGTGGAAAACTTATGAAATGAGTTATCGTGTAACTCATCTATGTTGCATTGAGATCTTGATAATATGTTTAGGAGAACACATATTTGTGATGTGGAGAATCAATTTTTTGACAAAGATCTCGCCAGAGTAGCGAGTGTAGGATGGCCGAGGCATATTCACGATTACATATATCATGCTAAGCCAATAATTACACAGAGGAAACAAGCTTGTAAAGATGATTCACTCATTTGTTTACATATTTCTTAGCATTGAGACTATGAAGTTGTAGGCTCATCAGATTGAGCGGTGCACGGGATTATATAAAGAAGCCGAGCTCGATTTCCAAATAAACTTAGTAAGTGGAATCTCACATTCAAGTTATTCAAGGTGAATCACTGATCTCTTAAAGGTTTTAAGATCATCATAGAATTAGAAGATAATTCAAGTGCCTAGTTACTCAATGATTCCTGGCTTCATTAAATCTCTCGAGGAACTCAATGATTTCAGCTAGGAGCTGTGTGGTGGAGCCTGATGGATTC
This sequence comes from Taxus wallichiana var. yunnanensis, assembly GCA_018340775.1. Classification (NCBI taxonomy): domain Eukaryota; kingdom Viridiplantae; phylum Streptophyta; class Pinopsida; order Cupressales; family Taxaceae; genus Taxus; species Taxus wallichiana. The sequence goes on from CM031239.1 coordinate 902,891,195, forward strand.
GGGAAGGAGTTGACTTGCGAGTTGGAGATCTTGGTTAACTCGGTTAACACCAAGAATCTTTAGATGCAAACTTCTTTCCTTTGGGATCATAGCAACGCTTTTGCTTGGTCCTACACTTATATGTCTAGTATTGACCTAAACATTGTCATCCACAATATCGTAACCATTCTTGATGCCAAACCCATGAAATAGAAGTTGTGAAAAAATGCATCCTCACATTTCCCTTCTTATCAAAGAATAAATCGACACCTTCTTTTGGTTTCCTTCATCCTACCCATTTATTATCCCTAATGGATCTCTAACATCATTCCTATCACAAAAGTGATAGGGGACTTCACATTTGCATGTATTTCCATGACCTTAACTTAGCCTACCCCAAAGACGATTTTCCTCTACCTAGTATTGACCAACTAGTTGATCTCACCACCGGCCATGAGATGCTATCACTCATGGACGGTTTCTTGGGTTATAACCAAATATTACTTGCCCTAGAAGATCAACACAAAACCACCTTCATCACTCTTTGGGGACCTTCTGCTATCGTGTCATGCCCTTTGTCCTTAAAAATATTGGTGCTACATATTAGTGGGCTATGACTTATATCTTTCATGACATTATGCATCACATATTGGAAGATTAAATTGATGACCTTCTATCCAAACCCAAACATCAGGTCGAATACCTTATAGTACTTAAGGTTATCTTTGACCATCTCATCAAATAATGTGTCTTCCTTCAACCAAAGAAGTGTGTATTTATTGTTCTCTCTAGCAAGCTCCTTGGTTTTGTTGTTTCTTTGCATGGCATTGAAGTTGATCTCACTAAAATAAAGCCTATTTTTGAAATTCCTCCACCTACTAACCTTGTTCAACTTCATACTTTGCAAGGAAAGTTTCAACTTATTTGTCACTTTATTTCTCATCTTTCTAACTGATGCCATCCATTTCATCATCTCCTCAAAAGTATATCTCCTTTGAATGGGATGATGAATGCCACAAAACCATCGAAACCTTGAAACAATACCTCATCCAACCACATGTGATCATTCCCTAAATATTACCAACCATTTTACCTTTACATTTGAGTTCTGATCATTCCTTGGGTGCCATTCTCACTCATCATGATGAACAACACAAGGATAAAGCATTTATTATATACATCGTATGCTTTTAGATTACAAAACTAGATATACTGATGCCAAAAAACTCTACTTAGCCTTAGTTTTTGTCTCCACTAAACTTCACCATTACCTACTTAACCAAAAATCCTTGTTGTCACCAATACTGACCCCTTAAATTACATGTACTCTAAGCCCTACCAACATCAATGTGTTTCACGTTGGCTCATGCTTCTTGCAAACCTAGATCACGATTCATCCATCAAAAATATGTAAAAGGACAAACAATTGTTGACCAACTCAAAGACGCTCCCTCCCCTCGAAAACTAGTCCTCTAACTTGAATTTCCCCAATGAATCCATCACTACCTTCTCCCTATATGATATTGTTTACCAGGATAACCTTATTCCTCGATGGTTCCAAATATTAGCATGGGGTTCATGCTAGATTTACCCTCATTCCTCTTGACGGTGAGCCTATATTATTATCTTTCAAACTATATTTTGATTGTACTAACAATATCGCCGAATATGAAACACTTGTTTTAGGTCTTCAAACCTCCATAGCCTTAGACGTTATATCAATTAATATCTTTGGTGACTCTCAACTTGTTGTGAAACAAGTTAATGGTATATAATAACATCGTAATGAGATACTATACAAGTATAAACATCATGTTGACATACTTTTGACTACCTCGACCATTATGAAATTCAAACCACCCCGCGTTCTATTAATAAGTTTACGAGACACCATGGCATGTCTTGCTTCTCAAATCCCCACTTCACCCTCCAACTCAAAAATATTTGTCATAGTATAAAGGTTGCAATTACCTTCTTATATAATTCAAGACATAAACCTTGTAGTAAAAATTGAAACTGACCCACATGACCTTTGATATAAGCAGTTTTTTGACTACCTTTCCCTTTTAATTCTGCCTCCAGATCTTACTCACAATGAACAATAAGACTTTCTCAAAAGTTACTCTCGCTATGTCATCGTGGGTGGTCTTCTCTATAAATGTGGTTTTTACGTTATCCTCTTATGATGCCTTACGATTTCTAAAATTCCATACACCATCAAGGAAGTTCACAACGGGATTTTAGGTGGTCACTTTAGTGGACTAGGTCCGTTAATCACATCCTGCGCCTAGTCTATTACTGACCAACCCTAAACCGTAATTGTTGTGACTATGTCAAGTGTTGTATGAAGTGTCAGCAATATGTTAATCTTCATCACACCCCAGTCACGCCTTATAGGTTACATGACACCTTTGGCCTTTCTCTCAATGGGGTTTGGATCTTGTCGGAGAGATCAACCCTCATTCTTCCCAATGTCATCAATGGATTATTACTGCTACCAAATATTACACTAAATGGGTGGAATTCGTACCTCTTATTTCTACAAAATCTAAGAAAATATGTGAATTCATCAATCATCACATCATTTGTGGCTTTGGTTTTCTCGCCACCTCATCATTGATAAAAAAATAATTAAAAAAACTACGAAACTCATGATGCCTTTAACATTTAACTTAGTTTTTCTTCACCTTATTATCCTCAAACAAATGGCCAATCTGAATCAAATAACAAAAATATAAATAAAATTCTTATGAAAGTGATTAGTGATATTGGTAAGGATTGGCACACGTACATTCCTTTCACCTTATGGGATTATCACACTAGTATTCACACCTCAACTACAGCCACACCTTTCTCTTTGGTCTATGGTACAGAGGTTGTCTTGCCTCTCAAATTCCAAATTCCATCTATTTTTATCTCACTCAAAGATATGTTCAATGATGATGATTTTTTCAAGGATCCTTTGGATCAACTTGAGTTATTAGATGAACTTTAGCTAAATGCTCTTGATCACCTCCAAATCTACCAAAAATGTATCAAACGTGCCTACGATAAACGTGTCCAAGAACAAACCTTCCAATTCGGAAACCTCATCCTGAAGTAAAATCAACATGTAACAAAAGTGGAGAAAAGTAAACAGGGAAATTTTGCTCCTAATTGGCTTAGAACCTATATTGTTACTCATGTCAATGGATCGGGTGCTTATCATTTATCTTCACTCAAATGTAAACCCGAATCGAGCCCGTTAATGCCTTGCATCTTCAACCATTCTATTGTTGAATCAAGTCTTGGATCATCTTCTATCTATTAAACGCTTGTCCCTTGAGCACCATTCACCTTCCACTTACCTATTTTAAGGATCAACGCCTAAACAAGAATCATGTGATTACCCGTCACCTTTTCGCCTTATCTTCGATATCGGTACCATGGCTCTACTCATGGCATGATTCTCATGGATACTTTTTGTCCTTTTCAAGATGGAATCCCATGGTCATTCATCACTTAAAACCTCTCTTTCATAGCTACCCCTATGTGCTATGGTTTTGTCTTCATAAAATAAGCCTATACTTCTCTATAGTCTTTTCCATGACCTAAAAGTCCACAAATAATTCAAAATTAATATACGGGATTTTCAAATTCAAACTCCTTGAGTCAAAATTCTAGCAAAAAGATGACTCCCTCAAAATGGACATCTAATCTTTCTATCTTTCTACTATAAATAAATCTCTCCCTTGAGGACAGCTTATACAAAGCTTTCCATATTGTACATTGTCTATCAAAAAGAAGATTATTCCTGCAAAAATAAAATAAAAAATATTCTGAAGCTTCCCGCATCAATTAGCTTCATGAAGACCTTAAGGATATATTATATTCATCCCACATAGACTTCTCACATCGATCAGTCTATGAAACAAAAGTAAAAAGAAAAAGATAACTTTTTCATCGTGGACTTTCCTATTTTGATCTTGGGTATATTGTAGAAGAGGAATGTTGTCTCACACCAGGGTTATGATAAAACAACCTCTTTCACCTCACCGGCTTTCCTTTCTATTCTTCTACCTGCTCAAGGGACATGATGTAAATGTGACGTTTCGTGATCATGTGACCTTTTTCACCCTTAGAACAGTCAATCATGAAATGCCTTTAGTGTCTTACATTCATAAGCCAATCTTTTATATGATATACTTGTAATGGTTCTTACCAATTAGGTGGCTTTTTGTATCCTCTTATCATTCACCTCTTTTATTACTTATTGATCCTCCTTCACAACCATACCTTTGACACCTACATTCTAGGAATTCCTCTTCCACCAAAATCACCCATGTCTATTCAACCTATACTCAACCATTCCTAAATGACCTAAACTCAACCATGCCTAAAATGACCTAGACTCAATCATGCCTAAAACCTACCGACCCATTCATTTATCCTCATCCTATTCTTCCCTAGCTTATGGGATAACTACATCGGCCTGAGGCCCCTTTTTTCTCGGGGCTATGTAGGTAGCACTTTGAGGGCATGGGGCCCTTGGAGGTTAGCTCGGCCACTTTTTCCCTAACCAATTTTCCCCCTTTTTATTCACATTTTACCCTAGTTAGTTTCCATTTTACAAAAAATTGGAAAATTAATCTATCATAACAACATACATATACATCACTATTTATTTTCCATAGTACCAATAACTTGGAAATTAAATCAAACAAAAAAACATGACCAAACCATGCCTATACCGGACTGCATCCGTGCCTATACCTAACTCCATCATGCCTACATGACCTCGACTCAATCATGCCTAATTCAACTAGTTTCCATAATACACAATAAAAATGGAAATTAAAACAAGTACATCATCCATCCAATAAAATCATCAACTATATAAGGGGAGTGTCTGTATATCAATACATATATACACAGATATAAATAAATATTAGTATCTCAAAACTCTTATGTACAATCTCAAGTATTAGGCACGTAGGCCGGTGTATATATCAAACAAATCAAAATAATGGTACAATATCACATATGGATATCGATCATCTCCCCATCTGATACCCTCCTCTTCGGTATCACTTGTCTCCTCCTTCCTACAAGTCACGCACCACTGTAAACATCTCACCACCCTTTGTTAATCCCTACATGGCATCTATCTCTTCCTCCTAGCCCTCTACTGGGACCAGTTCCTGAGAGCTAGTACCTTCACCATGGACCTATCTCTGCGGTCAACGGCCCCTTGTGCTACCCAAATTATGATTCCTAGATATAGTCCACTCACTCACTTTCTGTTGGGCTCGTTACTTGACATATGAAGGCACATAAATCCTCGCGGTGGGTATATGGTTCTAATAATAGCGAGCCTCCTTCAGGGCATCCCTGAACCTCACCATGGAAATAGACTAGGGTGGTGCCATCGGCCTAACTAACCCTTGTGAACTCTTCTTGACTAAGAGTGTACCCTGTCCCGAGATGGTACCTTTACTATGGTACCCTATCCCTATGCTTATCTTGGTACCTATGAAGCTACATGGGCTGTAGGGCCATAACTTGTGTCTATGCGGTGACCAACTAGCCCCGTAATTTGGCCACCTATGCCTGTAAGGTAGCTACTACCCTACATCCCCATATCCACACTATGTGGGAGCCTTTTCTTGTGCTACATGGGCCTATAGCATCGTTACATGTTCCTACAAGGTGGTGACTTGTGCATGTGACCCTGTCGCCTATCCCCGAAACCCTATAATATGTGCATGTAGGGAAGTCACCTGACCTAGTAATTTATCCCTCTACACTATGAATTTCACTGAATCAGGTTTCCCTAGCCTTGGAGGTGTCGCCCATAGTTGTGCCACCCACCACTTCCTATATCCATCGTTGATGCCCGCATCATCAATATATCTATCTAGCGCTTGTTCATCCTACCATGTGGGAACACTCAGACATGGTGGAGACATGGGTCTCTCCATGTCATCTCTATGGTACTATGGGAAAGGTGGGGGCACATCCTTCGTAGTCCAAACTACCATATGACCCTGTCCATGGGTATCATCTCGTTCTCTCCGACACACCACCACCCCTGTATCCATCTTAAGTAACTAAAGCTCCTCTAACTCCTCATCCATGCCTCTATATGATGGAAAATCAACATATGGCCACCAAATGATATACGTCACTGATAGGCCCATCAACAAATTTGTATGTAGTATATAACATTATGTGTGGCCCTGGCCACTCTTGGTTGTGCCATGAATGGTACCCATCTCCTAAATCCTACTATGTACAAACCACCCCCGAACCAATTCTATCATGGTAACCCAACTGGATGCACACATACAATGTGCTCATACACCTGGCGAGTAACAAGAATTTAAAACACATAAAACCCTCCTCAACCTACCATAGGCCCATAGCTCCCTATACAACTAGACTAGAAAAGTTGGTGCCCAAGCAAAGAAAACCCAATCCTTGATCATGTCTTGTAACACCCCCATCAGTGCTCATGGAAATATCCCACCCTTGGAATTTGGGAGAGGAAAATATCCTACTTCCACCATCATCAGAATAGATAGCCTAGTCTCATGTGGATATGTTGCATACATATCCCCATAACTCAGACTCACACTATGATAACTCAACATGCCCATCACCTCACCAAATACCACCACTATCAGCTCCACCAACACCTCACATGAAATCAAATACACTGGCTCCCAACAATAGGAATCATGCAGGATCCTATACACATCCTCTAATGTGATGGTCATCTCATTAGTTGGTAAATGGAAGGTATTGGTCATGGAGTCCCATCTGTTGATGAGAGTGACCATCAAGCTAGGATCTCATCCTATACACCTATAACGCCTGATTGAACTAAGTCCCACATCTACTATGTTCTCCCACTCCTCAGCTATCATGTTAAGCCACATCTGTACCAATAGAGGTGGTACTCTATCTCTCATAGTCAGCTGATCTCTCGCCTACATCATCCAAAACAACACTATCAAGTCATGACCCTCTCAAATTACCTATTCCTTAAAACCTCAACTAACCTCATACTTAGCCATTTTTTACCAAATCATACCTAAAACCATCCATCATACCTACCCTTCACCTGGTTTCCATACCTACCCTTTACCTAGTTCACCTAAAAACCCTATTGTCTCCATTTTGATACTTACCCAATATCCTAGATCATTTCACCTACATACCTATCACACATCAAAGAACATATTGTCTTACCCTCTTCCACCTACACTATCCTTCACCTACACCTACCTCACGTGTTTCACTTTCCCATATATCCCTTATTTAACCTAATCACTTTTTATAGTGATCAACATCGATTACCTTGACCGTAATCACCATCTTGACTACTACCACAGTCCCTGACATTGACCAAAGCCAAAAAAAAACTTATGTCGGCTAAATAATGACCTACGTTGGTCACTTTGTTTAGGTGATGAAACTAAAACCCCGTCCCCCCGTTACCAAAAATAAACAAAAAAACCTAAAACCCTACACCACCCCACCCAAATTTACCCTACATTCATTCCTAACCCTACTTAACCTAAATTTTCCCCTTTCCCACCCCCGTTTCACCCCTTTTTACCCATAATTTCAAAATACAATTCCCACCCCCATTTTACCCGAATTAATCAAATATTTTAAAATGTAATAAGAGGTGTCAGAATGCCTCCTACCTCTACTCGGTGTCATCTCCATGGTGATACCTCGGGTCTCTATACTAGTGGTACTCCCGCTCCCTCTCCTTCCTCCATCATGTCAAAATCAACTCCTAACCTCACAACCAATAAAATCACTCTAATCAATATTGTGGACCCGCCTATTGAATGCCAATCACCTGTTAGTTTCTTGCCAATTCAGCTAGAGACCTCATACCATCACTTTTCCACTTTCCACTTCTTCTCTTTCATTTTCCACAAATGGAAAAGTAAAAAATGAATCCGTAAAACATGGATTTTATCTTTTCAGCCCTAAATCATCATGACCAATAGCATTCACATCATGCCCTAGCCGACCAACGTCAATTAAGCTATAATTGGTATCGAGTCACTCGACATAACCATTTGACCCATACTATGCCCACTTTTCCTAAACACAATGTTTTCAAATAAGTTTTACCCTTCCCGGCCGATGCGGCGTAGAATTTACCAAGAGAGAAGACCAGTGCACTAGCACATCACTCATCCTATACTGCGCACTCACCGAAGTGTGAAAAGTTACTAGGCCCCTCTTTAGGGTTGTTGCAGGATGTTAGCATGATGAATACTTGATGCATTCGGATCCATCATTAATATTGCATTCTACGGTGTAGGTACAAATCTATTTATAGGGAATAAAAATTTAAATGGTAACCATGATGAAATCAAGTATGTAAGATCTAATTATACTCGTAATTAACACTCACGATTCAGCCAATATACTCCATTATATTAATCCCGATAAATACACGAAGCTTCTTACAATAATGGCATCATATGCTCATGCGCGTAATGATCGATAGTATAATCTCATAGTAATCCAATCCTTATATACCTCTCCTATATTATGCAGTTCATTACATATTTATAAGGGTGGGGACTTTTCCTTCACTGTTTATCTAATCCCAAAAATAGGCCACATATTGAAATAGCCATGTTCCTTTACATTTACACCACACATGCAAGTGTGCTAACAATATATTTCTCCTAGTTAACTATCGCTTGTAATTCTATATTTATCCCACATCCATGTAAAGCGTTCCATAGCTGCTCTTCCAAAAATAGCTTGTGCATGTTGTGTAATTTTTCATCCCGTTTGTGTGCTCTGCATGTCATCTTCAAAAATAGATCATCATCCTGAAAATGGCTAAGTCCCGAATCAGTCTCTGTCCTTATTGTGTGATTCCCTTTCGATCCTCTCTTGCCTTTAAACGCACTCTACTCTTCTGTGTGAATCTTTTGTATGACTTTTGCTAATTTTTATACATTGTCTGTTCAACATTACCCCACACTAATTGCATTTCGACCGGAAAGGGTTACCTTTTGAATGCTCAAAGAATGAGAAAGAATATAAATGGAAGATAGTAAAGAATTTTCTAAACAAAATAATAATTTACTCAAAAGTACCCTCTACTTCAACTGGAAGAATGAGTTCTAGATATTCTTCTTTTATTTCTACCTCTAGGGTCTGACATTCACTCAGCATGGCCTATGCCTTTTCTGGGATATTCACTGCAATAGATTCCATCTCATCCTATGCAATATCTCCCTTCTCATTTTTTAAGACTAATATAATGTTATCCTTTGCATACATTATCCCTTTCAATAAATTAAACTTCCGAGCTATAAGCTTCCCTAGTTCATCTAATATGTTTTTGTGGTGCTCTTAAGCGCTGCAAGGACCTCGCACTTTTGCTTCAACACTACCAATCTCTCTACATGTCCCAATGTTTCATCCTTTGTAGCATTTAGGACTTCATTGTCCTCTACCATTGTTGTTATTCTGATGAGTGCTTCCAGAGCTATGCATATGTTCAATGCTTGATCCTCTTTCTTCAACTTTTCCTGAAGGGTTTGAAGCAGTGCTTTGTACGATGATTTTTTTCTAATCACTATAGCCTTTACCCTTTCTACCTCCTATTCAGGGTCTTTTGGAAATGTCACCCTAGTTGGTCCTTCTTTAAGCACCATATCAACCAAATTTCTCACATAGTGCATAGCCGAAGGGAAATTTTGGGCACCTTGGGCTCTAAGTGTGGTCTTTCTTGGAGGACGTGATCCCCGATCTCCTTTGCCATGCCAATAAGAACCCCATTCTTTTTCTTCTCTAATTCCTTTTCTTGTTTCAAGTGCGTGATCTAAAAATCCTTGGCTTTAATCTCTTCCCTCAACGCCCTAATAGTTACATCTTTATCTAAATTCCTCGTTGCCACCTTTGTGGATACCTTTACTAAGGCATTACTTACCTATTCATTAGACAGACTCTTTATCCAAATGTATTTTTTAATCTTCTAGATACATAGGACTCTTCACAGATGTCGAAGTTTGGTTCATCCATATGTGTCTGCATTGATTAAAGAAACTTCTTTCTTGTGCGCACGGTGGCCATATCCTCATCCATCAGCTCCCATCCATACAATTCTTTAAGGCCCATCATGCTATGGAAATAGGAATGGATAGTTTTACTTATGTCCTTAGCATAGCCCAGGAAAGGTGCAGTATACTCCACACTTTTCCTCTTCGATCTTTTCCCCTTAGGAACTTGAGCGTCAATATTTTGAGCTTAATCTGTTATGCCCTGAGCAATCTCTTGTGCTATCTCATCTACCTCATTTTTTCCTTCTTCTCCATCCTTGGTTTCTTCATCCTTTGGCTCTTCCATTTCCTCTGGAGGTGTAGGATATTCGGGAATGCTCTCCTCAAACTCTTTCGCTTCCTCGTTAAACTTTTACTTCCTTCTTCTCTTCTTAGTTGGCTCCTTCTATGGAGAGATTTGTGGTGATCTGCGCACTAATTATGGAGTAGCACCTTGGGTTCTTGTTCTCCTGAATACCCTTTATAAGAGGTGACCTCCTTATACTGCATCCAAGTACTCATCATCTCCTTCTTTCCCTTGAGGTGGTGTAGTCACACACTCAATTCCTACCTTGTCTATAGGTTGTCTTCTTCCTCTATGCTCTAGGCCACCACTATCTTCTCGTTCCTCTTCCTCTTCATCTACCACTATGGTCTCTACAGGCTATGGGGTTGGCACATTTTCTATTGTATGCTTACCCTTAGGCATCCCTAGAAGCGCGAACTCATTTTAAACATATTTTTTATTTTCCAGCTTGGGCTTGAGTTAAATATACACAAGCACTTTGCTCCAACCACGCTAATGTACCAAGCTTACCAATAACATGCTTATTATATTTGAGATAGGCCTCTCAATGTAGGTAGTCCTTCCTAGATATACATATGATTTTCTCATAGTGTGATAATCACAATATACTTTGTCGGCATTGAAGCTTAGGCGCGCACGCATCTCGTGAACTAGTGAACTGATGCTTGGAAGTAGCATGTTGTGAAGGCATATGGTAGTTTGCACCAAGGGCTCCAAGCTCCATCCTTCATCGTAAAGCAAACGATGTAGAAATGTTGGTATACTACAAACTGTACTTCCTTACCCACCACCGAAGGTAACTCCTTGGGTATGCATCACTCCTATTCAAATTTCATGTGTAGCCTATCATACCACATATCTGCCATCTGCTTAAATGACCCACTCATGGTCCCTTCACATAAATAGTTATTAAATCTTTCTGCTAGAGATTTATTTTCCATGGGGTACTCCCAAATCTTCTCCTTTGGCCCATTGGGCACTCCAATCTCCATAAACACCAAAGACAATAAAATAGCACCAAAACTAATTATGTCACCTATGCGTGCTTCTTTAATGATTGTCTTTGCTATGTGATACATGATATTGTAGATCACCCTTGAGACATCTTCCTTGCAACATGTAGCCACATTGTATTCACCTATGACCACCTTTCTTGGTCATTTAACTTTGTTACAAGATGGGAAGTTGTCTATACTACTAGGTACTTCTTCAATTTGTCAATGTATATGTTACACTGACCCTTACTATATCATATCTCCTTTCTTGTCTCTAGGATCATTTCCTTAACTATTAAGTCACTTTCTAGATATGCTCTTGAGGCCCTTAGTCATATCACTGCTCAAATCAAGTAGGTTGTGATTATAACCCTCTGTCCGGTGAAGTAGGATAAGTCCTCATGGACTCTACTCATCAACCATCGATACAATGGTTCATACTATCCAAAGTATGACAGCTCGTATAACTAGTAGACTCTAATCTACTTTAGTAATCATTATCACCGAATCACAAAGACACACTGCATATACCTGAACTCACAGTGTGATCGGATAACATGGGTACTATCTCCAAGTTGTGGGACTTGCTACTTGAGATAGACCTCCAGAGAAAGTTGGTTCTTGCTCCTAAACTACCTGCCACAATCTACTCTAATGCAGGATAAGCTAACTGTTCTAATCTAAATTTCCAAGGGACTAGGGAAAGAGAATACATAAAATGAAAGCCTACACTAAAGCAAAGATACACCGAAAAGGAGGGTGTGAGAGTAATCTCCAAATGTGTGAAATACAGAGGGAAAGTGCACACTAGAAGAGGTGATGACAGTTCACCATAATCTAGCAAAATGCATTCACAACAATATTCCAAGCATACACAATGTTAATGAATCCCTACAAGAACATAATAATAGACACAATATTCTTATGGAAAGATCAAAGGGGCAAGAAGAATGCAGAAAACACAAATAGGGAAGATACATCCACAAACCGGTATTTTATTGCTTCATGCTATGCACGATTCGATCTATTACAAGATAAGGGCCTGGATCACCATGCAAGGAGTCCACTACAAGGGCTTGCAACACACTAGCTTCACAAAGCAATTTTTTCAGAGCTTTGCTACCCAAAAACTCTCTCTTTACAATGAGCACAACACTCCAATTTATAGAAAAAATGAGAAGGGGAAGAGAAGGAAAAGGAAATCCCGAAATATGTCCTTCAACCACCTGTAAGAGGCATTAAATTGAGTGAAATGATTGTATATTACTTGCAAAAGGCTCCCCATACTGTCCCATGTGCTGCAAAGCAGAGAAAGAAAGATGACCATGCCTCTTAATTGCACTCCCAAATTTACCAAATAAAACACTCTGCTTTTGAATCCGACCACGTTTTCTTAAAAATATCAATCAATTTATGATCAAATATAGAATTTCTTGATTGATATGCATCGATCTCGGAACCACGATTCCAACGGTACCAATTTTGTGCGATTTCGTTGAGAAATGTAAAAGTTATGGCCTTCTGAGTGCGGCGGCAATATTTTGGGCCCTCAGCAGGTGTTTTGTCATTTGACAGGAATGAGCATTAACTGACTGGAGCCGAATATGTTTCTTTTATTTAAATATATCTACCCTCATTAAAAATAAGAGGATGTCATGCTCGTTCCAGAAAGTCCAATTTTGTGAAAATCGGAGCTCGGAGTCAAAAGTTATGGCCGTTTGAAGTTTCTCGGGTCAAACGTTGACTTTTCTTCTCTGCCTTCGGCCGCTTCGGCTTTTCACGTCCCTCGCGTCCCTCTGTCCCACTTGGCACAGTGCTGAAATTTCCCATTTCGGCCGAACCGGCCGGTTTGCGTACTCTTGTCCCACGCGGCCCCAAATCAAGCTGGTGCCTTGACTCTTTTCGCCTGGCTGACGCGTACTTTTGTCCCGCGTGTCCCAAATCAAGCTTTGGGGCTGCCTTGACTCTTTTCACCTGGTTTGGCTGGTTCGCGTACTTTTGTCTGCGCATCCCAAATCTGCTTCGGGCTGCCTTGACTCTTTTCGCCTTAGGTTCGGCCGGTTTGCATCCGCCGCGTACTAACTACCAGATGTCCCCGATCGCTGTTTCAACAGTTAGTCAAATTTTTCCATTTTTCGGCCAGTTCGGATTTCCACATCCCACGCATCCCTTTGTCCCAAATGCTGCGCAGACCGCCTGGCGGCCTTTTGGCCGGTTCGCGCCCAGATGTCCCTCACGTCCCGAATTTTGCGAGGACTAGGACTTAGCCATTTTTCATGATTTTTTCTGGCCCGAGCTTGTTTTTTTGCAATTTTTACATTTTCTCAGAACTTGCTCTCTTCTTCTTGGACAGGGGAGTTAGAAAAAATTCTGAGGGGACCCTAGAAACATGACTTTTGCCCGAACTCAATATAATTGCTTGGGACTAAAGAATTTGATGCATGTTATCAAAATTACCTTGAGGGGTGAATTTTGGATAACAAGAACTTCTCACTACCATCATCATACACCGGCATGTCTTCTACTGTGTATTGTTTTTTTTTACTCAACAATGCATCTAGCTCCTTCTTATTATCTAATGTACGATGGTTGTAATCACTGATATTACATTTACGGATGTGGGAATCCCATTCTTTTCCCACAAAGTGACACCCTCTGATACTACATTTCGAGAAATTACACTAGGGAGTAATTTCTTCTTCCACTTCAACCTTATTCTTCCCTTTTATTCTTGTTCCATTTTAAAAATATCCCCTTTCTATCCTCTATAATTAGCAAGTTAAAACCCTAGTTCGAATATCCATGCCCTAGTGGAAATCGTATGCCCTAACTCCTTCGTAACACATCTCGCTTTGCTCAAACTCTTCACCTATGGGAATGCAAGCTTCTCCTACACACAAATCTTCTCTCCACATTTGGTTTCACACTCTTTACACTTCAACATGATTTCTCGCTTTGTTTACACATATCTCTTTTCAAATTCTCTCAATTACAATGGTAAAAATGAACTCGCATCTCGTCCTTATAAATATTTTCAAAAGTTAGTGCATTTATTTCCCTTCACCTACCAACAATCATCTCATTAATCAACCATTTTCATTCTTTCCATATGGTACATCTTCACACCCATGATATAACCTTCTAGCATGCCTTCCTACCTTCTAGACGCAAACTTCTAGCCATGGAATTCTCTTTATCACACCTCCATGTGCTTGAGTACCTTACCATTGCACCTTTATTTGGTAGTTCCCATGGCCTCTAGCTACCTCATGTTATAATTTTTTCTTCATTCACCTCCACCTATGGTCCTTGTTCCCAGAGGTAATCTCTCTTTTTTTCAATCCTCCAACTTTGAAAAGCACCCATAGTAGTTTGTTCCTTTCATGTGTACTTGTTTTCAACAGTCTTGTACCTGGATATAAATAACCACCCCACACTAAGGGTATGTACAGTCCTCTGCGCATATAAATTTTTCAAATAGTAATTAGCTTCGAACACAAACGCGCTTATTACACAAAAACACCAACTAAATTGACAAAACATAGTGAAAAAGAAGGAAATACATTAAGGAAAATATAGAATTGAAAACCTAATCTAAATGGAAACATTGCCTTATTACAAACACTAAGAAGACTTATTTATAGTAGGGCTTTAACCTACTCCCATTGAAGTACTCAGGTAACTATATTCCATCAAGCATCTCTAATTGACAAGTGTCTATTTCAAGTATGTGGGTGAAAACATACGGCCCCAACCAATGTACTTTGAGTTTTCCTAGATGGCACAAAAACTTAGAATCATAGAGAAGCACCATTTGTCCTATCTCAAGATTTTTATCCCTATTGTGCCTATCATGCCAAGATTTCTACTTGACCTTTTCTTGTTTTTGACTCCAACGTGCTATTTCTCATCACTCTTTCACTTTAAGAAACTTTTCAATCTGTTCTTAAAATATTTTTCATCATCTAGACCTCCAAAGATGTGTAATATGTAAATATGGTAACATGAATTCCATAGGAAGAACTACTTCCATGCAAATACTAACTAAAATGGTGTGGCTTTGTTTAACCTTTTATATGTTGTTTGATATGCCAAAAGCACTACGATACTTTATCACCCTAATCCTTTATCCCAACATCGCAAATGTTTGTCAATTTCGGGCTCAAAATCTTGTTGAAATCCTCAATAGCCTCCATTTTCCTAAGGATGATATGGTGTAGTCTTATGTTGTGCAATCATGAATTCATCCAATAAAAATTTGATTGACTCATTCGTAAAGTGTGTGCCCCCTATCATTGGTCAAACTTAAAGGTAATCCATACCTTGTAATAATATTTTCCCATAGAAAATTGGTTTTTGTAGCCATTGTACAATCCTTTTCAGTAGGCATTGCTTATGCCCACCTTGTCATATAATTTATGTAAGTGATGATATAGTGTGATCTAGTCTTGTGTGTGGCATGGTGAAATAGAACCCAAAAAATCAATAGCCCATTTCTCAAATGGTTTTACACTAGTGATAGGTCTTAGAGGCATTTCATCTCATTGACTGGTTTCCCAAGTCACCGACAAAGTGATCACAAGCCTTGTAATATGATTTACAATCTTTATACGGTCTCTCCACCATAATCCAACGAGTATAATCTTACGCACAATGGCATCACCTATATAGTTTCCACCTACAATACCACCATGAGCTTTCTCCATAATGTCCATGCATTCATTTTCTAGTACACTATGGTGCAAGATTACTTCATCTCGGCCTAACTTGTACAAAAAAGTCACTTTGCTAATCAACATATAGGGTGCTGCGCATATAGAAAGTTGTTTATTCTCTAAGTATTTCATTCCTTCAATCGGTGTCATACATGTTCGTAGAAAGATAGAAATGTACTCTAATTTTTATGGCACTCATTGTAACCTATATAAATAATTATTTGGCATGGTATCTTCAATTGCTTGTGCTTTTTCTCCTGATTGTATTCTGGATAAATGGTCTAGTCTAGAATTACTTTTCCCTAGTTTTACTAAAATCATGAAATCAAATTATGGAAACAAGATTACCCATCTCGCATATGCACCCCTGTAAAATGGGATTGTTTACCAAATAATTCAATGTCATGTGATATGTATAAAAGAAAAATGGTGTAGCTAGTAGGTACTGTCTAAATTTATGTAGTGCATATATCATTGACAAATCTTCACGCTATGTAGTTGTGTAATTCTGTTCTCTAGGTATCAACTTTCTACTATCAAAATAGATAGGATGATCTATAATACCTTCTCCCGACAAAGCTAACACCGTGTCAATGGACATGCTAGAGGTGTCCACATGTACATGAAATGGTTGGTCCCATGAAGGAAAGCACAAAATAGGTGTGGTAGTAAGTTTCTCCTTTAATGTCTCGAATGTATGTTGTTATGGTTCTCCCCAATAGAATGTACCTTTCCCTTTCAGTAACTCCTCCAAAGGTGTGGAAACCTTGGCATACCCCTTTATGAATTTTCTATAATACCTCGTGTGACCCAAGAATCCATGCACCTCACTCTGAATGGTAGGCTCTTTTAGGCCGATAATGACTACAACCTTAGCTGGATCAACCAATAAACCTTCCTTGTAGATTATGTGTCCTAACAATATTCCAAATGGTGTAGAAAATATGCATTTCTTGATGTTCAAAGAGATACTCAACTATCTACATCTTTCAAACATTAAGCGCAGATTGTCACAATGGTCTTTGACAAGTCTATACACTGTCCAATCATCTAAATAAATTTGTAAGAAGTTATGAATAAACTCTTTAAATACTTGACAACTATGCTAAAAATATAGCAGGCACATTCTTCAAACCAAAGGCATCACGGTATAGCCAAAGCTACCCCATTCAAAGAGTAGTAAAAGTAGTTTTTCCCGAGGACCCATCTGTAAATGAATAGATTTCGTGCCCTGTAATGCCTTCTAGTATTTCCTCAGTGAATAGCATAGGAAAGGGATCAATCACAAATACAACATTCGCTCTCTTTAGTCCACACAAATCCTAATCTGACCATCCTTCTTGATACTGATCACCATTGGACTAACCCATTTTGACTCATCCAGAGGCTTGATGATTCAAGACTTCAACATTTTTCCAATCTCTTCTTTTACCTTTTCACGTAAGTTGGGGTTCATCCTGTATGGTCTCTTTCTAACTGGGAATGCACCCTCTTTAATATTTATCTTCATCTCCACTAATGATTCATGTATGCCTTTAACTTCATGGTACCCCTGAGAGAATAAGTCCTAATAATCCCGTAGTAACTCTATGATTTTTTCCACTTTAGAGTCTGACCAATAGTCTCCAATTATGGTCTCCTTAGGCTCAACATCTGATCCAATATTCACTTTCTTTTTCTTCATAGGTTCATGATAGGCGTGCGTGGTCTTATCTCGTCTTGTCTAATACCTAATGCCTACCTATTGAATGGTTTACATCCATATTTTCTACTTCTTCATCATCCACTAAGTAGACCATTTTTAATTTTTCTTTCTCAAGGAAAGCATGCTAAAGTAGTGTTTCATTTGCCCTCTATTTCTTCAGAAAATGTGCTCCTAATTTTCCTTCATCAAATAACTCTGAATGAGTTCTTTATCCTTGCACTATCTCCCGAGTTAAGAGATTTATGACATTTAATGCTTATTCCACCGGAGGCTTAGTAGAGAAGAGGACAAACGTCTAGGTCATTCCTGCAAATAAATCCTACCAATTTCCAATCTCTCTATAGAGTTCTACATATACATACCAAGCACACACAAATAGTCGTATAGAGTGGAATAAAACTTGTGCACCTAGAGTGAAGGTGGTAAAGCTTCTTGTCCCTCTCGGCTAGAGTATCCGACACCGCTTGAATGTGGTGTTGAATAGGTTGAATACTATGATAAGTGCATATTTGAGTAGGTGCATTTCTCCTAAAGAACCTAATGGAAAGAGAAATCCTAATTTCATTCCATCCTACAAGATTATCCTTGTGGACCACCCACCAATGGATCAAGCTTTTCCCGCGTAGGGTATATGCTAACATATTCCTTCTCTCCAATTAGTCTATCCACTATTATTCAATGGCATGTAGGAACACTATAGAGTGTCTCCTTCTCCTATGTAACAAGGTATCAAGTTGTTACATATTCTCCTGATATAACATGGTTTGCTAACCCTAGGAAATATGCTCTTTACTTCCCACCCTACCAACTCATATGTGCTATGAGCCCAATTATCACAAGCAACACTTGTAGTATCATTAATAGACTATGCATCCTCCCACCGATGCATTCCTTATTTACATGGCTTAAGCACCTCTAGATCATGGATGACGTGTATATAAATCCGATTAAGGTCTTCCTCACTCAAGGGCTCAACATAGAGCATAGATTTGTCTTCTATTAAAATGGATAATAAATCTTTCCTTGTTTTCAAAGCTGATATAACCATGGTGAACCGAAGATCAACATTATTTTCATAGCACCAAGAATGCCCTAGTAGTGTTGGGAAACTATCTAACTTTGCCGCGCTAAAACCTTAAAATCTCTAGTGAACTTGGCTCCTTGTATAGTAATGGATGCATCTTTCAAAACTCTAATGGGAGTGGCCTTAGCCCGGTTAGCCATGAACAAAACATTAGAGGATGGCTGCAATGGAGGTCTACCCATTTGTACCCATGCATCTAAAGTAAGAACATTGAATTCCATGCCTCTATCAATTAGTATATTACTCAATAGTATGCAATGAAAAGTTGCGTGAAGCTATAGAATGAGGCTAAAGAACCTCAAAGATTTGCTAACTCAACTATGCACCATGAGATAAGAGCTAAATAAGAGAAACTACCATGAAAGCATTATAAGTTTGACAAAAACATCAAAAACTAACATGGTAAAGCTACTCTCTACTCTTTAGATCACTTAATTAAACATTGAACCTAAGAAGATCAACTTAGCAATCAAAGGTGTGATTAGTTGTTTTATGGTTCTCAAGCTTTCAAGAATGGAATCTCATCATTAATGCCTTCAACGCTAATGGTCCTCTCTATTTACTCAAAACTTGGATTATGGATGCAAATGGAGGTTATTAGCTCAATATCAATGAAGGGAGTAAGTTTAAGATCAAATTTCTTATAGCTTAAAGCTAATACAAATGTAATCATAAAACTAGGTGTTCTTAGTGTTAATAACATATCCTAGGTGTGAAGGTGTAAGCTGAATGGGTAGGCTTAGCCTTGTATTTATAGTTTTCCAAATGGAAGAGTTTGAACTTTAGGTGCATGTGGGACTAAAGCTCAAAAATCACTTTTATTTTAGATTAGGATAAACATGCTTTAGGCTTAGTTAAGCTTGATTAGCAAGTGATTAGAGACTCGTTGAGATTTGGGAGGGGCCTGGATAACCAATTGCAACTAATAGATATCCTACGAAGCCAATAGAAGTGGTCTAGAGAGAACTAGAGAGATTCTAAATGGTCGAAAGGAGGAATGTTTAGCTAATAAGATATATATTAGCCAAACATGTTGATTATAGGAGGAATATGACCGAGAAGGTGTCGTGAATGGGCATCCGAGAGTGGAATGAAGAAAGGGAATTAACCAGTGTCATTAATTGGTTGAATTGGAGGAAATGCTAAGTGTAAGCATATTTTAGGTGTCTACATTTTCCCTCTTTGAGGTGATGTAAGAGACGACACTTCAAAGAAAGTAGACAAGCATAAACAAGTAGAAAATTTTGAAGGGATAGAAGAAAAATGAGTAGAATTAAGGATGCCCCCTCGATTGTTGATGGGGTGATAGAAGAACTCAATTGACGATCGAAAAGATGACAAGAAGAGAACAAAAGAAAGAATAGTGTGAAGAAGAAAGGGGATATAGAAGAAAAAAGGAATATGAGGAAGAAGAAATGACCTAACATTCATCTAGTGCCTTTTAAACAACTTTATTTTTCATCATATTGCTAAGGATCTTCATCATCGTTCCTTATTAAAAAGATTGAACAAAAGTGTAGTATGACATGAAAATCCATATACAAACAAATGTCCATTGCTAAAATCACTAACTCCATGCAACACAAAAATGCAATGCAATATGAGAAAGTAAAATATGCCTAACTCCATGCAACATACATAATGTAATGCAATACAAGGAAGTAAACAAGATAAACTAACAACGAAACAAGGTGCAATGTTTTTCTTATCAAGCTTCAGTTCCAAACTATGTGAATTAGTGAC